>CM022752.1:9752666-10232666 GCA_012411365.1 Ameiurus melas | reverse complement strand
ACCAACACCAGTCCCCGCACCAGCAACGATACCAACACCAGTCCCCGCACCAGCAACGATACCAACACCAGTCCCCGCACCAGCAACGATACCAACACCAGTCCCCGCACCAGCAACGATACCAACACCAGTCCCCGCACCAGCAACGATACCAACACCCGTGACTATTCCAGCAACAATACTGATACCACACAGCGATCTTGTCTCAAGCCTGGCAAAGCAGTTACCGGTGGAGAAAGTAACCCCACACAACCGCAGAAGAAGTACCAACAAGATAGTAAAATACTAAAATGGAAAGAATAGGGAAGCAGATGGAAAAGGTGGAGTACCCGTTGAAACATAATGATGAGATGTCCGAAGACTCGAGCTCAGAGTATAGTGATGGATCTTCAGGAGATGAATCTCTCGCAGATATGGAGGAGGAGGAGGCGGAGGAGGAGGTGTTTTTAACCGTCCACAACAACCTGAGCAACTTTACACCGAAGAACAGATCAACCGGTTTCTAAAAGTGACTAAAGGAAAACGAAACATTATACTGACTAAATTCTTCCCGGACAGGAGGGCCTTCGTCAACTCCGTACAGCACTCCATGGGAGTAATGTCCCCCAGGAGACGATCCAGACTGAAGAAATGGGCAGCAATCACAAGGAGTGAAATATTATGTGATCAGAATGACTAAGGGTTTAGGTTTTAGAATACATTTTTTATTATTTTTATTTATTTATTTATTTTTTTAAGGAGGATCTCTTTGAGGGAGATCTGGCGGGTTCTTTTATCTTTTTTTTCTTCTCTCTTTCCCTCTTCTTCTCCTTCCTATCCCCCTTTCTTCTCTCTTTTGTTTTTAAATAGAAAAATGTTTTCTCACAAGTGTATATATGTAAATGTACCAAAGATTTGGTGTTAATAAAGTTGTTAAAAAATCAAAATCTCTCAATCTCTCTCTCTCTATCTGTCTCTCTCTCTCTCCCTCTCTCTCTCAATCTCTCTCACTCTCACTCTCTATCTCTCTCTCCCTCTCTCTCTCTCTCTATCTCTCTCATGGCCCCTGCACAAGGATGACACGCAAATCTCTATCTCTCTCTGTCTCCCTCTCTATCTCTCCCTCTCTATCTCTCTCTGTCTCCCTCTCTCTGTCTGTCTTTTTCCCTCTCTGTGTCCCTCTCTCTCTGTCTATCTCTCTCACTGTCTGTCTGTCTCTCTCTCTCTTTCGCTCTCTGAAGCTGCAGTTTGTACGCGTATGTGTTTGTCACACAGCAGCAGAGGAAGTGTGTGTGTGTGTGTGTGTGTGTGTGTGTGCGCACTTGCTCAGGGCGAGGCCACAGGCCACAGACTTTAATTAGCTTCACTCAGTTCTGCACTGCTAACACCCAGAGGTTTCCTTACACACACACACACACACACACACACACACACACACACGCTACTGGTTCTGCCACAGCATCTTCTTCAGCCCTGAGAGAGAGGTAGACTGAGTGACTGAGTGAGTGTGTGTGTGTGTGTGTGTGTGTGTGTGAGAGAGAGAGAGAGAGAAAGTGGTGATGTATCAGTTGTCTGTGTTTGTGTATCAATATGTGTGTGTGTTGCTGGTTGTGGTAGTGTGTGTGTGTGTGTGTGTGTGTGTGCGTGTGTGTATAGTAAGTTGTGATTTATCTGGTAAATGTATCAGTGTGTGAGTGGTGAAGTGTGTATCAGTCTGTGTGTGAGAGAGAGAGTGGACACACAGACACACACACACACACACACACACACACACACACACACACACACACACACACACACACACACACACACACACACACACACACACACACACATATGTTAATACTGGTAGTAAATTATCTACCGAAGTAAACAATGTAAAGGCATTGTGGCTGAAGTGAAACTGTCTCTCTCTCTCACACACACACACACACACACACACGTACATCTCTGTTTGATGAGTTGTTGTTTTGTTGTTGAAATGTTTGTGTTTGTATGAAACCTGAGTAAAAGAGTAGTTAATGATCTGATGGGGATGTGGAACTGTCCGTTTCTGCTGATTTCCTGTTTCAATTTTATAATTATTGTACCTTATTTTTCTTGTAAATAAAAATCTGATTGACGTGATGTTGTTTTACTGCTTTTTTAAAAACAGTTACAGCGTCCTCCATTAATATTGGCACCCTTGGTAAATAAGAGCAAAGAATTCTGTGAGAAATGGTCTGTTATTTAACCTTTTGATCTTTTGTTCAGAAAATTCACAAAAAACACTCTGCTCTCACAGATACTGCAAACACAACACAGGTCTAACCAAAAAAAATCTTTGTTAAATATAGGTATGCAACAATTATTGGCACCCTTTTAGTCAATACTTTGTGCTACGTCACTTTTCCAAGATAACAGCTCTGAGTCTTCTCCTATAACGCCTGATGAGGTCGAAGGATACATGGTGAGGGATCTGAGACCGTTCCTCCATACAGAATCTCTCCAGATCCTTCACATTTTGAGGTCCATGCTGGTGGACTCTCCTCTTCAGTTCACTCCACAGGTTTTCTATGGGGTTCAGGTCAGGAGACTGGGATGGCCAGGGCAGGAGCTTGATTTTGTGGTCAGTAAACCATTTTCGTGTTGATTTTGATGTATGTTTTGGATCATTGTCCTGCTGGAAGATCCAACCACGGCCCATTTGAAGCGTTCTGGCAGAGGCAATCAGGTATTCATTTAATATATGTTGATATTTGATAGAGTCCATGATGCCATGTATCCTAACAAAATGTCCAGGTCCTCTGGCAGAAAAACAGTCCCAAAACATTAAAGATCCACCTCCATATTTAACCGAGGGCATGAGGTACTTTTCCACATGGCTACCTCTCTGTATCGCCAGAACCACCTCTGGTGTTTATTACCAAAAAGCTTTATTTTGGTTTCATCGGACAATAGAACCCGATCCCATTTGGAGTTCCAGTAGCGTCTGACAAACTGAACACGCTCGAGTTTGTTTTTGGATGAGAGTAGAGGCTTTTTCTTGAAACCCTTCCAAACAACTTGTGGTGATGTAGGTGACTTCGGATTGCAGTTTCGGAGACTTTCTGACCCCAAGACGCAACTAACTTCTGCAATTCTCCAGCTGTGATGCTTGGAGATTTTTTGGCCACTCGAACTGTCCTCTTCAGAGTGTTGAGACACACGTCCAATTCCAGTTCTTTTCATAACCTTTCCAGTTGACTGGTACGTCTTAATTATTGCCCTGATGGTGGAAATGGACATTTTCAATGCTTGTGCTTTTTTCTTATAGACACTTCCCATTTTGTGAAGCTCAACAACCTTTTGTCACACATCACAACTATATTCCTTAGTCTTATCCATTGTCATGAATTGCTAAGGGAATTTGGCCTATGTGTTACCTCATATTTATACCCCTGTGAAACAGGAAGTCAAGGTTTAACAATTTCCTGTTCCTAGTCACCCAGGTGTACTGAAAAAAAAAAAAAATATATATATATATATATATATATATATATATATATATATATATATATATATATATATATATAAAATATCAATGTGAATATATTTAAAATATATATTTTCTCATTCAAATTCATGAGGTGCCAATAATTGTTGCACACCTATATTTAACAAACATATTTTTATACATTTTGTACATATTATATATTTTTACGCATTTAAGATATACATTAATAAATGTGTGTTGTATTTGTGTTGTATTCTCTCTCTTTTTTTTTTTTTTTTTTTTTTTTTTTTTTTTTTTTTTTTTTTTTTTTTTTTTTTTTTTTTTTTTTTTTTTTTTTTTTTTTTTTTTTTTTTTTTTTTTTTTTTTTTTTTTTTTTTTTTTTTTTTTTTTTTTTTTTTTTTTTTTTTTTTTTTTTTTTTTTTTTTTTTTTTTTTTTTTTTTTTTTTTTTTTTTTTTTTTTTTTTTTTTTTTTTTTTTTTTTTTTTTTTTTTTTTTTTTTTTTTTTTTTTTTCTATCCTTTATCTTTCTTTCTCTCTCTCTCTCTCTCTTTCTCTCTTTCGCTCTCTCTGTATACCTGTCTCCCTCTTTATCTCTCTCTGTATTCCTGTCTCTCTCTCTTTCTGTCTCTCTCTCTCTGTATCCTTGTCTCTCTCTTTCTGTATCCTTTTCTCTCCCTCTTTCTGTCTCTCTATGTATCTCTCCACCTCCTTCTGTCTCTCACTTTCTCTGTCTCACTCACATGTTCTCCATCTCTCTTGTTCTCTCTCTCCCCCTCTATCTATATTTCTCTGACTCTCCACCTCCCTCCGTCGTTCCCTGTCTCTCCATCTCTCCCTCTCTCTCTCCCTCTCTCTTTCTCTCTCTCTCTGCTGGTTTTTATGGGTATTTGGGGGAAGAAAGGAGTATTATGTGCAGTCGATGTGGAAAATGGTAGCTTACTATTGAATTTTATTTAATTTTTTTTTCTCTCTTTTTTTTTTTTCTTTTTTTTTTCTCTCTCTCTCTCCCTCTCTCCAGATTCATCCTAGGACTTAACCCACAGTTCCCATGCGGCTACGCTCGAGCGTCCCCTCTGTCCCAACGGACTAAACCATTCCATCAAAGGGCAGTTTAAACGGATTAGCTGTGAAAAGAGGACGTAGAACTGTAAAACACGCTCACACTGACGACGTGCCACGGATGTTTTGTTTTTGGGGGGATTTTTATTTTTTTCTCCGGACAAGAGGATGAGCTGATCCAGACATCTCTTCTCAAAACGACAAGACTGATCTCTGACATGTTCTTCCCTCCAAAATCCATCATCTCTCTCTCTCTCCCCCTTTATCTCTCTCTCTCTCTCTCTGCCCCTTTCTCTCTCTCTCTCTCTCTCTCTCTCTCTCTCTCTCTCTCTCTCTCTCTCTCGCTCTCTCCCTCTCCCTCTCCCTCTCACTCTCTCGCTCACACACACACCCCGCATAACCACATATGAAGACATTTCTCCAGCAAGACGTTTTGGATCAGTGACTATAACGGAACAAATGGATTACAGACGTCACGCCCGTCTCTTGTCCTGCTGATTATTATGGGAGTTTGGCGTGGATCTCTCATGGCATGCTTGCTTCGTCTGAACTTTAGGAGCGTGTAGGCTGACTCCCGAACCCTCACAGAGCCAGCAAACAGCCACAACAACCACCGCATTTACAGCACATGAACACACATCCAGGGTCGTAGGTCAAACCCCAGTGCGGTCTCTTTTTTCTCCGTCAGCATGCTCGATGTACTTTGTGGGAGCTTTTATTCGTATACTGTACATACGTGTGTATATATCTACATATACATCTAAAAAAAAAAAAGAGAAGTTGTATGATCTAATATGCTAAAGAAGTGTTCACATGGTTCAGGAGAGTGTGTGACTGTGTTCGTGTTTCCTTAAGGGATGTCTACGGGATACGACGTTCATCTTTCCTTTAAAAAAGAAAAAAGGAAAAAAAAGACGGTACGCACAAAACAAAACAAACGCAGGTCGCCCCGTGAATTAAGGACTTTAAAGAACAAGTGGTATGTCATGTGTAGATATTTGCAATTCTGCTTCAACACAGTTTGCGTCTGCTACACAGCTAATCAGCTACCGTGCTAATAACATGCTAACGTGCGATGGAAAAACAGACCCTGACCTCAGCTCAGTCTCCGAGTTAGTTGGGACTAGTCGTAGACCTGATAGTGCTAGTGTGCGTCACATACACTCCATGCTAGAAAAGAAAAAAATTAAACTATTAATTTTAAGAAAAGGGTATAAATAATGAATGATGTGAAAAAACAAGAACACGTAAAGATATATGATAAATATTGATTTATTTGATTTTTTAAAAACATACATCATAGTTCCATTTGTGGTACTCCAGAGTTTTGATGACTTTATTATTATTATAATTATTCTAACATGTGGGGGGAGGGCGATAATAAAAAAAGGAGTGTGTCTAAACTTTTGACGGGTAGTGTGTACACACACACACACACACACACACACACACACACACACACACACACACACACACACACACCGGTCAGAATCTGATCAGAATTAAAGTTAACATCAACAGTTTCTTACATTTTGTTCTTCTCTTCATTTGTCTTTAAAATTTTGTAATTTGTTTATATGTGTTATTATGTAAGTGTTTAGGGCAGGGGTGTCTAAAGATTTCACATATATATATATATATAGGGAGAGAGAGAGAGAGAAAGAGATAGCTATAGATAGATAGAAAGATAGATAGATAGATAGATAGATAGATAGATAGATAGATAGATAGATAGATAGATAGATAGATAGATAGATAGATACAGTGCCTTGCGAAAGTATTCGGCCCCCTTGAACTTTTCAACCTTTTCCCACATTTCAGGCTTCAAACATAAAGATATAAAATTTTATTTTTTTGTGAAGAATCACCAACAAGTGGGACACAATTGTGAAGTGGAACGAAATCTATTGGATATTTTAAACTTTTTTAACTAATAAAAAAATGAAAAGTTCAAGGGGGCCGAATACTTTCGCAAGGCACTGGAGATAGAGAGAGAGAGTAGATAGATAGAATAGAGATAAATAAGAGAGAGATAGAGATTGATAAGAGATAGATAGATAGATAGATAGATAGATAGATAGATAGATAGATAGATAGATAGATAGATAGATAGATAGATAGATAGATAGATAGATAGATAGATAGATAGATAGATAGAGAGAAAGAGAGAAAGAGAGAGGGATAGAGAGAGAGACATTAGAGGTGAAGCTGGACGTTTTTCCCTGGCTTTCAGCATCACCTCTCAGTACATCTCTCAGTACATCTCTCTGACCCACACACAGTCTCTCAGCAGCTTTACAGAAATCTGGATGTAGTTACTAATTCAGTCTTAATGAATAAACCCGAGGTGACGGCGGTGGGGAAGAAACGTCGCGAGGAACTCGAAAGGGAACCCGTTCTGTCCTGAGGGGCGACAGATAAATCTTTACTCTTGTACAATCCGCATGAGCATCAGTGTTTATGATTACAGCAGCAGCTTTTAAGTCTACAGCACGCAGGTAAGACTGAATAAAGAGCGAGACATTTCATACCACTGACCGTCAAAAGAAAGCTTAAAAGTCGTGTTAATTCTTCTGAAGTTCTGCCACACCGTGTTCTGTTCTGTTCTGCCAAATCGTCACCATGAAAATCACTAACGTTCCATCACAAACTCAATTATACTCTTCAGCGCTCGCATTTCTGTCGAAGTGAATCGTAACGCGGCGTTCGGCGAAAGCCGACAGTCCATCCCCGGCGGCTTGTAGGCGTTCCAGCATCGTGGACCGCACACGTACATCACGAGTGGATCGATAATTTATGCACCCCTCTATACAGCGCATTTCCTCCATCGCCGTTGCTCATCCGTGCTTGCGTATTCAATTAGGGAAGCGGCCTTTCAGCGGCGGGGCTGAAAAATATCCCTGCTGCTTTTCACAATAAAGCTCACTGCCTGCTGTGGTTACTCACATCTGCGCTCGCTCATCCCACTTCAGTGCACTTTCATTTAAATTCATCCGATACGAGGGAGAAAAGCACCATCCACCGACGTGTCGAAGTTTAACTACACGTCTTCGCATTTCGTTCGCTTGGCTCGACTAAATTTGACTTATTATTCATTTAAAAAGTGCGTCGAGGTGTCCTCCAGGCCATGAGGAAATCCTCGAGGGCGTTCCGACCGACACAACCCTTAGCTGATTAACCTTAGCAGGTCCTCCATTGGTTCGGCTTCTAGGGCTGCGTTAGCGTCGCGAGGGGAGGAGGAGGAGGAAGACGTGCATTTCCTCTCGAAGCAGGTGAAGAACAGCGGCGGTGGCGGCGGCGGCATGCTGCGGAGAAACCGCTGCTTCTGCACTGATAACAGAATTCATTTACCTCCCACTGCATCATTACCATCACAGCGAGCCAACTTCAAACGAGTGCTCGAGCAACACCGGGAGTTTATTTCCAGCTTTGAGTGGAGGAATTTTCATTCTCCATCTCGGCGTTTCATAAACAAAAAGTAAATACAAGGAAATTTGTATTATTAGATTTGAACACATTACTGTCGAAAACATTTTGTACATTTCGTAGACTCTACACATACTGCATCAGGGTTTTTTTGGGGGGGGTTTCGCTCGGTTCTTGAGGGTTCTTAGCAATTACTCGCACTCCTCTAAGTGATCACCACAGCTTTATCTATAATAACCTGAGCTCTGGGTGTTGGAACCTAGAATACACATGTCTATAAGACATCTATAACATAGTATATATATGTTATTACAGGGTTATAACCACACACGAGTGCTACATAGCGTCACTAGTCAACAAAAACAGCATCATGAAGTAATGAAGAGAAGATCCTGTTGATTATTTTCCGATAACATTACAACTGTAAATCTTTTCTTCCTTGTATTGTATATCAGAATTTCCAATACGCCAACGATTACGATGTTTAGTAATTAAACAACGACACGTCATACTTTTTTATCCGTTTAAAATTGTGGAACGCCGACGAAACAAGTTTCTGTTCTCACTTACGTCTGTTACTCACTTACTTACAGCAGCTATATAATTGAATTTATTATATTGTAAACTGATCCATTTAAATAAGAGAGAAAACGATAAAGAAAAGCAACGACGCAGCTCGTCATGTTACGGACCAGCCGTGAAGCGTAAACCCTGAAGGTGTTGGAAAGTTACAGCTTTACCTCGGAGTGTTTACATAGCGCCGACACTGGAGACTCCTTCCAGAACTGTTTATCTCCTCACAGAAATCTACTCCTTCATTTGAAGTAGTTTTAATAAAGTGTATGTGGAGTTTCAGCCATGTATTAAGTATTACAACCAATATAAACCGTAGTCAGAGAAGCCGTAAGGGAGAACTAATCACCATTGGACCGATCTGGACCGCTGTGGTGGTCAGTAATGTCTGTTAATGGGCTGTTAGATACTAGCCAAGTCTTACGTAAGGGTACAAAGACTAATCCTGCTCCGAGCCCAAGCCTCACCTTTTCGTACCATTTCAATTGTGTGAATTATTATAAATCACTAATCTCAGAGAGTGTTTGAACACAAGTAAATAGCAAAATGTCGCAGTAAACCAAAAAAAAAGAGCGCACGGACAAATTATTTGGGAGAAGTTCTCTTGGGAAATGCTATGATGATGATGATGATGACGATGATGATGATGATATGAGACACAGGCTCGGAATGTGTATTAAAAGCTGCACTTGAATGTCTCAGTGTCGACGCCGATCGAGGAATTCTCTTAACAAAGAGGCTTTTAAATGGCTGTCGTATAAACCCACGCGTCGATCCGCTTGTTCAGTTAGACTTCCGTCTACCCGTCTTTTGAGTCGGTGAGATTTGGAGTAATTATGCGGAGATTTAATGACAGACAACAAGCGAGCTGCGTCGAGCCGCGATACAACGGCGAGCACAAAAGCACGTGTACAAAAGCGCGGATAAAGTAAACAGCAATCATCGTGCAGGCCTGCGTGAATCGTTCGCTTGTTCTGGGAGTAAAATCGGCGAGGTACAGCTTCCACGCGGGATCAAAACACAAGCCTTCTCAAAGAGGAACTATTACTTTCGACTATCCATTCTATTTCAGGTCTTTGTTTAGAAACGGCAGTGAGACGCGGGTGTCCTGGTGCGTCGCTTAAAAAAAATAATAATTACTTCGTAGACGAAACGTTGAATTCAAACTGCAACCTGTTGCTTTCTCTATCATGGTGCGAGGGGACAAAACAGATATTCTGGAAACTGCATCAGACCTTTGCTTAAAACAGTGTCTGGGTCATGGAGCGAACTTATTCTATAGCCTGAATGAATCCACTTTGTCTGAACATCATGCGAGAGGAATTCCAACGAATCCGAACGCCATTTCGACGGATTTGATATAAATAAAATTAAATCCGCTAACGGCAGCCTTATCCGAATATTAACGCAAAATTGTAAGACATTCTAAGAAATAAAAACATTCTCGAATACCAGGTGATGCTACGTGACCTCGTTCTATTCGACACTGTTTTGAAGAGTAACGAACAGACGGTGAGAAATGCCAGCGATCGGGAGGGATTTCACAATTCGTGACGACGAAGCAAACTTTGTGAAAAGATCACCAGGCACAACTACGGCATCTTCCGACAATCCAACTAACCTGATCAAACATCTTAAACATAAAGCTCAGCATGAGGCGATAATAAAATCTCTGTGACGCTTGGTGAGTGAAGAGAACAGCTTTTCACCGGTATGTTGTTATTGACGATCGAACGCTATCCGCCCTCGACAACATGTGTCCTCTGAAGCAATAAAAACAAAACCGTCTGTTCCTTACAGCTGTACAGGAGCAAACACAAACCTGCTCTTCTCCACAAGATTATAATGAAAGGATGAGACGTCGAGATGGATGGACATAAAAATGGCGGTATTTATCAGTCTGGCCAAACTCAAAAATCACATCCCTCTTTATTATTAATCTTTTTTTTTAATTATTATTATTATAATATAAAAAATGACAGATCCAGTGTAATGTTCGATCTATCCATCTTCAGCCACTTACTCCTTTTCAGGGTCGTGCGGAACCTGGAGCCTATCCCAGGGAGCATCAGGCACAAGGCGGGGTACACCCTGGACAGGGTGCCAATTCATCGCATACACATTCACACACCCATTCTACGGACACTTTAGACACACCTACCATGCGGAAAGAAACCGGAGTACCCGGAGGAAACCCCCGCAGCACAGGGAGAACATGCAAACTCCACAAACACACGGCCTGGGCAGGACTCGAACCCCAGACCCTAGAGGTGTGAGGCGAACACGCTAACCACTAAGCCACCGCGCCCTGCCGTGCGGCATGTTTGGTTCCACTTCGGTCCACTTTTAGCTTTAGATCCAGTGTGTGTTTATGCAAATCTTATGGGAATATGTAACTGGGACATCACGGATGAACAAGAAATGACACACCAGGGGAGCTGTGTTTCACCCTCTGATCCAGACACGCACCTCACGATAATAAAACATAAAAGTAAAAAAAGATCTCTTAAAGACACACAAAAGGACACGGTGTCTCCTCAGAGCGCGCTGCTTTACTGTACTGTACATGCTGTTAACACTGAGAAGCCAAAACATTCGCTTATTTACTGAGTGCAGAAACACATCAGTATGTTCTGGAACATTTCCATCCGAACATCGGATAAAACTAATATCTCCAGCAATCACAAAAAATGGGAGATTTAAAAAATTATAATAAAAAAACAACCAGTAGACCTTGATGGGATGTCTCCACCGCCAGTAAGTCTAGTCCTTCATGATACTAATTTGCATCCCTTTAAGTAAATGGTCTGCATTTATATAGCGCTTTTATACAAAGTGCTTTACCCTGTGTTTCATTCACCCATTCATACACACACACAGAGCTGCCATGCGAGATGCTAACTTGCCATCAGGAGTAACTTTAGGGCTCAGGGTCTTGCCCAAGGATACTTCGGTATGTAGAGTCATGTGGGCCGGGAATCGAATCGCCAATCCTACGATTAGTGGACAACCGGGTCTACCACCTGAGTCACAGCCGCCTCTTAAGTAGCCTTAAATTATACTTAAGTATGTTGGGGTTGATGGCGAAATGTAAAATCAGCTCATCTGGTGGTAGCGACGATAAGTATGTACAAATTCGACATTTCAGTATCTCTTGTTGAGATACTGCACTAACGAGAATTTCCTACTGATGATTGCAGACAGCCAGAAAACAGGACGTTATTAAAGAAAAACCTATTTCCAAAGTTCGACCTTGCGGCGACATTGAGAACCTATCTGGATCAATTCCAAAAATCTCAAATCAGTGCGTCCTCTTGTTAAGAAGATAATTCCTTATATATCCTACAAACATGAATCCGTCGCGGTCGTTCTTGAGAGATCGCGCTAACGAGCGTCTCGGATGGACGCACAGACGGGTCACGGACGCAGACTGTTTTTAAAAAATGTACCGCTTGTTTTACACTTCACATACATGCATCTTTTCTATCAGCTTGCTACAGAAGAAAATGGAAAGAGTACAAAAAGAGGATTAAAGTGAGCGTTATAATGAAAACTAAAGCCAGAAGGAGGATTCGTTTTTTATATTTGTGGCAAAATATCATGATCGAGCACGTTCGCTTCACACCTCCAGGATCGGGGGTTCGATTTCCGTGTCTCTGTGTGTGCGGAGTTTGCATGTTCTCCCCGTGCTGCGGGGGTTTCCTCCGGGTACTCCGGTTTCCTCCCCCAGTCCAATCAATCCATTCATGATCCAATGAGGAATTTAAAAAACGCGACTGGGTGTGTTTTGCAAACCGTCTTTGCAAAACAAGTTAGTTCCTGTTCAGCTATAAACAGTCCTTCCCTCACTAGCCTCCCTTTTTTTCCCTCTCTCATGACGTTAATATAGCCCAAAAATAACGCAGCTTGTTACAGAGAAACTGTGTAAAAAATTTTATCAAATTTTAAAAAGTGTCAAATCTTTGGTCCTGAAGATGTCGGATAATTTAAAGTTATAGCTGTACCACTGACCCTTACAGAGTGCCGACGCTGGACACTCTCCAAATCCACGATTACACACATTTTTGTCCAACATACAAGACCCTGTGTACGTACTGACCAATCAGAATCGAGCATTAAAATAACACTGTGGTATAACATGACATCACAATCCTATAATAATAATAATAATAATAATAATAATAATAATAATAATAAGCTTTATTTTATAAAGCGCCTTTAAAAGCAGCTTCTCAAAGCGCTGTACACAAAATAAGCAGTACACAGAAAAATAAAACATATAAAAGTCAATAAGAACAACAACCTTAATAGTAATAATTATTATAAAATAATCATAAAAAAGACATCAGCAGTCAAATGCAAGTTTTAAAAAAGTGTCTTGAGTAGAGCTTTAAAAATGCCGAAGGTCTGAGCTTCCCTGAGTTCAGGAGGAAGAGAGATCCAAAGTGAAGCAGCGTAGACAGAAGAAGCCCTGTCACACATAGATCTCAGGAGGGTTTGTGGAACAGTTAACAGATTACACTGTGAGGAGCGCAATCTGAGATTTGGGGTGTAAGAGATTAATAAAGCAGAGCCAAGCCATGTAGTCAACATCATGATCTTAAAATGGACACGGAACCTGACCAGGAGCCGGTGTAAGGACTCCGGAACAGGAGAAATATGATCACATTTCCTGTTCCCCATCAGGATCCTGGCAGCAGAGTTTTGAACATATTGCAATTTGTTGGTTGTGGATTGAGAAACTCCGACTAAAACGGCGTTCCAATAATCCAGCCGAGTGACAACAGATGAGTTCATCAGTGTTTTCAGCCACAGAGAAGTTTAGCATTGGGCGCAGTCTAGCTATATTTCTGAGGATAAAAAATGGATGCCTTCACAGTGCTCCCAACCAAAGAATCAAATGTGAGGCTCTTATCCACATGACTCCAAGGTTCCTCGTTTTACTTTATGTATCTAGAACAGAGCCATCAACACGTGATTTTGAGTGAATGTAGATTTAGGTATCGTCAGCATAAAATTGATAATGGAGGCTGAGTGAATGCAGCAGATGCCCAAGTGGAGATAGATAAATATTGAAGAGTAGAGGGCCTAAAACTGAACCCTGAGGAACACCAGTGAGCACAGAGCTAGTGTCAGACCGATAGCCACCCATACAAATACACTTGGAACAGTCAGTAAAATATGATTTAAACCAGTTTAAAACTGTCCCAGAAAACCCAAAAACACTGTCAAGGCAGGTAAGTGAAAGACCATGATCTACAGTATAGAAAGCAGCTGTAAGATCAAGAAGAATAAGAATGGATGTAGCGCCAGAATCAGAGGTCATCAACAAGTCATTGGTAACTTTGACCAACGCCGTTTCAGTGCTGTGAAATTTACAAAAACCTGATTGAAGGGGTTCAAGGAGGTTATTAATGTACGATGCTTACATAGTTGAGAGGCAACACCACACTCATGTATTTTTGCCAAAAACAAAAAATTTGAAATTGGATGAAAATTGTTCAAATCATCCACGGAGACATTTTCTTTCTTTGGTACAGGTGTAACAGCAGCAGTCTTTAGTACTGTTGGAACGATCCCAGTCTCCAGAGATTCATATATAATGCTGGGGATAGTGGGGCACCAAACATCGAAGCAAGATTTAAATAGGTTCATGGGAATTGGATCCAGCAGGCAAGTGGTTGATTTCATGCTGGATAACTCCCTTGTGAGAGCCTCATAATCAAGCAGTGAGAAATGAGTGAAAGAAACACAAGTGAACCCAGATTGACAAAGGAGTGAAAAGGCAGAGTCGGGTGTGACACGAATTTCTTTGCGAACATTATCAATCTTAGAATTAAAAAACAGAAGAAAAAATCACGCTCCGGTTTCCTCCCCCAGTCCAAAGACATGTATGGTAGGCTGATTGGCGTGTCTAAAGTGTCCGTAGTGTATGAATGGGTGTGTGTGTGTGATTGTGTGCCCTGCGATGGATTGGCACCCTGTCCAGGGTGTACCCCGCCTTGTGCCCAATGCTCCCTGGGATAGGCTCCAGGTTCCCCTGCGACCCTGAAGAAGGAGTAAGTGATAGAAGATGGATGGATGGAAGAAAAGAATCACATATATGCTGAGAAACAAACAAAGTGATAGCAGTATTAACATGAAGCAATCTGTTTCTGGTTTGGAACAAGTGTCTGGGATTATTATGATTGCTTACAATAGCCTGAGAGAAGTAAGATGATCTTTCAGTCTCCATTAGTGCTCGATAATCACCCAGAAGATCCTTCCACGCTTGATAGTAGACGTTCAGGCCAATAAGGTGCCATTTGCGCTCCATTTTCAGACAAGCAGACTTTCTAGAGCGCAGATTGTCATTATACCAGAGTGGGCGAATGTGACCTTACGTGACCTTAGAGGAGCAAAAGAGTCAAGATTAGCAGCAAGAGCAGAATTTAACTCCAGGACTTTCTCCTCCAGCCATGAGGGAGGAAGATCGCTTAAGGTGGAAACAACCGAATTGGAGAAAACTGTCTGATTGATAGACGTCCACTTCCAGAAGGTTACTGTTCGGATGCTCGGCTCACTTGGACGATACAGTTCCAGGTTAAAAAAGACAGCCGAATGATCAGACAGTCCAATGTCTACAGATGAAAACTGCGATACAAACGAGCCGTTTGCAATCATGAGATCCAGCGTATGGCCCTGGTTATGAATCAGTTACAAACTGTGTGAAACTAAAACAATCAATTAGAGACAGGAATTCCTGAGTCACTCCGGTCCACATGAATGTTAAAATGTCAAACTTCATTCTCAGTACTGACAGGAAGTCAGCAAACTCTGACATAAAAGCTGCATGTGTCTTAGCCTTAAGTGGTTTATAGACTGTAGCGATGCTGGTAGATATAGGAGCGGAAATACTCAAGACCAGGCATTCAAATGATGAAAACTGGCGAACGGACACGGAGCTTATAATTACTAATAATTAGAAACAATCGCTGAGACATGCTTAAACTTAAAAAGGCAATATTTGATATTATTTTGTAATGTGCGATTATAAGATGAGTATGAAACACTGTGGGGGGTTTTTTCTGGCCATCTCTCAGTTCCACAACATTAAGTCCAACTACAAACCCTTAGAATTCGAATGAAATCTCTACTTCCAGCTCGTGCAGTATCACGCCGGCCGGGGTATGGTATTTTTGTTTTACTGCTCGGTCTGCCGCGTGTTATTCCTCACTTAATCACGACGCCTCGTGGTATTTTGTTGCCGATGTATTAAAATGATCACCATGCCCGTCAGTGAATCTGTAATCTGGTACCAATACAACGACGAAATTCTGCAGCAACCCCGAGCAATTCACGAGGATCTACAAGTCGTACGTAATAAACGCAAAGTATTTTTTATTTATCTACAACAACTGTTCACTGCCAGCGCCACACTTTACGTCCCTTCGCCTGCTAGACGGCATAAAATTCCCTTCGGAAATCCGGTCTTTTATTTCCACGCGTTCGATCTCATCGAGTGAGACAGACTTCCACAGATGTCTCCACTTACAATAATTCAGTAGCACATCTGTGTGAGCGCGTGTGAGAATAACCTCTTCATCGACTGCTAAAGGAGGCGTTCGTCCTTAACATTAGTGCTAGTGAGTTTATAACACAAGAGCTTCCTGTCGTCATCCTCACTAACTTCCACTCACTCCTGAGTGACGAGCTCCTTTAAGATGCGTCACTTCATAAGAACACTTCACTCTTAATCTTCCTCGTCATCAGACAGCTCCACCCCGATCCCTCCACTCTGCCCAAATAATTTGCGTAGCAAATTCCTAGCGTAAGAGTCAGAAGAAGGCCATAATTACCAGGGACGATTGTGGCATCTAATAAGAGATGTAATTAAGAAAACGAATAAGGTGCCAATCCCCTTTCACAGCGCCGTCACAGCGATGATTAATCGCTTGCCCAGCTAATTTGATTTGCGACAAGGAAAGGGGCGACCTGGGAAGTCATCCCTGTGCAGAAAAAGAGCAAACCCAAGAGCATGGGACATTAATAAAACATGACGAGCTACCTGAGTGAGAAAAGCCCGTGTCTGACTGTAACTGTGTGTGTGTCACGCTGTTCTGATCGGACTGACCATGTGATCTTAGATGACTCATGAGTATAAAGCATGTCGTTTCCCATCACATGATCCCCACTTCTCTGTACAGCTCACCACAAATCTCTCGGTGGAGTAGCAAAGTGCACAGTCTTATTCAATCATTCATCCACCCACTCATCCATCCATCCTCTCAATCCATCATTCATCCATCCATCCTCTCAATCTATCATTCATCCACCCACACATTCATCCATCCTCTCAATCTATCATTCATCCACCCACTCATCCATCCATCCTCTCAATCTATCATTCATCCATCCACTCATCCATCCATCCTCTCAATCTATCATTCATTAATGCACTCATCCATCCATCCTCTCAATCCATCATTCATTCACCCACTCATCCAACCATCCTCTCATTCAATCATTCATCCACCCACTCATCCATCCATCCATCCTCTCAATCAATCATTCATCAACCCACTCATCCATCCACCCACTTATCCATCCATCCTCTCAACCAATCATCCATAAACCCACTCATCCATCCATCCTCTCATTCAATCATTCATCCACCCACTCATCCACATAGAAGTACATATTATAAATATATAATAAAATTCTAGAACTTTCAAGAATGACATTGAGGGGTTTAGAAGCATGAGTTCTAATTTTAAAATTCTAGCATTATGTGAGAAAATCATGCACAGAGTTCACATATCCATCCATCCATCTTCTACTGCTTACTCCTTGTTCAGGGGCGCGGGGAACCTGGAGCCTAATCCAGGAAGCATCGGGCACAAGGCGGGGTCCACCCTGGACAGGGTGCCAGTCCATCACAGGGCACAATCCAAATCTAAAATATTTTAAAGTTCTAGAAGCACAAACTACAATAAAAATTACATTCTTGAACAACATTTCAGAATCAAATTGAGATTTCTATATTGTATTGTAATAAAAATTATCAAATTACATTCCAGAGTCACTTGGAGAGCTCTAGAAACATACAATATAATTGGGGGGGAAAAAAAGAACTATATTCCAGAATCACACCGATGTTTAGCAGCACAAGAACAATATCTTTCATTTGAAACACAGGAGATTTCAGGACAGCAGCATGAGGAGTTTTGCAGGTCCGACTGTACTGAGAGTTGCATATATACAGCCTCACGCACAACTTTTAAACAGTAAGAGGGATCAAAGTGCACAGTAAACTCCACCATTACAGCATATGGTGATTAAATTGGATTCAAATGATATACTAACAGTTATTTCTTGCTAACATTATGCTGTAAGGTCAAATTCCTCCATCGTGACAGGCCTCATTAATTCACAACATGGCTACAGTACATCGAATCCTCTACTTTCTTATCTCCGTAGCTGGAAATCAAATTGAATGGAATTATAGAAGGGAAATAAAAAATTTGGCCCAAGTACTACCCAAAACACTCCACTCCAGTTTACAAAAACCAAAAAGATGTAAACACTGGAATAAATATGATTCAGCTCTCCAGCATCTTAATGGGATTTTCCATTTTAAAACCTCATCAGCTTTGTTGGGGATCCATTTGGCTGCAAACAACCATTTCTTTTTTTTTCCCCCCCAGATCCCTGCCTCAGATCTCAAGGTTGCAAAACTGCTATTAATTGGGTGCTAGAGCCTGAAAGACTGTTTCATGTGTCACACCAAACTGTAAGCGATATAATTAACATGTGCTGGTTCATTTGCATTTAGCCCACTTAGCATAGTGTAATGTTTTCACACAGATCCGAGGATCGCAGATGCTTTTATATGGACACTACAGCTGCGGCTGATTAGCATGCTGTAAACACAAGCGCATAATTACTCAAGTTTTTACTCATAGATGCAGTTTCGGGTCAACACATTTCCCATTAATAAGAACTAAAGAGTGGAGCTGAGACACATGGGCTGGCTGTCATTGCAGGAAGAATCCACCATAACGACTTCTGTTAATGTCCAAACGGTATCTGCAAATTATCTAGCAAACAGTTACACGATGGTTATTGCACAAGCCTGGCTGAAGTGTACGAACGACCGGATCTACTGAGGTTTCTTTCTGTGAGTATAACAAGAACAGGTTTATTGTTATTCCTGGTGTCCATTATATTTTAAAAACAAAGCCATCCAGCTAAACACATCCAACCATCAACCATCTATCCATTCACCCATCAATTTGTCCATCCATTCATCCACCAATTTGTACACTCAGCCATCCAGCTATATACATCCAACCGTCAACCATCAATCCATTCTCCCATCAAATTATACATACAGCCATCCAGCTATATACATCCAACCGTCAACCATCTATCCATTCTCCCATCAATTTATACATACAGCCATCCAGCTATATACATCCAACCGTCAACCATCTATCCATTCACCCATCAATTTGTACATCCATCCATCCACTTGTACATACAGCCCTCCAACTACCCAACCATTTGCCCATCCATCTGTACATTCAACCATCTATATATCCATCCATCCATAAATCCAGCCATCTAACACCCATCCATTTCTCCATCCATTTGTCCATCCATTCATCCATCCATCCAACCAACCATTTGTTGGTTGCTATATATCCATTCATCCATCCATCCATCCATCCATCCAACCAACCATTTGTACATACAGCCATCCATCCAAATGCATCCAACCATCAACCATCTATCCGTTCACCCATCAATTTGTCCACTTTTTGTCAATTTTTCCATCCACTTGTACATACAGCCATCCAACTACCAAACTATTTGCCATCCATCTGTACATTCAACCATCTATATATCCATCCATCCATCCATCTGTACATCCATTCATCTAACACTCAACCATTTGTCCATCCACCCACCTGTACATTCACAGGATTTCATCATATTAGTTTTGTCACTGATTTATAAAAGCAATATATGCTTTTACAGCGAGTTACAGAGAGTTTCTCGCTGTAGAGATTTCAGACACTCTGCTTGGCATCATGCCTATGAACACCATTACCTGTGACAAAATCACTGTAATGCACGCCCTCAACCGCTTCTCATTTTGTTGCCAATCACTTTGCACATATAATACAACACTAAATATCACAATGACCTTCTCAAACTTTTGCTATATAATAATATAACATGGTTTGGATGGACTCTTGCTGTAACCCTGATCATCCACTCGGTAATCCATCGACTGATAACCGTTCTCAGCTCTGCTTTCATCAAATTAAAAAACCCTCATTATTTACGATGTAAAAAAAAAAAAGCTTTTAATTACTGGTAATGTAATTAACTTCTACTAATAGATCTTAAACCTCGTCCCTAAAGCTAATTGATTCCTCTGACTTGCACCAACCTCCTCGGCTGAGACCTTTCCTTTAATTATAGTCTTGTTTTGCATAAACAGTCCCTCAGTACCAGAAGCGGTTCCATGGGGAGATGCTGATTGGCTTCAGTGACACTCCCTATGGCTCTGATAATCCACAACGGCCATCACTGTCACACACACACACACGCACATCTCCCCGCAGGAGATACTGTTTAAATTGGGGACTAGTGCAGCTGTAATTACTGCTGCTGTTAAATATAGAAGGGAACCACAAGGATAAGAAGACAGAGACTAATCGTACATAAACAAAAGTACATGATAGATATTTGTTTGGAAAATTCGACATCTTACATACTGCTGAAGTGAAGTGTGTTATAAATTGATCTATAAGAACACCGCTATGATCACGTGACCGATCATTTAGGGTTAGTACACAGGAGATCTCGCTATAAGGGTGCAGCGGGTTTTATCCGCTCCTCTCTGGAGGGATGGAAATGACAGACCTGGCTGGGTGACATGTCATTTCCAGTGCTGTGTGGCATCACCGTCACTGCATGTTGCACCACTGGGGTGAAAGAAGAGCAAAACAAGTCCCGTGACAAATATAACCCTGCCGGACTCATGTGCCATATCACTGTCAGAAAAGTTCTCGCTTTGGCAGGTGGATATTCTTTCAAGGTGTTGTACTTGTAAAACATTTTTTTCACAAACTTTGTGACTCTAGAATGCAGGGTTACTCTCTTGGATGCCAACATAGATTTATACAAGTAGATTCAAAGGAATTAGCACAACCTAACTTGTATTAAATATTAATGGATTCTCCCAGAGAGCAGACCAATACAGGACAAACACTGTAACATGCAGGTTGGTGAGACAGGACGCGAATGCGTTGTGTGCTTTATTTAAACTAAAAGAGGAGTAAGAAGAAACACATAGACCGTGCTCAGGATCAAACCAAGGGCCCTGGAGCTGTGAACAGGTGAACACAATCAGGTAACAAAGCAATAACATGAAAGGGGTGGAGACTGGATGAAAACCAAAACAAAAGCACATGCGTGTCGCCATGGGAACTGCAACGCAAAGGGGCAATCTGTTAAACAATATGGTCAACCTTTACTCAAAAGTGGTTTTGCAGAACAATTTATGAACGTTAGGGCTGTAGGAACTTTTTGTTCTAAGAATATTCAAACTCTTCTTTCCTGGTTGTTCTCAGAACTTCACTTATAAACTTTCCTACAATGTCGCAACAGTTTTTTTTTGTTTGTTTTTTTTTTGTCGTGCTTGAAGGTTTGTGAAGATTTTAGAATTTTCTACATTTCTGCATAAATATGATACAAAACATCATCACAAGTCCTAAAAGAAGACAAAGAGAGCCCAATTACCAAATAAGACAACAATATTATACTTGATGAGTTATTTATTGAAGTAAATGATCCAATATTAAATATGTGTGAGGGCAAAAGTATGTGAACATTTGCTTTCAGTATCTGGTGTGACCCGCTTGTGGAACAATAACTGCAGCTAAACGTTTGGGGTAACTGTTCATAGGTCCTGCACATCGTCTTGTGTTTTATCCCGTTCCTCAGTACAGAACAGCTTCAACTCTGGGATGTTGGTGGGTTTCCTCACATGAACTGCTTGCTTCAGGTTCTTCCACAACATTTCTATAAGATTAAGGTCAGGACTTTGACTTGACCATTCCAAAACATTAACTTTATCCTTCTTTAACCGATCTTTAGTAGAACGACTTGTGTGTTTAGGATCGTTGTCTTGCTGCATGACCCACTTTCTCTTGAGGTTCAATTCACAGACAGATGTCCTGACATTTTCCTTTAGAATTCACTGGTATAATTCAGTATTCATTGTTTCATCAATGATGGAAAGCCATCCTGGGCCAGATGCAGCAAAGCAGGCTTAAACCACAATACTACCACTACCACCATGTTTCAAAGATGGGAAAAGCCTGATCCTTTTCAAAGGGAACTTTGATGTTGCATTTAGCATAACACCATGTGAGCGACTCTCGAGCGTGACAGGCATCTGAAGCTTGCCTATTTATAGGCCTGCCATGATCAGGTGACGTGGCAATTAAGCACCTCGCGTGATATAAATATGGTATAAATATTATCTTCAGTGAAAGACTGCATATCAGTTGTTTGTGTAAAGATGCTTCATTTCCTCGCTGTCTTTTCTCAAAATCTCAGAACCTTTCTATCCCTTTAAAAAAAGAGAAGAAAAAAAAGGAATGAGCGAGAGAGAAAAATATGAGTGAGCGAATTCAGGAAGTGTGTTTCTGGGTGAAGTATCTAGGGTTGTAGCATGCGATAGCAGCCTCGAGAGGCTGTGCATGTTAATGCCTACATTAAGCAGCTCGGCCCGTGACTCACGCTCTTCTCGGAAGCCGAAGCGAGTTGGATTTCAGAGTTTCGCAGATGCTGCTGCCGAGGCAGTTAGCCGTCTCAGGTTCGGGGGATCTCTTATGGATCCGGAAACGGAGCCGGAGACAAGCACTGCTCTATCTCTTGCTCTGCCCTGCCACGAACATCATAGCTGTTCAGTTTTCTCCTCATGGTGGACTTGTGAACATAACATTAGCCAATTAGCAATGGCCTTGCTCTTGGAGGGATCTTTGTTGGTCTCCACTCCTGGGGAGGGCAAAAATGGTCTTAAATTTCCTCCATTTGTACAAAATCTGTCTAACTGTGAATCGGTGGAGTCCAAACTCTTTCGTGGCGGTTTTGTGACCTTTTCCAGCCTGATGAGCATCAACAACTCTTTTTCTGAGTTCCTCAGAAATCTCCTTTGCTCATGCCATGATACACTTCAACAAACATGTGTTGTGAAGATCAGACTTGGATAGATCCCTGTTCTTTAAATACAACAGGACGCTCACTCACTCACACCTGATCGTCATCCCACTGACTCAAATTTCACCTTTACATTGACTGCTAATCCTAGAGGTTCACATACTTTTCCTACTCACAGATATGTAATATGGGATCATTTTCCTCAATAAATAAATGATCACTTATAATATTTCTTGTCTCCTTTGTTTAACTGGGCTCTCTTTTTCTACTTTTAGGACTTGTGCGAAAATCTCGGACAAGTTTTAAGTCGTATTCATGCAGAAATATAGACAATTCTGAAACTTTCAAGCACTACTGTAATTACAGGAACATTAACGCTAACACTTTGAAAACTGATTGAAAAGCTTTGAAATGCTCCGCTGACCTCCAGAGGAAATCATTTCTGTGATGAAGACCGGCTCTGCTAATTAGCTCATTTTATCTCTTATGCAATGATGGAGTGTCTCGCAAATGCAGCGTTTTTGCTGCTGTTAATGATGCATGTGACTCATATACTGTACATGATGCTATCGATTTAGGTAGGGAAATGTACAATGAACTTTGTAATGTGAATGTAGCCTTTGGCATCTCTGTACACCTCAGTATTATTCTCTTCAAACATTCATCAATTCGGCGACTCTAGCTGCTGCTTCACCCTGACCTGCACCAGGATATGGAGAAAAATCAATGTCTCTTATGAAGCAAGAACTTATACAAGAGCTGCACATTTCATCAAAGCATCCCTCTGGACCTGAACCACTCCGACGGGTCAAAGTGTCTCGTCTACTCCACCTGCGAGTAACACGCCGAGAACGGAGGAAAAGAGGGTGAATTGGCTAAATGGCCTGGTGTTGTAACTCCCAGAGAAAGACTGAAAAAGCAGTTAGTCAGGTCAGAGCTGCTGCTTCTTTCTAGTGAATAACCTGTAATACTACACCTTCGTGTAACAAGCGGGAGTGTGCGATGTGCAGGATGGACTAACCATTTTTTCCTGCTCATTCATGCAGTCATCCAATTAACCAATCATGTGACAGCAGAGCAATGCATATAATGATGATGATACATGTTAAGAGACTGGCTCAAGCTGACAGGAAGTCTACAGTAACTGGAACAACCACGGGAACACACAACAGGAGACGACCATATTGGGTTCCGACTACGGTGAATGCAGATTCAGCCAAGCTGGATAGGTGATGATTGTTTTTCCGGTCTTTTTCCAAACAGACTGGTTTGTAGGCCTGTAGCCACTGTAGCCTCAGATTCCTGTTCTTGACCGACTGGAATGGAAGCCAAATGTTGTCTTCTGCTGTTGTTGTAGCCCATTTGCTTCAAGGTGGCTTTTCTGCTCATCATATTCAGAGAAAAATAAAGCTAGGAAGAAAGTTGCAGAGTTCGCTGGTGCTGTGGTGATTGTAGGTGAAGGTAGCTTGTTTTGCTAATCTGCTAACGAAGCTGGTACAATGACGAGCATGCCAATCAAACGACCAATCTTCATCTATAGCAGGTCTAGATAACAGTTATAAATGGCGTTCATTCTGTATTTCTTATACAATCTGTTATTATTATTATTATTGTTGTTGTTGTTGTTGTTGTTATTATTATTATTATTATTATTATTATTATTGCTGGTAGTTTCCAATTGCTAGTTGCTCTGTCAATATTTCCTATAAATCACTCACTGCATTAAAGCTCATTAAGCTGAAACTGGGACAGAAGCGGAGAGGGAAAGAAAGAGATTGCCAAGGGGGAAAGTGTGAGAGAAACAGAGAGAGAGAAGGAAAGTGTGAGAAGGGAAGCTTGAGAGAGTGCAAGAGAGTGTGTGTGTGTGTGTGTGTGTGTGTGTGTGTGTGTGTGTGTGTGTGTGTGTTAATGCGTCTGAGAGAACAGAAAGGCTGAGAGCAATGTGAGTCATCGACGGGTGACGGCAATATGCCACGCGACATGAAGGTTAGGAGGAGTTCAGAGTCTGACTGTGTGTACAGGACACGTGGAGACCAGGTACATATACATACATATATAAATTGTCTTTATTTTTTAGCCTTTTGACGAAAAAAAAAAATCACAAAAATACTCTCCTCTCAAGAAATGTATGTATTTGTTAAATATAGGTGTGGAACAATTATTGGCACCTCATGAATTAATATGAGAAAAATATATTTGAAGCATATTCCCATTGATAGTTTACATTTTTTAGTACACCTGGGTGACTAGGAACAGGAAATTGTTCAACCATGACTTGATGGATGAGCATGGTATAAATATGAGGTAACACATAGGCCAAATTCCCTTAGTCATTCATAACAATGAGTAAGACCAAGGAATATAGCTGTGATGTGCGGCAAAAGGTTGTTTGTGGTATAAGAAAATAGCACAAGCGTTGAAAATGTCCATTTCCACCATCAGGGCAATAATTAAGACGTTCCAGTCAACTGGAAAGGTTATGAAACGACCTGGAATTGGACGTGTGTCTATATCGTCTCAACACACTGAAGAGGACGGTTCGAGTGGCCAAAAAATCTCCAAGCATCACAGCTGGAGAATTGCAGAAGTTAGTTGCGTCTTGGGGTCAGAAAGTCTCCGAAACTGCAAGTCACCTACATCACCACAAGAAAAAGCCTCTACTCTCATCCAAAAACAAACTCGAGCGTGTTCAGTTTGTCAGACGCTACTGGAACTCCAAATGCGATCGGGTTCTATTGTCCGATGAAACCAAAATAAAGCTTTTTGGTAATAAACACCAGAGGTGGTTCTGGCGATACAGAGAGGTAGCCATGTGGAAAAGTACCTCATGCCCACGGTTAAATATGGAGGTGGATCTTTAATGTTTTGGGACTGTTTTTCTGCCAGAGGACCTGGACATTTTGTTAGGATACACGGCATCATGGACTCTATCAAATATCAACATATATTAAATGAATACCTGATTGCCTCTGCCAGAACGCTTCAAATGGGCCGAGGTTGGATCTTCCAGCAGGACAATGATCCAAAACATACATCAAAATCAACACGAAAATGGTTTACTGACCACAAAATCAAGCTCCTGCGATGACCATCCCAGTCCCCTGACCTGAACCCCATAGAAAACCTGTGGAATGAACTGAAGAGGAGAGTCCACCAGCATGGACCTCGAAATGTGAAGGATCTGGAGAGATTCTGTATGGAGGAACGGTCTCAGATCCCTCACCATGTATCCTTCGACCTCATCAGGCGTTATAGGAGAAGACTCAGAGCTGTTATCTTGGCAAAGCGACGTAGCACAAAGTATTGACTAAAAGTATTGACAATAATTGTTGCACACCTATATAATAATATATTATATATAAACCTGTGTTGTGTTTGTAATTGTTTGATATTCACGAGAGCAGAGTATTTTTGTGAATTTTTTGAACAAAAGATCAAAAGGTTAAACAATAAACACAGTTTTTCACAGGCTTTCTTTGCTCATATTTACCAAGGGTGCCAAAATTACCGGAGGGCACTTTATCTACTAACTCACTCACACTCTCGCTCGATCGCTCTCTCTCTCTCACACACACACACACACACACACACACACACACACACCTGAAGGCCACTTCTTAGGCATGTCGCCAGTAGAAATATGTCTCCAGTGAGGCGTGTGTCAGTGCAAGAAGCTTTAAATTTCATTTTAAACAGAAAGTCTTTCCTCGAGACAAATCAGATGTCTCTGTTTTTTAGGGTTTTTTTTTTTTTTACATCTCTTTGTTTAAAGCGAGCGAAAGTGACACTCAACTCAGAGCGAAAATTGGGCAAATAGAAAAGTTGGATTTTTCTCTCTAATTAGCTTTCATTTGGCACGTTATTGTGTGTCGGAGATGAACATTTCACTCAGAGCTTCGTAACAGCAGAGCGAGATCCAAAGGGGCTTCAGGTGTGAGGTGACGTTGAGCTTAGGGGGGAAAAGAAATTTAGAAAGTTTCACAGATTCAGTCAAAGTCACATCATTAACACGGAAATGTTGCTAGTTTAAATGCGTTATTGCGTCGTCTTTTCTTTTTTTTTTTCTTTCCCCAGAAAGGATTCAGAAGTCACTATCACGCCAAGTGCGACTAACAAAATAAGATTACAAAACTGCTGGTGGAACTGTGGTAAGTTACATTTAGCCTTTAGGGCAGAAACTGGAATACTGGACATTGAACGCAGTACAATTACACGTCTAACAATAAACTTAAAACAAAATCTTGTATATCACTATTTTAAATATCACCCGGCAATGCCTGCTTAAGTTCCAGTTTAAACGTCTTGTACTTATACAAGTTATAGTTTATTTTATTATATTCTTATTCTACGCTCTAAATCTTTTACTGTAACATTGACAGTAATTTACTCAAAACATTTACAGTAAGTAACTTTAGAACTGATTTACTTTAAATGATTGTAAAAACATATGTATAGCAAGGTGAGTGATATCTTACATGGTATAAAATAATACATAATCCAGTACATTTGCTCAATTGTGATACTGACAGTTGAGACAGGACACAACCGAGCCGAAGGTTCATGGTTTTGCTGAAGTGTCATATCACAACAAACCAGTGACTACATTTCCCATCCTGCACTGCGGCCTACAAACATGGCCGCCGTGGACTGCAGTTCCCAGAACACTCACATTCACCTGCATCAAATTCCCAGCACTCACAACCACAGTATAAAGAGACTGTTTGAACACTATGGCTTTGCGAAGTATTGAGTGTTAACACCATACCAAGCGTTTGTATCCTGTTCCTCGTTTTGTTTCATGGTCATTGAACTTGTTTGTTGTTCTCGATTCGCGCCTTGCCTAGTTTACGCCTGTTTGCTGATCGCCTGACCCATTGCATGTTTTTGACCCCGCTATTGTCTCATGACTTGGATTTGTCTGCCTGCCTCTCTTTATTAAAAGCTTTTATCTGCACTTGCATCCATCCTAACTTTCATTACGTCGAACTCGTGATATGAAGGACCCGACCACGGCAACACTGGGATTTGAACATAAGACCTTCTAAAATCCTTAACCACTGAGCCGTCACAACTAAATCAACCATCTTCAAATGATTCGACCGCATCTGCGATCGAATATAGACAAGTAGAAAATGAATGATGAACAATCCAAAATTTGCCACAAACACATAAAATATGTCTATCTATCTCTAGATCTATCTATCTATCTATCATCTATCTATTTTTTTTATCTATCTATCTATATATCTATATCTCTATATATCTATATATCTATATATCTTTATATCTATTGTCACATAGCTAGCTACAGCTATTACAAAAGGGTTATAGCTAGTTAGGTAACAAACTTCTTACGAAAATCAAAACAGGCTTTCATGGAATGACATTGCTTCTGCTATATGAACAAATATAAAACAGAAAAAAAAGAAAACTTACAGGTGAGTTGTTGTCCATTATCATTCAACGTCACTAATTTGTCACAAGCACAGATACAGAACATGATGATAAAACTAGCTAAAACACAGAGTTCTCAGAGATGACGGTCTTCAGTGTTTGGAGTGTTTGGAGCTTTGCTCAGCTCTCCTGATTATTACTAACACGTGTCCTGGAATTATCCTCGTTACTGTCCTGACCGGTGTGTGTGCAGAGGTTCTGCCGTGTTTCTAAGCTTTTTAGCATTCATCTCTAGGGTATTTTGCAAAACTGTGCTAATTTCTTTGTTTATATGAGTATTTTTATAAGCTGATTACTTGAGTTTTGCCTGCAGCCATGTATTACAATAACAATTTGAAAAACAGATTTAATGAACACACTCGACACATATCCAATCCCACTCAAACTGTCAGCTCACAATGAACTATATGAGAAAGATAGTTTTTTTGGATTTATTTTAGTTTAATGAATAAATCTAATACATTCTTAGTTGTTTACTGTTTTGTTTGGGGGGTTGCATTTTACTGGGGGTTTAAATAATCCGGTCGTGTTGGAGCAAGCATTTGATATTAGACCTTAAGGTCTATAATACGTGACACAGGAAGTCCTTATAGCCACTTCCCATTTTGTGAAGCTCAACAACATTTTGCTGCACATCAAAGCTATATTCCTGGGTCTTACCCATTGTTATGAATGACTAAGAGAATTTGGCATATGTGTTACCTCATATTTATACCCCTGTGAAACAAGAAGTCATGGTTGAACAATTTCCACTTTTCTTATATTAATTAATGGGGTGCCAATAATTGTTGCACATCTATATTTAACAAAGAATCTCTGGGATTTTAAGCACAGCCGAATAAGTAAAAATGTATTATTATTTTTTACGGATAGTGTATGTATGCATCTGAGAAGATTGCGCAGTATTTTATCTTCTAGAAAATGAGCAGAAAAAATAATCCCAGGTAACATACAGTGCTGTGAGAAAGTATTTGCCCCATCCTGATTTTTTCTGTTTTTGTGTAGATCTCAGATCTTCAAACGAAATACAACATGTAACAAAGGCGACCTGAGTAAACACACAATACCGTTTAGTTGTTTTTATTGAACCACACCAATCATCCATGTGAAAAACTATTTGCCCCCTAGCTGCAACTGCAATGCTTCAGATAACTGGAGATCAGTCTTTCACAGCGCTGTGGTGGAATTTTGGCCCATTCTTTGCAGAACTGCTTTAGTTCATCCTCATTGGAGGGTTTTCCAGCATGAACTGCCTGCTTAAGGTCCTGCTTCAGCATCTCAATTGGTTCAGATCATGGATCATTGTCTTGGTGCATAAACTACATGCACTTGAGTTTCAGTTTACGCACTGAAGACCGGACACCCTCCTTTAGTATTTTCTGGTAGAAAGCAGAATACAAGTTTCCCTCAATTACTGCAAGTTGCCCAGGAAAGCATCCACACATCATCACCCTGTGTGTCCCATCACTTCGAAATTACTCGTGATGGGACACACAGTGACGATCATGACTGCGATTTAAAGATCATCCCAGACTCCTTCACTCGACTCCAGCAATGAAAACGGGGCATAAAAATGAACAAATTATATTAGAGCTGTGTTTGCAGTTACAACACACACACACACACAGACACGCTTACTGAAGAGGTGAAACCTGTTCCTTGCTTGTCAAATGCAGTACATTTTGTTAAGTTCACAGCTTCAGTGTTAAACAGGTCCTGAAAGTACACTGTGCAGGAGAAGCAGAGCTGTGAACTGTCAACAGCATGTGTCCTGAATGCATCTGATTAAAGAGACGACCTGAATTCTGAGATGCTTTTAAGATCACACACTTTCTATAAACACAAGAGCTGGTTTTGGCGACACAGAGAGGTAGTCATGTGGAAAAGTACCTCATGCCCTCGGTTAAATATGGAGGTGGATCTTTAATGTTTTGGGACTGTTTTTCTGCCAGAGGACCTGGACATTTTGTTAAGATACATGGCATCATGGACTCTATCAAATATCAACAGATATTAAATGAAAACCTGACTGCCTCTGCCAGAAAGATTAAAACGGGCCGTGGTTGGATCTTCCAGCAGGACAATGATCCAAAACATACATCAACATCAACCCAAAAATGGTTTGCTGACCACAAAATCAAGCTCCTGCCCTGGCCATCCCAGTCCCCTGACCTGAACCCCATAGAATACCAGCGTGGACCTTGAAATGTGAAGGATCTGGAAAGATTCTGTATGGAGGAACCGTCTCAGATCCCTCGCCATGCATTCTCCAACCTCATCAGGCGTTATATGAGAAGACTCAGAGCTGTTATCTTGGCAAAGCGACATAGCACAAAGTATTGACTAAAAGGGTGCCAATAATTGGTAAATGTGCACTTATATAGCGCTTTTATCCAAAGCACTTTACACTGTGTCTCATTCACCCATTCACACCAATGGTTGCAGAGCTGCCATCCAAGGTGCTAGCTTGCCATCGGGAGCAACTTGGGGTTCAGTGTCTTGCCCAAGGACACTTCGACATGTGGAGTCACCCGGGCCGGGCATCGAACCACCAACCCTACGATTAGTGGACAACCCACTCTACCAACTGCGCCACACCTATATTTAACAAAGATATTTTGATTTATTTTTTGATAAACCTGTGTTGTGTTTGAAATTGTTAGATATCCATGAGAGCAGATTATTTTTGTGAAGGTTCAACAATAAAGACAGTTTCTCACAGCCTTCTCTGCTCTTATTTTACTAAGGGTGCCAATATTACTGGAAGGCACCGTATAATATTTTTCTCTCATTTCTGTTTAATTGGGTTCTCTATTGTCTACTTTTAGGACTTGTGTGAAAACATGATGTTTTAGGTCATATTTATGCCGATAAACAGACATTTCTAAAGGGTTCTCACACTTCCAAGCCCCACTGTATGACATCATTCATTAATAAATCATTTCTAAAATGTAACCCTGGCTCAGTTGCTGTAGTATAATAGGAATAAAACACTCCAACAATATTCCAGGAAAATAATCTGGGAGCAGTAACTCCAGCACATTGTTGATTATTTTCCTGTAACAGCACATCCTGATGTTTTTCGTGTTATTTTTTACTCCTTACATAATGAACATGCAGATATTTGGATATTTTTCAGCAATGTACAGTATATCATTCTTAATGGACTGAAAATGTCAAATTCCATCTGGGACGTGAACACACTTAATGTACAGTACGCTTTGCTAGCAAAGGGAACAAACCTCACGGATATTTTAGCCTTTTCGTGCTTTTCACCTGCTTATTATGGAGGGAATAAAATATGGTGGTGCTCCCCATTGGGGTCTGTTGCGTTTATCATTATAATTACCGAATTCTCAGTGACCTGGGACGGCCTGCGATGAGCAAATCTCCAACCAGCAGCATGAATATGCAATTACTCCTCAGCAAAGCCGAGATAATCCCTGATCAAGCGCCGGTCTCTGCACGGCTGCTTATTTTACTGCATTCTATTAGAATATCAGTGAGAAATAAGGACAGAGAAGAAGAGAGAGAGTGTTTATGTGTGTGTGTGTGTGTGTGTGTGTGTGTGTGTGTGCGCCATTTTTATCCATTCTTTGCCATTTCCAAGGTGTAGTTTATACAGAATTGCAAATGAGGCCAGAAATTAATTACGCTATCATTTGCAGCTGCCTAACTAGCCCCAGTTATTTATCATTCACTATTAGCAATGTTAATTGTAGGCAAAAAATACATTCTTTTTGAATCATTTGCACAGAAAGTAAAAGGGACAACAGCAATAAGAAGAAGAAGGGGGGGAAAAGAGCGAGACAAATACTTAAACGGCAACCAGAACGCCTCTGAGTGACCCAAAAATTGACTTTTTCAAGCCAATATGTTGAAATAGAAAAAGACATTTAGACTCAAATGACTTTGCTACTTTAGTTGGCATGCATTAAAAATGTGTGTGAACGTGTGTGAGTTTTGAGTACTTGGCAACATGTATTTGAGATAAAGAGTGTTTTTCAATGTGAAATGAACATGGTTTCTTGCTAATTAGTCCAGGGTTAGGGACATAACTAGTGTTCATACCTTTTCTTACATGTATTTCATATCAAAACAAATGAAATCCAACCACGTCGCGATGGTCTTTCAGGATTTGTCCCAATTTCTCACGCGGTCACGCTCACTAAACAAGCACAGTTTAATACGTTTGGATTTCAACAAGTGGAATGTGTCATTATGTACTCTACCCTCTTTCTCTTCACATTAGCACGAGTACAAAGACAAAGCAAACTCAAACTGTCACCGACGTGAGACACAGCAACACGTACAGGAAGATCCTCCAGATGAACCCGCGAGCAAGACAAAGTGACATGTAAATGCAAACATACAGGCTAATTAAAGCCCAATCTCCACACACATGCACATACACAACCACACACACACACCCAAACCATCTGACGTGTCATCACAGCTCAGTGAAACACACACATCCGCCTCAGCGGGAGACGCTCAGCGGCTTCGGGGTAGAAAAGTTTCAGGAGGAGGAGAAAACCGAAGACACGCGGCGTACCGACTGCACTGCCTGCAACACACACCGTAATAAATCATCACGTTCTCTCACTACAAAAGCCTCTTTTTCAAGAGAAATCCCCGATTTCCATTCTTTCCCCCCTCTCTCCTCTCCATCTGTTTCTGCCTTGTCATGTGGTACTAATTAGCCAAAGCAGGTAGGAGAAAAAAAGTCAGAAGAGAGAAGAGAGAGAAGAGAGATGTAGAGCGCTGGAACTTAAGTGATGGAGAAAGCAGCTGAAACTGAAGACAGCCGAAAACAAAGAACGAGAAAATGAGTGAAAAGTTATAAATTACAGCTGCTCCTGTGGAACTTCACTCGCAAATTAACACTGACGCGTCGGCTGAAAAAGTTTTCATGTTTCACTTTTCCAATACACTTCCAGCACAACATTGTGCTAAAAAAAACAAATAAAAGTTATATATATATATATATATATATATATTTGTTGGTTGGTCAACAATTTGCCTTAGTCCTAAGGAAGGAGGTGTGGTCTCTGTGCATCAGTCATAATAAAGGAGGTGTGGCCTCTGTGCATCAGTCCTAATGAAGGAGGTGTGGCCTCTGTGCATTAGTCCTAATGAAGGAGGTGTGGCCTCTGTGCATCAGTCCTAAGGAAGGAGGTGTGGCCTCTGTGCATCAGTCCTAAGGAAGGAGGTGTGGCCTCTGTGCATCAGTCCTAAGGAAGGAGGTGTGGCCTCTGTGCATCAGTCCTAATGAAGGAGGTGTGGCCTCTGTGCATCAGTCCTAAGGAAGGAGGTGTGGCCTCTGTGCATCAGTCCTAATGAATGAGTAATAGTCCCTGTGCATCAGTCCTAATGGAGGAGGCGTGGCCTCTGTGCATCAGTCCTAATGAAAGAGGTGAGGTCCCTGTGCCTCAGGCCTAATGAAGGAGGCGTGGCTTCAAATGTAATTGAGGTCTGGCCTCAATGCCTCAGCCCTATTTTAGGAGGTGTGGCCTCTGTGATCCAATCCTAATGATGGAGACATGGCCTCTGAGCCTCAGTCTTGCCTAAAAAGGCGTGGCCTCTGTGCCTCAATCCTGACTACGGAGGCGTGGCCTCTGTGGCTCAATACTAATTAAAGTGCGGCCTCGGTGCCACAGTCTTACGTAAAGAGGTGAGGATTCTGTGTCTGTAAGCTGATTAGTGTTTGTATCTCTAAAATTCCAACACCTCTACATCATGTCTGACGTGTTTAATTGGAGTGTTTATTCACACTGACAGCATGTCGCATTAAGTCGTGATTATTGTTAAAAAACAGATTTAATTACTGTACTGTAAGATTTATACATTATGAATGATATGCGTGCTGTTTTCATTCTCCCCGGCACGTGTGAAACAGATCTCAGTACGTGCCTTGGGGCAGAGTTGAATTATTCGCTTTCGGCATGTGTGTGTGTGCACGCAGAAAGTGTTTACATTCTGTCTTTGGCTGCCAGCTGATTTTAAACACCGGTGTGTGTGTGTGTGTGTTTGAGTGAGTGAGTGAGTGAGTGAGTGTGTGAGTGTGCCATGTCTCTGACAGTAACGCTTTGTGGCAGTAAATCAGAGCCGCATGCATTCAGGTTCCTTAAATAGCTGTGTGAATAAACTTAGATCTCCCCGAGACGACGTGATCGTCGCATCTCATCAGGGCGTCCTACACGAGAGTGTGTGTGTGTGTGTGTGAGAGAGAGAGAGAGAGAGAGAGAGCGAGCACAGGTTTTGATAGGAAATAAATGCTTGAAGGGAGCAAAACCATCTGAGAAGCAGAGTAAGTTAATTTGGCTTAAAATGATTCAATAGAGCAAAATAAAGCAAAACAAATGCTGGAAGTAGGCCAGAGTTGCTGTATCTTACATGCAAATCACTGAGCAGTAACATTTATCTCAGGAGGTGAGACTGTAGCGCAAGTCCCTCGATTCATTCCTGATTCATCTTCTACCTTTATGGGCCTGATGTAAGTGTAAAGAAACACATTTCCAAACCTGTTATTTATTTATTTATTTTGTTGGGACAAATTACCCTTGTGTTGCTTGATGTAAGAAATCTGTGTCAGAACAAATGCATGTTGTTTACGACATCGAATATAATAAATGAGCCAAATATGCTTCCTAAATGTCACTAGTTAGGAATCTTTTCTGTAGCTGAGTCTCCAATGTAATTCTCTTGGGCACATACGCGCTCCGTAGTATGTTCTACCCTCTGTAGCGAGAGTACGTAGTAAACAGGAGGCCTCTTGGGATTCGGTGGTGTTATGTTGTGTCGTGTTAGGAAATGTCAAATCGAGTTAAATATCAAAGACTAACCCATCATGGGAGGGTATGATGTCATCACACAATACTCTAACGAAAGAACGATGAAAACGGGTCATTTTGATACAGGTCGATTTCCGCTACACGTTGTGGAACGTCCGACAAACAAGTCGTTTCCTGTTATCACTTAGATTATAGCAGCTACCAAACGGTTCCCTCACCAACATTCACATCTCTCTCTCTCTCTCTCTCATTGGAGACACTGGAGACTCCTTCTATAAATATTAAATATTGACATAATATGGAAATCTTGACCATAGCAGTCATTATGGATTAAAGTTCTTGAAAATTGGTGGTAAGGTAAGTAATGAAACACTTTGGGTGTGCTGTTACAGGAAAACAATCCACGATGGAGTAGAGCGAAGCGGACAAAGTCGATTCATTTCTTTTCACAGCTAGTGCCAAAGTGTTTTATTCCTCTGAAACCAGAGGCGAACCGTCCCGCGTCTGTTCTCTCGTACTTTTGACGTCTTTTGCTATTAATCCAAAACGGCGACGCTAAAGCAAACTCGAGAAAGACGAGTACACGTGTCTACCTTCCGACAGGCATGTATTGTGTACGACGCACTCTCTATGCTGAGGCTTTCTCTCTTTCAGAGTGAGACACTCAGGCTTCATCGCCTCAAATCACTTCTGACAACTCCAATTCCAACAAACACCCTATAACCATAAAGTAGCTCACACTTCCTCTTCACGGTGAAGACAAACACCTCGGAGCTGTCCGTCCTCTCATCTTTCCCTGGACTTCACCCAAAGCTCACAGATGAAACGACCGCGGTTGACGTCTGCTGCTCTCAATCCTGTCCGACACGCTGGCCGTGCCATGAAAACATGCCCGGGCAAAGGAGAGTGGCAACCCCAAGGCTGGTGTGTTATCAGGTGCTGTCACACTGGCTCCTCCCCTGGCACACCGGGGAGCGCCGGAGGTCCAGGACTCCCTGCTGTCTCTGACTAATCTTACAAAGGTTTCGGTCAATACAGCCTGCAGTGGTTAATGGGGTTCCAGAGATAACAGTCGACATCATCGGCGTGCACCAAAAAAAAAACATTTATTCCGTCAGTCTTTTTACAGTTCAGTGGAGCATTAACGCTCCTGTATACATGGGTTTGAAGGATAGCCTTGTTTCTCTCTCTCTTTCTCTCTCTCTCAACCTGTCAATCAAAGTGATGCCTGCCAATCACAAGCATCTGGAAGTTAATGCTCTCCTCCGAGTGTGTTCGGCTGTATTGTGACTTTATAATCAATTGGAAAAAATCAGAATTTTTGAATGATATGTATGGCGCTGTTTCGCCATTTTTCACTCAACATCAGTGTAAATGACTAAAACCTCACCCCGAGACAGAGAAAGCGGCGATGCTTTATCACGGATTTCCATTTGCGGCTGAAACTTGATCGGCGGTTGTTGATGAGCGGCTATGTGAGAGCGGCTATGTGAGTTGCTGTAGCCTTCCTGTCATCTTAAACCAGTCCCCGCTCATCATCAAGGCATTTCCGCCTGCAGAACTGTCACTCCCTGGATGGTTTCCACCCCCTCACCCCAACACTTTATGTGTGAAAGTCGCAGTACATCGATAGTTTCTAAAATACTCAAACCAGCCCATCTGGCAACAACAATCATGTCATCCCCATTGTGATGTTGTCGTGACCATTACGCTCTTGACCTGTATCTGTATGATTTAATCTGACTGGCCTCCCAGATCGTACAGCAGTAACTTTTCACAAAAGGCCAAACTTCGGCCTGCTTTTAAAAAGTTAAAGCGTTACGAGTGTACGCGATAATCAACGGCGTGTGTTCTCTTGATGGAAACGTGGCCAGCGTGTCGAGCGGACGAATGGGAATGAGACCCGACCAAAAGACGAGAGGAATTACAATGGCGTCTGTTTATGGCAGAGGCGGATGCCGAAGTGAGACAGCTTCTAAGTGGGCTCCTGGGAGATGGAGAAAGGATTTTGACTTTGCCTTTCTTATGAAATCTCTTTGCAGTCTCTTTTGCGTTCACCGATGCTACGGCCAACCGTGTTGAAAAGACGCTTCCTCAGTCTGCCGTTCATGCTGTTTATTGGCCTTGTTGTCTCTTTATCCAATTACATTTCTCACTCTCACAGACTGTGTATTTACACGTAGCTGATCAAGCCTCCAATCAAACCACCAGGCCAACCTTATGGTGTATTATTAAATGTTCAGTAAAGAAAATTGCCTTTATTTTCCCCACTGCTACTGGTATAGTTTTGTTATTGACCCATTAGTGTTACCATAGTTCAGAGCTTAATCCAGTTGTCTGATGTTGTTGTTTTTTTTCTTCCAAAATCATAAACAATTAAGCAGCAGTTTCAGAAAGAAAGTAGCTTTACTCAGGTGTAGTCTTTCTCGAAGTCTCCATCTCTACTTCTCTGTGTCAGAGGTATGCTTGGTTTTTGTTCATCCCTTTTGTCTCGCGTTCTCTCCAATTAATCTCTCTGACAGATTTTCTCCGCTCGCGCTGCACGTCGACTCGTTCTGGGAGTCCACCTCTCTTTCTACATGTATATGTGTGTGTGTGTGTTCGTGCCAAGTGACCTCCGAGTCGCCGGAGCTTATAACAGTCCCGGTTGTTATATTATATAGCGGTATAAATCCCCCCCTCCTTAAGCACAGCGAGCCGAGTCGGATGTCTTCATAGCTTTTCCGTGTCTCTAAACGCAGTCGCAATGAAAGTCTCCAGCTTCGAGGAAGCAGCACGTTAAAACCGCAAACAAACATCGATCATCGAGTGGAGAACCGTGTACGACACGTAGAAGCGTGAGGTTCATCGTCGGGGCGCAGCGCCCCCTGGAGACCGCAGAGAGAAGGTAGAGGCGTACACGGTTTACTGTTTAGAGGTCACGGAGCTCTCGGGATTCGGCTACACAGCTGACGTTTCACCGGAATGAGGACAGCTTTGAGGATAAATCACACACACGTGGGGGGGGGGGAGCGGATAAAAAAGAATAAAGGAAGGATAGGGATAAACGGGGTAGGGATAAAGGAGGAGAGAAAAAAGGATTTACAATTGTTGCACCATTTGCAGGGAGAGTAGTAGTTATGGCAGTACACCGGTAAAGGAAAGTGGGCGGAGCCGGGTGACGTAATATTAACTCTGTTAACTTCAACAACCGATGAGGGATCGCTGCTATAACGTAACCGCGAACAGGAACTAACTGGCAGACATTCCACAACATTAAATGTAACAATAAACGGATAAGAAGTATGACATGTTCTTTAATAAATAAATCGATTTTTTAAATTATAATCGCTGGCAAATTGCTGTAAAGACATATAAAACACTTCGTATAGGTTTCCTTACCCGTGCTTACAATACGAATAACCGTTTAATTCCTTACTGATCATTAGTTTAGAATGTAATGTTGTCGGTCAGACTCTGATGTTACCTTTTGTGCTTCAGGTCCAAGCTGCACGCAATGCGGACACGCCCACATTCCAGGATGACGACTGTAGGGAACTCTGGGACACTTCGACTGACCTACAAAACCACCAAAGTTCCATCTCTTAGTGAAATGTGTGGGAGTAAAATAGGCACAGGAATGAACTGAAAGAGTGGCTGTGGGTCCTGGGTCAACACCGAGATACTAGTAGAGGCGTAAACAAGCATAAAGAAACATAAGAACAACGGGAACGGAAGTTTAATAATATGTAAAAGGGTTGTTACGGCTTAGACTGACCGGTCTTCCTGTTACAGATTGGTGTAAACATGAATTTCAGCCATTGCAGAGTGAAGCGATGAGCACAGTGGGATTTTTCGTTAAAGAAAAAAAAGCATAAATCACCAATGTCCAATTGGAGAGCACAATTTTTGGCATTCTCCTCCAGTTTTTTTGCCGTATGAACCCTAATATTGTCTCTCGCCCATTCCATTATTTTTTATTTTACACACACACACACACACACACACGCTCCCATATACACCCGTCATACACATCAGTTTCCCTGCACCACTAGCACACAATGCTCCATGTCAAACAGCAGATGCTTGCAAGCCTAAAATACCCCTGACGATATTCCCCAGAGAGCGCTGTGGCATCCTGCAGTATCCAGACCTCTGTAATGAGACTTTGAGTTGCGGTACGGCCCGAAGTCCCCTGCGATCCCGGAGCTCAATGCGTGACACACTGCGGCTCAGATAGATTTATCACAGCTCATGGAGAACACACACACACACACTTCGAAAGGTCCAAATCAGCGAGCGAGCCGGTTCTGAAGCGCGCTGACGCAGCACGGCCATCCTGCCCAGGGAGAAACGCTTCACCACACTCCGCTGTAGAGTCCTGAGAGAGAGAGAGAGACAGCAGAGAAATACTGCACCTCCACTCTATCCTGTCAGCGAACCAAACGCAGATCAATCAAAGTCAGACCCGGCAGTGTGCAAGGTCAAACCCGGCTCCAGTAAATGAAAGCTCTATTAAACTTAAGCTCGGCTGTCTGGCACGCAGCAGTGATGAGTAAGTAATTAATGACGCCGAGGGAAATTCATGGGAAAAAAAAAAATGATGCCGTGTTTAAAGTGGAACGTTTATTATAATGCAGTATTGGGCACACGTTATGGTTTTTCAAAACACTTCAATCCTGCTGTTAGGTTTAAAAGTGTTATAGTATTTTAATCATATCATTTCAAAGCTACATTAAAAAACTATGATTTTCAATGTTGTCATGCAGTGGGTTTCGTTACAATCTGCGTTTCGGGCTTTTTTTTCTGACCCGGAAATAACTCTCTGTCCAGCGACTTGTCTCAACTTTTACTCTTTTTTTGGTCAAATGAAATGAAAAGGTGTGGAAATGGACGACGTGTCCGTCCCTGTCTGTAACGGTCACTCCAGAAATAACAAACTGCTCCGTTAAGTGTTGTACGTTTTGAAAGATGGCACTGCGATCGTTTCGAGTCGAACCGTGGAAGCATGGACTCAATAGGATGTTTTAGCGCTTTTCCACTGAACAGTGTGCTGAACAGCTTGGCGCAGCAAATTAACCGGAAATCACACGATTAACGTCGTCTCAATTTCTGCCGCCGTTTTGGAATCTGGTCACCCGTCTCGCCCGGGTACCACGAGCAGCCGAGCCAGGACTCACGGGTGGAGCTACAAATGAATTTAAATCGTCCATTTTCGAGTCATCCACAATCCAAAATGGCTTCCCGTCCACTTTGTCGGCACAGTACATGGCGAACTACATAACTGAACTAGTTCCCTATGTAGTGCCCTACGTGTACACCGTTTCAGATTCGGCCACAGAAGCGCACCGTGTTTTTACTGCGTTTTGAAAATCATCCGATAAACTTGCCGCACATGCTTTTTAAAAGTATTGGTGCCCCCGTCCGTGTTTGAATGCATTCGCTGTGTCTCATACTGAAGGGTTTGGCCTGTTATAAAGTCACTACGTCATGATCGAATAAAATGAGATATATCTAGTTCAATTTTTTATTTTTTTAATAATTTTTTTTTTTTAGATATTTTACTTTTTGTGCCATGTAGTTCGGATCTGTCCGAGCCGTGTCGTGGCACGCCGTTCGGTTGAAAAGCGCTATGAGCCTCTCTATAAATAAAGAAAAAAGCATAGCAAAGAGGGAGGAGTTTTAAGGGTACATGTATAGTTTGTATGTTTCTACGATAATCATCATCTGTGAGTGTTTTAAATGTCCCCCCTAAAAAAAAAAAAAAGATTGGTTAAATTACATTCATGATCATTTTTTTCCATCACAGAAGTCTTTGTGTTGCATCAGCGTCCAACCGAGAGCGACTTGCGTTTGCGTGACGGTTCCCCGCAGGACCCCGTGTGGCATGAAGATAAGGAACTATCTGGACAAAAAGCAAAATTATTCTCGAAAATGATTTCCAACAAGTGCTAATATCTTACATTGTTATTGTTATGATCCTATTTAGTAACTCTAATTAGAAGTCTGAAAAGATCTCTGTGATTGACGTGCTCGTCGTGGTCTCGCGTGGATATCAGCTCGCCGCTTTGAACCGTGGAGATTTTCTTGGCTTGCTCAGAAACACACACACACACACACACACACACACACACACAGAAAGCACATATATATGCACACAAGTGCATGTCTGCACATATATACATGCAGAAACACACACACACACACTTGCCAAGTATCCATTTAGTCCCCCCAAAAAAGCAACTCCGCTATGTTCCTGTAGGCGTTCAATTTAGAGAAGTCTCCGCCCACATCCTCCATCACGTTTGTTTTTTTTTATATCTATTTATATATAAATAGATGTGGTCCATCATCACGTCTTTTCATCGCTGTGAGTTTATAACATGGTATATCCATCCATCTATCTATCCGTACATCCATCCATCCGTGGTGTGCTAAGTTCCCAGTCTGGGTGGTATCCGGTGTAATCGGGCTACTTTTGCCAGAATAGGAATCCGTGTTAAAGAGTCTTAGGTCTCCTGGAGCCGTTTGGGGCAGCCGTGTTCTCGCTATCGCGTGACCTAAAAAGGAAAAAGACAAGATAATGAGAACTGTGCATGAGCAGGGTTTTTTTTTGGGGTGTTTTTTTTTTATTTCCCGAAATGGAAGATGTTCGCATTTCTGGGTCGGAGGATAAACTATGTCTCTCTCTTACACAGTAATCAGTGTGTGATATGTGGTGAGGAGCCCGAGGCGAAAGAACCGAGACTTTAGAGCACGATTACAGGACCTGCTGCATTTAAATTAGGAAAAAGAGGGGAAAAAGACAGGACTCGAGGGGTGAAAGTGCGTTGGAATATATATATATATATACTCATAAGGTCTGAAGTAAAGTTAAATTTGATCAGCAAACTTTTCTATTTAATTCTAAATACACAGTGGCTTTATTTATACCACAGCTCTTCTGAATTCTCGATTATGATTGGTTGGAAGAGAAGGTGTTGATTAATTTTCTAACAGCAGCTCTGACAGCTGGTTTATGTTAATACAATTTTCTCCTGTGTTATTGTTTCTATAGTAACAGCTCATTCAGAGGGACTTGTAGGGTGGGCACGCCACAAATATGGATTAAAAACTGCTTAATTGTTGACACGTGGAAGTTTTCTTTCAGGAGACTTTTTTTTAAAAACATTTTGTGGAAGGAGTCTCCAGACTTATCTAATGCCAATTTGACCTCTTCACTAGTAATTTTTAAATACATAGCTAACAAATTCATTAGCAAACTACTTATTATGTACAGCAATTTAAGCCACAAGATAGCTAATATCAGTCTAGCTAATTCGAAGCTAGCTAATAATATGCTGAATTGATACTGTCTAATTAAAAGCTAAGAGGCATGAAGAGCCAGAGAAACGACAACAGTGGCTAATCACATGTGCTCAGCCAATCAAAATCAGGACATGCACATATCCTCTTTATAAGAGATTATGATCCTTCGTGTGTTCTTCAAGGGTTCTTTAGATAGTTCTCGACTTCCTAAAAGAGTCCTGGTTGGAAACATTGTCAAAAGGGTTCTACCTGGAATTACACTCAAAGAACCCTTAAGAGTTCTAGATTTAACCCATTTCCTAAGAAAGAACGAAAGGTGATGGAAAACACACATCTATATTTTAGCATCCATTAAAGGTGCCACGGAATACCATCTGGTTAACGGCACATCTGGTGACATCTACACTGAAGCCTCGTTCTAATCACGTAGAGATCGGACACACATTTAAAGCTCGGTGAAGCGGCGAGGCAAGAATTTCCCATCCATGTCTCGCCACATCTCACTGGCTTGTTACCCACCAGGAGGCTGGAAGTATGATGCACGGCCTGGTTCAGCCAATCAGACGCCAGGCGTCTGGGGTCATAAATTCAATTGGAAGCCCGGGAAGCAGTCATCCGTCAGCCTCTGCGATTTAATTAGGCCTCTTGATTTGAAAGGCTCGGCGGAACCTGTAGCTTTAACACATTCTAACGACTGTGACAGATGTTCCGCCGTTATTCCGTCTCTCCGAGCAATTACTCTCACGCCGCCTGTGTGCTCTCCACAACTGTTTTTCTTTTCGTATGTCACCTGTGAGGAAAACAGCACCTGCGACGAGCGGCTGCCGTCGTCCCAGAGCGCAAACCGCCTTTCTCAGGTCACCAGATTTCGAAGGCTCGAAACGGGACCCTCGGCTCACGGCAATCTGTCCACACGCGCCGGAGTTGCGAGAACGCGAGCTGAGCGTCTGTTTTTCTTTTGACACGTGTACAGATTTCTTGCTTTATTTCTCCCCAGTTTTTACGCCACCGGAAGCTTCGTTTTCTCTCGTCTCCGCTCCGTAACCACCTCGGAAACTCTGATCGCTAGCATGTTTTATCCCTTAGGCCTCTTTGCTTTCAACATACAGTACGGTAAGCGGTTCATTGTCAAATACAGATGCAGGGTAGCGATCACGTCTAACGAGTATTACTAAACTGTTATCCATATTTGGTCAGCGGACAAAGTGTCTACGAAGACTACATGAAGACTCCGTCGCCCATTTTCACGTCCTTTAATCATACTTATTAAGCTGTCCAGAGGTTCTTCCAGATGTGTCCCACACTAACGTCCTTACCTTGGTGGTTTTGACTTTGTTGCCCGTGCTGCAGGACCATCCTGTGAGGTCCGGCAGAACCTTACACTCCTCCCCATCCAGACACGGGTGCATCTGACACCACCATTTCTGCAGGACGATGGAAGCTGAGGCAGGAGAAAGGAAGAGTCGAATAGAGACAGAAAGATCGAGACCAAGGGAAAAAATAAATCACAATGTATTCACTTCAGACAGGAAATCATTATCTAAGCTATATATATATATATATATATATATACCCCATCCTATGCTTCCATTACATCAGTCATCAGTTCTTCACACACACCAAAAACAGAAACGTCCTGCAGTCAAGTTTAAATAAGTTGATGTCTGACAGTCTGAACTAGTTTGCACTAGTTTGTGATCAATCACAGAGCTTCTTCTACAAGGACACTCTTACACGGAACTTTAGATGTATAAGAGGAAGCAGGACGGACTTTACATTCGTTCTCGTTAAGTACAAACAAAAGTTTCTTTGTCCATGTCTTTGGGAAAGGACGACTCCCTGTGACATTTTAAGGTAAATAACCTCATGTATCATCTGAGTGACGTGCGTTCAATGCAAATCGTGGATGGTCGGAATGAACTTTACGAGAAGCAGCTATTTACAATAACAGCAAGCAAGAAAAACTAAAGAAGAGGACACACAAACAATTCATATATTAACTTAGACTTAGAGCGGAGGGGAAAACTGATGAGGGTTTAGGTCACGAGACTGGGACTATTCGGATTAGTGCAGATTTGGACGTGTTTGGAATCATTGTCTTGCAGGGAGATCCAAACCACAACCCGGCTGTAACCTCTTGGCAGAGGTAGCCAGATTTTACAATAAAGAAAGAGTACACAAAGACTTGAACTATTACGTTGATACATAGTAGAATATAGCAAAAACAAGATGCGTGTGGTTTTCCTACTGCGCTCAGATTAGCATTAGAGAACTATAACAATAGATACAATAACAAACAATAACAGAGACGGACAGAGACACGCCCCCTCGGAGCAACCAATTGGAAAAAGCCTAAGACTTTTCAGCAGGGTTTAGTTCAGCAGACTGGTCACATACACACGTCAAAAGCTTAATTCTTTGGTGACTGAACATTTTATAGCAAATATGGATGTGTTTGGGATTACCTCTTGGTGTTACCTCTTGCCAGAGGTAGCCAGATTTCAATTTGCAATCCATCATGCTTTGTATGCTAACAGGTTTCCCAAAGCCTTTGGATGAAAAATGGCCTGACAACAGCACAGACCCGACTCTGAGCACAAGCCACGATATTCGATCATTAACACGTTCTCGATTTCTGCACAGTTTTGCCAAAACGAACCATTAAGGTTGCGAGATGGAGCCTTTCTTCTAAGAGTGTTCGAGCCAATATGCATTCATAACTTCTATTTTCTGCGTGCCGGAAAGTTCAACACAAGATTATCAGCTAAGATGAAGAAAAGAAATGTGGATTCGATGCGAAAAGTTTTGGCGCTGAATGCGTATAAACTTGCGAGCGAGTGTCAATCGGCTCCCGAGACCAGCAGTCCGGGCTCTGATCGGGTAGTCGGCCATTTTCAGGGCCGTCTCAATCGCAAAATCCTTCTTGTGCACTGGAACGTTTGCTCTCTAAAAAAAAAATCCCACAATGCACCAAAAATAAAAACCAGGGCGCATCAATGCTCACTACGTTCCCTAACTGGAAATGATGTCACCTTTTCTGAAGCCTCTCAACTCAAAAAAAAAACCTCTCAGCCAAATTCGTCTCCAAATGTAAGTAGCTTGTTGTCGTTGTCGTAGCGCTCAAATGATTACTTTCATTAGCGAGTTTGAACTTTATTTTGTTTTATATACGCTTGTTTGTTTTAGGAAATCCACTAGTATACGGATACCGATACAGCACCTAGGGAGCGGATTGACACGCACCCTATATTTCTAGATGTATAGCAAAACGACTTAAAAATCCAAATGGCGTGAAAAGGTTAACAACATTAATACATTCATTTATCCAAATGGTCCTGAAGGGAGCATACCAGGATGTTTGTACACGTTTTGTGCAGAAATGACACGGACCCTGTTATACCGTTTTTTATTACGGGGGAAGCGAGCCTGTTTTTCTTTCCATAATCCAATATACACTGCGTCAGTAAAGAAACATCTGGACAGCTGTTCTGCCTCCATGCTTAGAGGTGAATCACTAAAATGTCCTCATATCCTGTCTAATGTGTCTCACCTGCTGCACATTTACAACATATGCTAATTTTACCAATACGTTCTAACGCGAGACAACAACAAATAAAGTTTCGCAATGTCACCTGCTTTCTTTTTTTTCTTCTACATAATGGCCTACATTCAACAGCTCATTTCACAACACACACACACACACTTTCTGCAGATTTCTCTTGTCGACGCAGTATGGTTCCACTATGGTCATGGATTTTCTTCCTCCTTTATTTAATGAAGTGCAAATGCTAACGAAGCTAACGAGTCGCGGAATCTTACCGTTACCTGGAAAATAGCAAACTAGCGTAAATCAGGCTGCTATATTAAGTTAGATAATTTTACACCTTTAGGTATGTATGGTTAAAATGTCTTTCCAAATAACTAAATTATGTTGTGTGGTAATTTATTTTCTGTGTGTGTGTGTGTGTGTGTAAGCTGGTTAGCACTCTCGATCACTCCTCACACTCACAAAAACACTCCAGCGTCCAGCAGCTCACTAGCCTACACGCTAATCAATTAATCCTCACAGAGGCAGGCTGAACAGAGGCCTCCTAATGAGCCTCGCTATCCGCTAATCACCTTGTCTCAAAGTGAGAAAATCCACTACAAAAAAAAACATTAAATAGAATTAAACTCTCTGTGTGTGTGTGTGTGTGTGTGTGTGTGTGTGTGTGTGTGTGTGTGTGTGTCATTCTGCTGTGGTGTACAGATGCAATAGCTGCTAAGTGGCTCTAGAGATCAATGACTGTAATTATCCTTAATATAATGTGTGCATGCATGTGTATAAGTATGTTAGTGGGAGTGTGTGTGCGAGTGAGAGAGTGTGTGTAGAGAAGAGAAGAGAAGTACAGAGGAGGAGAGAAATAGAGGAGGCGGATGGAAAGACAAGAAGAGAGGGAAGAGAAGACAAGTAAAAAGGAGAGGAAAGAGAAGAGAAAGAGACAACATAAAAAGAGAGAGACGAGAAACGTGGAAACAAGTGAAGATAAGAGGAACAGGAGAGAAGTGGACAGAAGAGGAGAGGAGAGGAGAAGAGAAGAGAAGAGAAGAGAAGAGAAGAGAAGAGAAGAGAAGAGAAGAGAAGAGAAGAGAAGAGAAGAGTGGAGAAGAGAAGAGAAGAGAAGAGGAGTGGAGGAGAGGAGAGAAGAGGAGTGGAGGAGAGGAGAGAAGATGAGTGGAGGAGAGGAGAGAAGATGAGAGGAGGAGAGGAGAGAAGAGAAGAAGAGGAGAGAAGAGGAGTGGAGGAGAGGAGAGAAGATGAGTGGAGGAGAGGAGAGAAGAGAAGAAGAGGAGAGAAGAGGAGTGGAGGAGAGGAGAGAAGAGGAGTGGAGGAGAGGAGAGAAGATGAGTGGAGGAGAGGAGAGAAGAGAAGAAGAGGAGAGAAGAGGAGTGGAGGAGAGGAGAGAAGAGGAGTGGAGAAGAGGAGAGGAGAGGAGAGGAGAGGAGAAGAGAGAAGAGGAGTGGAGGAGAGGAGAGAAGATGAGTGGAGGAGGAGAGGAGAGAAGAGAAGAGAGGAGAGGGTGGAGAGAGAGGAGAGAAGAAGAGGAGAGAAGAGGAGTGGAGGAGAGGAGAGGAGAGAAGAAGAGGAGAGAAGAGGAGTGGAAGAGGAGAGGAGAGGAGGAGAGGAGAGAAGAGGAGAAGAGAGGAGAGGAGTGGAGGAGAGGAGAGAAGAGGAGAAGATAGGAGAAGAGAGGAAAGGAGAAGAGAAGAGAAGAGATGAGGAGAGGACAGGAGTGGAGGATAGGAGAGGAGAGGAGAAGAGAGGAGAGAATACGACACTGTTTTGATTGCCTTCTTTACACACCTGTCCCTGTATCCGTTGTGTGTGTGTGTGTGTGTGTGTTGTATGTTCCGTGTATGTAATTCTACCCAAGTTCCTGTGCTACAGATCGGTGCAGACTGAACACTGTGAGAGGAAAGAGGAAACCCAGGCAGCTCGCGAGGCTGATAATAACAATCCTGATAAAGCCAACCCTTGTTCCCCTGTGAGCCGGCGTAATCCCAGGATGCACCGGGGCAACAGGAATGCAGAGGACTCGTCTCCACTAATGCCAAGAAGAGCCCAGCTCTCGAGGTGAGAGGTGGAAAAGCAGTGCGACATAAACAATGAAGCAACGTTTTGGCATTGTTGTTTTTTTGTGTTTCCAATTGTGGCTGAATTGAGTCTGACATCATGTGGCAGCCGAAGGAACTGCAAGTGAGATTTAAGACGGTAGGTAAAAAGGAAGTGAGAGACAGGAAGTGAAACAACCCGTTTCTCATTAATCCGCTAATCATAACCTGTCGATTGTGACAATTTACTCAGACGAGGGAAGAGAAAACAGTCCTCGCGATAATTAACAGTTAATAAAGTGGCGCTAATTTTCACATACCCTACATAGCCTCCAATTCGCACTTATTAACGGGTTTAAAAATATTTCACCACAACAGCTCTGTAATCGGAGAAGATCTATTCATCTGCGGCTCGAAATGATTGAATCTGTGTGTGAGAGGAAAAAGCGCGGACAGATTCCTCGGGCAATAACTGTAATCTGATTTACCCGCCGCTTTATTTTCACGTATTTCGAAGTTTCTAATTCTGATTTCTAATTAACAGGTACAATTACGGCCTCTGATTAACGGCCTTTTTCTGAGTCTAAATTTCAGGATGAAATCGTACTGCGTACAGTTTTTAGGATGAGAGTTTCATATTGACCTGTGACCTCCAGCTGTGCTAGTGTCAGAGCTGCTGTTACAGAAAACGAATCGGCATTTTCTGACCAATCAGGGTTGAGAACTCAACAGCGCTGTGGTGTGGTGAGACAGAAGTCGTTTCAGTGTAACTTTTAAATGAATTTGACGGCCCTGCCTTCCACTAATCACATAGTTTCACGTGTAAAATGATCAAACAATAAGTATGAATTGTCACTGAAGACACAAACCTCTCTCTCTCTCAGCCTCATACAATCATCTAGGTGTGTGTATATGGACGCCTACGTTACTGTTTACCCGCAAAGTTGATCGCCTTTGTCACGGCACGTATCTCACGCCACACACAAAAACGCTCAACAAAAACAACCTGAATCCATTTCCATCCGTCTGTTAGACTTGCCCTGCCTCTTCCGCTGCCATGCTACCTGCCTTCACCGCTCACCGCTTTTGACACGCATTAATGCCGCGTATTAACTCTCAACGACAGTCCTCGGGTTAAGAGGAGCCGCGTACCCATGAGGTAAAAGCCGAGGCGCATCGTAATCGGCCGATGTGACCCTGCTGACCTTTATTTATTAGACTTAAGGCATTTGGGCTCACGGAGCCGACACATGATCTTGTGGGAGAGATGCGAGGTCATCCGGAGGTTTCCTCCACGGCCCCGGGCTACTTAACCGTGATGTTTAGTTTTTATTAGCGCGCAGAGAGAGGGAGATTATTCCTCATTTAAGCCTGTCAAAAACATCAGGAATTCAAAAGAGAGTGACAGAGCGAGAGAGAGAGAGAGAGAGAGAGACGGCTGCCAGTTCTTATCCAACCAGAGGTGTCAACATTGCTAACAAGAAAATCCTAGCAGACGGAGAGAAAAAAAACAGAATTTTACCACAGACGTAATCAGAGACTGAGAGATTGCATAACGTGAAAGCAACCACAAGGTTAGTCGCAATTTCCAAAGTGGCAGTTCCACAATTTCAGCACAAACTGGTAAGAATTCGAGCAAGCGGATTTCACTGGATTTCCATCCGTCCATGTTCCATTCCGCTTATCCTATCCCAAGGCGGGGGACACACGGGACGGGGTGCCAAGAAATCACAATCTCACACACGTTCACACAGTACAGATCATTTAGAAAATGCCAATCACCCTATAATGCATTTCTTTGGACTGGGGAGGAAACCGGAGTACCTGGAGGAAACCCCTGATGGACAGGGAGAACATGCACACAGGGCGGAGGTCGGGATTCAAACCCCCCAACCTGGGAGATGCGATGCAAGCGTGCTAACCATCAATCCACCGTGCCCCCTCACTGGATTTCACCACTAACCCTTCAGCTAGTGCGTAACCATTTATAACTTTCCCTGTGATTTGGAAAACATTTCCAAAATGGTCCAGATTCTTGCAAAGTCTGGCAAGAATTAGCATGAACCAACTCATGAGTTCGATTCCCTGTGTGTGCAGAGTTTGCATGTTCTCCCCGTGCTGCGGGGGTTTCTTCCGGGTACTCTGGTGTCCTCCCCTAGTCCAAAGACATGCATGGTAGGCTGACTGGCGTGTCTAATGTGTCCGAAGTGTATGAATGGGTGTGTGATTTGTGATTTTGCCCTGCGATGGATTGGCTCCCTGTCCAGGGTGTACCCCGCCTTGTGCCCGATGCTCCCTGGGATAGGCTCCAGGTTCCCCGCGACCCTGAAAAGGATAAAGCGGTAGTAGATGGACGGATAGATGGAACTCATATGAAAAGTGTTCAGCGGTAAAGTTAGCTGGGCGAAGCTTTTCTTGTGGATTCACTATTACAAAATGTATCAGAAACCTTATCTGAAATAAATCAAGGCCAAATTGGGATAAAATAATAATAATTTAATAATATGTTAAAAAAACACAACCCAAATAACTCTCTAATACAGCACCCATGGTCCTCGTCTAGTTGTGCACAAATGTACTGGTCCTGAAGTCCTCGAGGGTGTATTGATGTACAAATTGAGTGTTTGGGACACAGCAACTTCGCACATTTGACACTGTCGGAACAAACTCGCACGCTGAAATGAGAAATTAGACACTGTACACCAAGGGTATTCACCAAAATTTGTGAATGTACAATCACATCAAATTCCTCGCTTACAAAAGTCTGGATTAGCGACTAACATGACTGACCAGAAACAACGCTTAACCATTGATGATTAGCTCGTATCTATAGATAAGACAATTCAAAGGGGTCATGTTTTGTTTCGTAGTGGCGCTTCGCGGACTCTGAACAGAGCAGACATTTGTTTTGAACTTAAAGAGATGAGAATAATCTGCGTACATTTCTGTCCAGGCATCTTTAAACATTCCGTTCGTGTCGTTGATTTAGTTTTTTTGTTTTATTAACGTTGTCAGTTAGCTAATCTCTGGAAGCTCGTTTCCGCCATGAAGAAAACAAATTAAAAAGGTAATTGCGACTTTATTTCCCACAATTGTGAGTTTAAATCTCGCAATTCTAACATTTTTTCTCCCAATTGAGATGTCCATTAAGTGACATTTAGAAGAACAACACTCATCGGCTAGTCAAGACAAGAAAAACCATACACTAGCTCGCGTTCGTTACCTGAGGCTAGCCCCATTTCAGGTACTGCGTCGAGTGGACGTCTAAATTGTGAGAGAAATAAAGTCAGAATTGTGCGATATGTGAACTTGTAATCGTGAAAAAAAGTCAGACTTGTGAGATATAAACTCAGAATCACAAGAAGAAAAGTACGAATTGTGAGAAATAAAGTCGCAACTCTGAGATAAAAGTCGCAGTTACCTTTTTTATTTCATGTATTTCTCTGTGGTGGAAACAGGCTTCCATGCTAATCAGACCGGAGAGGATAAATTAAATTAAAAAAATCTACTAAAGTCTGTGAAAACTCTTCCGTTTCTGTCGCTAGCCGTGTAGCTAGTCTCCGGTCCAGTGAGCGTCCTTCAGCTAAATAATTCACATAAATGCATGTGATTGGATGAGCTGTAGTTGCTGAACTATAGCTAGCTCTACTACATAATATGTTCTCAGTTTGGTCCAATGAAATATAATACTTTTTTTGTGCATAGGATATACAACTGATCTCACGATGTACATGTACCGACTCTGGCTGTCATAACGGAATTCATGACCACTGGCACGACTTCACACGACTGGCGTGATGAGCATCTAATCCCCAGACTTAGATTGGATCCACACAGTGGCCTTGTGTACGTCCAGAGATTTTATCACACGTAACAAGCTGGCACAGAGATGAAGTCTCGGTTAATCCACGGATTAAAGGCCAGATTTGGGAACAGCCTCCATCTGGCTATATAACTGCAGAACCGTTACAAACTGATTCTAGATCAGGGTCTTCCATCAATCTTTCTCTCTATATTTCTGTCTCTTTTTCTACAATGTGTTTTTAATGGCCACACAGGTGTATGGAAACCAGCAAAGAGTCTCAGGAGATCAGAGATTAAAAAAAGAGCGCATGAGGCAAAAAACAGTAGAGGAACCTAGGAGAATCAGGAACAAAAAACCATTTATCATGTTAGCATTTGAACAAATCAATTATACCTCAACATCACTTACTTCAGCTTTCTCTGATAATTATTGCTATTTTTTTCTAGCTAACTTGTCATTTTAATATCTTACCGGTATGCTAATTAATGTGTTCAAATCCTGTGCACAGAGCATTACTAAATGTCAAACCGAGCTATCAGCTCATCTTTAAAATATAAGCGCAACCTCAAGCACTAAGCTAAGTAGCTAGTTAGTAGCAGACTGACATTAAATCACACTTAAATTCCAGTACATTTAGTAGAACGATTTAATCAGTGAATTGAATCACGTCGGCTAAACAGTTTGCTAGGTTAAGCTAAGATTGCTATGTCCAAGCAAAACTAGCATAACAAGATTATAAAGTTAAGTGACTAGCTAAGAAATAATAAATGTCACGTTAAAGTTCTTAAAAGCAATATTAAATGTATTCGGTCATGTGAACAATGACTAGCATATGACTACGCTAATTATACACAAAATGGCTGCTTAATCCATAGTTTTAATCGGAAGAAAAACGTCCTAGCAGGAAGTGCGCTGATGGTTTCCATTACACATTCGAATAATTAAATACGAATGGGGACATGGTTAATGGAAACCATTAGGCCATTAGGAAGCATTTTAAGTGGTGAATGTTTGATTAATCAAAGTCACACATCAGATAACAATTAATTAATGTACATTAATTAATTATTTTTTTAATGCATCCTTGGAAAACTGCTGTGGTACCAGAGGAATAAAACACTCCAGGGTGTGTGGTTATAGGAAAATAATCAACTTCCAAGAGTAGCGGTAACTCTGATACGTCATTGATTACTCTCCTGTAAGAGCATGCCCCAAAGTACATCTTTGGTTACAGTTAGATTCGTAATTTTTTTTTAAATAATTACAAATATTAAGTAATTATTAGGAAAAAATGTAATTAGGCCACCCCCTCATCAGTATTGTGTGTTGCCTGTACGGTCTAATGGACAAACTGGCTCTGAGTGCGTGTAACATGGAGACAGGCCATGGAGACAACGCCATACTCATTGGCCAACACTACAGAGATCTATTCAAATAAACACACACACACACACACACACACACACACACACTCATCTAGTATGCAGACCCTGTGTGTCCAACTCATGTGAGAGACACCAATCTCCTGTATGTAGAGGAGGCAGGCAGAGCTTTGGGATCCCACATGGGATGAGTGTTGTTGTGAGAGAGACATTCAATGCAGACTCTGGGGGTTTAGAGCTGCAGCGGTGTTGATGGGGGTGAATGACCCTCAAACACCTTCTCTTTCTCGACATCGCTGCAGAGAAAATCCTCCTCAATCAGAATGAAGAAGACACGGGTCAATCAGGATGACCCCAAAGCTTACACTCTCTATCAACATGAAGGAGGTATACAAACACACACACACACACACACACACATCCTTGACGTGTTGTTTCATCAACACTATTTATGCTCTCTAAGGAAGCACTATATTTACAGATACAGCAAATAAGCTTCCACAGACAAGGAATTACTCGTATATGCCAGTCCACCAATGTCAAGGGATAGTTCCTGTGATATACGAATAGTTTGGGGGAAAAAAAATTTTTACCCATCCATTTAAAAAAAAAAAAAACCTCCGTCCACACACAACAAAAATTGATTTGATACAAATCTCACGATCACCAGCCCAGCCCAGCCCAACCCAGTAGCCGACGATATTCTGGCACCTAAACGCAAGGGTGTAATAATAAAACAAAGCGAAATTTAATCCGCGTGTGTTAACATACGTTCTCCATCGTGAACGGTGAACAGCTTACACAGCTTATGCACAGCATAAACACTTAGCCACGCCCACGAGACGCCATCAAAGGCAAAGCTCACAGTGAGCTGGAAACAACAAAATGGCAGCTAAACAGTGAAAGAGTGCCTCCTAAGCATGGTGTGTGCTAAATCTTCCAGTAATGCAGCTCAGCCACTGTAGCGCGTCAGTTCCCGCTGATACGCACTAACTCTTCCTCTTTTTATAGAGTGCCTTTTCTTTCGTTTTTTAATTTGGAGGTCAAAAACCTGTGTTAGTGTATACGAAGCCTTACGCTTACTAGCAGATTAGGGTCTTGTGAAGGTAAAGAGAATTGAATTGTCCATAAATTCCTATAAGCCCATAGCGTGTCCCATTTCTAATCTAAGTTGCAAACTATTAAAAAAATAGACAAAAAAAAAAAAAACCCACCTTGCTCATAATCTCTATTTTAATAATCTGTACTCCGACCCAATTAAACAGTACAGGCAAAGAGTCCTGAGTTTGACTGTCAGAAAAGAGTGACGCTTTAATATTATCCTAAAATTCTTATTACAGACACTCCGTTGCGACTCTAACGCTTACCTTCCACGCAGGACGGCTGAGCGCGGGTCGTTCCAGCAACCTGTCCCGGGAAACAGGAACACTTGACCGTCTGCGAGCGCTCCTCGATCCGGTTCTTATTGCAGCAGCGATGGAGCGCCACGACCTCGCACGTACCCTGTTTTACCTGGTACTGACCTGATAGAGAAACAAAGAGGAAATTGAACATTTTTTAATAAAATAAAATTGTAAAAAATTTAATTACACTTTAAAAAACACACCCAATATTAAGTGCTGAATTCTCGATTCTCATTGGTCAGAAGGTATTAATGCAAATTAATGCACTTTTTTAAAAAATAAATAAATAAAAGGTTCACCATTTCACAGGGACTTGTGACATGCATGCGCCAAATCATTCGAATCAGATCGCAAATCTAATTTGAATCGATCGCAGAAATGAACGCAAAATCGAGAAAACGCCGCAATATTTGGAGGAGCTTGCGATTTTTCTAAATCACAGAAGATTTTCCGCAGACTCGGGCAAAGACGCGTCATGTGACGCTCGGCCAGCCAAAGCGCTCTTTGAAATCCTGTTCGGACTGTCTAATGGTTGATACGGTAAAGCTCTGTGTGAGGAGATGTCTATTTAACGTTTATGGAAGGAGTCTCCGGTGTCAGAGCTTTGTAGCACCACGGGAAAGCCGTCAGGACAGATGAGCGCACGCTTTGCAGCTTCTCTGTAAGATGAAAAACCGTGTTTGTTGACTTGTTCACTTTAAGAGAGAGAAAATGTAGCTGCTGTAACGGAAGTTACTGTAGGAAAAGGTCACTAACTTGCGTGGTCTATTCGTAACATTAAATGTACCTCATCGAAAACTATGACGTGTTGATCTTTAATTAATAAAAATCATTTGCTGTGAAATAAGAAGAATAAAGTACTTGCTGTTTATGGTAAAATAACCAATATCGGCCCGGTTATTATCTTCCTTTAATAATAGCAAGTTCCTCTACCAATCATGTTCATGTTCCAGGATCGGCATGTAAACGGCATCGAATAAAGCTGTCAACTTTTTAGAGAGTCTGTCGAACCTGATACGCGGTATTTCAGCGCGATTTGTCCCGTGAAACCTGCTGAGATCCATAAATAAAACCGAGTGAGTAAACACGGCTCACACTGATGCTTTCTTCTCCAAATAAAAACTACATTATTATCATTCACACCCTGGGAGAGCAGGGCAGAATGATGAAAGAGGCAGGACAGGGAGGAGAAAAAGATAGAGAGAGAAAGAGAGAAAAAGACAGAGAGAGAAAGAGAGAGAGAGAGAGAGAAGCCTGCCAGCTTTATGTAAAGCAGTAGATAAATAATGACCAAATTTTGCCTCTTTTTGGCTACTAATAAACCACCTGATGGCACTTAAGATGGCAGCGAATCAGACAAGATTGCCAGCATTTAGCAAACACACTGAGGCCTGCCAAAGCACTATTTATCCATATCTCTCTCTCTCTCTCTCTCTGGCAGAGTATCACACGCTCATTCATAACGCTCACGGCTCTGTAAATAAGAGCACAGGATTTCTCACGTCTGTGGCCAGCAGAAAGAAACAAGCGCTGGAGTTGGGCCAGACTCCGTCTCTGAGACATATGCACCCGTAAGAGGATGTGTCACCTCATCATGTCTGTGGAAGCGGGTGCAGCCGTGTGCTGCGTTTTATAGGATGCGATGAATGATTTTATCTGCCTCAATAACGTACAGTGTGGTGGCTCAGTGGCTACTGGTTAGGCTCAGGAGTTCAAGCCCCAGCACTGTCAAGCTACCACTGTTGGGCCCTTGGGCAAGGCCTTTAACCCTCAGTTGTATAAATGAGATAAATGTAAGTCGCTCTGGATAAGGGCGGCTGCCAAATGCCATGAATGTAAATGTAAGAGAAAAAGGGTCCAATGTGCGATAGAGCAGCTTTCAAAACAATCAGCAGGAACCTCAATAACAGTTTGGAGTTCAGATTTAGTGAATGGTCAGCACTAAGGAGACTAGAGATTTAAATCTCCAGCATTTTAGTTCTTTTTCTTGCAGTAACTAATTAAAAAAAAAATTCAAGGTCATTTCGTCTTTCTATGTCCGGTATGGGTTTGATTTTTTGCTCATTTTTAAAGATTAAGTGCATCATAAACGGGGGGAAAACTAATATTGTATATGTATGAATATTTATCTATCTTGATTTATGTTCATTTTTTTAAATGTATGCTTAATTTCATCAATCAACCAGACAAGTGGTTGAACAGATTATATATTTTTTTCCCTTGTTGTATAAATGTGTTGGTGTTTTTTTGTTTGTTTGTTTGTTTGTTTGTTTACAACCGGGTTTCTTGCCATTATCTTGTGAAATCAAATTTTCACTCTTTATAAATCTTTATACATAAATCTTAAAAAATAGCCGATTTCTTGCTATTTCTAAACGTTTGAATCAAATTTATCGAGCATTTAGTGTATCATGGACACTAAAACGACACAAAGTGTGATATTTTCTTGTATTCAGAATATTACAACCTTAACCTTTTTGTTATGAATGAATCGATCGTTACAGATTCAGTGAACCGTCAGAGCTAAATGGTTTTAAAACACTCAGCACGTTTCCTCTTTCAGGACTATAACTAAACAGACTTCTTGAAATTGTGACGTTCTATGAATGATTTTTTTTACTTTACTTTTTTTTTTTCAATATGAATTTATCTTGATTTATCTTATTAATACTGTTTTAGTTGTAATATTACTCAGTTAATTATTTGGACCTCAGATTACTGAATGGTCAGAACTGAGGATACTAGAGACTCGGGATCAGCGGGATGTTTGTGATAAATCTGATAGAATTTCAAGAAATGAAAAGGTTGAAGTTCGGTTTTCTTGCTCTTTGTTAAACGACAAGTGGCTGAGTTTAGTGAGGAGATTGAGGAAGTATCTAAACACAGCTGATTAAAAACGGTCATGTCTTGAGTCCTGCGTCAGTTCTCTTAACGTATAGTGTAGTTCAGGTTTATAAAGAAACGTGCTCTTTGGTTATTTGAAGCATCCTGGAGAACATTCTGGACACTTAGGCTCTGAAAAATGCTGTATGACTTTCTAGCGTCCTTTTCGTCAATTCTAGCCAAACGTTAACACATAAAGTGGGCCAAAAGTGAAAAGTGAACAATTACACAATGTGTGATCAGAGGTTCAGATATTTTAGAGAGATTAAACTGTTTTAGTTCAGACATGACAGTGTTAGGGGTGTGGCTACACTCTTAAAACAAAAAAAAAGCTTCCATCTAGAACCCTAAAAGGAGTACCCTTAAAAGTTCTATGAGTTTTATAAACCTGTATGCATGTTTATTAACTTTCTGAAGCACCCTCGAAGGCTTCTTTTCTAGGAGTTTATGTCTACACCGCCCACACCTCTACATACCTGCCAGATACACTGAGCGACGGTTGCTCAAAACACTTTAAACCAGATTTCAAGGTTAAAACCTCATAAGCTCTGGATATGGATCTGATTTTAAAAGGACACAGCCTTCGCTCTGTATGTGAGCCGTTTGCACTCGGACGATATCGACAGAACATCAACACTGGAGGGGGGGCAAAAACCCTGTATGACATAAATAAAGTTTGTACAAAGTCTGCAACTTCACTTCTTGACGATCGCTTGCAGCACTAATACACATGATGTAAAATAGCTGCAACGATTTGAAGTTTTAAGCCAAGAAACTAGAAGACAGCGTGCATCAAATTGATTGTTTTTTTCTTCAAATTACCTTTAATAGTATATATAGTATAGTATATAGTATAATATACTAATTATATAAAAAAAAAAAAAAAAAATAATGTGGAGTTTACTGTTGGTTTTCATTCCAGCAGGTCATTTCCTCTCCATCCCTCATTCCCCTCATTCGCTTCTCCTGCCCTCTGCAGCTCCAGAGCCGGAGTTTAAACACACTGAACGTGGTGGGTGCTGGAGGTCAGCGCTTAAGGGAACCAGGCTGCTGGTGTGTCTGAGACGCTGTTCCTCCAAACACACCCCGAGAAAACACGCAGAGCTGCGGCTTTCGATTAAGCCTCTGAGCATCCAAACAGTCCGAATATACAGGCAGGGGAGGAAGCCGAGCGGTGATGAAGGAAAAAGTGACGCTGGTGAGAGAACGACTGTTTATAGCTGCTGTAACTCATGTGATGACGTGAACGATAGCATTAACTGTAGCTATAAATGGATAAAAAGTACAGTGTGTTGTTCTTTAATCAATACAAAGTTGTAATCACTGCCTAATTGGAATAAGAGGAATAAAACACTTAAAGGGGTAAACGTGTGTATGTATGTGTGTGGTTGTGTGTGTGTGTTTTTTTTTGTGTGTGTGTGTGTGTGTGTGTGTGTGTGTGTGTGTGTGTGTGTGTGTGTGTGTGTGTGTGTGTGTATGTGTCATGGCCCAGATGCTGTGTCTTGAGTGTGGCAGAAATGGTAATGGATACCCAAAGGGCTCAGTGCTGCCCCAGATATATAAAATTGCATATAAGAACTGATTTCTCTTTTACTGCTGCATTACACAGGTGTGTGTGTGTTGTGTGTGTGTGTGTGTGTGCCAGCCCTTGTTAGTGAACAAAGGGCAGGCAGAACACAGGGGGCAGATACCCTGTCCATACACACACACACACACACACACAGATGTACACAGAGAAAAGAGAACCAACCCTGTGCCGCCTCCTACTGGCAAAATGAGGTCAGAGTGGACACAAATGCTGAGAAAATACACACACACACACACTAATACATAAAGTATGCACTTCCACACATATCCTCGCATATACACATCCACTCATGCACACACACACACACACACACACCATAACGTAAAACATGAAATGCTTGAACCCTGAACTGGAAGAATAAGAGAAATCCTCCCTCCTGAAGAGTACACAACATTCAGAACCCTAAAAGGTTCTTGAGTCGTCCCTCAGGGGAAACCTGTAAAATTTCTACAAGAAAGCACTTGACTGTGAGAAGGAATTCAAGAAAGTATGAGCCGTTTTTTACGGACTTCAGAACTATTCGTTACTCTTAAAACTGGGAGCAAATGGGGTGAAAATCCACAGAATAAACCTTCCGTCGCTCCACTTCAGACCTAATCTTGCATTAAACTCAACGCTACGGTACGGACAAGTTCGTGACACAAGTTACACCGCGGTACTAAAACCGCATGATAAACAACAATCAACAACAACAAAAAAATGTTTTATTGCAATATTTAACTGCTTTCTTTCACTTATAGAGCTTTCAGCGCGCAGCACTGATGAACTCTTGAATCAGATTGGTCAGAAGGTATTGATAGATGATGGTGTCTGCTGTATATAACATTTATCGGTCCGTACAGGATTTCGCAGTTTTTGTGTCATTGTTGTGGTTTCTCTGTAACACAACGAGCTGCGTTCCGTTAAAAGCAAACGTCTGTGTCGCCTTTACATGTAGCAAATGACTTTATAATGACTTTAAACGAGCCATGGCAAAATAAGTTTGTAATGCGTTTTTATTTTATCGCTTAAACCGAAATGTACGTGGTTAAACCATACAAACATATGAATTACGCGTCCTCTGTATTTAAAAATAAATGCTCCTGATTCATGCATTTTTGCAAAAAATAATAGGCTTCCTTTTTAGAGATTCGTTTCAGCTGGGGCTTTTTTTTCAGCTTGTTGTTGTTGGAGGACTTTTACAACAACCTGTGCTCTATAAATCTCCCGTCATCTCCAGATCAGATGAGATTTCATGCAAGGCTAAACATCTCCTTCGCTCAGGGTGTCCTGAACGGCGCGTTAAGCTCCGATAAGCTGACGAGGCAGTCGGGGAGCTGACGTGTCCTGACGTTAATCAATATCCGTGTGTTTCCAGCCGATGATTGATCGGCGCGTTTGCGTTTGCGCCCGACAGATCCAGCGCTTAGTCCTCTCAGTCCTACAACATATCTTCAGAGGTTACTCTTATTGCTTGTAGCTTCATTTCTCACGACATTCAAGGTCATGTTAATGAATGGAGACGTCGGTGCAAAGCTGGACTCAAAGTCCCAGAATGCAATGCAGCTATATGCCAGAGTGTACACACGAGGAGGTGACAGAGCTGGACAGACTAAAGGACTAAAGCGCCGCTGCATCACTCTCTGGCCTCACTATCAGCAGGCCATCAAACACAACGGTCTGTAACATAGGAAGCCACTAATCGACGTAAAAAACACCAACATGTCAATGAAAGAAGTTTAAACCAAATAAAGTTTCAATAGAAAATAAATCTTGGATGCCGTTGAAGATAGCATGTTAATGTGAAAGATTGAAAGTGAGAAGGTTTAAGCATTAACCAGACAGAGCACAGAGAATAAACATTAAAGGCCTGCTTAAATATAGGCTTCTTTAAACAACTCTATAAATACGACGAGCTGGACGTGCTCTATATGATTTTTTGGGTTAGACGAAGCTGACTGGCGTGAGATTTGCTCAAACCAGCCACCATTTCTCTCGCCGTCCTTCGTTCTCTCGCTTCCTAAATTGTCCTGTCATGTCCCACACACACCATCAGTCAAGCTGACATTATCTCAGACTAACAGGCTGTGCTGAGGCTAAATCGGTGGACGTATGCTAATCTAACAGGTTGTTTATACGGCTGATTGGACCGACGGAGATTCCTCATTTATACGCAAATCTACCTTTGGTAAAGCTGACTCGGTGTGGACACAGCGCTTTATCTGAGACGGAGAGAGGCACAGGGGGGAAAGATTGATGCCTGTAGTATTTATTCGCACGTAAACGCTGAGTGCTGATAGGCTGATAACCATCTGATCTGATCTGATCGACACTAATCTACTTCACGGGCTACTCTACAACATAAAGCAGTGGAGGGTTTTCTTTGTGGGGGCGTGAAAATAGATGCGTAATTTTCCGTCGTTACCCCAAAACATAATCAATCAGCAAAGACATGTTTGACACTGGAGCTACAAGGAAAATTCATCCTCATATAAAAATTAAATCTACCAATCAACCTTTAGGCCATGCCTCCTCGCTGAGTCTGATGCTTGTGCATGTACTGACAAAGTGTTCAGGTTTTAAACTGGCTGCTGCTGCGACTGGTTTTAGCTCTGTTTTTGTCTTGTTTGTTTTTTTTAATAGGAAATGGTGAGCCAGAAACACTGTTTGAGACACTGAACAACTCGACACAAGCTGTACGTTTTTATTACTTAGCTACAAATGTTATCCTCGTATCGCCAGCACAATACGTCACATTTGTTGTCAGATATACTGTATAACTAGCGATAAGGTTGTGTCTTCGATTTGTTGCTAATAATAAAAGAGAGGACCATGGGCCTATAAAGCCAAATGAAGCGGTATTCTGGAGAAAAAATTAATTAAAGTAATCTAATGTTCCACGTGTAGTGAATCTACCGAGACATCTGAAGCTTGCCTCCTTATTTTACTGGAGCTATGAGGCTAACGTAGCTCAGAGCTTTAGTGTTAGCACTGTACACTCTGCATCTAAGGATGAAGCAAGCATTCTGGTAGAAGAGGGGGGGGGGACAGTTTTTGCAATGCCAATATTGTAACCTCACAGCCTTCTAGCTATCAGCTAACTTAGCTTAGCTCGCCACTTATATTCAAATTATTATCATTGTTAAATAAGAATTAGTGTAGCTCTGGTGCTGAGGAGGTTTTCAGCCACATTACGTAGCAGTGAAGGTTAAAAAAAAATTATTTCACACCGCAATGTTGGAATACTGCCAAAGAAATGTTTTAAGATTCAACGTTAGCATAACTGACTAGCAAAACAAATGTATCGCCAATACTCTGTACTCAATACTCGTGTTTGTTTTTCTAGTTTGCCTGCTTCATCGAAGCTCTTCTCTGACTAAAAAATGTCAGCAAATGCGCTTTTTAAAAGCGGCCCCATCCTGTTAGGGTTAGATCTAAAACGCTCACGTCGCCTCAAACCACTTTGCGGAGCTGTTCAGGGTCGCTGACAGATGTGGGTTTGTGTTTTGTGACGATGTATTACATGTTGTTAGCTGTAAAAATGAACAAAATCACATCACGGTCGTAGCGGCGGCCATTTTGAAACTTGGGTGTAAAAAACTGTACATGTTTGGCTAAACTCCTCCGCTAAAAGCTAACCGAATTCTTGGAGTTATGCTAGGTCACAGCTAGGTCATTGTGTTCATGATAGTGTGTGTGTGTGAGTTCGCACATGATGACACTAACAAGCGCCGGGCTAGAACACAGGCTGTAATGGAGTATAGCTGAACCTTGAAGTCATTTCTCATTGCCTGAATGAGCCGTTAGCGATGGCAGCTACGCCGGGGCCGAGTCATGTTTTCACCGTGTAACAAACTGGCTTTTAATTGGATGTGTCAAAGCGTCAAGCAGGCTCGAGGTGCCACTGTGTGTCCGGCCGCTTTGCCAAGGACAAACAGGGTTTGATTGACCGTCGCTTTGGGTGTCGTGTAGTCTCGCGGGTGACGTCACGTGGCTAAGACAAAGAGCTAGGATCGGGTGCGAGTTTTGCGTGTATTCTGCGTGTGTCTGATTGTTGTGTGTGATGCTGTTATAAATGCCGCGCTTCTCGTTCAATCCATCGGACATTATCAGCTTTGTTATTCTATAAAGTTAAAAACATAACCGTCGAAAGTAAGGAGATGTTTGTTTAACATTTATGGAAGCCGGTTAATTTGCGCCAAGATAACGTCTTCAGGACAGAGGTGATCTTTTCAGTTTTTTTCCATAACATGACCAGCTGTGGGTTTGTTTGTTGTTGTTTTTTTTACGTGAAATAAGAGAGGCTGGTGAGGGAAGGACTATTTATAGCTGGTATAAGCGAAAACTTGTTTCCTGAACATTCCATAAGATTAAATGTAACTCTAAATGGTTAAAAATGACGACGTATATGCAAACTGCTGTGGTATAAGAGGAATAAAACCCGTTGAAGCATGCTGTTATGGTACGTCAGGCCGTATCGTGGAGTATTTTCCTATAACAGTATGCTCCCAAGTGTTTTATCCCTTATGTAGTAAAAAAAAATAAACTAACGTAAGCACTGTTTCTGTACGCATGGCACTCAAACAAAAAACACACACAGGCACTGTTAATGTTGGTGTTTCTTTTGAGTGAGATCTGAACCGCTCCTTCTGTTTATCACCTCTTTCGGGGTCTTGTCCAGACTGGGAAGCATTTTTAGACCTTTAGAGCCACCATGTGGGCGCCGACGGTACTGCAGCGAAGAAAGCCAAGCATCCAAAGACTGAAAACGACCGAGGTGCAGTAAGTAAGTGGAGATCGTGGGGCTGATGATTTTTTTATTTTTATTTTTTTTTCCCCTCGCGACAAATATATGGAATTTTTCGCACACTTTCACGGTTCTCCACCAATTACTCTGTTTTCGCTTTAAAACTCTCAGGTTCGCAACAGTTTTCCCTCCCAATTAGCGGCGTCCAAATCGAGGTAGGAAAGCACATCGGAGTGAAGACCTGTGACGGGGAAGAAATCGAGAACCTGCCGTCTGCCTTCGTGACCTTCAGCAGCACCCGCCGCCGTAATTAGCGCACTCAGAAAATAAACGCGAGTCACCTCTATCCATCAAGACGGAAAAGAGAAAAGACTCCCAGCATCCGCCGGAACGAGGAAGAAGGACGCCGGTGGCATTTCTGCTGGCCGCGGAAAAGAAAAAAAAAGGTCACTTTGCATTAGTATCAACCAAACAGCGGACAGACATAATTAAAGAAACGGGAGTAATTAAGGCACGAACCGCAGCTGTCTTTAGGGAAGAACTTTGCATATTATGAATGATGCAGAGGAGCGGGGCCCGAGAGTGACCTTTTGCCACGCTAAAATATTTATGTACTGCCGGTGACCGCTTCGCTGAGAGTTTCATGAATTATGCAAATCAGAATTGGTTAGCTCGTGGGTGTCAATACCAAGGGGGGGTGAACATTATTTTGGTTCCTGTGCTTCAAAATGTGTAGAGCGTGTAGGTGTTAGGGCACAGAGAGGTGTGTGTGTAGGGCAGAAAGGGAGGGTGGAGTGTTCCAGCCTGGCCATTTAACATCATACATATTAATATAGTCATTACTGAATTGTCCTTCCCACGCAGCAGAAAGAGCTCGGGACCTGCGAGAGGAGTGACTTTGCGGTTTCATGACTACATCACACAAATGACACTCGCGTATCAGTGCAAAGGTGTGCGCTTCATCCTCCGTTCTGTAGGAGCGCAATTTCCGATGGAGTAAGACCGCCGCTCACCCCCGATATCATTCGTGATGAATTTCTGGCTCGGTTTTTGCCGTGGCAAACTAAAAAAAATGGCTCGTTGTAAGATTTCTTTGGTTTCCGAGCTGAGATCGGAGGTTGTGAATTGAACACGGGCTTACGGTACTGGCAGACGATTTAGTGCTGCTGCGGCCAATTCTCATAGCGCGAGAGGTTTTTGATTAAAAACTCAGAGCGTGAGCGCTGGCCGGGTAAAATTCAGCAAAAGCAGGACGGCACAGGATGGCGCCGAACTCACTGGGTATGATTAAAAAAGGGTCATTTCCTTATTACTGCATCTTGAGCCCACTTTGAAGAGTGTTTCTATCCTGCATGGTGTTGACTGACTTATTTATTTATTTATTTATTTATTAATCACAGGTCTATCGTAAGGGGATCTTCACTGAATAATTAATAATGCGGTCTGTTATAGAATTTGTCCGAGATTTCATAATCTCGTACACTTCACTGTAGGGACTGGTGTGTTTGCGGTGTACCGTGTGTGTTAATCTTCCTCGAGCTTTCATCAGAGACAGACTGTGATCACAGCTCTGCTGAAGATCTTTGGTCTTTATCTTTACCTACCACTACGTTCGTGTAAATGTAAAATATCCTGAAGTCACATGTGTGTAAAACCAAAGATTTGTGTTTGTGTGTGTGTGTGCGTGTGTGTGTGTGCGTGCATGTGTTTATTAGTGTATTGTACCTGTGCTTGCCCTTAGAGTCCGGGTACCACCGCACGCCGGTCGGCATGACAACATCACTACGATGACCAGGAGGATGAGCTGCAGGAGCCATGTAGACTTCCACCTCATTTCCATCATCCTGACAGACAGACAGACAGACACAGACAGACACAGAGTAAGCGAGAGTCAGACGGAGATAGAGTAAGATGAGATAGACAAATAGAGAGATGGGGGGGGGCAATAATTCAGCGAATTTTGCCACTTTCTGATTCAGATTCTCTTTTTGATTCTTTCTTTCTGATTCTGATTCTCTTTCTGATACTCTTTCTAGTTTTGATTCTGATTCAGATTCTCTTTTTGATTCTTTCTTTCTAGATTCTGATTCTCTTTCTGATTCTCTTTCTAGTTTTGATTCTGATTCAGATTCTCTTTTTGATTCTTTCTTTCTAGATTCAGATTCTCTTTCTGATTCTCTTTCTAGTTTTGATTCTGATTCAGATTCTCTTTTTGATTCTTTCTTTCTAGATTCAGATTCTCTTTCTGATTCTCTTTCTAGTTTTGATTCTGATTCTTTTTTGATTCGCTTTCTAGTTTTGATTCTGATTCTCTTTCTAGTTTTGATTCTGATTCAGATTTTCTTTTGATCTCTTTCTTTCTGATTCAGATTCTATTTTTGATTCTCTTTCTTTCTGATTCTGATTCTCTTTCTTAGGGAGGTGTGTAATCATAAATAAACATGGGTTGTTATTATTACTGTTTTCTGTACAGATGGATGTGGTGCTGCGGTCTCACACAGTGATAATTCTCTCACTCCAGATCTCCAGATCAACTCCAACTCGCTTATGTGCTCCTCTCACTACACCAGACCTGAGAGATAGATAGATACATAGAGAGATAGATAGAGGGGGGGGTCAAAGAGGGTCAGAAAGAAGAAAAAAGAAAGGAAAGGGGGTGACAAAGAAGAAGACAGTGAGAGAGAGGGAGGCAAGAAAAAAGTGACAGAGGGGAGGAGAGAAAAAGAAAAGAGGTAAAGGACACCTTCAGAGACATCTGCCCTGAGGGCTTTAGTTCAGAACACACACACACACACTTTATCTATAGAAAGGAGGACACACATACACCCTTCTAAAGCTGAAGTGTGTGTGTGTATTGAATCTTTGAATTGTGTGTCTGTGGTCAGGGTGAAATCAGAAATAACACAAAAAGAAGTTCTGTAATGATTCCTCACAACACACACACACATTGTATTTATATCTGTAAATAACAGTATTTCAGCTCAGATAAAACCTCCAAACGAACTATAACTAGGCATTATTTTGTATCGTGTATTTGGAGCGTGAGTGTTTTTTGTAAGTATGGGATGTTTTGTTCAGGCCTAAGAGAAACCCAGAGTCAAATATGGAGCGGATCTTCATCTTCAGGAACGTGTGAGTGGAACTGCTGCTCGCTTCTGCCTCCTTGTGGCTGCAGTGTATTATAATGATATATTTTCTTAAAAAGTCAGTGCACAGTATATAAATTATGGTGATTACATTTCAGTGTCAGGAGTAATGAGCACCATGTCTCATGATTCAAGTGTGTGTGTGTGTGTGTGTGTGTGTGTGTGTGTGTGTGTGTGTGTGTGTGTGTGTGTGTGTGAGGAAGATAAGAGACACAAAGAGGGAAAGAAGGAATAAAGATTGTGTATCATGGCAGTTTGATGCATGTAGTTAAAAAAAAAGCGCAGCAAGCAAGTGCATGCTTGTGTGTACTTGTCTTCTGTAATGGTGTGTGTGTGTGACATTTCCCATTCTTTTTACACAAGCAGGTGCACACTACACATTTTTATCACCTTTGTATTCTGGCATGTTCATTAAAGCTGAGATACAGAAACACACACACACACACACACACACACACAACGCATCTGTGCATTATTCCGTACAATATCATACACATATACACAGTGTCAAAGCACAATTTCATTATAGAGCTTGTTTATCTCAGTGTCTCATACACACACTTAAACACACTCTCTCCTTCTCACACACGCACTCTATTTCTCTCTCTCTCACACACACACACACACACACACACACACACGCGTGCACGCACTCTCTTTCTCTCTCTCTCACACACACAGCTTTTTGGTGTGACGAAGTTGGGTCGTGATCCTGCTACATCTCTCACGTCTCCTTCTGTTACTTCCTACCAACACGTCTGATTCCGATCTAACGCATGAAGCTACGTGTTTGTGGTGTATCAAATACATAGTGGGAAAGAGCACTCACACGTACATGAACACACACTCACACACACACACACAGACTCACACACACGCACTCACACTCTTTCTCTCTCTGTATTTATATGCTGTATTATAGTAAGAGTTGAGTTGGAGTTCATCCTGGTGAACAGTGAGGCCATGTGGATGAAGAGCTTATGAGGACGATGCTTTGATTTTTGCTCACACACACACACACACACACACGCACACATATATACACAAACACATAAACATACACATACATACACATAAACACACACACACACGCACACATATATACACAAACACACAAAAACATATACACACATACATACACATAAACACACACAGATACACACACACACACACAGAAGCCATTACAGAGTCACACATGTACACCTATATGTTCTTATCATTTGGATTCCACACATTTAACATATTTTATTTGTGTGAAAAAAAAACTTCCTTACACGATTGGCTAGTGTCGCTGTGATTGACAGCCGTGAGACAGTATGCCCCTCCCACCAAGAGAACACAGCCAAATTTTGCTCTCTTGGAGCAAAAAGATGGCAGTAGCATCGTCGGGATTCAAGCGTGTGATCTTCGGCGAGATCTGAGGCGAAGGTTTTTCTGCTCTCGCTAAAACAAAAGCACTCGTGAAGTCAGAAAATAACAGGTTGAAAAACAAAAAGTTTCTGTGTGATATCTGCGAGAACGGTTCAGCACGCACGGCACTAATCAACGTTTTCTGCTCAAAAGTTGCCACCGAAGCACTTGATTTTATTCTTAAAGCGCATTCATCGTGAGCCTTTAATCCTTTACTCATCAATGTCAATCAAACTCTCAACAAATCAACCGCAATCAATCAGAGGCGTGAAGAAGACGTGCAGCCGCGTCCTGATTTTAAAGCTTTTTTTTTTTTTTTCAGGATGTAGGTAAACGCCCTGACTACCACACGGCCGAGACCCTGGAACGAGTGCGCGTTTAGAAACCGCTCACGTTTTGTGGCTTTTACTACGAATATGTCCGCCTTTACGGAGCAACGATCCTGATGACATCATTCTGCACTTCAGATTTTCTGTCCAATCAAACGCTCTCTGGAATCTGAAGTGTCCCGCCCCAACGTAAAAAAAAAAAAGAATTGACATGCTACTAACGGTCAAGTACGGCTTAATCCGGGTTGAGGTACGCTAAACGCTACTGGCTATGTAAAAAGTAGGAGGAGCCACTCGATACGTCCCGCCCTGACTTCCTGTTTCAGTGGAAATTACTTCAGCACATCGATTAACGCTGCACGTTGACGGGGATTTTAATCAATGATAATAATCTAGTTTGTGCACCTATGGCTACGTAACAAAGGGCCAGTGAGATTTTTTTTTTCTTCAGGAAGTGCTTACTTAAAGACATTTAAATACGAATAAATCTGCGTTTCTTTAGTAGTCGACAGAATTTCCTTCGTCTGTCACGTAATGAATGAGAAATATCCGAGAACAATGATCCACTGTTAAAAAGAAACCCAGACGTCATCGTTACAGATCTGAGTTACTTCCCTTCGCACAATGTTTATTTTTTATCTTTGGAAAAAAAAAACTGAAAGTAATTAGGTTTGCATCCCTGCACTGCGCCGCAGGATGTTCTTATGTACTTAAGCTAAAAATAGTTCTTTAAAAATAAAAAATGGGTTTATTTTTGACAAAAAGTGACAGGCAGTACGTTTCATTCTTATTCAAACGTTCATGAGCTGAAAACGAGACAGCGTGATACAACGAGGCATCACGTCATGTGTATATGGCTCTGTGCGTGTGTGTGTGTGTGTGTGTGTTGATAAAAACCCTCATAAAAAAATCTCATATCAGTTTCCTTAATGTTGCCGTGTGTGTGGGGGGGGGGATCGCTGTATGTTCACCTAAAGAATGATGTGCCAAAAAACAATTAACCTCCTGCAGTGCCTTCCACTCACCTCACTGGAACATCAACATACACACACACACACACACACACACACACAGCACCGGAATGGATCTGCGGTGCTCCATTTCATGCAGCACAACTCAAACGGCGCAGAAAAACGGCCCTATCTCGGAGGGAACGCAAAGAGAATGAGCACAGCTCAAAAAGAAAAAAAAAAACAGCTGGAAAAGGGAAAAAAAAAAAAAAGATCAAAGACATCACGCCGGTCTGGGAAAATGCACGATATTTCAACAGGAGGTCCAAGTTTGTGGGATATTTATCTCATTTTTTCTGGATATGAATGTGGTCTAAATGTGTGTGTGTGTGTGAGGAAGCAGATATGGCAGTCCATCACAGCGGCTGCTCCGTGTGTGTGTGTGTGTGTATCAGCGTGTATGCAGATGAGCGCCTCTTCCCTCGCTCTTCCCCGCCATGGCTCTCGATAAGCGAGCAATTTTACCCCCTACACTCCAGGCAAATCGGATTTCCCCGTGTACGTCTATCTGGCTGTATATTTCCCGTCGGATGATTGACTATTTCAGTCACTTTCCATTTTTCCAAAGTTGGCTTTTTTTTTTCTTCATAACTTTAAGTTTTCTCTTATGCCCACGTTCATAGCCGGCACATCCTATGAATACTTGCTAACTCCATTATTTGACAGTTTTGATTTCGTTTGATATATACGTGTTTGTTTGGGGGTGTTTTGTGGTTTTTTTCTCTCTCTCTCTCTCTCCCTTGCGGCTCTGACAGTCGCTTTCGGAAAAGTTCCGCAATCAGCTCCGACGCTCTGAAGTTTTTCTGATGATAAAGTAGAAACAGACTCCCTCCCCCCACCCGTCTCTCGTCTTCCACGGAGAACGTTATTGCTTCGGAGATGATGAGGTTTTCGCTTGGACAGCGAAACAGCACCGATTTGCCAAGAAATAAAAGTATCGTTCTGCGTCACGCGGTTTTCTCTGTGTAACTGTTCGTCATATAAGTGAAAGCGGGTTCTTTCACATGGTGCGACACTGAGCCTCGATTCTGACCGGCGTTGATGAGTTTCCTCTAACGGCAGCTCACCGGAAAAGAAAACCTCAGGTGTATAGTTAATGCGTTCGTTCGAATATGTTATCGTTTCTATAGCAACGAATAAAAAACACAACAGCATGTGTAATTGTTCAAACGGTGACGTTTTTCCCGTGTGGAAAATGTTTATTCAACGTTTATGGGCGGAGTCTCCAGTGTCAGGTAAAGATAGGACGTTAAATTTTCGTACTTTGTCAAGAAAGCGTTTTTACGATTTGTGGTTTGATGCAATTTATTACTTTACTTTTTTATTTGTTGCAATCTGTTACTGTACAAAGTGTGGCTTCTGTTTGGTTGGAATGAAAACCTGCACCCACACGGGCCCTTTAAGATTGGATAAGATTGGACACCCCTGGTATAGAGTTTTGATCAAACTGAGTGCTGCTAAGTACAGTAAGTAAATAAAACACTTGAGGGTTTACCGCTACAGACAACTAATCAACAACAGAGTGGTGTGATGCAGCTTAGCATTAAGCAGGATTACTGTTACTACTCCAAACTTGATTATTTTCCTATAACAGCATGTTTTATTCCTCTTACACACTTTCTTATTTTATTTTTTATTTAGCCTGCTGTTAGAAACCAATCAGCTTCAGGAATTCAGCAGCACTGCGGTTTAAACTAGCAGAATTAAAGATCACACATTAGGCCTCCTAACAACCAGCGTTTAGCACCTCAGGCACCGTGAAGCCAAAACAAAACACACACACACACACACAAAAACAACAGAGCTTGCTGACAGTGTAAGTGCGGGGTTAAAGCCGTCCCGGAGCGGAGGGACGAAGGGAAAACCCTGCAGGGAAACACCTGTGACATATTTTCACACGCGCAATTACCTCACAGGTGCTGAACAGACAATTTCCCGGCACGAGCCACAGAGCCGATTTGTCCGAGCCCTTTTACCTGAGCTCTGCTTTTCGTATCGACTCTATGAAGAAGAGGACGGAAGCTAACGTTACCGAAGAATTGATCTTCTCTGCACTTAAAGTGCCATTCGGTGCCCTGCTGCTGGGACCACCGTCTCTGTCCTCGAGATCCGATGACTCCACGTGGGCTGCTTTTCTCCGCTTCTGTACTGGATCAAAGGAAATAAAACCACCTTTGTGGTGGATTTGTGTTGTGTTGTGCTGTGTGTGTACGTGAGAGTGCACTTGAGAGCATCTCCAGGAAGTCTGGACACACACACACACACACACACACACACACACACACACACACGATTTGACGTTATTTCTATTTATTTCCTTTTACAGCATGTCACATGTCCCCTTATATGCCCCCTGGTGGTATGTCATGGTTTTTGCCCTTCGCCATTCAAACACTTTTTATTTAGCTCATTAATACACGACGTTTGCAAAAATCACACGTTCCACATCAGCAGCTACAAACAATGAGCTGTAACGTGCTCTTTCACACTCCACCATTCTATTAGTTCTGTGTGTGTGTGTGTGTGTGTGGGTTAGACTGTGATTGTGTGTATGAGAGTGAGTGTGTGAGCTCCGGCTTGCTGTTTACTTTATGAGCAAACTGAGACACTAGCACTAACAGGCTAATAAACTTCTCTTCCCAGCAGCTATATCAGCACTATTACGAATACCCGACACAGCCTCTCTTTCACACACACACACACACATACACACACACACATACACGCGCGCGTGCGCGCAGTCCTGGGGCTTTACAACCCCATTTACCAAGCATGTCGACCTTGCTGTGCACTTTTACAGCTCATTCTTGGGCCCCTAAACCTTGTGGATTGCCACTAACCCATCAGACGATCAGTGCAGCTCGAGCCTCATCCATCACCTTCCCTCACCGCTGGAGGGACGAAAGTCAGACACGAGCTTATAACCACAAAACAAGATTGAGTTCTGAGTATGCTGAGATGTTGTGCATATGAAATGCTCCGTGAGACCTCGGGAGTCGTTAACCAATAAGCAACATCACTGCACTATTGCGTGGAAAGTGTGTGTGTGTGTGAGATCTTTCACTCTGCTTTGTCAGACCTGCGTCAGCTCATTTCCACATCACAACGCACCTACAGCAACCCGCTAAAGAAACTAACGAGAGAATAAGAAGAATCTCAGACTCGTTATCTCTCAGTCACGGTTTACTCTTTAGTCACAACTGTTCAGTTGTTTCCTGTCCGTTTACGACACACTACGCTCCCATGTTTTTACAGCTGTAAGGCTGCTCATTCGCTCAGGAAAGCAAGTAGGAGCTTCACGATGCGTAATATCATGCACTTAATGTTCACATCAAGTCTCAAAACGGAGGGAATTTTGTTTTCCATCCATCCATCCATCTTCTACCGCTTACTCCTTCTTCAGGGTCATGGGGAACCTGGAGCCTATCCCAGGGAGCATCGGGTACAAGGCAGGGTACACCTTGTGCACCCTGGACAGGGTGCCAGTGGAATTTTGTTTTTGTTGTAGTTATTACACTACTGATGTTTTATTCTCCATCCATCCATCCATCTTCAACCGCTTATTCCTTCTTCAGGGTCACGGGGAGCCTGGAGCCTATCCCAGGAGGCATTGGGCACAAGGTGGGGTACACCCTGGACAGGGTGCCAGTCCATCGCAGGGCAGTTGTTTTATTCTTTAGAATAAAAAAATAAATAAATGAAGATGTTCTTTAGAATATATTTGAGACCTTCTTAAGTATTTTTATCCTTCGTAAGAAGATTTTCGTGAATACGGCCCCAGATGAGCATCCATGTTCCTTTCAACTAAGAACAGGAACCTGAGGCGAGGTGCAACAGCGGTAACACCGACTCTCACAGCAAGCCTGGTCAATACAGTATACCTGTATTGAAAGGTGTACAATGAATCTAACCAATAATCTTACAAATCTATATTCCTACAGTTAACTCTTTTTTTTTATTGCTCAAGAGATCATTTCCTCCATCACTTTCTCCATTCTTCCACTCAAGGGGCTTGCCATGACTCTGTACTTCTTAAGATTTTGGAGAACCAGAGAACCTCTATGTCCACGAACTTGTTTAAAAAAGAAAAACATCCTTCCCCCTGCTACTTTATCGCACTCATCATGAACATGCATAAATAGACCACAAGGGCGCTCTTCTGTCCTTTCGCCCTCAGACTTTACGAGTGCCCTCTTGGCCTGTGTGCAGAATAATTATATTTTATATGACTTTTTATATGACTCACAAAACAAAGCCACACGCCTGGAGCCCTGTGACCGAGAGCTCGTCCAAAATTCACTTGTGTGAGGCGCAATTGGCGGAGTCTCACCCTGGGAAGATCGCCAGTGTGTGTTAGGTCAGTACGGGTGCCAAAAGTTTCATCGCTCACGGGTGACCCTCAGGTGCAGAATCAGCCTCCTGTGGTTATGCTACCTCGGTGACAGATTGCGCCAACATCACCAACACGTTTACATCGGGGAAACTGAGCCAGGATTGTGTACCAACGAAAATGTCTTCAATAAAAGCACTTGAAGTTTGTGTCAACGGATACCGAAGTGAAAGTGTTACTGCAGAGTTGTAGATTTGTATATTTAAGGTTTTCAAAGACTCTTTCTTCAAGAAACTTCATCTAACATGACTCAACGGGTATAAAGCAGTCTAATCACATCTAGAATAAATAAACGAATCAGCTAAGAATCACATGTGGAAATAAATAAATCGTATGTAAGAATCACTTATGGAAATGAGTTAAACATATTTAAGAAAAAAAATCACATCTGGAAAATAAAAATACATGCCATACGTGTGTAACAATCAGAAATATATGAATCATGTGTAAGAATCAGATGTGGAAATAAATGAACCATTTAAGATTCCCATGTGAAAATAAAGGAATCATTTGTAGGACTCACATGTGGAAATAAATGAATCATTTAAGATTTACCTGTGAAAATAAACGAATCATTTGTTGGACTCACATGTGGAAATAAATGAATCATTTAAGATTTACATGCGAAAATAAAGGAATCATTTGTAGGACTCACATGTGGAAATGAATGTGTAAGAATCACTTGTGAAAATGAACGAATCAAGTTTAGGAATCACGTGTTGGAAATAATCGAATGTGTAAGAATCACTTGTGAAAACAAATGAATCAAATTTAAGAAAAATCACATCTGAAAAATTAAACCACATTCCCGACATGTGTAACAATCAGAAATAAACGAATCATGTGGAAATAAGTAAGAATCACTTGTGAAAATGAATGAATCGTGTTTATGAATCGTACCTTGGAATAAATGAATCATGCAGCAAAATCACATGAAAACGGAAACACATGCACTACACGACCGTGTGAACGCACGTGTGAAAGCCAACATGTGAAAATGAACAACGAAAAATTTAAAAGTGCTTTTTATAAAGAATGTGTGATTTGAGTAGCAGTGTGTTAACATTAGGGTTGAAATAAGAGTGCTGAATTATAGGTGGACAAAGTTTAGTATCATAACTTTGGCCGGTTACCGTGTTTACTCGGTTTACTTTGTACCAAAGTTTTTAATCTAACCCTAAACAAAATGTACAAAATAAGAAAACTGTGTGTAAAAATAGCAAATATTTAATATCCTACTGTATAAGAACGGTCTATATAGATACTCCAAATTAAATACTTCCTAGTCAGGAAACAGTTTTTAATAAAAAAAATTATAAAAAATTGATCGTATCAGATGTCTAAAGCTCCTTCGGGTTTTACGTCGTTAACCCTGAATCTGATTCCTAATTTATGCACAAACAAAATTGTGTAATTTCTGTAATTACAGTCGCCACTTCCATCGCTGAAAAGTCTGTATAGACTATTTATTGTTCCTACACGGTCATGGTGTGTGTGTGTGTGTGTGTGTGTGTGGATGGTAACCTTTTTTGTACTGCGTGTGTGCAATCATAGTCCTTTCTGCCTGTTGATTAGGTATGTGTAAGTAAACCATCCACGAGATCAGATTAGTGATTAGTGTTGTAATCAATGCACTTGGTTTGAAAAGTCCGTGCCTCTCTGCTTCACTGTCCTCAAAAAACAAAGTGCCTTAATCACACTTTAGGTTCAAATGATGATTAATGGAAAATAAACACGTCACGCTGAGGCACCTTTGATTTTCCGTGAGAGTCGCCGCGGGAGATCGGTTCGGGCTTGTCAAAGGTTGCTCCCAAGCTCTCTTCAGCCATCTCTCTCTCTCTCTCTCTCTCTCTCTCCGTTTGTCTTCCTGCTGCCCCGCTTCGTCTAAGACAGTGTCAAAGCTGTGAGCGTTCGCATTCTTCGGCCGCCGAGGCTCTGCTCTCCGACGCCGACACGGCCGTCTGGGTCATATCACACCGATTATTTCCCACTCCGCGGTCACTAACGACCAGCCAGCCACACACCGCTCTATAATTACATTAATGACGGAACGTGCCGGGTTTACGGATCGAGAGGCCGAAAGGTGAACGAGGGAGAGAGAGAGAGAAAGAGAGATGGATAAGCGGAGCAAGAGAGAGAGAGAGAGAGAAAGTCTGATCAATTGTTCATTTTACAAAGTCAGTGAGACATGCAGGAGCTGTCAATAAGTGAATTAGTTTGTCTGTGAGGCTCAGGAGTGTGACTCGCTGTTCTTTCACAGCTATGGGCTTCTTATGCTCAAACTCAACCTCCCCCCCTTCCTTGCTAACACACACACACACACACACACACACACACACACTCTCTCTCTCTCTCTCTCTCTCTGAACCAGACACATATAGTCATCCAAAACAACTGACATTGACATACATATTCAATGATGAATGCATGCATTCATTCTCTCTCTCTCTCACTCACACACACACACAAACCATTGAAAGGACAATTTGTTCAGTAAACAGCAAACTGCTGTTTGTTGAAGACCACACAAGTCTCTCTTTCTCTAAAACACACACACACACACACACACACTTTGAGACTTTGAAATCCCTGGACTCGTAGACGTGTAATATCCAGCTAGCTCTATGCTCGACGCCCGTATGTGCACGATAAGCTCAATGTGTTTTTCAGTCTGATCGTAGGTTATCCAATCAGCCAGTTGCAAACATGGCGATACATCACCGCTACACTTTCATTTTGTCACCACGACAAAATAATTGGACAAATTGTCATTCGTTCACACATCTTCAGGAAGCACCTTATCCTGTCTCTGGAACACTGGGCATGAAGCAGGAATACACCTTGGATGGGATGCAAGTCCATCACGGCACACCATGCACACATTCACCCCTGGGGCACCAATAAATTTCCCAACCAACATGGTTTTTGGTAGGTCAGAGGAAACCAGAAGTCCCTGGAGAAAACCCTAGCAGTAGAAAGCAGCATTAATCCTGCTCAGGGCCGTAGTGCAAGGTGGGAACGCACACTGGATGCAGGGCGGTTCATCAAAGGGTATCACACACATTCTCGTTGACTGCTAGGGGCGATTTAGAGTAGTCACTGCAGCTACAAGCAGAAACTTGAAAGCTGTGAGGCAGCGACGACCCTCGCTACACCACCACTTAAATTTGAAATGCAAGTTTGACCTTTAACTGGCAGTCGTCGTATAGTTATCAAATCACCACTATGCTGGTTCACTTTGACCTTCAGTTTCTACTGAGTGCTGCACTTATTGAAGCAGTAAGCGGTTTAATAAAAGAGAAAAAAAAATAATAAATTTTGTAGGGTGCATACTCCTGATCCTGAAGCTACGTAGAGACATCTTGATTGGGTTGAAGTGGCCGTCACAGGGTCAGTTGTTGACTACACTTACACTTCAGGCAAAAGTTATTTTTTTTAAAGTAGCGTCTAGAGAGGAATGATTTCTAAGATTTATGATTTTATTTTGACGCAAGGTGGGTCGAGTAATAAAATTAGGAATGCGTGGGAAACGGAATTAGGAGTACAAATAAGTGAGGAGTGTTGGGAACATGCTATAGGGAGGGTACAGACTACCACTTCTTGTGCTCGTCTTGGACTTATACAGTTCAAAGTTTTAAATAGAGTCCATTTGTCCAAGTCGAGATTGTCTGTGATGTATCCGGCTGTTGAGGACAAGTGCGATAAATGCCATGGCTCTCCCTGTCATCTTGGCCATATATTTTTCTTCTGCCCTGAACTCCATGGTTTTTGGTCTGGCTTTTTTACCATCATGTCCTCTATTCTCAGGGTAGATTTAAAGCCTTGTCCATTGATTGTCGATATTTGGGATTCCTCAAGCTTCAATTCCTTTGAGCTCGATACAAAAGGATGTTGTTTCTCACATCCCTTATAGCAAGACGTTCCCTACTGTTACATTGGAAGTCTGCTAAATACCCATCTATCTCTCAGTGGATAAAGGATGTGATGTTTTTCTGAAACTCGAGAAAATAAGATATACAATGAATGGATGTACAGATAAGTTTTTTCATAAATGGCATCCCTTTATTGCCTACTTTATGGAGTTACAGACACTACCCACTTAAAGGTTGGGCGCCTGATGTTGAATTTTATAATATCTCTATAACCAGCGACAGTTAATGGGTAGCCATGATGAGCTGGAGGGGTGGGTTGTGGGTTCAATTTTGTTTTTCTTTGTATAAAAAGAAAAAAATCTGTGAATATTTTCTGCTGTTGCTAATTTTGTATTTTTGGGAAATGGTGGTGAGGACAGAACAGAAAAAGCAATTTAGATAGCCTTAGCAGTTCAACAGAAATGTTCATCAGAAATGTTTAATAAAAAAGAAACGTTATGCAGAAATGTATAGCAGAAATGTTTAGCAGAACTGGTTTAGCAAAAATTGTAGAAATGTTCTGTAGAAAAGTAGCGTCTAGACGTCCCTCATTTTGACTAAAATGTGCACTCGTCTCCTCAGAGTGTTGAGCAGGTCCTCAGAAAGCCTCCAGGTCGAGGCTGATGAAATGTTGCTGCTCTTGTCAAACAGCTAAAAGATGGATAGGCATGCCGTCAAGTTACATTTACCTTTAAAGTAAACCGCCATGACGTTCTGATGTGTGGCGTATATGACTGTGTTAAATATTTCTTAATGTATGACCTATGACTAGGTCTGATTTTAAAAAATAGAGAAATAAAATGAGGTCTTGGCACAAAACACCCAGGAACTTTGAATAGAATTCGAAACAGTGTTCAAATTAATGCAAACTTTAATACACTGAAAAAGACACAAGATTAGCATACAGGACATTAAAAATGAACTTATATGGTCACGAGCAACACACACACACACACACTGTACCCATACACTGTACCTCCCACAACACAAAAACACACACACACACTATACCCTACACTGTACACTCTGATCCCCCCCCCACACACACACACTATACCCTACACTGTACACTCTGACCCACCAACACACACACACACTATACCCTACACTGTACACTCTGACCCCTATACCCTACACTGTACACTCTGACCCCCCCCACACACACACTATACTCTACACTGTACACTCTGACCCACCAACACACACACACACACAATACCCTACACTGTACACTCTGACCCCTATACCTACACTAACTCTGACCCCCACACACACACACTATACTCTACACTGTACTCACAACCCCCCCCCCCACACACACACACACTATAACCAACACTGTACACACTATCCCCCCCACACACACACACTATACCCTACACTGTACACTCCTGACCCCACACACACACACACACTATACCCTACACTGTACACTCTGACCCCTATACCCTACACTGTACACTCTGACCCCCACACACACACACTATACCCTACACTGTACACTCGACCCCCACAACACACACACTATACCCTACACCTGTACACTCACCTAACCCCCACACACACACTATACCTCACACTGTACACTCTAACCACCACACACACACTATACCCTACACTGTACACTCTGACCCCCACACACACTATACCCTACACTGTACACTCTGACCCCCAAAACACACATACTATACCCTACACTGTACACTCTGACCCCCTCCCACACACACACACTAACCCTACACTTTACACTCCGAGCCCCACACACACACTATACTCTACACTGTACTACTCTACCCCCCCCCACACACACACACTATACTCTACACTGTACACTCTGACCCCACAAAACACACAACATACTCTACACTGTACACTCTGACCCCCCCCACTATACTCTACACTGTACACTCTGACCCCCAACACACACTATACTCTACACTGTACACTCTGACCCCCAAAAACACACTATACTCTACACTGTACACTCTGACCCCCCACACACACACACACTAAACCTACACTGTACACCGTGCCCCACACACACACTATACTCTACACTGTACACTCTGACCCACACACACACTATAAACCTAACTGTACATTTCCCCCCCCACACACTATACTCTACACTGTACACTCTGACCCCCACACATACACACACACTATACCCTACACTGTACACTCTGACCCACACAACACAAAAAAAAACTATACCCTACACTGTACACTCTGACCCCCACACACACACTATACCCTACACTGTACACTCTGACCCCCACACATACACTATACCCTACACTGTACACTCTGACCCCCCACACACACACACCACACTATACTCTAACACTTACACCCTGACCCCCACACACACACTATACCCTACACTGTACACTCTGACCACAAAACACTATAACCCTACACTGTACACTCTCACCCCACACACACACACACACTATACTCTACACTGTACACTTGGACCCCCCCCCCACACACACACACACACATTATACCCTACACTGTACACTCTGACCCCCCCCCCACACACACACACACACGAACACACACACACACAGACACTATACCCTACACTGTACACTCTGAGAAGGGGAACTATCTGACTGTGGAGAACTCTATGGAAAAACTCAGTGACCCCATGTCATTTCTATTTAGTGCAAAACTTCTAATCGATTTGAGACATTACTTCCCTACAAAAAAAAAGTATGATACACTTTTACACGACATATACACTACGTTATACATTCTACACGTTGTAGTCTGAACCTTACACTCCGTCTTATGTCCTACACCTTAAACTTTACACGTTGTACCTTTTGCCCTAAACCCTAAACTTTACATACTTGCCTTATGCCTTAAATCCTAAACTTTACATTCTCTGCGTTAAATCCTAAACTTTACATACTCTGCCTCATGCCTAAAAATCCTAAACTTTACATTCTCTGCCTTAAATCCTAAACTATACATACTCTGCCTTAAGCCTTAAATCCTAAACTTTACATTCTCTGCCTTAAATCCTAAACTTTACATTATCTGCCTTAAATGCTAAACTTTACATTCCCTGCCTTATTCCTTAAGTCCTAAACCTTACAATCTCTGCCTTAAATCCTAAACTTTACATTATCTGCCTTATGCCTTAAATCCTAAACTTTACATTCTCTGCCTTAAACCCTAAACTTTACATTCTCTGCCTTAAATCCTAAACTTTACATTCTCTGCCTTATGCCTTAAATCCTAAACTTTACATTCTCTGCCCTATGCCTTAAATCCTAAACTTTACATTCCCCACCTTAAATCCTAAACTTTACATTCTCTGCCTTAAATCCTAAACTTTACATTCCCCACCTTAAATCCTAAACTTTACATTCTCTGCCTTATGCCTTAAATCCTAAACTTTACATTCTCTGCCTTAAATCCTAAACTTTACATTCCCTGCCTTAAATCCAAAACTTTACATTCTCTGCCTTAAATCCTAAACATTACATTATCTGCCTTATGCCTTAAATCCTAAACTTTACATTCTCTACCTTGTGCCTTAAATCCTAAACTTTACATTCCCTGTATTAAATCCTAAACTTTACATTCTCTGCCTTAAATCCTAAACTTTACATTCTCTGCCTTAAATCCTAAACTTTACATTCTCTGCCTTATGCCTTAAATCCTAAACTTTACATTCTCTGCCTTAAATCCTAAACTTTACATTCACTGCCTTAAATCCAAAACTTTACATTCTCTGCCTTAAATCCTAAACTTTACATTATCTGCCTTAAATCCTAAACTTTATATTCCCTGCCTTAAATCCAAAACTTTACATTCCCTGCCTTAAATCCGAAACTTTACACTCTCTGCCTTAAATCCTAAACTTTACATTCCCTGCCTTAAATCCGAAATTTTACATTCTCTGCCTTAAATCCTAAACTTTACATTCTCTGTCTTATGCCTTAAATCCTAAACTTTACATTCTGTCTTGAATCCGAAACTTTACATTCTCTGCCTTAAATCCTAAACTTTACATTCTCTGCCTTAAATCCTAAACTTTACATTCTCTGCATTATGCCTTAAATCCTAAACTTTACATTCTCTGCCTTAAATCCAAAATTTTACATTCTCTGCCTTAAATCCTAAACTTTACATTCTCTGCCTTATGCCTTAAATACGAAACTTTACATTCTCTGCCTCATTCCGTAAAGCCTAATATTTACTCTCTGTGCTTTATAGCCTACTATATAAACAATACATACTATACCTTATAGTGTACCTTATACCTTACAGTACATCTTAAACTTTACACTCAGTCCCTTATGCCCTACATCCCAAACTTTACACTCGGTCTGTCATGCCCTACCCCCGAACCTGTGCACCATGTACCTTAGACCCTAGAACTTTTGTACGTTGTATCCTAAACCCTATCGTCTACACACAGTTTTAATGTTTAAATCCCTAAACCCTCCATCCTAAACTTTCCACCACTATCCTCTGTACCCCTGTTCTTATACTCTACACTTTGTGCCTTGTGCAATCGTAGGTTCAAACGTTTGGCAGCCAGGTACGCACAAACACACAGCATATTTTAACACTCAATTCCAACCTCTCCAAATTTAAAAGCATACTTTACATCCAGCTGTTTAGGTGACAGATGTGGTTACACAAAATAATAATAGATGTGTAACTTGAATATGAATGTCAACGTTCTGCTTGTCCCAAAATCCACTAAGTGGACGGTCCTCGTCCAGGGGTTAAGTAAACAGCGTGCTTGTTTTTAATCTTAATGCATGAACGGTACACAATGGTGGGTTCTCACCAGCTCCTTCGAATGTGATTCACGTGTTTTCTTCAGATCCTTCAGTCAAATCAGTCAATAAACGTTTTGGAAGAGCAGTGAAGTCGAGTCCCGAGCTGTCAATCAGGCAAAATCTCAGTGAACTGGCAGGAAAGGAGGCCCAGGTGGAATAAAGCATTCATGACTGTCTTTGATACAAAGCAGAGTTCAGGATCAATTAAACTGCAACGGAGAAACATCATACAGAGAGAGAGAGAGAGAGAGAGAAAGAGAGAGAGAGAGCGAGAAAGAGTGTGTGTCCATACAGGATTCTGCATAGTTTTTATGTGATTGCGAAATTCTTTTGCGCAGCCATTTGCAGTGATGTTTGTCGGTAAATGAGATCTTTTAGCTGTACTGTTCGCCGCACATGAATGGAAGAGGGCTTTGACCAAATGTGGGTTGTGATGACGACACATGACGCATCATGGATCAAATATGCGGAAAATCTGCGATCATTGTGAAAAATTGCAAGCTCCTCCGAATGTTGCAGTTTTCTTGATTTTGTGTTCATTTCTGCAATCGCATAATCCAAAATCCTGGAGGGAGGGAGCGAGAGAGAGAGAGAGAGAGAGAGAGAGAAACAGGGAGGTACCAATCGAGTGGGGCTGTTTAATCCAAGACTGGGGCAGAGAAGTGGAGAGAGACTGATAAAAAAGGATGAGATGAGAAGTCGAGGATGACAGCATTTCAGCCTCTGCTGTGTGATCCTGAACCTCTGGCTCGCTCTCCTGTGCGAGCTCAAATACAAAGAGCCCGCAGGGAACACGTTCCACCCCGAGACCTCGCTCTGTCAAAAAACAACCCACAGCAACCAACCTGTTTTCCTCTCTTTCAGTCCAACACATCCTTATTGAAATGCTCTGTTTCTCTATCCTCATGAGATGAGAGAAGAGGAGAGGAGAGATGAGAAGAGATGAGGAGAGGATATGAGAGATGAGAAGAGGAAAGGAGAGATGAGGAGAGTATATGAGAGATGAGAAGAGGAAAGGAGAGATGAGAAGAGGAGATAAGAGGAGATATGAGAAGAGGAGAAATGAGGAGAGATGCGGTGAGATGAGGTTTGATGAGGAGAGGAGAGAAGAGATGAGAGGAGAGATGAGGAGAGAAAAGATGAGAGACTAGGAGAGGAGAGAAGAGAAGAGGAGAGATGAGAGGAATGAAGAGAAGAGGAGAGATGAGGAGAGGAGAGAAGAGAAGAGGAGAGAATGAGAGGAATGAAGAGAAGAGGAGAGATGAGGAGAGAGAGAAGAGGAGAGATGAGAGGAATGAAGAGAAGGGAGAGATGAGGAGAGGAGGAGATGAGGAGAGGAGAGGAGGAGAGAGGAGAGGAGAGGAGAGGAGAGGAGAGGAGAGGAGAGGAGAGGAGGAGAGGAGAGGAGAGAAGAGATGAGGAGAGGAGAGAAGAGGAGAGATGAGGAGAGGAGAGAAGAGAAGAGGAGAGATGAGGAGAGGAGAGGAGAGAAGAGATGAGGAGAGGAGAGATGAGGAGAGAAGAGGTGAGAGGAGAGATGAGGAGAGGAGAAAAGAGAAGAGGAGAGATGAGAGGAGAGATGAGGAGAGGAGAGAGGAGAGATGAGAGGAGAGGAGAGATGAGGAGAGGAGAGAAGAGAGATGAGAAGAGAGATGAGGAGAGGGGAGGAGAGATGAGGAAGGAGAGAGGGAGATGAGAGAGGAGATGAGAGAATGAGGAGAGATGAGAAAAGAGATGAGGAGAGATGAGAGATGAGAAGAGAGATGAGGAGAGGAGAGGAGAGATGAGAGGAGAGAGGAGAGATGAGAGGAGAGATGAGGAGAGGAGAGATGAGAGATGAGAGATGAGAGGAGAGATGAGGAGAGGAGAGAGGAGAGATGGGGAGAGGAGAGATTAGAGGAGAGATGAGGAGAGGAGGAGGGAGATGAGGAGAGGAGGGGAGAGATGAGGGAGGAGAGATGAGGAGAGGAGAGGAGATGAGAGATGAGGAGAGGGGAGAGATGAGGAGAGGAGAGATGAGAGATGAGGAGAGGGGAGAGATGAGGAGAGGAGAGGGGAGAGATGAGGAGAGGAGAGATGAGGAGAGGAGAGGGAGAGATGGGAGAGGGAGATAGGAGGAGGGAGATGAGGAGGAGAGATGAGGAAGGAGAGTGAGAGATGAGGAGAGGGAGAGATGAGGAGAGGAGAGATGAGAGATGAGGAGAGGAGAGATGAGATGAGATGAGGAGAGGACAGGAGAGAGGAGAGATGAGCAGAGGAGAGATCAGGAGAGGAGAGGGGAGAGGAGAGGAGAGATCAGGAGAGGAGAGGGGAGAGGAGAGGAGAGATAGAGAGGAGAGGTGAGAGGAGAGGGAGGGGAGAGATGAGGAGGAGATGAGGAGAGGGAGAGGAGATGAGAGGAGAGATGAAGGAGAGAGAGATGAGGAGAGGGGAGAGGATATGAGAGGAGAGATGAGAGGAGAGGGGAGAGATGAGGAGAGGAGAGGAGAGATGAGGAGAGGAGAGATGAGGAGAGATGAGGAGAGGAGAGATGAGATGAGGAGAGATGAGATGAGGAGAGGAGAGAGATGAGGAGAGGAGAGATGAGAGTAGAGGGGAGAGATGAGGAGAGGAGAGATGAGGAGAGAGGAGAGATGAGGAGAGAAGAGGACTGCATAGAGATGATACTGAAGGAAGCGACCTCCATATGTGCACCTGTCTCCTCATATTCTGCCATCCATCCATTGTAATTCAGGCTTGCACATAAAACAAAGAGAAAAGAAAAAACAAAAGGAAAAAAGTAACAAAAAGAAAAGAGGAGAGCAGAGATGCAAGACGAGATGAAACGCAGCGCGCTGAACGGAATCTGAACGAGGGACTCTGCACCTCCAGCTGAGAAATGAAGAGCGCTCTATCCCCCTCTCTCGTTCTCTTTTCTTTTGTCTCCGCCGCGCTCACCGGAGGCACAGCGGCGCAACACACGAGGCCCCGATGAAAGACGCGACTGTGTTTGCGTCCCTGTCTGTCCACGAGACCCGAGTCTTGTCTGCAGGTCACGCTGCACACTTCTTAGCGAGAATCAAGTTCGGTGCTCACACGCTCCAGTCTCCGCATCGCTCGTGGTGTGGGCGTCTTACATTTCCAGTGCAAAAATAATGAATCCCCCTTTTTCACGATATTCACAGTGACAGAGAGCAGATAAGGAGAGAGGCATGCTGGTCAACGCGGACGGGTCCAACACGCCATTGCTCATCATCTCATTACTGCACCAATTAACATGCAGCAGGCCTCTTCTGCCCCATACATAGGCCACGAGGGAGCAAATGAGTGTGTGTGTGTGTGTGTGTGTGTGTGTGTGTGTGTGTGTGTGAGAGAAACTAACCTACACAATATCACTCACTCCATGTGTAACTATGACTGTACTGTAGATTATTAAAGCTGCATGAAATTGTGTGTGTGTGTGTGTGTGTGTGTGTGTGTGTAATCCTCATTAAACATGTCACTTGAAGTAACGTCGCATTGTAAATATCCGTAAATTGGCACGAGGCTGCACGAGAACCCCAAATTAATTTGTAATAATTCAAAATAATAATAATAATAAATATATTTAAAATAACGAGTTTTGGACTTGTTCCTAACCTGAACCTTACATGATGGGGAGGGAAGAATTCATAAGGAGAGAGAGAGAGAGAGAGAGAGAGAGAGCGCGCGCGCGCGCGTAAGTTAAAATCGGGGATTAATACAAATGAATCGTTGCTCGTCTTCAGAAGCTTCAAAAAATTTTTGTTTCATTACTTCATTTTCTACACTTCATTTCACTCTTTACCTAAACAGCGCGCGGGTAGGCTGACAGAATTGCTGGTTCGTGTGCGCGCGAGGCCATTGGTCGCCGCCTGGGCTTGATCGCACAGCTCAGCTCGCGCCCCGTCCGGAAGAAAGCGCGCGAGGACGAGATGAGAGGAGGGGAAGAAGCGGCGCGCGGGGGAGATAAAAGCGCAAACCGCGAGCGCGCGCGGTCTCTCCGGTGTGAAGCTCCAGCGCGCGACGCGTGCGTCCTCCACTAGAGCTCGCGCGCTCGAAGCAAACTGGACGAAATCGTCTCCCGCGACAATTTTATTTATTTACTTATTTATTTATTTTGTGCGTCCACGCGTTAAACCCGAGCCGGTTTAAAACACGTAACGAGAAACGGAGCTTCGTGTCGGCGCGCGCGACAGCTTTAAAGTTTCCGTAGGGTTGAAACAATCGCGGCTGAAATTTTGCAGGGAAAAAATAAATGAATAAATAATAATAAAACACTTTTCAAATTGGATTAGAAAAAAAATATATATACATGTTTAAAACACCAGACTTACCGTCCTGTCTAGTGGAGCAGGTGCATCCTCGCTCGTTTCCGGTGAGCTCGCGCACTTTCTCCTCCGCTCCGGATTAACTGCGGGGGCCGCCGGTCCATCGCGGCCAGAACTGTGCGCGAGAAGGGAAAAGAGGCGGCGGCGGCGGTCACGCGCTCTGTTTTTATTTAATTTTTTTAAAATTGTTTTCTTTCTTTTCTTCCTTTCACCACAGCAGAAAACAGGAAACAGACCGAATATAAAACGTCTTTTTAAAAAAAAAACAAAAAAAAAACGTTACGTTGAAAAACAAATGTCTCCGTTTACCAAAAAAAGGGAGAAGCGAAGAAGTTAAATCCGTTCAGAATATTTATATATATATATAAAAAAAAGAATCATAATAATTAACAGGGGGAAAGACGACCCTCGAAACGTCTCCAGTCGCGTCCGTGAGTCTTCAACGCTCGCCTCTTGCTGTGCGGGTCGCGCGCGAGGAGGTCCGTTGGTGAGCAGCGCTGCGTCTCGCGATCGATTCGAACTGGATTTGGATTTGAATTTTTGCGAACTCCGCCGAGTGAAGCCCTCTCCGCGCACGTGCGCCTCGCTCCCGCGCTCGCGCTCTACAACCCGCACTCCCCTCCTCCCACGCGATTTTTTTCCCCCTCAACTCGCCGCGATTAGTGATGTCATAGCTCTCGAGGCGTTGAAGTGAACCGGTGTTTGAGGGGGGAAAAGAAATGCCGTTAAACACCCGGGGGGGTCAGACATTTTGTCATCATCAGTCAGAATGACACGTGTCTTCCGTCTCTCTCTCTCTGTTGGAGTTTTTTAACCGCGTGCACGAAAAAGATCTCGAGCGATCGATTCTTTTTTTTTTTTTTTATCTCGTTACAACCTCGCGCTGGACGCGGTGAGACGTTTGTGTCATGTCAGAGATGATGATGATGATGATGATGATATCGATACTCAATCACACCTTGAAATGAGCCGCGCGCGTTTTCCCATCAATTTTAGATCAGATTTTGATCGACAGGGGCCGCGTCCCAAACCGCACACAAGGCCACACACTCCTGCACTCCACAGTGTGCCAGAAACACAACCAAAAACAGTACTGTACTGTACATACGCCACAGAAGAACCTTTCACCTTCTGACCCCAGCTCCTGGAGAAAACATCCCAGAGAACCCAGTCTGTTCTGCACATCTCTGACTCACCTGAGTCAATTTACTCAGCCTCTTACTGAGGTGATTAACTGAGTCAGGTGTGTTCTCAAGTAACCAGAGACCCCTCTCAGAGAATGATCAGATTTCATTGACGTTTTTAAGTAGGGCCAAGAGAAGTCTGAAACACTCTGTAATCCCAGTTAGATTAGACTGAACATTATTTTATTTGTGTTGTGTCTTTATCGGGTTTTAGAATTGGCCGGTCAATAACCTGATAGGTTTGTTGTCGTTCTTGTCGTTTTCATTGTTGTTGATCATGATGACGTTGTTGCTGCAATGAACCAATGAATCGTGTAAACATTCATAGTGGGAAAAGATTATTTATACAACGAATTAAATACATTTCTATGGGGCGATTCGCATAGAATTAACGTAAACGTCTCTGAAATCTCACGAGGATGTTGGCTCTGACGGGAGCTGGAAGAGAAGTATGATTATAGTGTAGGTTACCGTGACGAACATACGTGAAGTGGCTGTTACAGAACGTCAGTGAGCTGGGTTCGAGCCTTACTTCGAGTGAGATAGTGGAGTTGAAGAGTTTGTTGGTTGAACTCCACTACCACAAAAAAGAAAACTGCGCTAATAATTCAGTTTAATTACGTGGAACCGATGTACACATTTGAATGAAGCTTTTTTTTTTTAGACTTACCCTGACTAATGAAGCTTTTTTTTTTCCCCAGTCCAGAGTCTTAAATGGTGCTAGAATCAGAGCGAGGCTGCAGAAGACAAAGGCGGTTCAAATCTTTTAATGGAACCATAGGTTCAAAATTCTTTATGGACGCCAAATACGGTTCTTCCATGGCACAGGTTTCCAGTCCTGACCCCATGGGTTTAAATCGTTTTTAAAAGATGCATCTATTGCACGTTCTTTCTTTTTCTTCATTTTTGTTTTTTAGAGATCTGAGGATTGGTCTACGTCTTCATAGTAATCAAGCGACCATTCATCAACCTTCCCTCCACCAAAATCCTTTAAAGCTTAAACACGCTACTTCCTACACTCGTACCCTGTACCCGTTGATTTATTGAACTAATTGGACAGTACTTTCCCCAAAATGGAGTGGATGAGGTTTGGGATGACCAATCTAAAGGTCTTGAGTAGATTAGGAGTGAAAATAACCAGTTATTATACCAGAATAATCTTTTACATAGAATTTGGCGCATATATAAAATATTTAACAACACACAACACCCCCATCTTTTCTTTTCTTTTTTTTTTTTTCTTTTTTACAAAAAACACGATTGTTTAATTTCACGTTTTCTGGTATCTGTATTATTGGGGAGGCTGTATATATCGCGGTGATGATGTGGCGAAAGGCGTAAAATATTTAGACAAGAAGAGGAAAGTGCACAAGGTGGCGAGTTACACGACGACTGACGGGCCGAGCCATGTGCTACTGAACTTTAAAAGGCGTAAAGGATACTGTAGGAATATTTAGGTTATCAGTCATCTTCTCTGAAAGTCCTCTTTCTTTTTTTTTTAATTAATAACGAGCACTCCTGATTGGTCCATTTCAGGGTCAATTTGCATATCGCCACTCCATTCTGTGGGCTTATTCCAGTGAATTCTAGCCTATCTATTTATTTAAGGCAGCCATTTTGTTTTGGCTGTTCTAGTCAGTGTTATTTATTTAAATTACAAAAAGAACCAGCTCTATGCAGTACTACAAAATAAAATCAAAAATATGTACGTTATAAGCATGTAATAAACATACCTACATACACACGCTGTATTCCAGTATTATAGGAAATCAGCTGCTTGAAACGGACACGATCGTGTTATAGAAGCAGTTATTGAGTTAAATGTCGTAGCCTATATATTTATTCATGGCAGCCATTTTGGGTTTTTTCTGCATTACTTATATATTTATATACAAGAAATAAAACTGCTTAATGACTATTTCTGGCATGAAAAAAAAGACTAACAGTTATTGCATGTGGCCTATCCAGGCCATGTGTATATTAATACACTGTGTGTATGTAATAAGATAGAATTTATACACAGCGCATGGTGCTCGATCCACTATTTTGATCTACTGCTATCGTTGTATTGTATCCGTTTCTTCTTCTTTTTTTCATTTAACATATGGAGAAATTCATTTCTTCTTATTCAATATGCATAACTCAGCGGAACTGGGCACTGAATCTGGTTCGTACATGTACGTGTATGGTTCATATCCGTTCCCTGAGCTCAGCTCCACGGGGTCCTATATGATGCGTGTCCTTCCTGCAAGAACAATTAAGAACCGCTTTGTAATTTAAGGCCGATGATTTGCATGTCCCGTATTACCATATGTCCCATAATCGCCAAGGCCGCCCCGTTTGATGACACAGTGTCTCGACTGATACAGTAGATTAGATTTAATAGCTGCGTATCTGAGCTGTTTGAGTAAAACATCCTCTTACAAGCCCACTATTGTGCTCAGGGCTCGAAGATTGAAGATCTGTTTTAGTTTTCTCGTTCAGTGCGAATGTAATATTATAACCGCTCATAAATCTGACTAGACCGAACACGGCGTGTTTTACACTTCACTGACACGGGCCTCGTGTCAGCATCACGGACAGCGGTGGGCTGTGATTTCCACCAGTGTAACTAAAATATATATATATATATTTTTTTTTTAAACCAGCTATGTTTTACAGACCCCAATTTGAGAACCACTGCTCTAGAACAACCGATTGGACACATAAATTACAGTCTGAGGAGCCGTCCAGACTTAATGGCCAGGTTTACTTGAGTTACAGCTGGGAAAATCCTTAAACTGAATACTGCTGGATACTGGATGAAGGATGTAGAGTCACAAATACACGTGTATGCTCCCAGATGACTGCACAACAAATGCGATCAAACATCCCTTAGAAAAAAAAAAGCATTTAGGTAGGAACTGCTCCAAGCCTACCACAGTGATGAATAGCTTAACATACTATACATATATAATAACATATGCATTGGAACAGGATGAAAGGACGATGGGTCAGATGGCTGCCAAGAGGAAAGCAAAAAGAATTTCGTCTGGTTAGTAAGGGTTTGGCGTGGGAATGAACGCAAAAAGCAAGCAAACTCCGCAATATTCGGAGGAGCTTGTGATTTTTCAGAAATTACAGCAAATTTTTCGCAGATTCGGCGCGCCCAAGGCACCCACCATCATCGCGTGAGCATCTTATTCAAAGAAGCCCTCATCGATTCACGTACGGCGAACAGCTAAAACGTGTCATTTAACAAGAAACATCACCGGGAAAAATTTCGCCCGTTCAAGTAGTTTTCTGGGGGGAAAAAAAAAATTAAATAAATAAAAGCACAAAAAACTTTCGGAATCTTTTTAAAAAGCCGCAACAAAATGAAGCATTTTTGGGGCGTAATAATCACAAAGAAACAAAAAACTCTGAGACTGTTACAGAATGAGTGAAATAAACAGCATCACGTCACTCTCATTGTTATGACGTCATGAAACTGGGCTAATAAATTCATTCAAGGCCGACAAAGAGAGGAGGAGGGGGGGTTCAGGAACCCAATGAACATTAGTTTGTCCATCTCAAATCAATATTTCCACATTTATCCTCTGAAAAGCAGAGGTTTTTTCTTCACGCCCTGGGTCGAGGCGCTTTATTTCCGCACGACGGCCAGGAATATTCCTCTCTTTATTAAATGAGATTAGATAAAGGCGTGGATAAATACACACAGGATAACGCATATTACTGCGTAAACAGAAAGGCAAAAAGGCATGAGACGGACGAAGGACGATGGAAAGAAAACAAACAACAGAAGAATGAAAAATCTGCTTCAGTGAGCTTCAGACCAGGCAGAAATCATTTCTTCATTTCTTCTAATATTGATACGCATGCGGAGGAAAGAGGACAAGAGTGATGCTGAGCGGTTCGTTTAGGCCACGGAGAGAGGGGAATAAAGACTGACGTAGACTTTTTTGACTGATTCGAGCAATAAAACGACGGGCAGCTTTTATTCAGTTCAGCATTGGAAAGCAGCGTCATCATCATGTCTCATCCTGGCAGCACGCAGGACGGACATTTATAACAGCAACTAAATAAAACTAAATAAATAATAATAATAATGACTACATTTACATTTACATTTATTCATTTAGCAGACGCTTTTATCCAAAGCGACTTACAAATAAGCAAAGCGATATATCATAATAACTACTCATCTCGTCTTTTATTATAATTATTTTATCAGAACTAGGAGATGAGAAAATATATTTTAATAATAGATTTTATATATGTAATATTTAGGCTTGTGAACAAAAGAGTAATGTCAATTACAATACTTTTTAGTTTTGAATTATTTAGTGGAAAATTATTAAAAAATAGATTTGATAGCACCAATAGAAACAGTCCACTAAGTACCATAATCTTGGTTGAAAATTGTACTGAGGTGAGGTGTAATATCTCATCATATCAATATCTTAATCATCAAATTGTCCAAGACTATAGTGGATTTGTCAGGGGGTTGAAAATAATGGCACCCTGACTAACACTTCCGGTATAAACATAGTCCACTCCAATACAAAAGGGCGTGTGGGTGTGTGTGACTGGGATGGAGGATGGAGTTTGGCATTCCTAACTGCATTCAAAACTCGTACATGCATTTTGATTCAGCTTAATAACGTTTAAAGAAATCACTAGTATTTACAGGTCTAAAATGGCTCTCTGTACAAGTCTCCTATACTGAGAATAATACATTATACATCCTATACGTCCGAAACAAACCCGTATACATCAGCATGCACCGTTCAGTTATTTATCTCGCTCGCATTTGGCGTCAACATGAGCAACTCCCATGAGCAAGTCACATTCCACGTGAGTGAGTCTCGACACGCAGGATAAAACGGTCTGATCTCAGAGATCACTCGTGGTCTTTTACTGCCATCTAGTGCACTCAGACTCACAGGACCAAATCTAAGAGAGAAAAACATGGCGGTGAGATTTTAAGGTCACGCAGATTAATGATGGTGACAGTAAGGCCTGGACTCGTGCCCTTTGAGGTGCACTCATAGCTCATATCGAGCAGATAAAGTAATGCGATGCCGAATGGGATTGCAAGCAGAAGCAGTCCAATTAATAATTTTAGAAATTACACACACACACACACACACACAAAGCAGAAAACTTTCCTGCCTTGAGATCAGCTTGCTCTGAAACTATTGATTTGCTAACTTGTAAACATTCTTCAAGGTGAGAAAGCGAGAAAACAATGGAAGCTCTGTTTTTTTTATTATTTTTATAAATAAGTTCATTTCAAGTTTTAAACACATTCGTATGCACATTTTGCAATAACATTCATTTGTTTCGAATGTTCAAAATACTGACGCGCTTCAAATGGGGAACATTTTCCAACACATTCTCAGAAATAAAAGCACCGGACAGGTACTTTTCCTCGTCGCTGATTTAACCTTTAACGTGTGTACTGTAATTGAAAATGTGACTACAGCGTACCTGTAACAAGGATTTCAGGTCCGTCGCTGAAAGCTTTATTCTGAACGTGAATTAAAGTTACACTAAATGCACCTTCCCAGGTAAAAGACACACGGTAAAGGTACAAAACAAGGTCTTCTCGGCACTACGACCCCAGCGGCAAGGAACAGTACCGAGTACGATGACCACAGCAGACAGAAACTCAAAGAATTCATTGCAAATAATGATCTTAGCAAGTGAAGATATCTTAAATCCAAAAAAAACATAATATTTGTCTTTATGAGATTATTTTATAGCACGTAACTCTATTAAAGCCTATTTCTAGACAAGACAGGTTTATTCTACTGGCAGGTAGAACAGCTTCGTTCTCAAAACAAACGCTTGGAAGAAGCTAAATGATTGGCCAATAGGACAATAAGATGATTTCAAGGTTGAAATTGAACAGAAAAACAGGCTTAGTAATCGTAGGTTTTTTTTTTAAAAACAAACTAAATATAAATATTCGTTGAATTCGTCTCTATTCTAGATTTTTCAGAAATAGATCAAAGATATCTTTTATAAGAGCAGTCGCTGAACTCAACACATTTATTTTGTAGAATTATTCAGTCAAACATTCTTCAGTCAGAAGCAATAATATATATATAGATAGATTCTGGGTCGTTTGTAGAATTTGTTAATACATGTTGGGGGGGACGGGGTCGCTGGAGCGTTTGAGACCGGAGTGAGATTGTGATAAAAACAAATATAAGATTGATTAACATATTATTCGGCATTCTGTCTCATTTCAAGCTTGATATTGTCGTCGTTTTTGTTTCTTTTAATCATTGGCAGATAAATTCGCTTATTTCTAGCAAGAAGCAAATTACGTGCCAAGACAATTTCAAGGCGAAAATAAGACGAAATGTCTGAAAAGTCCACTTGTTTGTTGAATCCTGTCAAGAAATCATTATTTTTGCACCACGCCGGTGAATTTCGCCGTCAAAGTGTTTGTAAACTAAGTGCTAAACCTACCTAGGAACGAGCGCTACTGTAAAATAAATACTGCGAGTCTATTTGAATGACAATAAATCCATTCAAATGCAAAGAAATCTCACGTCTGCATTTTGTCTGCACGGCAAGGACAAAATCGCCCAGCGTGCGTGCAAAACCCAACAGCACAGTAACGACACGATAAATACACACGCTTCTTCCTCCGTTCCTAAATTGCACTCGCGGCTAAACAGTAAGCACATGCTGCAAATCCTGATAAAAATCCCCATCATGGTTCACAATACAGCGATATATATATTTTTTAATACTACGTGGTTAAAATATTCCTCAGTCTGAGGAGATTTAAAGCTGCGCACATCTGTCTAACATAAAAACAGATTTGTATCTCAGCAGCACAAAACACAAAACGATGAAATACTCGTCCTTGCACGCACATCTCCGCTATCGCGAAGACAAAATATGAAGCTGTTGCGTTAATACAGTAGAGCTTAGATCCTCAGTGCAGCTTTCCCCCACAAAAAAATGTAAATAAAAACCAAAAAGAATTGAATACGGTGTGTGTTAGAGTTAGCAAAAACACATCTAAAATATTATATTATTATGTTGATGAGTTTTGCAATATTGGCCACTGATCATTTCTTGTATATATAAAAATATCTTGTACATAGGCAAAGTTCGATAATATTTCTCATTAAAAGATGATAAAAACAATTTTGGGACCTTTTGTCTCTTTCAAGCAGTAAAAAACACATTTCAGACTTGAAACGAGACAATCTGAAAGTTCAATTCGACCATGTTTGTGATATTTCCACGTGATCTTTTTTGCCATGTTGACATCACTTGTTTCATTTGTGGCCATTTGGATCGTTACATCAGTGCTGTCGAGAGGATGACCAGAGAACTTTCTAGAACGAACGGTGTGTGTTCAGACCCTTTCCAGCCCCTGTCTTTAATCGCACACCTCCCAAATCCATCATATCGCTCTGAAATGCAAAATAAATACAAGTTTTATTCAAGTTCTGATCCAAGATCAGCACTAAGCGTTTGAGTCGTGTTTGTGTGCGTGTGCACGCGCGTGTGTATGTGTGTGTGTGTGCTACAGCTCATCTCGTCCCTGTGTGGAACGCCATGCCCGGTGTCTCCTCACATGATCTGCAGCCAGCATGACCAAACGCATGAACTCCTTGGGGTCGAAGGTGTAGTTGGTGAATTTCGGGTGATCTCCGAGTGTAGGGTGGTGTCCCTACAAAACACACACACACACACACAGCTATAATGTAAATAGAACAATTCATACATAAAGACACATTTATATTATACAGGGTAGGGATATAATATAATTATTATATATATATATATATATATATATATATATATATATATATATATATAATTATATTATATCCCTACCTTTGTATAATATATATATATATATATATATATATATATATATATATATATATATATATGGGATGGGGTAGGGATATAATATAATTAAACTGTTAGACACTCTTGGTTGATCATCATCATCATAATAATTTGTATACACAAATATGCAAATGAGAGCTCTAATAAACCAAATCACAATTTGTTTACTGTCGCCTTTGAACAACCTCAGAGATGTAATCAAAGCACTGGATTAACTTGATGCCAAAATAAATAATACATTTTAGCCATAGTACAATACATCACAGTACGCTTTTCTAAGATATTGTGGTATCTTTTGTTACGTTTTTTAAAATGTTTATTATTTTTTTCAAATATTTACTAACTGACTAGAAGCAGCTAACATGACGTTATGAGTTTTTTTTTTTTACTCCTCTCTGCAGTTAAAATAGTTTTGATAGACAAAAGAAAATGCTTAAATAAACATATTTTTATATTAAAAAATATATACATAAACAATTTCAAAAAGAAAATCTGCTGTCTGCTGTCCAGAAAATATGCATTTGAGTCATTGGAAATATAGATGACAGCAAGAATGATGATGATGAGGGAGGGAGAGGGTTTTGTGTGTGTGTGTGTGTGTCTGAACCTCTGACAACCTGCAAGAATCTCTAATACTGCAATTCTCAGGTGAAAGTGTGTGTGTGTGTGTGTGTGTGCTTTGGGGCTCTGTATCATTGTACCTTATCCTGAGGAAACACTTTGTCTGCTTTCTGCCAGGTCAGGTAGTGAACGCCCCGGAGTCGAGCCAGATCGCGGTAGCAGCTTTCATCCTGACAGTTATATCTGCGAGAAAGCAGGAGAGAAACAGAGCAAGGTCACCTCCCAAACACAGGGGGAGCCAAATTCAAACATATTTTACTTTAGTCACGTAGCGCAAGTCGAATAAAACACACAATTTCTCACTTATTTGGACAAATGACCCTTGTGGGGTCACAAGTAAATAAATGTAACAATTATGACACAATTGTGTTTTCCCCCTGTAGTTACTAATTCCCTAAATCTATCAAACTGTGTTCATAATGAGGTTCAGCTGAACTAGACTCAACCAGCCCCGATTACTGCAAACCCTGTTCAATCAAATCAACACTTAAATAGAACTTTTTCAACAGCAGGAAGTCAGTTAAAAAGGTCTTACTGCGTAACACACTATGCTAAAGTTGAAAGAAATCCCAGAAAGTATGAGGAAAAAGGGGATTGAAATAGATCAGTCTGGGAAGGGTTGCAAAGCTATTTCAAAGGCTCTGGGACTCCAAAGAACCACATTGAGAGCCGTTATCTCCAAATGGAAAAACTCGGCACAGTAGTGAACCTTCCCAGAAGTGGCCGACCTTCCGAAATTCCTCCAAGAGCACAGCGACGACTCATCCAGCAAATCCCAAAAGATCCAAGGACAACATCAAGGGACCTACAGGCCTCCCTTGCAGCAATAAAGGTCACTGATCATGACTCCACTATCAGAAAGACACTGGGCAAAAATGGCTCCATGGAAGAGTGACGAGGTGAAAACCACTGCTATTTCTATTCATTTTGCCAAAACAAATCTTGATGATCTTCAAACCTTTCGGGAGAATGTTCTGTGGACTGATGAGTCGAAAGTGGAACTGTTTGGAAGACAGGGATCCCGTTACATCTGGCGTAAACCAAACACCAAATTCCACATAAAGATCATCACACCTACGGTCAAGCATGGTGGAGGAAGTGTGATGGTGTGGGGATGCTTTGCTGCTTCAGGGCCTGGAAAACTTGCTATAATTGAAGGAAACATGAATTCTGCTCTCTACCACAAAATCCTAAAGGAGAATGTCCAGTCTTCAGTGCGGTATGTTACACCCCATGTAGTGAGCACATACAGTGAACTGAAAGTGGTTTTTGAAAGAAGTCAAAGATGGCTGTTTTTTTTTTCTTCTTCTTGCGTTCAGGGTCGCACACGAAAATTTTCAAATTAAATAAATCAATCAAAACTAATAATCATCAACGTGAAGCAGTTTGGTGTGTAATCATCACGTACAACTCGAATATGACGGCCCAGTCCGGGAGGAAGAGAAGGTGTGTGAGGCCAGCTCCATGCATCCCGATAAAGATGTCCGAGTTATGAGTCACTCTGATCTGCTCCAGGAATGGCATATCTCTGCAACACACACACACACACACACAAAGAAATACCCAGAAAGAGGTGCAATCAATCAGCTGTCACTAAGCATCATGACAGAGATGAGAAGCAGGATGACTCTGTCACTCACTTGTACTTGTAATCCACCAGCTTGACCTCAAATAAAGCCACAGTCTTCAGGGCGGTTATGAGCTACACACACACACACACACACAAACACAGTAGGGGATCAGGAGGTGATTAATGAGAACTGACTGTCTTATGGACAGAAGCCAAACTAAATCAGGGATTTATTCCAAGAGCCAACAGCAAATAAGAGTTTAAACGCACAGTTAAGGATCTGGATTGATAAATCAATGAGGGCGAGACAGAGACAGATAGAGATAGTGTGTGTGTGCGCTCTCACCTCCTGCTGGTTTAATATCCTGCGATACTCTGTGCTCCGAGCCAGCAGTGTGACCCGAATTCGGTCCTCCTGCAACACAGCACAGCCAGGACAGAGCTTACTGACAATATGAAACTACTCATTATTATTATCATTATTATTATCCATCCATCCATCTTCTACCGCTTACCCGCTATCCCAGGAAGGGCACAAGTACACCCTGGAGAGGGTGCCAGTCCATCAGGGCACAATCACATACACACTCACGCACCCATTCATACACTACGGACACTTTAGACACCATGAATGTCTTTGGACTGGGGCAGGAAACCAGAGTACCCAGAGGAAACCCCCGCAGCACGGGGAGAACATGCAAACTCCGCACACATGGCCGATTCCCGGCGGGAATCAAACCCTGGAGGTGTGAGGCGAACGTGCTAACCACTAAGCCACTGTGTGCCCCCATTACCGATATTTTTAATCAACATCTGAATGAATTAGGAGAGAACACCAGTAAGCCACCGTGATTGACTTGTCTATTTAGGGGAAAATCTACCTCTCACGACTAACCAGACCAAGCTCCAGTCATGGTTAACGTATTGTCTGAATATCCTGTGGCTCAGTGAATGATGTGGCTCAGGCTGTAACACCAGGAGTTGTGTTATCCAGCGCTGCCCTCTAGTGGCTGTTTTATGGTGGTGCGTTTTAATTAAACCATAATGATGATATTTTAGATATCTGATGTGCAGTTGTGGGATCTTTTATGTCTAGAAGTCGATTTGTTTGTTTGTGTGTGTGTGTGTGTGTAATTATCAATTTTGGTGTGTTACAGGGAAAGAGATGTTTGCGCAGGAAGAGCAGAAGTCTCAGAGAAGTGAGTGTCACAGTGTGTTTCATCCAGAATATTCTCCACTCAACAGACCAGATCAAAAGATAGATGGATGGATAGATGGATGGCTGAATGGATGGATGGACAGATGGACAGACTACTGCAAGGTTGAATGGATAAATATCTGGATGGAAGTTTGAATCGACCAATAGATGGTTTGATAGATGATGGACAGATGGATGGATGAACTAGAGCAAGGGTGAGTGGATGAATATAGGGATGGAAGCTTGAATCGACCAATAGATGGATCGACAGATGACTGGATGGGTGGTAGCTCTTCCCGTGAAGTCCTTCACAGATCTGATTGTCACTTATCATTCTATCATTCATTCCTTTCACTACATTGTGTGTGTGTGTGTGTGTGTGTGTGTGTGTGTGTATGTGCTACCTTGGGTCCCTCCTGTGAGATGTTGAGTCGATGAAGGACATGCTGAGAAAATGCTCTAAACATTCCCTCACTGTGGCAGTTTGAGATCTGTCAATCACACACACACAAACACACACACACTTCAGCATAACCTCTTCTACTCCTACACTCATGTTTCAAACACTTTACCGCTAAATCATTTGTAGATTCATCTCAGGTGCTCATGGCCATGAATATAAAGACCCCTTTTTTTAAACATAGAGACAGATGTATCAGGAGACCTCACGTGTGTAAAATAACGAAACATACGTCTGCATTTCACGCTTCAAGGGACAAAAAAAACTATACATCAACAAAGAGCTGTGTGTATGTAGAGCACACACGCAGACGAGGGTGAACAGAGTGGCTCTCAGAGCCATGACTTTAATACATATAAAACAAACACAATCCTCATGATTTGTGATTCAGAATTTCCAGGTGGTGTGATGCCGAATCAGACAGGAGACGAGATTTCTCTTTGACGGCATTTTTTTAACAGGTTCTCACCAGGGGTGTGTTGTAGAAGAGGCCGTATCTCATCCGTGGTAACAGCGAGAAAAACGCATCCCTAAAACACACCTGTGATGGGGGAAAAAAAAAAAAAAAACACCATCAGCCTTCAACACAAACTGCTACAACCAGTGTAACACTTCATTACGGAATTTCTCTGGGTGATGTACACTTTCAGCATCGGAACACCCGGAGTTTCTTACGTTTTATTACCTGTTTAATAATTATTCCTGCCTCTGGATTGGCGGAAAATGGATGGAGATGGATAGATGGATGGACGGACAGCTTTATGGATGGCTGGATGGTGGATAACAAGGGTTGACTGGATAGATGGATAGGTGAATAGATGGATAGATGGATGTATAGATTTACAATGACATATATTCACTTAGCAGACGCTTTTATCCAAAGCTTACAAATGAGAAAGTTTGATGAATGAACAGGTTGATGGATGGACGGAGAGGTTGACTGATGGAGTGGCAGGTTGTTGGATGGATGGATGGATGGTTGATTGATGGATGGACAGATTGTTGGATAGATGGACAGATTGGAGGGATGGATGGGCAGATTGAAAGGTTGGATGGGTGGATGGATGGATGGACAGGTGGATGAGTGGATGGACGGATGGACGGATGGATGAGTGCATGGATGGACGGATGGATGAGTGGACAGATGGATGAGTGGACGGACAAGTGGATGGACGAGTGGATGGATGGATGGACGAGTGGGTGGATGGATGGATGGATGGATGGACGGATGGATGTGCGGATGACGGATAGACGAATGGATGGATGGATGAACGGACGGTTGAATGAGTGCAAGGATGGATGGACAGATGGACGAATGGATGGATGGATGGATGGATGGACGGATGGATGAGTGGATGGATGGACGAATGGATGGATGGATGGACGGATGGATGAGTGGATGGACGGATGGATGAGTGGATGGATGGATGGACGAATGGATGGATGGATGGACGGATAGATGAGTGGATGGACGGATGGATGAGTGGATGGACGGATGGATGGACAGATGGACGAATGGATGGACGGATGGATGGACGGATGGATGAGTGGATGGACGGATGGATGAGTGTATGGACGGATGGACGAATGGATGGACGGATGGACGGATGGATGAGTGGGTGGATGGATGGACGGATGGATGAGTAGATGGACGGATGGATACGTGGATGGACAGTTAGACTAATGGATGGATGGATGGACGGATGGTTAAATAAGTGCAAGGATGGACGGCTGGACGGATGGATGAATCTAATACCCGATTAGATTTATCCTTATCTATGATATGTGATTTCATTTGTAGAGAAGTGAAGAATCTTACCCTTTTCGTGTCGTAGGTTTTGAGGTGTATGATGTCGTAATCAGAGAAAGCCCGCCACGTTTCACTGAACAGGTCTCCATAACCATAAAAACTCTAAATTGTAACAACAGAAATAAATCAATTAATATTGGAATGAATAAATAAATGAATAAATAAAGAGAGTGCTGAATGCAGATGATCATTTCTATAGGTTACTTAATTTCATTTAATGGAACACACCATCATTTTATCTACTTATTTGCAGTGACTGTAACCAGTAACTATATAGTACAGAAAACTTCTGCTTGATTTCCAGAAGCTCAATGAATTAATAATGGATGTCATTTAAAAAAATTATCGACATAAATGTATCCCAAATGTAATCAACCAGACGAGCGTTGTTTGGTGTCTAATGTGTAGCCAGTAAATAAGCTTAAAGCTACGGTCGCAGTTTAGCATCATAAAAAAATTTATACATTTCACTTTTCCTTTAATATTCTGCCACTCCTGGTACCATTATCAGTTTAGTAACATTATTTTTGTTAGATAGGAACCCTTTCCACCTGATTGTTCTTCAGCCTCTTCCTAGAACAGGGAAAACAGTTTCAGGAATGGAAGCCTGGATAAGCATTGTCCATAAATCATACAGTTTTACACCCCGTTTCCTCTCGACCCTTAAAGCGGCTCTACACGAGGCTGAGATTCAGCACGAAGCTCAGAACCAAACACAAGCTCTGCCTAATGTCTGAACTGCATCTAAGTCTGAACACGTGTCCATACTCATATACCTGTCTAAATTCTGGGTGTACTTATAAATTCTGGGTTCTTGTTAATGCTCGAACTTTTTTCCTTTTTGCCAGCAAACTGCTAGAAACACTAATATAGCACACCTTTAAAATATAAACATTCACAAATGGGCACATTAGGATTGAGTTAATGCAAAAGTTATCACAGATACACCACGTCAAAAGTTGTAAGCTTTTAAACACTCGTTTTCTCGTTTTATTAGCGTTTAAATCCGTGTTAGTGCAAAACAGAAAAGGCACCAGATTAAAGGAGAGACATTTAGCGGGTCTTCCATCCGAAGACCCGAATCTTAGTATTTAAGGACGTATTAACTGGCCGCTCTCGGAACCTAACGGGAGTCTAAATAGTGGTCAAACCTATAGATAAAGACTCTTAAAAGGTGCTATAATTAATTATTGGAAACGTATAACGTCTGGTCATGCTAGCTCAATTAGAGTGAGAAAATGCTAGCTCGGTTAGAGTGAGAAAATGCTAGCTCAAAGTGAGGTACATGCTTTCTCCAGTTAAGTCTGGATTGTCTCCAATAAAAATAAAACGCACAAATATTTACTTCACGCATCATTCACAATTCGGCTATAGCTATTACTCACGTACATTTTCTAATTTTAGAGTATTTCAAATGAGCTGACTGTTTGAAAACGTTAGAATATAGGTTGTAATGTCTGTTTCTGATAGGTTTGACATTGTGGGGACATTTGGCTGGTTCCCATGAGAGGCAAACATGTTTATTGAGTACTCTACTTTACTTTCATTTACTGTACCTTTAATTTAATTGACCTTCACGTACTTTAAAATTTGGTGTAGCATACCTTTAATCTTCATAAGGATAGAAACGTGTGTGTGTGTGTGTGTGTGTAATACCGTGTCCCACATGACGATGTTGATGTCTCTGCTGAATGAGTTGTTGAGGTGCTGAGAGATGTACAGGTTGACAAAATCGCAGAAGTGATGGTACATGTTCACGCCTGGAAAGTAAACACAGACCTGAATAGATCAAAGGTTACTGAAAAACTAAGCATTATAACACAAATGTTGAAAATCCAAAAAAAAACAGGTGTTAAACAGAGGCGTACGGATAGCACGAAAACGTCCGGAAAACGCGAGTCACCGGAGCTACTTCTTACCCCGGTGATAGAAAGTCTCACTCTTACACAGGTTCTTTTGTAACGGCTGCAGTTTAAAATTCACTTCATTTTCACACGGTATATAAAGCGGTAATCAGACGTCCGCTAGAGATATGGCAGACAGGCATGAAACGTATCTCTTTTAAACATCGTTTGTAATCCAATCATACAAACTCCTACCTGCATCCAGCTTCATGAAGACTGTGGGTCTCTCGATGATGATGTCACAGCGCCCGTCGTCTACGGGGTGGAAGTCGAGCTCCGTGTACATCTGCAGCTCGGCGAACCTGGGGAAAGAAGGTCAAGGGTCATCCAAGATGGCTGAATGGGCTAGAACCGAGTAAATGGTAGGATAACAGGATAACCATAGTCCTGTCTGTCTTCATATTTTCATTATTTTAAATTCTGAGTTCTTTTAGTTCTAGTAAATTTTGGTTAATAACTAGGTGGATAGGAGACTCTGTACACTTTGCTTCCTCTGGTATTCAATTAATGGATCTTGTATAGTAGCACTACTTGTATTGTTCCCTGCTTGATATATCGCTTTGCTTATTTGTAAGTCGCTTTGGATAAAAGCGTCTGCTAAGTGAATAAATGTAAATGTAATGTAAATGAGACGTCTCTTACGTTTGTTGACCTTAGTGTTAATTAAAATTTTAAAACTCAATCGTTTATTATTTGCATCGCTTTTCTAATAATGTGACATTACACTTAATTGAATTGTATTGTGTGATATTTATTTGTACGACAATTTATACACACTTAACGTTATTCACATCTGTGTCTGAATGATTTATACCTGCACAATTATAGAACATTTTTTCTCCCTGCTGAGAATACGACTTCCACTAACGGTCTAATTTAATCGGGGTTAATTCGGGTTAATCCGGGTCTCAGAGCTCAGCCGCTGGACGTTAGCGTGGTAATTTCATTTTGGACAGCGTTATACTAACCAGGACTGCAGGGGGCTCTTGTGCTGCCCTTCTGCCCCCAATGCCCCGCTGTTCAGTCTGCAGCGACCCCCAACATCACCTTTCTGCAAGAAATCCTCATTATACCTGCACACACACACACACACGCACGCACGCACGCACGCACACAGAGAGAGAAAGAGTGACAGAGAGTTTTTCAATCATACTGTCATTGTCTTGTACTAGACAATACCCAAATTTAGTAAAAGAGGTGTGGTCTCAGTCTTAGTCTCATAAAGTAGGCGTGGCCTCTGTGTTGGTCAGTCCTAATGAAGGAGGTGTGGCCTCCGAGTTAGTCAGTCAACAATGAAGGAGGTGTGGCCTCCGAGTTAGTCAGTCCCAATGAAGGAGGTGTGGCCTCCGAGTTAGTCAGTCCCAATGAAGGAGGTGTGGCCTCCGAGTTAGTCCCAATGAAGGAGGTGTGGCCTCCGAGTTAGTCAATCCCAATGAAGGAGGTGTGGCCTCAGAGTTAGTCAGTTCCAATGAAGGAGGTGTGGCCTCCGAGTTAGTCAGTCCCAATGAAGGAGGTGTGGCCTCGGAGTTAGTCAGTCCCAATGAAGGAGGTGTGGCCTCCGAGTTAGTCAGTCCCAATGAAGGAGGTGTGGCCTCAGAGTTAGTCAGTTCCAATGAAGGAGGTGTGGCCTCCGAGTTAGTCAGTCCCAATGAAGGAGGTGTGGCCTCTGGGTTAGTCAGTTCCAATGAAGGAGGTGTGGCATCTGGGTTAGTCAGTCCCAATGAAGAAGGTGTGGCCTCGGAGTTAGTCAGTCCTAATGAAGGAGGTGTGGGCTCGGAGTTAGTAAGTCCCAATGAAGAATGTGTGGCCTCTGAGTTAGTCAGTCCCAATGAAGGAGGTGTGGCCTCTGGGTTAGTCAGTCCCAATGAAGAAGTCAAACTAATTTTTTTAATTAAAATACAACCTGTCTGCTGAATGCAAATGTATCACATAAAAAAACTCAAAGTAGTATTGAGTAAATATTTAGCAGCTTTAAAGCCATCACCTATACAGCAGATCGAGTCAAAATGCACAATGCATTTTCTTCATTAGCTTTACAAACAGATGGACAGCTTTTTTGCACAGTCCGTTTCCTTCTCACCACCTTGTTGACTCTCACCACGGTCACTAACCTCTCATGACCCCTGCGGGGCTTCCGGAGGTCCAGATAGAGGTTGGTGGCTCTGCAGTAGCGCAGGTGGCTCGTGCACTTCAGAGAGGATTCTCCCTGAAACAGCAAAAGAGTGAAGGACACAGAACAGTGTGTCACATTCCAGTTGAACTTCTACAGGTCGTATGAAATAATAGCAGCTTCTTGAGAGTCAAAGAGAAAGGAAACCATGAGAGCGCAGAACTCAGAATGAGAGGAAATCTGTTTACGGGAGTTAAAGGCTGGCAGAGAGTCTTCATCTCGCTCAGGCGTTCTTTAATGTAGCCGAAGTCGGCCTGCTTCCAGAAGATTTCCTGAGCTGCCTGCACTGAGCGTGCCCTTCGATCCACACACACACACACACACACACACACAGGCATGAGTGATTTAATGCTTGACTACATTACTCCACCAATAAGGACTCATTTTCTTTCCGGAATTAACTTTCTTAAATGATTAAAAATGTCAGAAAGGTCACTCCTGAAATCAATGTATTTTTGCGTTTTTTTCTATATTAAATAATAATTCATTAGACCGCACAGCTCAAAACCAGGCTAGAAAATACGAGTCGAGTTTATTACATCATAAAATATAAGAGCCAATCATGTCTTCATATGCAAATATAAGCCATGTAACCTTGGTTTATCACACGTATAATGTGTGGGTGTTTCTAATTTGAATATTCACACAATCTACGTTTCTGTTGTTTAATTTCATTTTTTTTGTTGAACCACCACGACAAGCACTACTCGAAATGGGGGGGTGGGGTGGGGGGTATGGTCTTCAAAACAAGCTTTTTAGTCCAAGACTAAATTCCATCCACAGTAATTATTAATTTATTTTATCTCACCATGCCGCGTCCACGCTGGGGCAGATCGGGAAGTTGAACCTGTGCTCGGGAAGGCAACCGTTCTCGTAACCCCAACACGACTGTGTGTGTGAAAGAGCATCCTACAGACAGTACAGAAAATATGCAGTTGCAAAGCCTTCAGAGAATGTTCCGTTATTAATAATGAGAAGAAGAAAAAAAAGCAGGACCAAGGATACGTAATGGTTTCATAAAGGATGTTTTCGAGGTTACAAGTTTACTTCACAAGCGTTACGCTGTGCTCGACTTTAATCAGGATTTTTTACAAATCTATTCAGAATATTTCTCTATTCCTTGGTTAGATTTGTCAAATTTTAGACGTGATCTAAACAAAAATGAGACATAAAAAACGAGAAACATAAAAACGAGAGGTCGGAAAAATCATTCATTGATCATTAACTCTGGGCGATATGACGATATAATATTGACATCATGATCAATTACGTCACGTTACACGTTTCTGAGATATCGTTGGGATCATGATTCCATTCAGATAATTACCATCTACATCTTACCTTTATCATCAAACTCGATTTAAAGGTTCATAATACAGGATACTGCAGCTTATTAAAGAAAATGTATTGAAATATCAAGGGGAAAAAATATACACACACACACACAGAGAGAGAGAGAGAGAGAGAATTTCCTACTTTAAACGGGCAGAGCGGATCGTCTCGGCAAACTCTGGCCACGTGTGTGTTGCTGTGCAGGAAGTAGGGCACGTGGAGGTCCGGCAGGGTCAGAGAGCTGTAGTTTAGCAGTGGCTGAGGATCACCGATAGCACCAGAGCAAGTGCAGAGAGTGAAGAACAGAAATAACAGCATAGTCACACACACACACACACAGCTCCGGACGTCTGCACCGACTCGCTCTCCTACCTTAGAGAGGAACGCAGAAAAGAGAGAGAGAGAGAGAGAGGGGTCAGACAGACTACAGGGTCCAACTACTGTGAAGGTCTGAGTCAGGCTGCACCGTGGGAACCTAACTCGCTCAGCTCATAACACAGGAAGCATTAGTGACCTTTTTCCTACCATTGTTTACGTCTTCAAAGCTGCAACTCAAAGGAAATTCATCAAAAAAAAAAAGTTCTCCAACCAGATGTTCTGCATCCCGAACCACATACTGTTCTACCTTAATAAAGATTGTTCTATCAAATCTTATTTGAAAGTGGCTTTGGATAAAAGCGTCTTCCAAGTGAATAAATGTAAACGTAAACGTAAGTCCAGCAATATTGCTGAGTTTTTAATTCCACCTTTAGACACTCTGACCTTGTTGGGCTCCCAGGGAGCATCGGGCACAAGGCGGGGTACACCCTGGACAGGGTGCCAATTCATCACAGGGCATAATCACATACACACACACACACACATTCATACACTACGGACACTTTAGACACGCCAATCAGCCTACCATGCATGTCTTTGGACTGGAGGAGGAAACCGGAGTACCCGGAGGAAACATGCAAACTGCGGGAATTGAACCCCAACCCTGGAGGTGCGAGGCCACGTTATATATATCCCTATTCTACTCACACAGTGTAATTATGGTACATGGATGTATTAGTATGTTAAAAATCACCGCACTGTCCATTAGGGAAGTGTTTACTTTCAGTTCTAACTTTCGACAGAGCAGTGAAGTTGTTTCACAAGTTTTATTCTGTGCCGGTGAAAGGCTTGAACAGTTCTAAAATGGATCTCACTCACTCACTCACACTCACACACACACACACACACACACACACACACACATGAAAGCTGCATGCCTGCTTATTCATTTATTAGTTTACTCCAACCACCATGGCAATAATCTGTTGACTATCTAGTGATGCTAGTGCATTAGGGTGTTATTTTGACACCCTACATAGCAGACTAGGGCGTCATTGTGGACGCGGCCATAGTGATAAAGGCAGTGCACGCGGGCTGGGTTTTAAAACGCCGCCACCATAGTGACGGTTGCCAGTAGCTGCGGCTCTCCACCATAACCGCCTGCTTTCCGGTTGAAATCCCCCCGCCAGGATATTTATAAACTCGCACACACACACACACAAAAAAAGGGTGGTTTGGGATTCTAACTCTGCTTAAAACACCACTAAAGTAGAAAACGTGAATCAGTGAACAGGAACGAGCACGACATGAATAGTAACTTACCTATTTTTATCATAGGAAAGTGAAGTAAAGGACGCAGGTCGCCATGACACCGGAAGCAGCCGGCATGCAGGATTAACCACAGGGGGCGCCCGAGAGCTGGCTTTAATATAAACACTAACTCCTTTTTTTGTTTTTAAATAATCATTTATTTTATTTTTCATTTATTTACCACTTTAATGTACACTTTGCTGTTTTAAGCGAAATATTCTCTGTGAAATCATCTCAAAATCACTGTCTCTGGTAAATCTTTGCAAACCTTCTACACAAAACCCCAAATTAAATGTATAAAAAAATTGTGTATATTAATTAACATCTTTTTTTATCTAGTTTTAACTGAAAATATATTTTACCTACAAAACCTGCTACATTATGCAACATAAATCCTAAACCGTGTAAATGTTTGTCTCATAACTCAGTGTTCCTATACAAACCATTTCCATTTTAACAGAAGCAAGACTTTTTCTTTTCTTTTTTGTAAATTTAAATTCATATGACATGCATTTTTAATAATTAAAATAAATCTAAAGACTCTGGATGCATGAAGGTGTATAAATAATAATTATTATTATTTGTAAGTGACCAAAAACAAATGAATCAAATATATAACGAGGGCAATATTCCTTTTATTTACACATTTACACAAAAAGTGGATCCTTATCCATGACTATTAACACAGGCCTATGTACGGTGTGAATTTAAAAATATTATATACAAATTAAAAGAAAAACTGATAGCTTTTATGACATAGACGGCGTTTATTTATTTTGTTGGCATGATTCGAGTTCCCTTGGTTCTTCTGTGATGAAACGTTTCTCTCCTGATGGGCTTTGTCACTTCCAAGTGGGCAAGAGAGCTCACCGAACGGTTTGATGATGTAAAGCAGATGCTTTGGCCTCCACACTCCTGAATGAACACCAGTGAAAGATGTTGAAGTGATGTATTAGACACCAAAATCAAACCACCAAATGAGGGATATATCTTTTAGAAACAAGGGGCTCCATTACGGTTCCAGAGACGTGTAGAATTGATGCCACAGTGCACCGAAGCTATGCTGGTGGCTCGGCTCGTGGTGGTCCAACACGCATCGGAGTCGCTTTTTGTTACTTTTTTCCTGTTCCGTTCTCTGTTGCTTTAGAAACCCAATAGGTTCAATGCGCAATGATTCTTGGAGTTTGCTAACCCTGCTTTCTGATGACAGAGTTGATGATGATGAGGATTTGCCATCATTTTTTTTTTTAAATCATGAACACAATGAAAGAGTTTAGTCCAAGCGCTAACCTTATCCAATCTACCCCATCTGACAGTTAACTCCACTCAAGAGCTTTGTTTCTTCAAAATAGCGATCATTACATAGGAAGGTATTAACGAGAGAGTCATTTCTACTTCACAAGTGTTATGACTATATGTATTTTAAGGTAGCATAGCTTGCTTTCAAAAAGAAATATATATACTGTATCTTTGCACTCTTTACAGACTGCCAGTGTTATTTCACGGATTGCAATGAACTGACAATTACCGAAGGGTGCGTGAGCAGAAATATTTAAAGGTGCAAAATGTCACTCTGAAAGTGTTTCTAGACATGTAATAAATCAACACAACTTAAAGACATCGTCAAAAAACTGAGATTAGCATTACTGTCCCGTAAAGAGTCTGTCTAGATTATTTATCTAAGGCTTCTGTTTTAGAGTTTTCCGGCCCAGAAAAATAACTTCACCCCCAGCCGACAGAACTCTGATTTAATTCTGCCACATGGGGCATACGTATGTATGTATGTATGTATGTATGTATGGTTGGACAAAGTGAAGGTTAGTCAATATTTTCGTTTCTATTGCAATGCATCGAAAATAACAAACCGCTCCTTTAATATGGGTGTTATTAAATGAGAGATGAAAGGCTTTTATCTTAAATGACGTTAGCTTAAAAGTGCATCAAGTCGAGGTCCACACTAAGAGACAAGCGCTTCAAGCGTCCGTTTCAAATCTGCTAATGATCTTTGAGGGGGAAAAATAAAAATAAATCAGATTTAAGACGTCTGCTCCCACAACCCCATAAATAACTACAGATTATACACCTGATCAGCAAAACAGAGCACGAATGAGGAAAAATATACATATTAACGAAGTCTCTTACACACCACAAAGCTTCTGCTTTCCATCACTATAACCGACTTTGTCCGTTTACAGTAAATGCACTTCGACGTCCGTCAGCAAGACCGTGTGTTGGCGTGCGAAGAAAACAACCGATGTTATTTCTGGTTCTTGAGCAGCTCGTCGATTTGGGTCTTGTACATGTTCTTGACGTCCTCCAGGTCGAGCCGCAACTCCTCGGCCTCTTCCGCTTTCTCGCCATACATCTGCAGGATGGTGTTGTGTCTCTGCTCCAGGTCCTGAGGAGAGCAACACATACAAGCACACCACAGTTCAAGCACAGGGGTACAGGGGTACAGGGGTACGTGTACATTTATGAATAAAAAAAAACAACAAAAAAAAAACAACACCCTTTTATACTAGTTCACTGGGTCAGAGACCATCAGTATAAAAACCCTGTTGAGGAAGTTAATACAGTATTCATTTTTTTATTTTTAAGTTTCTAGGGTTTCTAGTTAAAAGTTTAAGATTATTTACATGCTCAGAAAGAAAAAAAATTTAAATCCACTGTTTAAGGCGCACGAGAGATTTGAAACAGACATGACGATATGTTACATGTAATATAATATTACGTATTGGTTTTTCCAACAATTAAGACTTGAAATCTCCAATGGACACATTCTACTGGACACATGCACTATGTAGTGAACATGTAGAGTCAATAGGGAGCCATTTGGGACAGTGACAAAATGGCTGGACGCTTTACGATCAGAGCAATTCCTCGTGCTTCTTCACTCTGAACTCACCTTGAGCTGCACTCTGAGCCGGGGGATGTCCTTCACTTTGTCCTCCAGCTCATCGTTCTGATTAGTCAGCCGCACCAGTTCTTCCGCCATTGCCGAGCGACTCCGTTCTAGATTTGAGATCTCCACCTACATCATGGGGGGGTGATTATGATTGACGTGGGATTCACACACAATGGACAAATATTAGGGAATTTCAGTAACAGAAATTATATCTGAAGTTCTCTACACCTGAAGCGCACAGAGCAGAATGTGTGCAGGGCTTTACAATGTGCGTTCGCCACTCGCTGAGTGAATATTACCAGCAGACATGGCAATACTGTACTGGGGGACCCATCTACAACTTAAACAATCAAAGCTAATAAAATGTAAAGACAGAAAATATGCTTAGTTATAAATAAATATTATTATTAAATATTATTATTACTTTACTTCATAAAATATAAATAAATAAAATGCGAAATTAAATGATGTTTGATTAATATGGGTTGAATTTAATATCAATTTGACATTCGCCATTTCCTTAGAAATCTATTAGCCTTTTTCCTAATATGGATCATTTTTGTGTTCGTCTACTTTTAATTAGGATTCTTTATTGTTTAAGATATTTAAGAATAAATATTTTATGCTTGTTTATCAATTAACCAACTGTATTTCACATTGCTATTATTTTAATTCAATTAACAGTGACCATGAGCAGAGAGTACATATAACTGTTTATGACAGACCTCCTGATTAAAGCTTAAACAAACAAACAAAAAAGATTGGTATCTGGATCGGAATCGGTTGTAAATGTCCTGATCGGAGCGTCAGTAATGAAAACCATTAAACTAATCCATCTGATGGGTAAATGAACTCACCCAATCAAATCCCATATGAGATTATTCAGATAGATACACAATATATACGCAGAGCGGTTCGAGAACGGACTCCAGCCCAGAACCATGACTGTGGAAAATGTCTAATAGTGTAGCTTTAAATATATTTAAGAGGAGCCGACTTCAAACACTGAACTGAGGTTTATTGTATTTTGTTTACAAGGTGGAACAGTTTAATGGCTGTTGTTTTTTCGCATACAGCATGTAAAATGAACTGGAAATATTACATTTATTTTATCAGAAGGTAAAGGAATTTGTCGTGGCTCACACTATGTTCCTAAATTCTGTCATAATTGACAAGTTTTCTCAGGCCTACTTACGCGTTATATTGTGGCACATTAACGTTACCGTCTCTAAAAAAAAAAAACTAAGCTTCAACTTTGCTCCTAAATTTTTGAAATTAGGAGCACAAGTGCTCCTACAATAAATTGTTACCGTAGAGCCCTGGTGTGTGTGTGCTGAGGCAGCTGGAGGTTACCTGGAGCTGTGTGATTTCCCCCTCCCGCAGTTTGAGCTGTGATTGCAGGTTCTCGACGATGCTGGAGCCTCCGCTGAGACGCGCCGCCTCGTACAGGCTGCTCCCGCCGAGGGTCGCGGAGGCGAACGAGTGATCCGGACAGTCCTCCTGCTTTCACGACGGCAAAAAACCGTCAGTAAACACCAGAAAGAAATTACTAACAGCCTTATACTTAAAAGGGACAGAATCGTATAACTTAAAGATGAAGTGATAGCATCATGTTAGTAACACTCCTTGATATATTGTATCTAAGACTTAAAATAATAGACGGTAAATTTAAAATCCATTTTTTTTAAATGATCATTTCTACTGCTTCCTTTAAATCTTAGCTGAAAATGTTTCTTTTCACACAATACCGCTCTTCTTTAAAATGTTTCTTTGTGTGTGTTTTGTTGTAATTGACACTACTTTGGAGTGACCTGGGGTGTTATTATATACCGTAAACTGAACATATAAATAAACAAACAAAATAAATTGTTTAATATGGAAAACTTGTTAATTACTTGGTTAATTAAATGCTAACTGCAACAATTATTTGAAATTCCACCCAAAAGTCCTTTCGACCGTGGTGAAGGCGTTTTTTAAATGAGACAAAGTTGAGCAAATAGTTACACTAAATTTTATTCGACTCTATCCGTTTAACCGTTAGAGACCTATTGCACCTTTAATCTTCAGACTAGCTACTGATGGTGGAGTCGATTTATCATAGTTAAGCATATACCAGGTAAGGCCATGGTATATGTGTTTTGTTTCGAATGTAAAGAGGACAGAATATAAGGAACAGAAATAGGCTTTAGTTTACTGACGTGGGAGAGCAGGGAGGTGTGTATGCCGCTGTGTTCCCCCCCACTGATGGAGCTGGAGCGAGAGAGAGATGGAGTGGAGGATGCCGGAGGCTCGCTCAGTGATGTACTCAGCACCTTCCGCTCCTAAAACGTGCGCACACACACACACACACACACACACACACACACACAGGCAGAACACGATTACATATCTTACAATCTGTGCAACGAGCTACAACATAAACCACTCATGGTACAATATTATTTGGAAAAATTTCTAGAAATTAGCTGTACAGTATGTTTATGAATGCTATGATGAACTCGTGCTTTGCCCATCACAGTTGAAACCCAAGACGTTATCAGAGCACCTTTATTAAGAACGCTTTTCATCTCTGAAACCTGTAGCGACAATCAGATACATTTTTCTTTTACACATTCCCCCCTCCCCCCTTCGAGTGGTTTATTTAATCACCACGGACAAATTTTTGGAGAATATCTAATATCTATTTACTCGCAGGATGACATCAGATTTAAGAGTTTACTAAAAACACACAGTATGCAAAACCAAGAGCTTTTCCTCCCAAATAACAGCTACTCACTCTAAATAAAAAAAACTTTTATTTATTTAAAAATCGCTTTGCTTATTTGTAAGGCGCTTTGGATAAAAGCGTCTGCCAAGTGAATAAATGTAAAAAACATGTAACCTTTTCCTTCAGCGCCTCTTGTGCAAGGTAGCATTTCTTCTTCTCCTGCTCCACCTTCACTTTCTCCATCTCAAGCTGGTTTGTTAACAGCAGCTGCAAAAAAAAGAATAATAAAAAAATAGAAAATAGAAAAAAGTGAATACCCTCAGTGAGAGTGAGTGTGTGTGTGTGTGTGTGTTGTGTGTGTGTGTGTGTGTGTTGTGTGTGCTTAACAGTTAACAGAACATACAATACCTTCTCCTTTTTGGCCTCTTCCAGAGCTCGAGTGTACTCGCCTTTCAGATTCTCAAGTTCAACACGCTCCCTACACACACACACACACACACACACACACACACACACACACACACACACAAACACACAAAAGGAAGTTGCATAAAAACACTTAAACATAGTGATTCATGTGTATGCAATATGCAATCATATACACTAGCAACTTGTCTAAGTGAGATCATACACTAACTATGTACTATTGCACTCATTTAAAAAAGGGGGGAAATGACAAAAAGCAGGATTTTCTGTACTTTCACACGCGTTTCTATCTTGAAGTGTTAGCCGGACCTGTTCACTGGGATTTCCTGCTTTTTCTTCGTTAATTCTCACAAAACGTAAAAATAAGATCTCTGATCAGTCGCTTATGGTAGGATTTCCAGGCGTCTCATCCAGACAGAAACCGTTCACCTGCTGCTGTCGTTCTCCAGCTTCTCACGCCGGGTCTTTTCCACGTCCAACTGCCCCTGCAGCCGTCCCTTCTCCTGCCGCAGTGAGGAATTCTGGGACTCCAGAGAAGCCAGCTGAGCCTTGATGGCATGCATTTCCTCTGTCGCAGAGCGCTCCTTCTCTACCGCGACAGCAAGCTGGGCCTGAGCCTCAGCTACTCCAGCCAGAAAATAAATAAATAAATAAATAAATAAATAAATAACAGGAGGGAAGAGAGAGTTATTATTCTCCATGCGTTATATACAGTATGTACATGTTTGAGCTTGAAACTGAATCCACCAAATCAGCAAGGAAAGAGTATCAGCTCTGAAAATCAGCAGGAAGTAACAGTAACTTTCTCATGCCGCATTTTCACCTAAGCGGTCCGAGATGTTCTTCTCCAGTTTTTCCCAGGATGCCGTCTGAGACCCGAGAGTAGACTGCAGATTTTCAATCTGCCTGAGGAGGGGCCTCGTAGCCGAGGTAACGCTCTGACTTAGTTCCTGGTTTCTGTTCTCCGCCCCCTGCAACCTCTAAACAGATAAACGTAGAAAAAAAAAGCACAAGAAATGAATTAACGGTTTGTGATGCCACGCTTTAAAATAAGGCAAAAGGAAAAATGGCAGCAGTTTCAGCAGTGAATTCTCATGGAGGAAAGAATACTGGTGTGGTGGCGGGACTTACCTGCTGAAGTTCGCTGATCTCCTCTCGTAGGTAGTCCTCCTTCCTGGCCTGCTGCTGCTCAGCTCTCTGCAGAGCCATCCTCAGATCTGCCACCTAAAACAATGTACGTGTTTGTGCAGTATTATTTAAATAGCGTCGAAAAAAATTATTTCGGGGGGGGGTTACAGATTGATGACAGTCAGCATTTATATATTTATTTATGTGCGTTGAATCACGAAATTCAACATTGAGCAACCACACGCAGAATATCCTCACTACTCTTGTGTGTGGAACTCGCTTTCGTAGGCTGTCGAGTGGATAAAAGGTTTAAAAAAAAAAACCCTCTTCATTTCAGACTCAGCCCCCCTGCCCACCCCTTTTTTCCCCCAGCCCTGATAATAAGGATTAATAATTGACCCAATATACAGTAATTCCCTCTAGTTACCTGATTGGCCAGTGCCTCCTGCTGAAGGCGGGCTTTTTCTTTGTTTTTTTCCCCCCCGGGGCCCCCTCTTCCCCCCCCCCTCCCCGGGGGGGCGCGCCCCTCCCCCGCTCCCCTCCCGTTTCGTTGTTTGTCTCTTTCCGCTCCCCCCCACACACACACACACACACACACACACACACACAGCGCAAATAAAAAAACAGTAGCGTTTTAGTTCTGTTTGGATTATGAAGAAGGCAGACAGAAACTGGAAAGGAAGGGTGTGTATGACATCAAAGTTTGTACAGACAAGTGTCTGTAAAAACATCGAGATCATTCAGATAATCACGGATGTGTGTTCCATACAAAGTCAAAGCCCTTAGCGCAACATGAACAAACTCTTGGGACAGAGAAACAAAAAACGAAGTTTGAAAACAACCGTAACTCTGTTTCAGTGCGTGCATCTGTTTATTTTTATCTTACATTCAGATTTAACCTTCTTGTGCTCGTATTTACTTGTAAGAGGCGTCCAGGGCAGACTGCAGGCTCCGGTTCTTCTCCTGCACCTCCTCATTTTCAGTCTGCAACCTGCTCAGTTCCTTCTCCTGACGCTCCAAGACGGAGTTCAGCTTCTTAATGCTCTCTCTGTGCTGCTTCTCGAGCTCTTCCTTCGCATCCAGAACCTGTTACACAACACACCATTTTGCATTGTTTTGTTTAGCTTTTTTACATTAACTACTGTTAACACTCTCCAATGACGGCAAATTAACAACGTCGATATAATTATATACGGTTCAGGTCATAATTTACATACACCTCGAAGAATCTGCAAAATGTTCATCTTTTTTTATTTTATTGCATTTTTAAACATCTATTTAGTACTGCCCCGAAAAAGCTATTTCACATAACAGATGTTTACACTGGTTTTTTTATTATTTTTTTTTTTGGGGGGAGGGGGGGCTAAACTTTTGAACAGGATGATCGGTGTAAATCGGTATCCTTTTATCTTCTGGAAAACATACGTACATCTTATATAGCTTCTGAAGGGCAGTACTAAATTTAAAAAAAATAAAACAAAATGCAGCTCTTATGATCGCTCTTTTATTTATTTTTCATTATTAACATTTATGTAACTGTAGAAGAGTACGAATCTCTCTCTGACCTGCTGCAGCTGTTGGAGTTCATCCTCTTGCTCTTTGAGTTTCTTGGACTGCTTGGAGATCAGAGTGTCGCTCTCCTTCTCTTTGGCCCTCAGCTTCTTGATGATGTTGGAGTGCTGCAGCTGCTGCTTGGACAGTTTCTCACCTGGTGGAAGATGAGAAAGGTCCCCACACACGGCTTATTGGTTGGTTTAAAGGGTTAAAAGAGAGAGTATTTCAAACATGCCTCGGCGTTACTGTTTACAAGCTACTTCCGGATCATTAACTCATTCGGGTTTTATGGTTTGATAAGATCTGGTTTGTTGACGGGACTGCACGAATGGTTCTAGATCACGGGGAGTGAAAAAGCGGAAACAGAAACACAGAAGCCGGATCAGAAAAGACTGACATTATAAATTATATTGTTATGATAAAGCGACACTTCTCGACTTTACCGTTACTCACATTTACAAGTAGCTGGCTTCTGTTATCAGTGGGTTCGTTTGTTCCTTTTTCGTGAGTTTACATTTGAAATATTTGAGAAAGACAAAATGACGGACAATATGAGCCACTTTGCTATTGTGTTGTTAATGCACCGTCTTTCACACTCAGCATTTACTCTGTGCATGAAAACGTCAATAGTTTTCTGTTCCACTTGCTCTCGCCATACTAATGTTTCAGCTTTCATCTGGACCTTGTCCGGGTTATAATAATAATAATAATAATAATAATAACAACAACATTAGAAAGCTATCAAATCTACCTCTAGAGTCATGGACAAACCTCCAAAAGGCTCTGAAAGCATGCTCTAGAAGCAGCAAAAAAGTTACAGAATGCCTTTGACCTGTCTTGGAAATGTCTTTACCCTCTTCTAGAACCTGCAGAAATGTTCTACACCGCTGATCTTCTGCGGAAATGTTCAAGAACACCTCTGATCTTCCTAAACATGTTCTAGAAGGCCTTTGATCTGCTGTGTAAATGTTCTAGAAGGCATTTGATCTGCCCTGAAAATGTCCTTACCCTCTTCTAGAAGGCCTCTGATCTGTTCCTCCTTCTCTCTGATCAGCTCCAGGGTTTCGGTGGAGTTGAACCTGGTCGACAGCTCTTCTCTAAGACCCTTGATTTCCTGCAGTAACGGCACATGACGTGAACAATAACAATAGACAGTGCTTACTCAGGCCTATGAACCCGTTCACTGTTCTGCGTATTTAAACAGGATGATCAAACCATAAAAACATCATAAACGTGGCTTAAGCAAAAGAACAGCGCCTTGCTGGCTAAAGGAAAAGTCACGAGAGGGCACATGTGCACTTCTACACAATGAAGAACCGCACTCTGACCTTCTTGGCAATGTCCCGCTCCTTGCAGGCGAGCTGAGCTTTCCTCTCCGTGTCAGCGATGCGCTGCGTGAACTCGTCTTTGAGGGACTGCACGCTGGAGCTCTCCTCCTTCAGACTGATCATCTCACTGCAGAACATATTCACACACCTCACATTTGAGTCCGTCTGTGGACCAAAGCAACTCACATTACTGCAGCTTTCCTAACGATACCTGAAATAACACCAGATATGGATGGATTCCTTCCCCAGCATTCAACAGCATTGGTTTAAAGTGGGTTTTTTTTAAAAACACAAATCCTGGAACCAACCAGCTGCAAATATAGTGCATTGAAGACACATACACAGGCCATGATCAGCTTTAAAACGAAGAAGTTTAAGGAGGTTTTGACAGATGGCTCACAACAACATACATTTATACAAAGCTGACCAATCGGTGCATTTCTGTAAAACTCTTATGAAAGGCTGAGCGCACAAAAAAATGATAATTACTTGCTACAAATATCATGAGACATACAAGATCCTACGTCTGGTGCCTTAAGGGTTCTCCAAAAAGGGGCTCTAGACTAGAGAAATCCTCTGATAATTAGGGGTTCCAGCAAAAAGACAAAAACCTACAAATATAAGACGTTAGAAATAATACACAAGAATACAAATAATGACATACACTGCATATATATTAACCCGAGCGAGGTTCCGTGTGAATTTATCAGTTATTATTTACACAGAGTGGAGTGCAGAACTTTCCTCAACCTGAGCAAATATTGTGAACGCTGCAACGGTTTATCTGACCTGCTATGACATTCAAAATTCAAAACACATATGAACACGAACACTCGGAAGACATTCAAACAGCAAAAAGAAGCGAGTAACTCACTCTTTGAGGTTATCACACTCTTCCTCCAGACGAGCCTTGTCTTTGCTAACAGCTAGCAGCTGGGCTTCTCGTTTCTCCAGCCTGCCTGTGAGCTCATCAACAATCTGGAAAAAGAGAGAGAGAGAGAAAGTGAGTGTGTGTGAGAGAGAAAGAGAGAGAGAGAGAAACTTCAACAGTACAATACAACCAATGTGCCAAATTCAGACCTTCTGTAGTTCCAGGAGCTGGCAGGTGGAGGCTCCTTTCTGCTCCTCAGTTATGGGTGATGTCACAGAGTCATGTGACGCTTCAGGTTCAGTTCTTTCATTAGACAGCACGAGACATGACCCAGATTCCTGCTCCTCCTCTGGCAGATCCTCTGGGTGTTCGGAGTTCACCGGAGTTGCGCTGCGCCCGCTCTCCTCCATCTCGTCCACCGATTGGTCCTTTACGCAGTCGGTTGTACCTCCCTCTGCTTCGTCCTGCTCCTGAGTGGTCGGCGGCTCCGGGTGAGCCGAGAGCGGGCTGGTTCCGGCAATAACGGACGCCAGAGTGCGGCTGCCGGGGATCTCGTCGTCCGAGTTAACTTCGCTGACGCTGCGGCTGTCCAGAGAGTGCACGCTAAACGAGTCGATGCGCTCAAAAGCGTCAGACGAGGACCCGCAGCTCTCCGTCAGCTTCGGGTAGTCATCCAGACGCTGGAAATCGCTGCAGGTCGAAGCAGAGAGGAGCTGGAAAGAGCCCTGCATGAGGTGCAGCCCCGCTTTAGCCTCTGCCGTCTCCTGCCTGGAGCTGCCTGAGCTCTCGCTGATGACGCTCTCGTGGTCCAGCACCTCGATGTCACTGGTGGTGGAGGTACCGGATGAGAAGGCGCTCACAGGAGGAGACGGAGTGTCACTCTGCCTGTCTTCTGCTTTAGCATCTTTGGATTCCAACGTGTCTTTGGGAGAGTCTTTCCCCGGGGGGCTCTTGAGTTCGGCGGAACCACAGCTCTCGACTTTTTCTACACGTTCGGGCTCCGCAGGCACGTCCACCTTTGGTACTTGAGGACTCGAAGTGGAATCCTGTGCCTCTGTTTTGCTCTCAGCGTCCTCCGTTTCTTCCGTCTGCTCCAGTACAGACTCCAGAACAGACGCTTCTTCTTGTGGCTTCAATTCCTCTGGCTGGGTCTCTGCTACGCTGCTTCGTTTGTTCAGATCTTCCTGAGAAAGCGTGGAAGAGTCGACGTCTTCCTCGGCAGCGGGCCGTGTCTCTTCTTCCGACTTCTCCTGCGGCCGGCGGTAGGATTTGGTCGGCGCCACGGACACCACCGGAGTCTTCTTGACCGGCTGCCCGTCTCCAGGAGACAAGAAGGCACTGAAGAAACTCTCGGCTTCATCCACCACGGTGCGAGTGACGGGCTTGGTGATGGCCTCGGATGAAGGTGTGAGGGTCGTCGGGCATTCTTCTGAAGGAGAATCCCACTGGTTCATACCCCATCCTGTGGACACCGGCTTGTTCTGTACATCTGAGAAGAAAAGAAAAAAAAACACACAGAAATCAAGCAAACGCCAACGAGTTCACAAGTCAGACCACGGATCCACTGGTTCCTGACCAGGACGAAGCGTTTTGTCTTGGAGTGTACGGAGTGTAAATAAGCACGGACGATAAGTATGCAGTGTTGCCAGATAAGATTTCTAAAACATAGTAACTTTTGCTGTTTTATCACCCAAATTTCCCCTAAAAGATTAATGACATACACATATCTATCCATCCATCCATCTATCCATCATTGCATGCGATGACAACTACCATGATTAATAATAACAATTATACTAATTATTACTACAGGCTTATTAAATACATCATTCTCTCTGGTGGAAAAAATGTAGTCTGACCAGCTATCAGGAAGGAAGAAAGCTTTCAAAAACACAGTTTCTGAATGATTGCTCTCAATGGCACATGGTAAACAAGAAAAGAAATCTCAAATATTTATTCATCAATATTTTAAGTGATAAGGAAACTGGTCTCCGGGTACTCCGGTTTCCTCCCCCAGTCCCAAGACATGCACGGTAGGCTGATTGGCGTGTCTAAAGTGTCCGTAGTGTATGAATGGGTGTGTGAGTGTGTATGTGATTGTGTCCTGTGATGGATTGGCACCCTGTCCAGGATGTACCCCGCCTTGTGCCCGATGCTCCCTGGGATAGGCTCCAGTTTCCCCGTGACCCTGAAAAGCAGTAAGTGATATAGAAGATGGGATGGATGGATGGAAACTGGTCTCAGAGGTGGTTCATGAGCTCCCAGTGTTGTGACAGCTGGATTTTTCCATCAGGGGAGATATACAGTGCATACACAGACGGAGTGGACAGCTGTCACGTGAGCAAACATCTGGCTTTTGGAGATCACACATGAAAACCCACCGTCTAGACTAGGTGTGATGGCGTCGCCCCACTGATCCTCTTCTTGTATATCCAGAACTCGGTCGATGGATTTCTGTGCGGTGCTCAGAGCCTGTTTGGCGAAACTGGACAACTGGGAAGCGTTGAACCAACTCATTTTACTCGCGGCTTATCAGCAGAAAATCGTGTTTAACAACATAATCCTCACTTACGGCGGACAAAGCTGAAGTCAGAGCAGACCGTCACGTTAGGCTAAGCGGTTAAAGCGTCACTGTTAGCATGCTAGGCCGCTCTCCGGCCAACAAACTCGACACGGTCGGATCTTCGCCATCAAACAGCAGTCCGATTAGTGACAAAGAAAAATCCTCTGCCGGACAGAATCAGACAAAACACCGCGGCGTCAATCCGACATCCTGCTCAGCGTTGAGCTGTAAAGTCTCTCCTCCGGGTTTGTTTTGGAGTTAGCTCATAAGTCTAGAGCTGGCGAGTAGCGACGCTTCAACTTCCGGTCCACGTAGCAACAAACAATGGCGTCATATCGTAGCCCCGCCCACAAAACCATCTTATTATTAATAATAATAATAAACACATCAATTAGGACAAGTATACAGGCACAATAATAGAAAAATATATACATATATACATTTCATATACACACATTTTATATATATATATACACACATATACATTATTTATATATGTAAAGTATATATGTGTTTATATACAAATATACATATACACATTATATATACACAAAAAATACATTTTATATACACACATATATACATATATAAAGTATATATGTGTATATATACATCATATATATATATATATATATATATATATATATATATATATATATATATATATATATATATATATATATATACATATATATATAAACAACCTCTGCAGCACGAAACAGACCTTATGGATCTCTAACACTGCCACACACACACACAAAAAAAATAATCTAAAGGCCTGATTATGTCTCAATATAATGTATGATGGATAAGAATACAGCAAGTGTTGAGATTAATGTTTAGCAATGTGTTAATCTGGGTTAATCTGTGAACCACTATAGATTTCAGTTACAATATTCCACCTACAGAGGACACTCATTCGCAGATCCACAGATTCCTAAATCTGGTCCCGGAGAACCCACTGTTGTGCGTTTTTCCCTGCTCTAACACACGCACTGCAACTCAAGAAGGGCTGTTAATTAGCTGATTCACTGGATCGGGTGTGTTGAAGCGGGAAAATGTGCTCTTACATATTGTACAGTGGAGTTGGATTGGCTAGTTACACCATTTGGACAATTGTGTTTTTACTTACTCTAGTTTTTGTTGTGATTCTCAGAAAAAAAAATACAGTTTTGAACCATTTTCCCTCTGGAATAAGTCATATTATGTATAAAATGGCCAGTTTTCTTGTATGAGTCAGTGTTCAGCTTTGTGTTTGAGGTGTTCAAAACATCTTGCTGACCAAAACATCATGACAATCTGAAAGAATACAACTCTCTAAAATAAGATCGCTTATCTCCAGCCTGGTACAGAGTCATTTTCACCTTAAAAGTCATTTTTCATCAGGCAAAAATCACAACATGGTGCATATTATGTGTAAATTTCCTATACAGGTTAGGGTTCAGCGGTCAATTCAACTCTACAGAAGGTTTAAAGCATCCTGAGTCACCAAAACCTCACTACAATCTGAACGAACAAGACTTCCTAAAATAAACTTGTCTCCAGCTAGGTGCAGCATAAATGGATTATAATACGTTGTGTCTAGTTTTCCTGTCCCTGTGTTCATCATAGTGTTTAAGAGCTTCAAACGTCTCCTCTACAATTCACCACACCCTAAAAAAAATGGAACTTGCTAAAATGTCTCCAGCCTGGCCCAAAGACTCCTTCTGCCCTCAGACTAGCAGCTCTTCAACCTGAGCTAGACAACCTACAGACCAACACAAAAAGATAGATAAACAGACAGACAGACAGACAGACAGATAGATAGATAGATAGATAGATAGATAGATAGATAGATAGATAGATAGATAGATAGATAGATAGATAGATAGATAGATAGATAGATAGATAGATAGACTAAAATGACACATAGATAGATAGATAGATAGATAGATAGATAGATAGATAGATAGATAGATAGATAGATAGATAGATAGATAGATAGACAGACAGACAGACAGACACAGACACAGACACAGACACAGACAGACAGATAGATAGATAGATAGATAGATAGATAGATAGATAGATAGATAGATAGATAGATAGATAGATCGACTAAAATGACACATAGACAGATGGATAAACAGAGAGATCAATCATATATAGACAGACAGGCAGAATGAAAGACAGATAAATAGATAGACAGAAAGCCAGACACACATACATTGTATAGCTAGATAGACAGACAGAAAGAGCGCCCTCTGTGTGTACATATTTATGTACAACTTTTCCCCTACTCTTGCATTAAACCCTTGTTTCACTACATAGCGGTCGTTCTTATTAGTTTTATTTATTCATTTATTTTTATATTGCTGAAGTCTGCAGGAATGACAAGCACGCGCACTGATAATAAACCCGATCTGTAAGCCACACTGCGCTTTCCCCTCATCATTAAAAAAGGCGGAGCAAGCGTGATGACGGTACGGGCTGTGTCCCAATTCGCTTCGTACAACATTACACAGTGCACTATACGAGCAGCCGAAACAACGATGTCCGACTTCCACATAGTGCTCCGCCGTAATGATCAGGGTGTGATTTAGGACAGGGCCGCGGACTGCTGCGCTCTCGGGCTTGTTTTGAAGGAAGTGTATGTAAGCAGCTCGCAGCGCTGGAAGAGAGAAAGAGCGGAGAAACGGTACCGGGCCGGAACACGGAGATTCTTACTCAACAACTCAGGCTTTAACCGGCGGGTTAAAGAGCAGCACTTTTAGGGGGAGCTTATTTATTACTCCAGTTCGATTTGATCAACCTGATCTAGTGGCACAGGGGAGCAATATTTAACTTGTAAATAAACCACGGACGAACAAAACAAGAGTGACACAGCGAAGAGGACTCCGCGTTAGCATTAGCTTTAGCTTGTTTGCTAAAACACTATCGACGTTCGCCGTTACTCCGGTTTCGTTTCTGGATCGAGGTGAGTCGGATTATTTACTGTACTCGTTATTAGATTTACTTTCTGAACGTGTGAATTCGGGCTTGTTATGTGTTCTAACGAGAGCAAGGGATGCTAAATGGTTGTCAGAAGACCGCAAGCTAACTAGCGGTTAGCTTTTCTGACTAGCGGTGTTTTCGGATGCTAACGACTCCTGCTGCGCTGACTGCACCGCGCGCTAATGTGACGTTTTAGGGTGTTCACGCACATAAATGGCTCCATAGGTCCTCTTCACGTCGAGACAGAAAGTCCTTTTTAATGACATGTAATGTGCAACGAAGTGAGCTCGCGTGCTAGCGTCTGACAGCACCGTTAGCCGAGGAGCTAAGCTACATGTTCAGTTTTTGTTTTTGTGAGAGAGAGAGAGCTGATAGCGTTGCTTGCTCTCTGTCTCATATATTCATACATATATATACATACATACATATATAAAATGTATATGTATGTGTGTGTATGAGGGAGGGGGGGTGACTATATTAAAGGCCTGGTAATTATTCAGACATGGTTGAGCCAGGTTGGTGATTGGAATCCGTTTAAAGTGCACCACTGAGTCGTTCACGTCATCCTGATACACTGCTCCGATGTTTTAATTAAATAGTCTGTACAAGGGACGAGTTAGTTGTGAGTTTCAAGATATAACAACAAGCTGTTTTTATGAAACTTTTTATAATTTGAAAGCCTACACCCCGATCCAGCCTGGAATAAACACAGTAACACCATAAAGCCATGGAGATGTTCGAGACGGATCTCCTGATGATCACGGTCAGCTGAGGAACATCCAGCCATTTCCGGTCCTCATGGTAAAACACTCCTTTGTGGTTTTGCACCATGTGATCCGACTTTGCTGTGTGTCATGGGTTCCAGATTAAACATGGAGTCGCCCCGCTGCGGTTACACCCAGGGCACTGTGAGGAAAGAACCAGGTTTTAGAGATTAGAGGCTACACTCGAGCCCAAGTCATATTCCTTCAGACGGATCTTTCCTACTGGGAAGTCGGAAACCGTATAGATGCCGGACACGATTCTGGACCTATTTTGAGTTTATGCTTTCACATAGAAGAATTTCCGAATAGTGGAATGTCAGTATGTTTTTTGCAGAATGGTCAGAGCCAGGTTCATCCCTTGGTACCAACACTCAAGGTGAGGAACAGTGATTAAAAAAAAATAAATGAATTAATAACAATTAAAAAAAAAATTATGCATGGAATTTCACCGTGTTCTTTCTTGCAGCACAAATGTGAGAATTCACATGGCACTGTACAACTCCAGTTGTACAAATTTCCGGTTTTATGTATAACCATAACAAAACTTTCCCCTCTAAAGTTAGCCTATTATATGAAGCTTTATCACTGCCTCTTTTTATTATCGGGTTGGCCTCTAAGCAAAAGCATCATGCCTGTTAAAATATTGATATCCTGAATGACTGCCATGCTAGACTTTATAAAGAATGTAATATTTTAGATTTATTCGTTTGCTCCTCTTGCGCATTGTCCTGCTCGGAGTCTTCATGGATCTGGAGTTTATCCTGGGGTGTGAGGTGGGAATACACCCTACATGGGACGCTGGTTTATCACAGAGCACTACACGTACGCACAGATCCCTGTACATGTTTTAGAGGTCGGAGGAAACCAGAGAACCCGGAGAAAATCCTGCACAGACATGGGGAGAAGGTGTGGAACTTCACACGTTAAGTCGAGCTGTCTCCTACAATGTTTATTTTGCCACAAAATTCCCAGCCGAGTCAAAAATTCTCCTTTTACCGGCATGTTCGCTTATCGGTTTCCTACATTACCCACAATGCCATTCGACTACCTGTCGATAGAGGTGATAGTGGGATTTAGCCCCCTGGCCTTTATCTCCTTCAATCCGTACAGTTATTTATTTACTTGCATGCAATTTTGCTGCGGCTTAAATTTTATTTTTTTAAGTAAATTTTTTTGTGTTTTTTTTTTTTGCGCAGTGATGTTTGATGGTAAACGAGATCTTTTAGCTGTACTCATACTTGATGCACGTGATTCGAAAATGGCTTTGACCGAATGCATGTTCTGATGATGTCACATGACCCATCTCGGCCCAAATCTGCCGTAAATTTGGAAAAAGTACAAGATCCTCGGATTATTGCAGAGTATGCTAGATTTTGCAGCATCCCGGAGGGACGGTCAGTCATGAAAGTTGTCCTTTTACGTCTGGTGACCTGTCTTTAGGAGTTTAGAAGCAAAACCCGACTGTTTGTTCTTTTAAACTGCGCCAGCGACATCACCCTGTGAGTTCTCACCGGAGTTTCCTGCTCACAGGAATAGCGAAAATACGACACGGGTGTGTGTGTGACACAGGTCGCTGCACAACATGTCTGGAGGAGCTGCAGCATTAGGAGGCGATGAGAAGAACTTTCTCAGACACACAGTGGTTGTTGGTGTTTCTTTAAGGAACTCCGCTAGGCCCTGTGTTTCGTAAACAGATGTGTGTGTGTGTGTGTGTGTGTGTGTGTGGTGTAAGTACTGGTGAGAGTTTCACAAGTTTAACTTTTCTGGTTATTTTTCGGGCAGAGACGGGTTCTCTCATTTATTTCAACAGTTTGGGCTTTCTTGGTGGAAGAGTGCTAAGAAAGAGGTCAGTCGGTCATCCGTTCTTGGCATATCTACGAACGGAACCCTGGCGGGTTCTCCGCCTCCTCAGCTGGTCCGAGAGCATCTGGACCCTTACGAGAAAATGGTTAGACTCTGAAATCGATGCAGAATTAAACACGGCGTGTGTTTTCAGCTAGGGCTGGGCAATATGATATCAATATTGTGATAAATTGTCACAATATACTTTTCTGGAATATTTCAAGAATCGTGAGATCTGTCTTTTTTTAAATTCTTTTTAAATTTAATAACAGTGACTCACTTTGAGCTAAGATTTCTTTCTGAATCTTTAAGTGTAAACTTTCACAGAGGTGTTTTGTTTTTGTTTTTTTTCCCCCGCACGGTTTAAAATTAATTAATTTAATTAATTTTATGCGAATCTCGATATCGTGATGTGTATCGTAAACATGTCTTCAAGTATCGTGATATGACACCCGCCCCCTCGCCCATTGATTTTTCGCGGATTTTTTTATTGGCAAATGGACAAGTTCTGTTGTTGATAATATTCCTCTCCTGCTGTTAATCAATACGCCTTTAAACATTTCGTTCACTGAGAGCTTCCTCGTCATTTGCTGTATGGATTATTCTGGAGCAGAACAGCCTGCAGTAAAGATGCACTCGTTTGAGTTCAAGGGTTTCTTCTATGTGTGTGTGTGTGTGTGTGTGTGTGTGTGTGTGTGTGTGTAACAGCAGCACTGCAGTTATTGTATATTTAATCTGAGAGATGTAGGTCATCTGAAACTGGGAGATCTGTGCGATTTATACAGCAAGTGTATTGTTTGTGGCTGTTGCGTGGCCTGAAGTTATCCAACAGAGAAGGGTTACTGTTCAGGTCCAACATGGCTGCCGGTTTTGTCGTTCTGTAATGCTGGCAGGCAGCTGCTCCTCTGAACTGCGACCGCGGAACGTGTCTGGTGTGATTCCTCACCTGAAGGCCAGAACACAGAGCTGCTTTGGTGTTTTTTTTTGTGTAAAACCAGACAGCAGTTGGACCGTAATCAGAATAAATATGACTCAGAACCTGTAGTGCTGGAGTTTGTTATACTCTTGTTAAATAATTGGAACCTTAATCTTGTTTATATTGTAATATATATATTTATAATATGTACTTGTATAGAACCACGTATATTACATTGTTTTTGTTGTTCTAGCAAACAGCTGCCTGTTTTTGTTGCCTGTTTTGCAGCGCTAGTTATTTGTCCTCAGTGCACCAACTATCTTCACAGCCACTTTCTCTTTCAGTTTATAACAACAACATGGTAACTCCTGACAACGTAATGGATTTTGTGGAAAAGTAATTCTCAGGAAAAAAAAGAAAACCAATTACCGCATTTGTTCCATCGCCACCCCCCTCCTTTTTTTTTAATTTTGCTGTGCCATATCGTATCTTCTATGATATACAGTTACAATTCCACGATAAGAATGTCATCCCGCTATATTGACGATATCGTTGATAACGAAGCAACGCGGGCATCTCGCATGTAGAACGAGAACAAGCACAGCAGAAGGTGGCGTTCCAACCCTACACGAGGAAGAAGAATCCATCTCCAAAAATTGGAGATTCCTCCATAATACGGAAGTGGCTCGGATACAGAGGATTGGATCCGAATCGTGTTTAAAAAAGCATGTTCAAAACCCGTTTCGATGCATCTACTTTGTTCCGTCATCTCAATCAAGCATGTTGAATGTTACTGTTTACATCGTTGCCGTAAATATACTGTGAAATTTCGTGATCTAGTTTTAAGTCTATATCTCCCATCCTATCCTGATATATAATATACAAGGATGCATAGACACTTTCATATATTTTTTTATGTATTAATAAAATATATAAAATTGAGACTACACCGTTGCGAAGGGGGTTTAAGGTGGCTCGGATATCGGAGGGGGGGAAAGGACAGTGTGTGGAAAGTTTAACGGGATTTTAAAAACACTCCGTGTGTGTGTGTGTGTGTATTTTCCTGTATTTTTAAATACAGTTTTTAAAGGTAAAATATTTGCGTGGATATGGATGCCGGCTGATGATCAGGGTTTCAGTACCAGTATTGGAAAAGAAAAAAAAAAACACAGTGCTATTTAAAATTTGTTCTCCTTTCATTCTCGCCGCCATCCGGGTGTGTGTGTGTGTGTGTGTGTGTGTATTTAAATGGTATTTTAACAATGTGATTATGTGAAACTGATCTGTATAGACCAGGTCGCTAGCTTATACAGTGAAAATTAAAATTGGAAAAAGAAAAAGAATCGCAGCCTGAATCGAGAAGAGCGTGCCTAAAGACAAAGGTAAACATAACCCCCCCCAGCCCCCCCAGTGCGTGCTCAAGTATGTAATGAGGACTTCAGCTCGAGCCGAGTGTCTCTGGGTTATTTTCTTTAGCCGTTTCTCAGAACCTGCCTCTGGATCGTCTGGATTCGATTAGCGCAGTCCATGATCTGGTTTCGTTCCTCCGCACAGCCCCGGTTTCATATTAACTGCCTCTAGGGCCTGCAGCTTTGCATCAAAATTCATTTCCTCAGCGAGTTGCTTTGCCTTTGAAACCGATTTATTCTCATGCAGGAATTTTTATATTTCCTTTCAATATTTCTTGTCATACTTGAAGCAGAGACGTCTGCGTACCAGACGAGTTCTCCAGTACCGCAGAATTTCCACGAGTTTTCACGGCACTACCGGAAAAAGATCACATGCTGCAGACTGACAGACCGCGTGAACTGCGGCGGTGTAGAAGTCGATAGAGAGTACGTAAACAAGTGGTGATGAGATACGAGGAAGAGGAAGAACTGCTCAGTTTGCTTCCATGTTTACAAAGAGGAGCGGAAAGGAGGAATAAAATGCAGGTGGATGTACGTGCGAGTTTAACGAGATGGTGAAATCGGCATTTGGACTGTAACGTTCTTCTCAGTTATGTCATGGCTGAACCTTGCCTCTGGAGGATGTACGCCAAGGCGTTTAGCCGTCGGTCGGAAAGGGTTGTGTCTTTTTGAAAGAAACAGTTGGTCCCGACTAATCTTGAAGTCCAGTGTTCTAAATGTACACCAAAATGTATGACCAAAAGTATGTGGACACCTGACCATCACACATCACCCATAAGTGATTGTTGAACATCTCGTACCAGATTTATTCCCGCCCTTTGCTGTTACAATAAGTTCGACTCTTCTGGGAAGCATTTCACTACATTTTAGGGCGTGGCTGTGGGGAGCATTAGTAAGGTCTGGTATTGATACCAGGTGAGGACACTCCGGTTCTAGTTCATCCCAAAGATGTTCAGTGGGGTTGAGGTCAGGACGCTAGAGTTCTTCCACTCCAGCCTTCACACACTAGGTCTGGAACGGGTTTGGGCTTCTAGGTCTGGAACATCATGCTGGAACGGGTTTGGGCTGCTTCGTTCCACTGAAGGGAAATTTGTAATACTACAGAACACAAAAACATTCAATAAAACCGTGCTCTTCTTCCTTTGTGGCAACAGTCTGGGGAAGAAGCACACGTGGGTGTGATGGTCAGGTGTCCACAAGCGGTAGGCCGTATAGTGTTTTTGAGATAGAAAATGTTTACTGAGGTTAAGCGGTTGTGGACTGCTCGTGAGGAAGCGGTGCAGCGAACTTCATTCACAGACCTGGAACAAAGTGGCTCTTAGAAAACGGCACCTTGAGGATGCGACGGGTCGAAGCCTTTTTATAGAAAACATTCATTACTGGCCGGTCTAGTTCTCCGCTAGAAATACGCCGAATCACTGAATTCTGCCTTTTTTTTTCTATCTGCGAGACTGATTTAAGATGATGATCTTGTATGAAATGTGATCTCAATCTGTAGGCATTTAAATGACCGGTTAACGGTTTCAGCTGATCAGAACCGCTTATTTGTAGTAGAACAAGCTGCGAACGAAGTTGAGATTCTGCATTCAAGCAAAAAAAAACAAAACAAAAAACACTGGTTGAGGCTGTGTTTACGATGTTGGCCTTGATTTTCAAGTCAGATATTCTATTTCCACAAAGATCTCATTTACAAGACCAGAACCCTTTTAAGTATAGATTTGTGATTTGAATGCAGTTTATTGTCTTATTTAGAGCACTATGCTGTATTTATAGTTGTTTCCTGTGTGTGTGTGTGTGTGTGTGTGTGTTGTGAAAGTGAACCCTTTCCAAACATGTTCTCTCGTTTATTTTGACCGTTTAATCGTATGCAACGCAGAACACGCTGTTCCCCGTGATGTCATGCACTCGGCTACACAAGTGTTTACAAGCACTCGGTTCCAGATGCCAGGGGTTTATGGCATGAGTGTATCGGTGTCCATTTACAGCACTGTGCTTCCTCTGCATTGGGAAAAAGTGTGTGTGTAATAGCGTGAGTGAGCATGCTCGGGCAATCCTCGTGACTGCAGACAGAGAAAGTAAGTGAGAACACATGACTCGTTCAAAGTTTAATGCAGGAAAGAAAAAAAAAGTGATGTGTTTTCCTCATAATGGCGTCATGTTCAACCCGGTCTGCGTGAATCATCACCACCACCGCAGCAGCCAAGTTTCACTGCACATACTCCATGACACATCCATTTCGGTTTCTCAATCTTCAGGATTAGGAGACGGTGATCGTTATGTTTAGCATGGCCTCGATATCGACATTGTGGACGTTAAATAAAACACTTATTGAAAATCAGGGACGCCGTCACCCAGGTATCGGTATCGGTCCAATAAGGTGGTCTGATATTGCGTGATACTGTGTCATCCTTGCGTACGTTGTCTTAGAAAAACGAACACACAGCGAGATCTTCCATGATCGATAATTAGACTTCTCTGTGGAAATATTGAAAGGACGAATCACATCATCCTACAATATAAGCACAAACATCTAGCGCTTAATATAGAGCCGTATAGGCAGGCGTGGGCATTAAGTACAGACACAAGTATCTGCAAGCGTTCAGAGGAACCATCACGCACTGCGAACTCTTCGGTTCAACGAGCACTAAGCACTCAAGCATGTGTGCTTCCTGTCCTCTGAATTCACAGCATCTTGCATTTTTTCTTCTTTTTTTTTTTTTTAATTGACTCCGAACACTGTTGTTGCATATCATGTTTTTTGCTATATATAGTATTCTAGTGATCCTTGGGTGAGTTCTAGGTTGAGTTTCGGTTCTGTTCCCAAACTGATTTGCCCGTTGCACTGATCCATAACAGTTGCTGGATGTTTGCTCTGAAGTATAAACGAGTCACCTTGTTTATTAGATTTACTTTCAATCTGGATGTTTTTACGACTACACGTTTTAAAACCTCACCACGCACGTCTTTGAAATGCAGGCGTTTCAACATTCTTGAACGTTAAACTTGAGAGTAACTGGTAGGAGTCGACCTCGGAGGGAGGGTTTAATCAAACGTTCGGCAAACACACGGCTTTATTCGTTACAGTTCGAGGCCTACGTCGATCAGACAGGGAGATGACGTGTTCGAAAGACGAGGTTCATCCACGTTGGTTTGTTTCTTTCGGTTGTGATGAATCGCGGCGTTACGATGATCTCTTCTCGCTTTTTCAGGATGCTAAAAACACGCTTCATGTTTATTAACCTTACTGATCTTGAAATCGGAACTGGTCTGTGTTAGAAATTATTTGAAACCTTTACTCTGTTGACAGATCTTTCTTCTGTAACGTCGGCATTTACTGTAATTCTGTTTGGTCCCTCGGTGCGGGCGGTGTCGGGTATGAGCTAGAGTAACCAGATAATATGAAGGAAAAAGAAAACGAGAGTCACTCTGCCCTATTTATCACCTAAATGTCAATCGTCTGTCACCCAAAAAAGCATTCATCCTTGTAACCTGATGATATTTCTGAACTAATCCTTTGTCTGTTTTTTGTTTCTTTTCTATTTCCTTTAGTGTAGACACAATGACATCGAGGAAGAAAGTTCTGCTGAAAGTGATCATCCTCGGGGACTCAGGGTGAGCGTCGAAATGCTGCAGCACTGCACACCTTCATTAACGCGTTTAGTCTAATGCGTTTTTTATTTAAATTTTTTTTATTATCAGTAACTGGTAAAGCAGGTGAGCTGAGGCTGGAAAACCGCAGTGCTGGAAGCCTTACGGGTTTGATCTCAGGATGCGTCGGTAACGTTAGTGGTTATCGGTCTGATACTCTGCTGATTTTACTTGTAATCATTAAAAAAAAGAAGAAACGTTGGGATGAACATATCCCTTAATCCTAGTCTACATTATCGCACCACTTAATGCAGCGGGAACGTGAACGGAGGCGATGTTTGCGTACATCTGGAGGATTAAAAGCATACACTTGCTCCACGACATGTCGGGCGAGCTTTGTTACAACTTCCCGCCATCCGTCATCACGAACTGGGTCTTGTGCAGAGAACTCTGACTCGGATCTAGCAAACGCAGAACTCTGGTACGCGAAACAGACGTTAGGGTCAGTTTCAAGACTGTGTGAAAGGTTTAATAGGAAAGCCAGTTACTGTAAGATAATGGCGAGTTAGTAACGGTGTATAGCAGTGCGCGAGTATGCAGTTTGAGTTAGTTTTTGTTTCATGGCCGTCTTTACGTCTGTATCGCACCACGTGGAAACGTAGCGGTGGTCATCTTGCGCACGTAGTTAAAAGAAAGCATCATCCGGCCTTTAATGGAACAGTTTCCGAGTGAATCTGTGATTTTTCCCCTAAATGACCCCCACTTGGATGAGTAGATCTCTCGGTCAGAATGAGACCTCCGATGTTTATCATTCACCTTTCAAGTGCTATTTCCACAGAGTTATTTATTATTTGTTGTTGTTTGTTAATCATGCATTTTTTGTATGTAAAAGTGCTCAAAGCTTTCACTTCCTCTTTCCCTCGAATGTGTAGAGTGGGAAAGACCTCTCTGATGAACCAGTATGTGAACAAGAAGTTTAGCAATCAGTACAAAGCTACAATAGGAGCGGACTTCCTGACAAAAGAGGTGATGGTGGACGATCGGCTTGTCACAATGCAGGTACGGAGAGCGGCCCTGACTCCTCCTCCTCCTCCTCACACACTGATCTGAATAAATCTGCTCATGCACGGAGAATAAAATGGATTTAGATATGGATAACGGTTGCATTTATGTATTTGGCTCCTACTTTTTGTTTTTTGTTTTGTTTGGACAGTCCAGGCCTCGAGGTGTTTGAGGAACATGAGTGTAACCCAGCTGAGCACATGCAGGTGCAGGGTAGTTATAAGATTGAAGGTAGAGATAACAAAAGGAAGCAGGAAGTGAAGTCAGTACCGGAACACAGGAACGATACACAGAGCAGTCCATTTGTTGTTTTCCTATCCGTGCCGTTTGGGAAAATTCAGACACCAAGCTGACGGTGCTTGGGTTCATCTCCGACCCAAAAGATAATCAGTTCCGGATTGTTTTATTATTGTTGTGATTATCATAAAAATAAAAATATTCATTTTGCTGCAGATTTGGGACACAGCGGGTCAGGAGCGTTTCCAGTCTCTGGGCGTGGCGTTCTACCGCGGCGCCGACTGCTGCGTGCTCGTCTTCGACGTCACGGCACCGAACACCTTCAAGACGCTGGACAGCTGGAGGGACGAGTTTCTGATCCAGGCCAGCCCTCGCGACCCTGAGAACTTCCCCTTCGTCGTGCTTGGCAACAAAATCGACCTGGAGAACAGGCAGGTGCGTGCTGCAGGCGCGGATGGGAACCGATACGCTTTTTTGATTCAGCGAAAGCGCCCACTGTCTGTATCGAACGTTGTGAAGTGCGTTTTATCATTGTGGGAACATCACGAGAGTATCAGTCACTTTATACTTTTTACTACCCGTGTGACAGACAGTGGTTTTTGGACTTTTTTTTTCTTCTTCTTGAAAAGGTTTCTCAGCACCCTCTCTTGAAATGTAATCAGGAAAAACATGTCTTGTCATGTTTTGAGAGAAAACAAAATGTGTAAACTAATCTCTCCCAAAGATTTTGCCATGATTTAGCTTCACCGCTGACTGGTTAACCAAAACACTGGCACTAGAGACTCCTTCCAAATCTCCTTACAGAAAAATTCACCCCCCACCCCATCGACAATTTATTTTTATTTTTTTCTTTTCTTTAAAGCACAGTGTTGGATTATTTATTTATTTATTTTAAAGGCGATAAAATGCAGATTTGTGTGTGAGGAAGGGGGAAAAGAATGGTTCCGACACTTGTCCTCTGTTCCTCTGCGTCTCCCAGGTAACCACTAAGCGAGCACAAGCCTGGTGCCAGAGCAAGAATAACATCCCCTACTTTGAGACCAGCGCCAAGGAGGCCATCAACGTGGAGCAGGCTTTCCAGACCATCGCACGCAACGCACTCAAACAGGTACTCGCTCACTTGTGTGTGCTTTCTTCCTTCAACCCTGAAGTGACTTTATTTAGTTTCAAAAGTAATTGTGCCTTCTTACAGACTAGAAATGATGAGCAAAGCACTCTTTCATTCACAGTTCACACACCCCAACCCCCAATGAACTGGACTTAATTGTGCTTATGTATAATGAACACTTGTATTACAGAATCATTAGCTTAGTCAGTAGTTGTTTACTGAGCCCTGAGCTTATTGCTCACTTTCACCCCCTAGTGGAATAACTCTTCTTTCATTTCGATATGTACCCACAGGATGACTTTAAAATTTATTCAGTGGCCTGAATTATAAATGTAATAAAGCTGTGCTCCGTCCCCCCCTTTTTTAACGCCTCTGTTCTAACGTGTCCATTTCATTTTCCTCCAGGAAACCGAGGTGGAGTTGTACAACGAGTTCCCAGAGCCGATCAAGCTGGACAGAAACGAAAGAGCCAAGCCATCAGCGGAGAGCTGCAGCTGCTGAAGATGTACAGGGGGCGCTACTGATCACCCTCCACCCTGTCTGGCCTTGTTCCTCCTTTTCCCTCTTTACACAGCTCTCTCTCTCTCTCTCTCTCTCTCTCTCCTGTTCCCCTCAATGTAATCACTGGCCTTCATAGAGCAGGCAGGCTTCCTCTTCTAGAATATACCCTATACAACTTGTTTGCGCACGCGCGCGCACACACACACACACACACACACAGCGCGCTCAACAGGCTTTACGTTAAGCCGAGAGATAATTATGAAGAAAGTGTTTTGGTCCACAAGTGTTTTTCAGGCCCTCAGTAGTAGCTCTTTTAACTTTAATCTTGTCACTAGTCCTAACTTCAGACTTCCTTCAATTTCGACCACACACACACACATACATACTCTCTCTCTCTCTCTCTCTCTCTCTCTCTCACTCTGTTCATTCTGAAACTTTCAACACTTGAATGCTTTCTGAGACTTTTTATACATGCACCACCACCTTGTTAACTGGAACCTGTAAGATGTGATGTAGATCGATGGGGCTGTGTAATATACCGGTGTTTAAAGCTCTGTGTTGGTATCAGGACTGTCTGCTCTCTGGTTCGACAGGAGGCTTCGCGTGTCGCAGCATCCGACTCTTAAAAGCATGCTCTCTTGCTTTATTTGCTTTTCGCTCATTAATATACAGTGTCGCATTCAAAGAGTCGTACCAACAAGCCTGGTGGTGTGAGGATAGGGACTAAAGATCTGGTGACTAAAATCAGTACCATAGCGGTGACGTTAGAATTCTATAGTGTTTTGGGATTAATATTTTTTTGTTTTGTTAATTTTAAATCGTCACCCGTCACCTGCAGGACAGCTCACTGCAAATTCTCCTGTTAGTGACTCTGCTCGTTTTTTTTTTCTCCTCACTCCGCCTCAGGGTGGCAGATGGACCGGTTGGTATCCCTTGGATATTTTACAATCTGTTTATTCTCTCATTATTGTTTATTATTATTGTTTATTATTATTTGACCTGGACAAAAAAAACAACATACAGAACAGGACATGGGAAGCATCCATTGTGACTAATGAAACATTTATTACAGCACAGCATATACATCATTTGAAAAATAAATGTATTTCAAAGTAATGAAAAAACTAAAATAAAAAGTTGTTGAATAAATCTTTTGTGCAGTACTTTTTTTTGTTTTTGTATGCTTTAGGATTAATGAGTTTTCATACGCACAGCGCAGCATTGTGTCCGGCAGCAGGCACTGAAAGGTTTTGGTTAAGAACATCGGTCTGCAAATTCTCCTGAACTTTTAGTAGTCAAGTAAAGATCTGAAGAAATTGAATTGGAAAGAATTGGAAACAAATTGGAGAAACGGTACGTTAAATTTGCAGTTGCGGAAGTAAAACGTCAGACAGCTGCACGGTTCAACAACCCCTTGAACTGCCACTTTAAACCTGATGCACTTATAACGCCTATTAGCAATAATGCAAAACATTGAGGATTTTTACTTTATTATAGATAAATGTCATCATTTTTTTTTTTAACTGCCTCTATTTAACCAGTGCACCCAAGCACAGGGCTTGAAATGGAGCTAACCATCGGTCCGTTCTTTCATAGTAATGTAATGGAATCATACAGTACAGCACACGTGCGGTAGATTTTAACTGGCTGCGTGCATGCTCTCGCATGACGGTTGTGAAACAGGAGTAAAAATCATATAAAACAATAGGCACAGAAGATGCACTGCAGGATCGGAGTTATTGTGAATGAACGTGTTGGTTTTAAAATACTCAAGTGTCTCAGGAAGCGAAGCAGAACATCCATCACAGCATTCATTCATTCAGCAAAAAGAATTCCAGTAGCATTCGGTGCTGCCAACATCGTCAAAGTTCTGGAGCGTTATGTTCTTGGTCTCTTGCTGGCCCCGTTTCCCAGCAGCCACTGCTGCAGCGGCCCGATGGCTTTGGACGTCTGAGACCCAGACGGAGACCTTCCAACCGTTTCTTTAAGTTCGGCATCATCGGGTGCTTTCCTTTTAACGGGCGATCCGTTTTTCAGCCAGCTCATCATCATCTTGCTGCTGGCCGAAGCTTGAGGAGGAGCCTAAAGAAAGAGGTGGTGGAAGGAAGGACAGGGTGGACAAGAAAAGTAAGTTGAGGTTCTAGTTTTTGCAGGAAAACTTCATCACAGCTTTTGTTCCTCTGCACCCGGCCTCAATCCCTGAACTTTCCACTTTCCGCCAGCCTTCCACAGGCCCAACCTCTCCACCCACAGGTGAAGCTCATTTAGTTGAGCTACAGGATCTCGTGCTAGTGGGTGGTTTTTTAGTACTTTTGACTTAATCCTGGACTAAACACTGAAGCAAAACAAGGGCTTGAACCAGTCCCATCAACCCCCAAGGGCCAAAGGCTAACCACTGTACCGCTAACAACAGTGAGGGATCCTTGCTTATAGGACATTTGGCTTAATAAATGTCTCAACACCGGCCTCAAAAAGAGACTAAAATGAAACGTTCAGAAGAACGGGATAATGTTGGTGCTTATTTATTTTCTTACAGTTTTTGTTGTTGAAATACTCAGAATGCAATGTTTAAAAGTATCTGGTTAATACGCCATCTGCTGGAACCACTGAGAGGCACAAGTGGAGGTTCTATAATACACATTGAAGTCAACAAATGGCTTACCCTATGAAACCGAGTTAGAACTGTTTGAGTGTCAACGATTCAAGAGGGGTGGAGGGACGCATGCATAAATATTGTGCAAAAGATTCCTGAACTTTCAGCACTCGCATTCTGGAGCAGCTTTGAACCGGCAACCTCTCAATCCACAGGCCAGGAGAACCATGGTGGTAACCACTGTAAGCTGAGTCCGAGCTCAATAGTGCGAGATGACAATAAGACGTTTAGTGGTTACTTTACCACGCAGAGGAATAACGTTTCTTGTACGTGATCTAAACGAAGCACCTTCTTGGCGTTTGGGTCCAGCGGCTGCAGGCACTCGGGGGAGTTGTTGCGCGAGTTGTTGACGATTGAAGAGACGGGGTGAAACGTAAGGCAGGATTTAGACTGAAGCAACTTAAGAGCTTCCAGCGAGCGCACTTCCCCGAAATCCAACCATCGCCTCACCTCCTCTTCTCCATCCAGAATGGCCGGCATCCTGCCTCACACATGTACACACACACACTTAAACTGCAAGACAAGCCACTGGGTTATGGAGGCACTAATGACTGTCCCTGGTCCAATAATCCGCAGAACAGCATACAGTGAACTCTACGCTTGATGAATGGACGCGTAGCACGAGTGATGATACGATGTCGTGCTCTACCTGTCATGGATGCTCTGCAGGTTCGGTGAGGCGTTCACAGTGATCACGGTGTAGGTGTACAGAACCTCCCCACCACCAGGAGGAGTCCAGCAGTCAAATAGCCCCGCTATGGTGAGCAGACGCCATCCCGCCCACTCACCGCTCTCTTCAGCGTCCTGTTAAAGGAGACAAACCCGAACGTTTGTTTTTCAGTGCGTCCTTAAAAAATATATACATCCATAGATTTTACATCGGCAAGATTTGAACCGAGAACCTCACGGATGAGAAGCGAGCGCTTACCTATAGAACCGCATCACGAATAAAACGTGCTTTAAACTTTTATTACTGACACGAAAGGAAAGCCAAACTAATCAATTTATTCATCTGTCCAAATAGGAACACAACATACTTAATTTAATAAATAAGTAAATGAAAATGACGAGGCATAACTTACACATTGTGGAGGGATTTATTTTGGCAAAATACTTCAATATATATATATATATATAAATATAAACAACAAGAAGATGCACAGGTCACGGGTCAAATGTGGTTCATCTAGATAAATTAAAAAACATCCGTTGCCAGAAGCACACGCTTTCCTTCACGTCCTGCGTCCTTTTTCCTGTCAGAGAACCGGTTACGTGCTGGCATCCCGTCTCGCTGTGGCGACGGGTCAAAAATCTAAACCGTAGACGATGGCACCTCTGCAGAAATAATTTCCATCCACAGTGAATCATAATCGCTTCGACCTGGACATTAAAAGACCTCCAGTCTTCCTACCCTTTCCTGTCTTTCATGCCGTTCATCGTTCTTCTTCTCGCTCTCGTCCCCGTCCCGATTATCGGGCTGGCTCTGGGGGAAATAAATAAAGAATGGCTGCTTGTTCTTCTGCTGCCTCCTCCACTCGTAGAAGCCGTCGGCTAGAATGACGCAGCGTTGCCCTTTCAACAGAGGGTCCTGGGGCATGAGATAAAAAACAGAGTGCACGAACATGGAGTTAAAAATGATACACGACATATTCTCTGTGTTAAAGGGATAGTTCACCCAAAAATGAAAATTCTTTTTAAACGATGCTTTTATGGACCTGTTTCGGTGCGTGAAAGTTTTGGTTACTCGGGCTGAAATCTCCCCGATTTCATTAAAAACATCTCCGCGGCTTTGGAACGACGCAAGGGTGAGTGACTGATGACAGAATTTGCATCTAAGTGCGAACCATCCCTTTAAACCCTTTAAAACCTCCCGATAACTGAAGACGCGAGTGTAAGTGACAAGAGAAGTCCAATTTTTTCTGTTTTTTTTTCGCGCTTCCACGTGTGTTCCCCCGAAATTCGTTCGGAACACGCTGTCGGCTGTTCTACAGAATAACTCATCTTATATAAAAGTACAATTTGAGACGAGTCACATCGAGAGCCGTTTACGATTCCGCACGGTTCTTTTCACCCGGCAGTGACGCATTTATTGAAAGAGCAGACGCGGCTGGAGGCCTTCCGGGTTTGAATCCTGCTGCTCGGACATCTTACGTTTCGATCCTGTTCGTACCTTGTAAGACTTTTTCTCCAGCAAGCTCTCGCTGCGACAGTTGGAGGTGCTGTACTGCATCTTGCTCGGGTCGCTCTCCTTGAACCATGCCGGCACCAGACCCCACCGCATCGTCGCCAGCACGCACTCATCCACCGCGGCTTCCTGTCCGACACCGACAAGGCTGAAGTGAATTACAGGAGTTGAATAAAAAGAGATTCGAGATTTCAGTTAGTCAGAGCACAGGTTTCCATCCTTGGTCCTGGAGAACCCCATTTTAGTGTTTTTCCCCTGCTCTAACACACCCAGTAAACCTTCCTGAAACACAGGTCAGGTGTTGGGGGTTCTCCAGGACCAGGGACGGGAACCTGCTTCAATACATTACTCCGACTAATCTGATGTTTCTGTATTCTGGCCACGCCCACAAGCGAGGAGCTAGAGCGAGAGTTAGTACAGCAATGAAATCAATACAAGCTTTGTGATTTAGAGATTTAGAGCTTGTGTAAGCAGTTACTGAAGAGTCTTCCGTCATTTTGTCTAAAAAGATAAAGGAGAGTCAGTAGCGCTTTACCTTACTGAAGTGTCTGCTGGACAGCAGAACCGGACTGAAGGACTGAGGACTCTTGTTGTAGGAGGGTCGGTATTTATCCGCATCTCCGTCCCTCCACTGAGGCCGCCGCTGCTGTCCGGTCCGGTCTCGGTAACGAGAAGCTCGCCGGAGCTCATCCGGGGCGAGGGTGCAGGCTGTCCTTCCGCACATGATCTCAGTCTACATTACAGGACATACAAACAGGGTGAGATCAATTAATTACTCGACATTATAAATTAAGGTAACTGTAAAATGTATTAAGTATAATAACAGGGTTTTTTTTTTTTTTTAAGTTAGTGAACCCCCCCTCTTCCCTCCCCTCCCCTCCCTCTATGTGATATCCTGTGTGCATATTGTATTCGGCTAACAGGACTTTTATTTTGAAATGAACGCTAGCCAGTTCATTCAGTGTCGCTGGTCCGTTAGCTTTGTTTGAAAGTGCTATTGAGAAAGCGTTCACTTGCATCTCGCGGTCAAAAATGTTTTCAACATTAGCTAAACTGTTTTGTCTGTGTTTGCTAGCTAGTTTTTTTTTTGTGCTTGACATAAAATGTTCCCACCACCTGTATTCTGATAGATTCCGCCTCCTGCATTATGATAGGCTGGTTCGTACTCACAATCGAGCCGCAGATTAAACGGTGAACCTTGATTGGTGGGTTGAAGTTCTTCACGTATACTAGCCAATTATAGCGCAAGAGGCGGGATTTGTAGAAAACGGGTAGGCAGACGAGTGAAGCATAACTGTAAAATGCTAACTTATGCTGCTCCTTACAAATATAACTGATGCAGCAGTAACAGAAGATTTAAAATATTAATTAGCTGGTAAGTTTGCTTTGTTTGTGCGATTTTGAGCTACTTACCGGCGCGTGTCATAGAAAACAACAATAACGGGTTTATCCGCGTAACGTCAGCTAACTAGCTTACTTTTGGTCTGTAAAGATTTAAAGATGTATATAAGTACAGAGCTAAAGAAAGATAGAAGTTGTTAGAACAATGTCGCGTCTCCAAAGTATGTTAAAGTTAGTAAAAATTAATCGTTAATTATAATGTAAAATAATGTAACTGACAGACCGAAGATCCGTATGCGCGCGTACGTAGAGGATCCGCCCCCCTGAGGTGCGCGCGTAGGTAGAAGATCCGCCCCCCTGAGGTGCGCGCGCTCAACCCGCAGAATATCGGAATTGTAAACAAGACCGGATGTCGTATTAAGCGGTTCGTTTTCAGCACATCCAGCACAGCCGTGACACTGACACTAGCGATGGGAAATTCGGATCATTTTACTGACTCGGATCTTTGAATCTCGTTCAGCAAAATGAACGAATCTCTCTCTCTCCCCCCACCCATCATGTCAGCAGAAAATAATTAAAAATGTTACATGTAGAAACAAAGTAAAGGAAGAAGGTAGTTCCCAACACATCTAGTACTTAATAAACTATCAAATATAATGCAGCCAAGCCCGAACTATGAGAAACAATGATTCATATTAATAGCTTGGCTGGTCTTCAGGCTACGCAGTCTGTTAGTTCACCTCACCTCTCGATCCGAATCGTTCTTTCTTTTGTCACGTCTGAAACAGAAGGATTAGTTCACCTCTCGAGTCTTCGGGTTCGAGTCGTCCGTTCATCCCGCTTCCGGTACTGCATGGTGCACTGTCTATGCGGCGGTCACCGGAAGAATGAAAGACTCGAACCCAGGGTTCAAGCCCAAACACCACTGACTGTGTCTACATGCACGTCGAATTCCGATTAAGCTCTATATTCGGGTTCTAGCCGTATTCCAAATACGTTTATAAGCATGCAGATATCAGAATATTCCTGTATACATGGTTGTAAGTATGCGCTTTTCCTTTCCCAGGATATTCAAGATGCGCGTATATCTCCTTTCAGTGGATTTTCTGAATAAAGTGTTTACGTGCACCACATTTCCGATTGAAACAGGCATATTCCAATGGTGAAACCAGATTTTAGGGAATCGGAATATTGTCTTTCCCTGAATCGGGGCAATCGGAACGCAGAGGCGTTTACATGACTCGGTACTAATTAGAATATTGTGAAATTCTGATTAATTTGGGAATATTGGTGTCTTTAAACGTAATCAGTGTTGGGCCCTTGAGCAAGGCCCTTAACCCTCTCTGCTGCAGTGGCACTGTATCATGGCTGACCCTGCACTCTGACTTCCTAACAAGCTCTCTCTCTCTCTCTCTCTATATGTGTATGTGTGTATATGTGTATATGTGTGTATATATATGTGTGTGTGTGTGTATATGTGTATATGTGTGTGTATATATATGTTGTGTGTGTGTGTGTGTGTGTGTGTGTGTGTGTGTGTATATATGTGACTAATAAAGGATTCTACTTCTTCTGATTAACACGGGAGCCTAATGGACGAGTGCTGGACGAGGTTATGAATATTTACTGCGTCCGTTCAGTCATCTCATCAGTACCTCTTTTATCCTGTGGTTTTAAACGAGTCATTTCATTCCATTTTGTGGAAACACCCAGTAAATTCAGTAGAAAAGATCACAGGTGGGCGAGTTTGATCAGACTTCCTATAGGAGCACGAGGGAGTGCTAATAATCCTCTACTCGTCATCTCTTTGACGTTGGATAACCCAATTATATTGTATAAGCATGTATATATGATATACTCTTGATCGTTTTGTTGAACAAGTCTACCTCTTAAGAGTTTTGACATCTCGTTAAACGTTTGTTTTATTTTTCTCGTTTGCATGGAACAACACTGAGAAGGAAAAATTTTTAAAAATCACAAAAAATTAAAAATCCTGGTGTTTTGTACAAAACAAAAGAATGTGCGAACAATATCCCGGCGAATGAGTTCTTACATTCCGGAATTCAAAATCAAAACGAAAACTTAAGGAAAAGGAACATGCAACACATGCGGTGCCAAAATACAACTTTTTCACCTGACTGTAACAGTTACTTATGGAGAACTGTACAAAAAAAAAAAAGGCAAACATGGTAAAGAGACCCCAGGATCCAGATGCATCAGACGTCAGGATACAAGCGCAAAAGCTCAGGTCCAGTTTGCTCATGTTACAGTGCCGCAGGAAATCAAACAGGCAATTGTACCTGAAGATCCGATTCGTACAAGTCCGGGGATCCGGCGTCGTGGTGGTGAAAGGATTCCTCACAGTAGTGTATCAGCAATTTTTAGTGCACATCGTGTGGCTCAATGGGACATGTACAGGGCTGGTTCTAGGCTAGAATTAGGCAGATCTATCTCTTAATAAGAACGGTCTCATGTCCGAAAGACGATGGCGTTTTATTTTCCGTCAAGGGACCCTTGGAGAGTCATGTAATTCAATAGTAGATGAATTCCACGAAACGCTGGTCTTCAAATGATTTCGTGAGTTTAATTCTGCAGAGGAACAGAAATCGATGGTCTTGCGTCTGAGGAAGAGATAATCTGTGACAGAGTGATATGGAAGGTTTTGACTATGGTTGGTAAAATATTTCGTCAAAGCCAGCCTAATAAGCAAAATTCTACACCTCAATCCATCAACCAAAAAAAAAAACACCTCACATTTTTATTTCATAATTCGTCTCCTAATCCATCGCTGTCTACATGATGCTAGGATTAGTCTAGAACCAGCCCTGGACATTAGACCTGTTTTGTTTGAAAACTCTGGTCCCCGTGACTCTACGCTAAACGCGATCAAGTTCACAGTCTCCTCCTTTAACCGTCCAGCTGCTTGAGGATTCTCTCCCTCTCTTTCAGCGCCTTCCATGCCTGATCCTTTTCTTTCTTGGTCGGAGTGCGCTTCTTTTGCCTGGCAGCCATGATGCGCCGGAAAGCCTCCATCACCTCGTTGTCAGCCACTCGGACGCACTGCCGCAGCTCCTGCTTCCTCATCTCGTCCCGCGCTAATCTGGAGGGGGCGGATACATGATTCGTGGTGAGAATGAATGGCTAATGAAAGTAGAGTGCTACGATACAGATATCGAAATAAACTTTAGTCTAACAAGGAGGAAAATAATAATAATAATAATGTTACCCAAAGATCACGATACACAACGTGTACCCTGAACATGTCTACATTTTTGTGTGTGTGAAACTCACCGGAGCAGCTCTTGCTTCCGTGCTCGGTTGTGAGCGCTCAGAGCTTTGAGCTCGGCCTGTCTCTTTTGGAGCTCGGCCAGCACCTCGTCCTCAGAGTCTCCTCCTGTACCCAGTCTCTCCTCCGAGTCCAACAGACCCTGAGCCACCAGCTCTTCCCTGATCCGGGCCTCTAGAGAGCGTGTGTGGGGAACACTGATGAGAGAGAGAGAGTGAGAGAGATGCACAGCCTCTGTAGGATCAGGAAATACGTGTGTTTGAACATCAGGTATCATTACCTGAAAGCTTTCCCCTGGCTGCGAGGCGACGTCCCAGCTCCATCATCCTTCACTGGAATGTCTGGAATGGGGGAATCCTCCATAGGGGATATGATATTCTCCTACAACGTAATCACAAGATCCTAATATCGCTTAAAGCTAAAATAAAGAGGTGCTGTAAACTGGCAGGAAAGTTCACTGTATAGTACAATAGTAATACAGCCCATTCTATTGTTTTCACTTGACACTGAAGACATTTCGGGTTCTTCACGTGGTGCATCGTGATACCTTGTGGAGGTTGTTGGTGACGTCACTGACTGTTGTTTTTGGGGTTTTTGTTCACAGCTCTCACAATGTTTGTCATCAGGTGCTGTTGTTTTCCCCTCAGCCAACCCATTCAATGTCTGGTTGTTAGTACACCACTGGTGTCTTTCTTTTTCAGGACATTCCAAATTGTATTGGCTATATGTAATGTTTATGTAATGGCTCTGATAAGACTTTCCCTCTTTTTCTCAGCTTCAATATGGCTTGCTTCCCCCCCCTAGACAGCTCTCTGGACTTCATGTTGGTTTATCCTTTTTAACGACAAACGCAGGTGAAACCTAGGGCTCAATCCAGAACTATTAATTGATTAAACAATTAATCTAACAGGGCACACCCGGGCAGCGAGGAACACCTTTCACCCGTTCCAAATTTTTTTGATCACTTGAAAAACGAGTCAGGTAATGAAAGCTGAAATCCTGATCTGTCGTCTCAATCATCTTTTTGATCTCAAACCCAAATGTCGTCAGTGTGTAGCAAAAAAATAGAGTTGGCTCGAACTAGAGCGTGAGACGAAAATATATTAGATCCTAAGTGTCGCACCTCCACCAGAGCTTGCAGCAGGCGCTGTGTGAGGGGTCCGAACGGGCAGCCGTCCTCCGGAGGCTCGTGCTGGGATTCAGATTTCTTCAGCAAGGCGTCCACGTCTGCACACAGCAATATGGGTTTACGCTTAAAGAGAACGACAACAAGCAGCGGACAAAACCCAGACATAACACTAACGCTTAACATTTATCAGATTAATCCTCAATCGGGTTTTCAAATTTGTAAAACAATACTGCGAAAGAGAATGAGGATTTGCATTATCTTTCGAGCCCATCTAACGATGTCAAGCGAATGTCGGCGTTACCCTTGGCGTCGATCTCGGACAGTGGACCCAGCATGCTTTTCTTCTTATCGTTGGCTCGCGCTCCTTCTCGTTGCTCTTCCAACAGGTCCTCTTGTGCCCAGCGCTGAGAGTAGTGCTTCCCTAGAGCGGGAATCTGCAACACACACACACCTGATATCAAACCCACACACAGCTGACACACCAAGAGCTCACACTGAAAAAAATGAATCATAAAATCTACATATTACATAAATCTTGAATATCTACCTTTTTGTTTCATAAATTGAAAAAAAATCAACAATCGGTTCTTCTGCATTTAAAGAAAGTCTTTAAATTTGCATTCTGTGTGCAGAAATGAAATTAAAGAAACCTGCTGCGCTGGTGTTACCTTGTAGTACTCCGCTTCATCGTCAGGCGGTTTAAGAAGCTCTTCAAGAACTCTGATCTCTTCGTTGGTGATGTCTGCGCAGTAGGGCTCCACTGAAGCCCAGAATCTGTCACACACACACAGAGTATACAGAGATCTAGATCTGACAGATGATGATCATACATTAAAGAACAAGCTGAATTTTCTCCACACTGCATCTCCTACGTCATGTTATGAACACTACGCTCACACAGAAACGTGCACTAAGTGCAGCGTCAGTGCAAGAGGTCTGTTTGCTCCAAGAAACGTCTAGATAAGTAAATCTGTTTAATCTTCCCTTCCAGTATTTTAACAAATATTCTATCCAAAATATAGTATTTTCCTTGTTAAATACATCATTTTTGTAAACCATAAATTAGTGTCATTAAAGTTAGCACCATTACGTCACAGCGCCACACTGTATGTGCTAATAGACAACTGCTTGAAGCCGTGGACTGCGTCCCAAACCGCATACTTACCGTCTATATAGTAGCCAAGATACTTGTATTTTCCCCCACTACAGGCTATAGTAGGCAAGTATGTGGTTTGGGACGCAGCCGAACTCTCTTATTCGGCATAAAACGGTTGCGCTGCCGTGTGTGATCGTGTCCTGTCGCAAAATGCGGTGAAAACTCTCACACGACGTTCATAATGTGATTAAGGTGTGTACATGTCTGTAATACACGTCCATAACGTGACTAAAACAGGAGTACTCCACCTGTCTTAATTCGATTAGAGCTTAATTCGAGTATGACCTTAATTAGATTAAGGCAAGTAGCTGTTTACATGGTAGCTTCTTAATCAGAGTATGGTCTTAATTGGGTTAAGGGTGGATTATTGTTGTCCATGTAAACGCACCGACTGTGACGTTCATTGTTTACTGTGAAAATATCCCGAAACATGCAGAAATATCATAGTTTCAGGTTTTTTTCTTAGTGTGCTTGTACTTATACAGTACATTTAAAGTGTAAACTTCAGTCGTTTACAACGATTTTACTATTATACACTTTATGGTACTATAGTGCTCACCGCATTTGGACACAGTATATTCAACTATTTTTACCACGGTGTGTTAGAGTAAATATGTTTATTACATATTTAACCGTGATACTGTTACGGTTTACTGAGGTTCTTATCTCTTGTTATTAATTGTTACAAATATTATATTAAATTAATTCACATCTAACCTCGTGAGGCATGTAGAGGTGTGTGAAAAAGGGTGTAGAAGGGTGTGGTGAGGTGTGTAGAGGGCGTGGTGAGGGTGTGGTGAGGTGTGTAGAGGGCGTGTAGAGGGGTGTGTAGAGGGGTGTGGTAAGGTGTGTAGAGGGGTGTGTAGAAGAGCATGTAGAGGGGTGTGGTGAGGTGTGTAGAAGGGCGTCTAGAGTGGTGTGGTGAAGTGTGTAGAAGGGCGTGTAGAGGGGTGTGTAGAGGGGTGTGGTGAGGTGTGTAGAAGGGCGTGTAGAGGGGTGTGGTGAGGTGTGTAGAAGGGCGTGTAGAGGGGTGTGGTGTGTAGAAGGGCGTGGTGTAGGAGGGGTGGTGGTGTGTAAGAGGGCGTAGTGGGGTGTGGGTGTGTAGAAGGGTGTGGTAATAGAAGGGGGTGTAGAGGGTGCGTAGAAGGGCGTGTAGAGGGGTGTGGTGAGGTGTGTAGAAGGGCGTGTAGAGGGGTGTGGTGAGGTGTGTAGAAGGGCGTGTAGAGGTTAGGGTTATTTGCCTTATTGGTTAATCTGCCAATCAAATCTAAAACTAATAAAAACAAATCATTTTAAATCTCAGCCCACCTGTTTGGAGCGTCGTTTTTGGGGTTGCGGGGTATGTCCTGCGGGTCTTCACTGAATTCATACTCTTGAACTTTGGGCTGCAGGTTTTTGGATTTGGGTCTGCCTGGACCAGGCCCAGGCCCGTGACCCGCCTTCCCATCTAGCTTTGGCTTCTTAGGCTTGGGATGACGAGAGGATGCGGCCGGATCCACTTCTTTCCCCATCTTCAGGAACCTTTTGTCGCCTTTTTTGTCCTGCCAATCTGTGAGTATCTGTTGGGAAGAATGGATTCGTTTTCATGTTGTCATGCGCTGGCTGACAGAGAGAGTAAAAGAGAACACAGAGACACAGAGAGTGTGTGAGAGAGAGAGAGCTCGAAGATAAGAAAAAAAAGAGAGAAAGGGGTGAAATACGACTTCTGACCTGTCTCTGTTCTTCCAGCGCTCTGAGACGTCGGCTGGCCGAAGACAGCAGCGTCTCCAGCTCCAGCTGCAGCGTATCCAACTCCTCGATCCCGATGCCATCGTCCTCCGGAAGGCACAACACTGCGGGTTGCATTCAAAATGCTGACAGGCATGAAAGTATTTAGTAGTGGGCAGTCCTTCAGTTCGCTCATCTTCTCAGTTATGGAGAACTGTAAAAGCGTCACACACAGAACTAGTTTAATAAAAATCACTGTGTTCCTTCCACAAGGCTGGGCGACGTGACGATGTTAACATTTTGATAAATGCCTTGTTGACACGCGAGTTCCTCACAGCTGTATATATTTCTGTGTGTTTATTTTTCTCTCCTCTTCCTTGTTAAATACATCATTTTTCTAAACCAGAAATAAAAGTGTGTCATTAAAGCCAGTTTTTCATCAGGTACTTTAATGTCAAACCTCTTAACCACATTTAAATATTCTGACATTCGTTGTTTACTGCGAAAATATCACTATATGATTTTTTTTGTTTGCCATATCGTTCTGCCACAAAGTTTTAGAAAGTAAAGCTTTAACTTAATTATTTCAATTCTGCTTGTTAAAGTGACCCAGCAACCCAAAGTTTCAGGGAAATCTTATTCGTGAGGAATTACTGAGATTTTGCATGATGCACCTACAAATCCTGATACTTTATTTCCCTTCTAAGTATAGAATTCTAAATATAAAATCTATATTATCGTATATGTTTATACTGTATAGTCAGATGTGATCTGAAACACTCAGAAGGGAAATAAAGTCCCATCTAATTAGATGTCAAGTGGGCAGAGCCAGTAAAATCATAGCGTAATTACCTATAAATAACAATAAGTCCATGTTTTTTTCCCTTTGTCTTCGTGCAAAGAAGTTCAGGTACATTAGGAAAATCTTCATATTTAATAAAATATCCTTTTACAAAAATGATCATGAACCACCTCAGCTTTCTTAAGACAAACATGTGCAATTTGCTTCTGATCATTTACAAGCGTGCATCAAAACCGGTCACAGTGGCGCATTGCTGCCATCTGCTGTTCGGTCTGAGTTTCTCGGTCCAGCGTCTTCTACTGTGGCTAAAACAGCGCGCCCCTAGCGGATAATTTAAGAATAGCATTTTATTTTAAAAAATCTATAGTTCGTGTCTTTTATGCATATATATATATTTTTTTTTCCACTTTCAAAATTCATCCTGCGGCCCGGATTTGGCCCGCGGGCCGTACGTCTATATGTTCTAGATCATAGAATATGTTTAACAGACATTACATGACTGACAAGAAATGTGATGGAACAAGCAAACCATTTAAAGCTAACAGGAGCTAGCGTTAAAGTGTGCGCTGTGAAAGAGTGTACTCGCGATTAAACGCTTATATAACTTTAAACTAATCTCGGAGGGAAGGAGAACCACGGAGCTCATTTACACCGTGCGCTGATATTACGATACAGATCGTACACATTTCAGTTTGCATCCACATGAGCAGTGCTGTTTGCTAGTTAGCGTAGCATACTAGCTAGCTAGCTAATAGGTGTGTGCAGGTCAAAATACAAACACCGTTTTTTTTTTAATCTCACATCTCCGTAAACAGGCCTAGCGTATCTGCTGGGTTTTAATTCACTCTCGTCAGATACGTGCATCATACAGACATTTATTCAGCATATGTATTCAAAATTTCGACAATGCTGTATTTACCTCCGAGAAGCGGCATCCATTAAAGACTGTACCATTTATTGAAACGGGGGAGCGGTGGTGTGTTGGAACGAAAAGATTCAATGTTCAAGTTCGAGTAGCAAGACGGTGTCAATCTGGAATGCACCTAAAGAGAAGATTTTAACTGCTCTTTCGACTAATCAATAATTTTGTTCATCTAAAACAAATCATAGCACGTAGGATTGAGAACAAACACCCCCCCATCCATCCACCTTATGAACTCAAGCACTCAAATGGGGGGTTTTCAAAATGGTATGTTCCAATCCAGGCTGTGAGACAAACCTGTAAAAAGCGACCAAAAAGCAAAACAACACATTTATATTTTTATGAAATAATTAATGCTTCCAAGCAGGTATAGCTAAATACAATAAGTAAACGTATCATATTTCAATAGTAATCGAGCAAACGGGGTATGTTCTACTATTTGCCATATATGGAAGAAAACGCGAATCAAGGTAAATTCAGGACCGCGCTTGCTACCGTAATATTCAGAATAGTAGAAACCCGTCCATTTTGTTGTTTATGTAATTGCACTGTTTATCGCGGTGCTTTTAGATATATTTAGCGTACGCGCATGTTATCTGTCAGCGCTGACATCTGTCTGGTTATTTGTGTCGTTTTTATAACGTGAAAAGAGTGGCACAAAAATGATATGCGCCAATACTATATAGTTTTAGACACGCGACGCTGAACGCGCACGTAGCGCTAAAGGCGTAGGCGGGTTATTTTTTCCACCCACACGCATTCAGACTAACCCCGCCTCCCGAGCTCGGATTGGTTAATACTCGTTTTACTGATTGGCTAGATGTTCATACTGATAGGATGTTAACCAATGGAATCAGTACGAGCGCAGGAGGTGGGGGGGTTTTCTGAATACGGGTGGGGGAGAAATAACACCAGGCGTGGCGTAAATACTTCCGCCTTTCTCAAAGGACCACAAAAAAATGGTAAGAAGGTTTCTTCTGCATCAAAGTGGCAATATTTGCTTTTTGGGATTAGGGGATCAATGTTTAATGTCTGCTTTTATTTCGTTACAATCACAGCGATCAGTTCTACGTAAACTGAGGTCGAAAGAGGAAGCTAGTTAAACCTGAAATTCCGTACAGATGCTTTTGCTAGCTTGCTAACGTTACCTAGCTAGCATGTATTACTATGTTACAATCTCGTAGTGTATCTTTATTTGTTTACAACATATAATCCATAGGATGAAATCTGGATGATAGGAAGTGCTTTTGTTGCTTTAATGTGCATTCATTTGTATTAAGAGATGATGTGTATAGTGGTCTGTGTCATTCCCTAATGATGATGATGATGGTAAATGTCACTGAATAAGTGACAAACTCTCTATATATTCCAACAACAATGTAACCTATGTGTTTGTTTTGATTCTATTGCATTCAATGCATGCATCATCCAGAATGAACTCTGCTCTACTGACCCTGTAGACCTGGCTCTTTATAATGCATTTTGTACTGCAGCTGACTGACATCACCATTAACCTGAATTGTGTTTGAAAACTTTTCCTCTTTTCCAGACGGCGACCCTGCGTCCGTACCTGAACGCCGTGCGTGCCACCCTGCAGGCGGCCCTGTGTTTGGAGAACTTCTCCTCTCAGGTGGTGGAACGGCACAACAAGCCTGAGGTGGAGGTCAGGTGAGTCGGAGAAGTGCTCGGCGTAAACGGCCTGAGATTTACGTCGATAGATGAGAGCCACAGTTGGCTCGTCCCGCTTTTTGGGAATCTTACTCTTCCGATGTGATGTCTGTCCGCAGGAGCAGCAAAGAGTTGCTTTTGCAGCCGGTGGTGATCAGCCGCAACGATAAGGAGAAAGTCCTGATTGAGGGCTCCATCAACTCGGTGCGGGTCAGCATCGCCGTCAAACAGGTACCGCGCCCGGCGTCGGTCAGCTTGCTGACATCGTTCTTCAAGGAACGTATACCAAGCGTCTGATTCATGTGCATGAAAAACATTTTAGGGATAAGTAGCAATTTGTACAAGATGATTAGGATGTTCAAACAATATCTTTCGAAGTCACAATAAAAAGTGTTGCAGATTAAGAAGTCGAGGACAAAACACGTTTTTCTGCTATATGGCAACCTTACTTGCTAACTCCAGTGTGCTATGAGAGTGCTAAATAGAGTTTATTATTAAATATAAAAAGATGAAAGATAATAAAGGACATGTTTTTAACCAAGAGGAGCTAAGCCTTTTTTAAAATCAAAATTATATTTAACTTATGTAGCAACAGAAAACTCATAGCGCGCATTTCCATGTAGAATGCGTATCGGAACTGTGACCTCATCAACAGACGTGACCTATTTGGAGGCTTTAAAGCTCTTCCTGTAGCAAACTCGCGACCAGTCAGTTTGAGCTTCGTCCCTGTGTGTAAAATCCCAGCTTTAACTCTGATCGTTCCACCCAGGCGGACGAGATCGAGAAGATCCTGTGCCACAAATTCATGCGCTTCATGATGATGAGAGCCGAGAACTTCTTCATCCTGCGAAGGAAACCTGTGGAGGTGAGAAAAAAAAGAAACACACACACACACACACACACACACCTGCTTGGTTTACTTCTGTAGTTTTGCAATAAAACTAACTTGCTGCTGTATATAAGAAGTAACCGAATAATTTTTGGAAGGAGTCTCCAGCGTCAGCACTCTGTCACAGAAGAGTTTTCACACTTCTTTGTGGTTTCTCACTAACATGACAAGCTGTAACTATAAATGGAATTTCTTTCATTTTTGTAACGTATGCATACTTTTAAAAATGAAGAAAAAAAAATCAGTGGCACAAAACGATTAAAACATTTGCAGTTCTTGGAAACAGTAACTTCACATCACGCCACCGTGGCACTGATTATTTCCCTTTAACAGCACACCCCCAAGTGTTTTATTCCTTGCAGATCTAGTGTTCAGAAATGTCAGACTCGACGGAGCCTATATCATGTGAATAGAATTTTTGACTCGAATAGAATTTGACTAGAATTTTTTACGAATTAAATGTAAAAAAACAAACAAACAAAAAAGACCGACTCGTTATATATTTGTGCATAAACCTAAAACTGTGTGTTTTATGACTTTCACTTCGCCTTTTTTCCCCCGTCTCTTGCTCTTTGTAAGGGCTATGACATCAGCTTCCTCATCACCAACTTCCACACGGAGCAGATGTACAAGCACAAGCTGGTGGACTTCATCATCCATTTCATGGAGGAAATCGACAAAGAGATCAGCGAGATGAAGCTGTCCGTCAACGCACGTGCTCGCATCGTCGCCGAGGAATTCCTCAAAAACGTACGCTTCTCTCCCGTCGCTTTAGTAGCTGCCGTGATTATTCGGCGCGTCCTTGTATTTACGCCATTGTTGTTGTCGTTGCAGTTTTGAGAAGCCGTCTCTGCGCTCTTTATGGAGTTTCCCGTAGAGAGAGAGCGAGAGAGAGAGAGAGAGAGAGGCATCGCAGGCTTTTAAAGCTCAGCACGAGCTCATCGTCAGTGAATCAACAGTCAAAAAAAAACGCACCAGAGGAACGAACGAACGAACGATCAGCGCCGATCCTGCGATGTCGTACGCAGCGTCTCCTTTTTACGCCTTACGTCTTCTGTTAAAGGTGCTTCTTGTTCCCATGGATATTAATAATTGTACATTTGAACATAAAAAAAAAAAAACCACGACAACCCGCATTTTCTGAGGAAAAAAATACTCAAGGTCAAGGCAGGTCCTTAAAAAGTATTATTCAAATCTCCATTAATATTGATGGGCACAGGAAATACCGTCTCCACGCCGTAATTGTAAAGTGGCTCATATTTTATTTCGTCTTTTATATACTCCATGTGTTGTGTTTTTTGTTTTTTTTTGGTTTTGTTTTGTTCATTAAATTTTTTATTAAGGAAATAAAAAATAATACGTGGCATCGCAACAGGAAAAAACAAACAAACTTGGGTGTTTATATTTTGACACACAGCCTCTGATTATAATTCCAGGTGAAAAGTAAAGTAATGTAAAACTGATGGTAGCGATAAAACCAATAAAGATATATTGCGCTTTTCTGTAGCCCGAGGGATTCTTTTGTCTAATAAAGAGCTGGATAATGGAGGTGACGTAGGTGAGACACTCCAGTGAAAATGATGTATTGCGTTTGAGGACGCTCTGCGCGAGCGTCCTACAATTCTGATACGAAACGAGGCTCGGTGTGAAAAGCAGAAGGGTGATTCATTTCCTTTCTCGCTGATGTGAAGTGCAGTGCAGGAGGAGAACAAACAGCACTTCTAGCTCGGACGGAAGTCTCAAAACAAAACTTATTTACTTTCAGTGCAAAACTGGAGAGGAACGAGGTGCGGTCGGGCTGAGTGGCACGCCGGGCTACGATACACGATACGCATCACGATATATACACAGGTTTGCGAACGAAACAAAAAGCACATAACGTCTAAAAAAAAAATGTTAAAAATTTGATTTATCACTAAATGAAATTTTTACACATTTTAACACTCAAAGATGAAATCCATTTCCGTATCGTTAACAGCTTCCGTTCAGTCCATGATGAAATCGAGTTAAAAATAAATAATTAAACAAGATATCGCAACATCCATGACATCGTTGTCATGGACGACTTACAAATGGACGACTTACAAATACGTTCGGAACACGTTATTACACATTCAAAAGGCATTACGTATTATACGCATCGATATAATTATCGCTGTTTCTAAACTGTTAAAAGAACGCATAACGAGCAGTAGTTGTTTTTTTTGTTGTTTTTTTTTTTGTGCTTGTCACGGTCAAAAATGCTCGATTTTTTTTTTTCCCCAAAAAAATTGTTTGGTCTTTGTGTGATGCTTGTTGGTAAACGAGACATTTTAACTGTATCCGTGAATCGAAGAGGGCTTTGGTTGAACGCGTGTTGTGATGACGTGACTCCGCCAAAATCTGCGGAAAATTAAAAAAAATAATAAATCGCACGCTCCGACAAATATCGCGGGGTTTGCTAGATTTTGCGTAATCGTGAAATCCTGGAGAAGTTGATTATAACCCACTATATCACTAGGTCAGGTCGGGCTAGCTGATAGAACACGCTATAAACACTTATAAACTTGGGTCTAATGCAGCATGTTAACGATGCGTAATACAAGAGAGCTGTAATGTATTTTCATAAAATAATCAAACGAACGAACTCAAAACATTATGGAAAGCCGGGACGCATCTCACACAGACACTAATGTGTATCGGTTTTACTCAGAGCAAATGTTTTTCTTTTTTTTTTTTATTAAACTTTATTGCCAATAAGACACATTATTCCCATATTTATCCGTACAATAACCAGTGCATGTTTAGATCTCATCTTTTATATTTATTTATTTATACATACATACACACACACACACACGGTTAAGTCATGTTCAGGGTGTTTTTACAGGTCAGGATGCAATTCACAGTTACAAACCAAACCCACTTAATAAAAAAATAACGAGCTCGATTTAAAAGTATTTCGTCTCGGGTTCATCTCACTAAAAAAAAAAAGACTGATTTTGAAACTCACCTTTTAAAAACGCATAAAAGGCAAATAAATACTTTAGTCTTGGTGTGAGGACGCGGGACTCGAGACACACGCTCTGTAGAAATAAACAGGGCCCACATACGGATGTAGTGATCGTTTCGTCCCCCCCCCCTCCACACACACACACACACACACACACACACACACACGGAACAAAAGTTGTGTCGTCCTTCCCTCAAAGTAACAGAGAGATAAGAATCAAATGGCAGTGTGACACAACGACAGAACAATACTGATGCTAAAAGAAGAATCCAAGTGCTGCGAAACACACGCACGCAAAATGCAAGCCAAATATAATCGCGCCTGATACAAGTTCATACGCAGTAGGTTACATTTCACATCCTTCAGTGAAGGTTTTATAAATGTTCCAAAAACCCAGAGTCATAAAAAAAAAAAAAAAAAAAGGAAGTTTGCTTATCTCCAGGGTTGAAAGATGAACCAGATTAAACAGACTGTCTAGTGTGTGGTGCAATGAGCAGTGCAGCGCTGTGATTCGGTATGGTGCGTAAGCCTTTAAACGTAACCTCGTCTCTATCCGGCACATCTGTGGTGTGTGTTTGAGCGTGTGACTACTACAGAACGGTCTTCAGCATACACATTTCCCTGTACTGATTTAAAAAAAACAACAACGACAATGCAAAACCGGTTTACTCGAGACTCGCTTATAGTAGAAGTCAAAGGGAAGTTGAAATCAAATCAACAAAACGTAAAATCAGCTGTAGCACGAGAACACTTGGTAATTGACATCTAATTTGTATTTATTTTGGTGAATCTGGCAGGAATTTTGAGGTATGATGCCTAAAGTGTGCACAAAAGATACCAGTCTCTACCAAGAAGCACGTCTGCGACAATCCAGCAAGTCGTCTCGGTGGCTTTTCTGCCGAATGGCGAAAAGGCGTTTACACTTGTGTAACTAACACAAACGTTTCTGCAAGTTAGTGTTACTGGTCGCACACAAAAGACAAATTCATCCCTCTGAAAAAGTGAATTATAGCCCACAGCTTCATTTACAAAAAGACTTCCATTATAAGTCAGTTTTCCGTCGCTTTCCCAGCACTAAAGCGTTCTGAAATTCACGCCTATAGTAATCTCTCACACACACACACACACGCGCAAACACACAGACGCTCCACGTCCAGAAGATAAAGCCTCTGTTCAAAAGCACTGGGGCGTTCCTTTAGTCAGAGGCCACGCCCCTTTCGCCAGGACTGACGCTGCACATCTGATTCGATAAAGACTTATACTGAACTGGTTCTATCTGAAGCAAATGCAAATCATACCAAGATCAGCCCTGTACTGATGTTGATCTGTGATCAGCTCATACCTAATGAACGGTACTCTACAGTCAGGGTGTAAAGCCCAAGGTCCTAGAGCTGCTTCCTGTCTGTGAAACCTGGAGGATTAAAGGGAGAAGGGGGGGTGGACGTGGACGAGGCTCCGGATCCTTTAGAGTTATGGAGATCCCTGAAGGACAGGGGAGCCCTGGAATAGAGGTATCGAGACACGCAGGAGTGGATGGCCAAACAGATAAGGTCAGAGATGAGGTGGAACGGTGCGCAGGGCGTCTTCCGTGGTCCGATGGATGTTTATGTTCTGGGGAAAAGAAAAGAAAAGATCATTTTGTCATTTGTGTATTTATATATTTAGAGGTGTGTGTGTGTGTGTGTGTGTGTATATGTATATATATATATATATATATATATATATATATATATATATATATATATATATATATTGTTCAGATCAGTTAACACAACACTTTATACAAGGCTGACATTTCACAACAGTGATAAAGCAATAATGTCACGACCAGCACTAAAGCCAGGTTTCACCTGAACCTACACAAACATACCCTTTGTCCTCTAGCCTGTAATACACGAGGTACTTGTACACGCAGTCTCCAACAGCTCCCCGATTGATTCGTCCGAGTAACACGGGTGTAATAATTAGCAGCAAACGGAGTTACTCTATTTGCTCCTACTTAATTTCTAGACATTATCCTTTAAAGCCCATATAATTCAGTACCCAAAGCTTCCCAGTACTCCCTTACTTCCCATGAAATGTTCTGGTCTTTAGGCAACCCAAGCATGACCGCTTTAGAGTTGCAACTTTTATAAAAGCTTCCTTCAAAGTTCAATTTAAAGTCGGCCTGAATTAAGACCTGCGTCCGTTTGGTGAGTTTTGACTCCATCAATTCAGACTCCTTAAAAGGCAGCTCATTTATTTGAGTACTTCACCCGAGCGTATTCTCACACGTACACCGCGCTCATTTGTTCCCCTTCGGTAAACGTCCTGGTCAGGGTCGATGTGGTTTAAATGACTAATTCCTTTTTTCTTTTGGACTAATTTTAGGAAGCAAGTTCATTAGCTAGAATAACTCCAAGAGCGGCAGGACTGGGAATATAAAACGGATGGTTCTGCGCACATTTCTCCGACGATCTCGGACATAAACACGGTTGAAGCAAAGGAGTCTTGATGAATCTCAAAAACATTTGGAAAGATATTTAATGGTATATAATTCTCAAGGATTATGAATACAAATGGTCTTCAAAGTCTATTAAACACTTTTTTTTATTAGCATTTCATTTAGACATCATCATATAAATACAATATAAAATAATTTCCCCATCAGTATGGAGACCTTTCGAAATAAAATCACAGCATTTTTTTTTTTTTTTTTTTTAAAGCCGCTTCAACTGGGCTCTCTGTGAGCAAATTAAAATGTGACTTGTGCCGCCACAGTAAAGCTAATACTCTCAACATGTATAGGTTTTTTTCCTTTTTCCAGAAGGACAAAATTCCACATAAAATCGACACGATGATGGGAAAACCAAACCAATCGGAGTGCTAAGGTGCAAAGGAAGTTTAGCTAAAATAAATGAAACTCTGTGTGCGTTAGAGCAATGCTAATCACCGCTTATTACTGGTTAACTAAACTATTGCGCTGGACATACTGTAGGGTAACGTTAAGTAAACATAATCAGTTATTTAACAACGTTACATTTAGCTAGGTTTAATAAACATTATACAGAATATGTTCTGGTTGTAAACAGAACTGCCAGTCGTGCACATGCTGGCACAAGTTCGTTACGAAGTTTCACTAGTGTCGGAACACAGAAGGAGCGATTATCTGATTAACTGAATCACTACTTCATTACTAAAAGGATCTTTTTTTTTTAAATGATCGATTATCCCACAGGGAGTGTTTGTGCACATGTGCGTGTGTTTGTGTGTCTGTGTGCGGTGTGTCACTGATGATCTGGCACTGTTAGCAACGCCTCCTCTGGCATCCGCGTCACATCTACATTCTGTTCAACACAAACACAGAAAGGACACACAGCGGGTAAATACAGCGAAGGAAGCATGCTATTGACCAGGAGAGATCCGCCCTCGATTCACACACACACACACACACACACACACACACACACACACACACACACACACACACACACACACAGAGCGGCTCTGTATAGAAGGAACCCCAGGATGAGGAAGTGAAAGCCTTGAATGTAAAATGGAAGTGAGAGGAGGAGAAAAGCAAGCTGCACTGAAGAAAAAAGTGAAGTGATAAGACGAGATGATTTATTACAATTTAAAAAAATATATAATAAAAATAATAATAATAATAATTTTTAAAAAATAATAAAATAATGAATACTGGAATTAATCAATCTTTACTCGTCACAAGTAAAAATAAATCCACAGTAACCCACAATATGAATAAAGTTGTTATTTATAAATAATTTACTCTTATTCATAAATGTCCTGTATTTATATTTAGTATGAATCTAATTCATATTTATATTATTTCAGCTTATTTCAAATTCAGACTGTATTTAAATTACTGTGTATTATATTATAGATTTTTTTTTAAATCTATATATTCTATTAATGTATTTAAAATTTCAACTGCCCATACTAGATTACTTATAATTTAGTTTTATTTATAAATGTTACTTGTTTATTTGTCATTTTTAATAGATTATACAGTATGTGTGTATTTAAAGGGTGCTGTGAGTCAACACGTAAACAAACGTCAGTTAATACACGGGTGTTAACTTACCTCGTTCACAGTGCTCCTAGTTTATGGATGTTGATTAACACCGTAAATTCAGTTAAGGACACTTCCTTCCAACACTAACCACAACCACAAACTCTAGGACAATCGGAGATACGCGACACAGTCGTTTAAACCCTGCAAGGGGGTCTCACGATGAGGACACGTCACACTATTGACCACACACGTAACCTTCGACTTAACCAAACCTTCTCAAAAATTTAAAATTGGTTTTTTTTTGTGGTTTATAATCAAAAACACTCTTCTTAAATATAAAATGTTGCAGTTTTAAGGAAAGATTTAGATTTGTTTGTTTCAGGACCACGTGGTTTTTAGAATGAATCAATTACGTATTTTTTTTTTAGGAGGGGTTTTTTTTTTTTGATAATATTTCGTGTGGGTTTTATGTTAACCAATTCAGGAAGACGGTCTCCACTTTGCAGCCTGCAGGAGGAAATCATCTGGTCACATTTACTTGCTAATGATGACAAATGAATGTATAAATAAAGGATAAGCGTTGCGCTGGGTTTGACAAATAATTGGGATGCATGGCTCACATCTCTGTGAAAACACACGCACGGGTTTCATTAAATGGTGGAAATGATTACATCCATGTGCAAATCCCTCTATTATGAACAACAGCGACGCAACTGCAATACAATACCAAGTGCAATGTCGGCGCTTATTTTTTGGTCGTTCTTAAGTGAAATCTGCTATTTCTAACAGATACGTGGTGTTTTAGATTGCACAAAAAATTTCTAGCACCGGCAGCGCTGAATGTCGTTTAAGTTCTGCCGAAAAAGACGTGAAGCTACCAGAGAGTGCAACGTCCCCGTCCCCCTTAAATCACAGACCGCCGAGACAAGACGCAATGTAAAGTATAATTCCTAAACGGTGAAGCATTTCAGAACATAAGGTGAACTTTTACAGTAAATGAGGTCATCATCCTCATGCACAGCTGATGTGCCGAATATTGATCTATCCAGGACTATAGCTAAACAGGCAACACATAACACCTATACAAAAAAAAAAAAAGCCCCCCCCCCCCCCCCCCCCCCCTGATGACGGGGTCAAGCGGCCGCACTGCACCAGATCTTCGTAAGACTTAAAACAGAGGCGACACAACTGATCAGTGCTTTAATATAGGGAACGTTCTTTTCTTGAACACTTTATTTGTTTTCTTGCTTTTGCATAAATGATAAGCACACGCTGCCTGTTCCATCAAACGAAAGATAAGCAGACAATATAATGCTGTCGGGCTGATAAGAAAAACAAAATCTGCCAAATCATCGATCCAAGTGCCTTCCACGTGGACATGGACAACCTAATCACGAGATAAAAAAAGTACATTTGGCGTACAGGCAATGGAGTGTAAATGGGAGCTCTCGCACAGAAAAAAAAACAACCTCATTTACAGCCCTCAGCGAATCCTAATGGGGTTGTTTGTCACGGCTTATCCTGTCTCACAGGAAGATTATCCTGTGTGTAATTATTAGTATCCTGGTTACCCTTTAGCTCTTACAAGCAGTAAGCATTCCCTCTGTCTCTGTCTCTCTCTCACACACACACACACACACACACACACAAAAAAAAAAAAAAAAAAAAAAAAAAAAAAAAAAAAACTCTCTCACACACACACACACACACACACACACACAAAAAAAAAAAAAAAGTGAGGCTAATAAATAACGAAGGTGAAAAAAAAAGGGGTTGTATAATAAATCATCCTTGTGCTGCACACCCAGAGTGTCTCACCTCTCCTTTGGGATACCGGTAGCGATATTTGTCCTGGTCACGCAGCGCAAACTCCAGAGGATACCGCTGCTGAATCTCCTCGTACATCAGCTCCTCACACACACCCTGGACACGCAGAGGAACATTAAAACATCCACATGAAAATAACTAGAAAATATATTATTATAAGGAGTGAAAAAAAAGTTATATATGAAGAAGAATGCAATATAAGAATATAATTAAATATATGCCCAATAAAAAAAAATTATTACATTAAAAAAAAACAAATTACGTTAGCTTCTACATCAACTACATCATACTTTTGCAGAAGAGATTCGATCTCGATACAATATTTCTAGCAAAATAAAAGTAATAATAAATATCTTTATATTTAGTGATACTGCTTGCATGGTGTCTCTCATCTTTTATATTTTTTCTGATTTATATCTACGATGTCCATTCATGAGAAACATGTCATTGTCATTAGCCGTCCACGTGCCGCATCTGTGAAGGTATTTTGCCTTTAGAGGCAGAGTGAGAAGGACAGAGTGGAGGTTTTGAAGCGACTCACAGCATCGATCTCGTTGAGAGCCTTCCACTGCTCGTACGGCACACCCACAGCCTCGGCAGTCTGAATCGTCCTCTTCATCTGACTCGTCCACACCTTCAGGTCGCTGATGTCCTGCGATTTGATGAACTGTCCCAAGAAGCGAGCAAACTAAAAAGAGACCGACATCGTCAATATCGTTAAACTTACGTTACCACAAATCCATCACTCGATTCGGTTTTGATTCATCGAAACGCATCACGAACACCGCTCGCCGTAATGCGGTTACGCATTACGGCATTACGTGATTTTGTTGAATCTTCAACAAAATCACAATTCATCTAATAACTCTTTCCGTCCAATACTACGGCCCCTTTACCTTTGGGTGATTTGATTCTTCTTGGTTACATTGCTTCTGTGGGAGAGAGAGGGGGGGGGGGGGGGGGGGGGGGGCCCCGGGGGGGGCGGGGGGGGGGGGGGCGCGGGGGCCGGGGGGGGCCCGCGCCGCCCGCGGGGGCCCCGGCGGGGTAGATGGAGCGCGGTGTGATGTGGATGTTCATGAGGTAATACACGATTCGGCTCTGGATGTGATCCTGGACTCGGTTCACCAGGTACCTCCGGCCCACGTCGATGATCTTTATGAAAGACAACTCTCTTTGAAAAAAAATAATAAATAAACAAATTTTAATGAGAAAGATTCACTTTAAAATTAATTTCTATGCACGATTAATATATAAACACCTCGAGTGATTAGGAGTGTCTATGGATTTGCATCAAAGAAATCCTAAAGAAGTATTAAAAAAACAATAATAAAAATAATATCACAACCTCAAAAAAGAATATTGTGACATCATTTATAACAATTCTGCTATTCTATCGTCCAGCTCCGAGGGACTGCCCCACATAAATATCAAATTTATCATCAGATTTTTTGCTTTTATTTTTTAAGGAAATTGCACTTTCTAACTAATGACACTACACAGTTTCCAAAAAGTGTTAAAAACCACACACAAAAGAAGTTTGCTAGTTAATAAGTGTTTAGTTTAAAAATAAAAACTAGTTTAACATTGTGTCCTTTATCTTTGTAAATTCCCGTTATCTTTGGGATCTGTCCATCCCACTGATACTGTAGCACTTAAACTGTAGAGCTCTTGATATGTACAGGAATATCGTCCATTTCTATTCTAATCCGCTTTACATATGCACGTGATCTTGTGTCAGCTATTGACGATGCTGCAATTGTTCTACTCCTAAATCTCACATTGCATCATTTGCATCCCTCCCCATCCCCCTCCCCCTAGCTCTGAAAAAAGAAAAAAAAAAAAAAAACAGGTTGTGATGAAATGGAGGAAACCCAGTAATCTGTGCTGTAATGCTGGAACACTATAAAGATTGTGTTTCCCTTCTGTCACCTGTCTAAAACCTCGTCCAGAGGTTGATAAGAGTTCTCGTAGCATTTTATCCTCTTCATGAAGTCCTCCACAGCCTGCTCGGTGTTACAGTGCGTGTAGTCTGGGCTGCCCAGTTTCACTTGCTGGGGAAAATAAAACAAACATAGAGAGTAAGTTAGTGGGCAGGGGGGCGGGGGGCTAAGTGGAGGAAGTGGCAGCAACACTAACGATACTCACGACAATGTTTTCTGCAATAACGTCAGGGTCTTCACACACAGACTCGACGAAGAAAACCTGAGAGAGAAAACAAAATGGCGTTTTAAAGGAAAAATATGTAGGAAACATACCATGTTGTCTAGCTATGCTTACATGCAGTCTATTAATTCGGTAATAATCTGATTGACAGTGTAAAATTGAACCAAACAAGATAAAGGGTAATCCTTTTACTAATCTAGTCAAATAGAAGAATAATCGCCAGTTCTACACATATTCGTTTGTATCATTACAAGCTCTAACAGCTAATCCTTTGAGGAAAGCAAGATTTTTTTAATGAAAATTTTGGGGGGTTTTTTACAAAAAAAATGTAATAAAAAAAATCGGCATGCGAACAGAACCGTTACGGCGCTGCACCTTAAATCCGTTCTGTTCAGCAAATCGAATGATGGTCTCTCTCCGCTCTCTCGTAGTGTTTGTGGCATCAAATACCTGCAGATATCAAAAATGCAGAAGGGAAGCATAACATGAAATGAAACGAGACAGAGAGCTATGTACAATAAATAAATAAATAAATAAATAAACAAATAGATAAAGTGCACATGACGATCAGGGTTGAAGCAGTGCATTTTTTATTTTTATTTTTTATTACTCACCGCCACTTGCCCCCCGTCCTCGGTGAGATACTGATGCACATCATTAAGAGCTGCTGATGCACACTGCCTGAGAAACCAGGAAGTCAGGATCCTTGATTAAAGTCATATTGCTTGAAATACTGAAGCACATATAACAACAATGAAAATGGGTTCCATGGTGAAAGAACAGTCTGACGTTTTCTTACTTGTAAATTACTGTTAATTATGGACCGACAATCTCCACATAACCCGAGAGGGATCCCCCCCCCCTCATCTGTAGTAATGACGATTCAGCTGTCTGTCCCGTCACGGCACGGCATTTCTGTTCTCAACACACTCTAGGAAACCGCGAACACTTACTTTCTGATTTTAAGCCCCTCCTCGTTGTCCGGACGGAAGAACTCGAACGACTTGTAGATCTTCACGCATTCTCGTCTGTATTGCCCGACGTTAAATTCTGCACAAGAGGACAAGGAGGACTGCGTTTAGTCACATAGCGACTACTGCTTGATCCACTGGCTCTGGATAACGTTTATTTATTAAGCAGCAATTTTCTAATTCAATCTAAAAAAAAAAAGAAGAAAAAAATAATTTTTAATACAGTGATATTACTTAACGGAGAAAGTCTCAACTCAATGGAGTCACTCCGGAACTCAACGGACGACTTTTGAGCATCGAGTGCACTATGTAGTGAGCACATCAAGTGATGAATCGATATAAGACGAAGTACTGGATGCTTAAAAATAATTATTTCCGTATGAACAATAGTTATAGATACACAGTGTTTTATGGGAGGCAAGTTCACTTTAGAAAAAAAAAGTTTTTTTTAAAAGAGAACATTTTTGAAATAAAAAAAAAAAAAGATAACAACCTCAATCAATGCAATTAAAAAAAATCATGAGACAGATTAACTATTAATTGGTTCTTAATAAAAAAAATTTAATACTAACAGCAACACTCGAATTTCACGTTAACGTGTTCGGCGTGATGCTTGACGACCTTTGCGATGAGATTCTTTGGTGGAAACACGCAACTTTTCTGCTTTCTATCGAGTCTAACGTGTTCAGGGCTCAGTACCTTTCGTTGGGACGCCAATCCAGTTGAGGTAGCGGGTGAGTTTCTTGGAGATGTAGGTCTTGCCCCGGGCTGGCAGGCCGACCGTGACGATGACGGTGGGACAGTTGGTCATGCATACTGTAAAAAAAAAAAGAAAAAAGAACATCAGACCGTGTAAACAACCGACAGAGAGACAGAAAACCATTTATGTACGGTGCGTGATCAGGACTTTATTCTGATAAAAATCCCTTCAATGCCATGTGTTCTCTGTTTTTATTATAGCCGTAAATAACTGATCCGATAAAGGCACAGCCGACCTCCTCCTGTTTCATCGGACGACTCGAGCATCGTGTTGTCTCTCTAGATCAAGGGTCATATGAAATCTAAGAAGATATGAAAATTGCACAACATCACATACTTACGCTTGGAGTTTACAAAATAACGAGGTGAAGAGTGCACCGAGTTGTTTGGACGAAAGAAAGAAAGAAGCAAAAGAGCCTAATAAAACGAGGACTGTAAAAAGACTGTAATTAAAATCGTTATTTCAGATTTAGAAAATATGCACCAGACACAACAGGATTACATCCTAATGTTTTCTTACATTTTTATTTTCTAAAAAAAAAAAAATATATATATATATTTTAAATAAATAAAAACCGATTTACGTCAAGCCTACAACATTACGTTATCAAACAACGATTATGTAAAAAGTCAGTACGTTTACATGGACGACGATATTCCGATTTATATGAAGCTCGGATCAAGACGATACTCCGTTTAAAGAAACTACAATGTAAACAGAGCTTTCTGATGACCTTAATCCGACTAAACTCGTACTCGGAGAAAACACAATGTCAGAATGCTGTTTAGACGCTCACTTTCTGACACAAGGTAAGCAAACAACTTCACAGAAAAGGTTCCAATTATTGTGTTTTCCTTAAGTAATGGTTGTTACTTCATTACGGCACCTTGCTACTCTGTAGTCGCGTCGCGCACTGGCATACTGAACAGTGCGAAATAAACCGCGCGCGCACACACACACGGGTTTCCATGGACACGCAGGTTCTTCTGGACGGCCGCGTGCGTAGTACGCGCTTTCTAGTGCGCTAGGGCGCGTTTTCTTTTCCTGAACGTGCGTAGCCTGGGGCCTGGTGAGCATCCTACAGTACGTACCCCTCCTCTGAAAGATCGTCTTCTCTGGAAGGCCGTTCTTACACGGCATCCAGATTTTCTTCAGCGGGTTCTGAGTGAGCTCTCTGGACGGTGTGAGGCTACAGTCATCCGTGCTTTTGTTGTTGTCCATTGTGCTGCTCTTCCGTGTGTGCGTGAGAGAGAGAGAGACTTCAGTAGTATCGGGATGTTAGATACGCACACACGCCGCGCGTGTGTGAAAAAGCTAAACGCAGAGTAACATGACTGGATTGATGGTTTACAACCCAGTCACGATGTAAAACCCGCCCCAGCTGTACCAGTGCCAAGTTACATCCACAGACCCAGTGCAGGAAGCGGGTCATATGGGCTGAGAACCGGCGGAGCAGGATTACCGCAGTGCCGCTAAAAGATGCGCACTTAACCGTACTGTACTTACACTACGCAAAATGCGTACAATCATTATGTCTTAGTAAAGCCTGTTTTTTAACCTTGCCTATCTGGGGTTCCCTAACTACAACCCCGGAACTGCATGATTTCAGGATTTTAGTCTTTTGCTTGACGTCTGTATGCTGTTGACGCGTCACACCTCACCTTAAAGCAGCTTTTAATTTTTATTTTTGACATCCATTTTGAGCAGGAAAGGTACAGAAGCACATATCTACCAGGGAAGACAAACAACAACAACAACAACAACAAAAAGGCGGGGGGGGGGGGGACCGGGCATACCATTTGCTCTTTACATTCGGCTGCAGCGTGTCTCCATTTCCGAGATAATACGTTGCGATTCTGAGATAATGTATATAATGAAATAACTCTTTGTTGAGATAAGTAAAAAGAATGAGAAAATAAGTTGATAAGTAACATTAAGAAGTCAGAGGTTTGAGACGAGAAAGGGGAAACTTGAGATAATGCATCAAAATAGTGAGATAAGTCAGACTTTTGAGATGTGTCAAAATAGTGAGATAAGTGTAGAATTTTGAGATAATACGTCAAAGTAGTGAGATAAGTCAGACATCTGGGATCATACGTCAAAATAGTGAGATAAGTCAGACTTGAGATGATATGTCAAAATAGTGAAACAAGTGTAGAATTTTGAGATAAGTCAAAATAGTGAGATAAGTGTAGAATTTTGAGATAATACGTCAAAATAGTGAGATAAGTGTAGAATTTTGAATTCATCAGAAATTTGAGATATAAAACTCCATTTTCTCTCTGTCTGTGACCGTATTAAATTATTCACTAATTAATATCGAAATGTCTTTTTAACACTTTCAAAATCTTTTAAAAAGGCACTCTGGTCCAATTGATCCTGTTTTTAAAAAAAACATAGAAGAGAAGTCATATACATCCCGTCTCTGTCTTTTTAAAAATTCCCACCCACGTGTTTCTAATCAAGCCAATAGGTAAAGTCATTTGACTCCATGATTTACATTTACTAACAATACTGTAAACTGAATGTGTGCTGGTTCTGGCAATTAGAGCACTGTGACTGAGTAATACGTTTATAACTCACTGTTGTAGAGTCCGTTCAAGCATTTAGTGAAGGTGTGTGTGTGTGTGTGTGTGTGTGTGTGTGTGTGAGAGAGAGAGATATGGTGAAATTAACTTCCTTAAAACCTCTTCGGTTGTTCATCATGAACACAAGCCATCAGTCTGCATCTGTTCCTCATTAAACTGAAGTACTGAATCATCAGAACATTTCTGATCTTGAACTTTGTAATAAATATACTGTGCTATCAATCAGTCTGACTCAGTGCTACAATGTGTCTGAACATCCACAAGGTGGCGTTGAGGGACATCAGCAGTCCGGATGCACACCCTTGTGGATTTTGGGTAAGGACATTGACATCAACAGCGTCATTATCACGGCTCTCAGATTTGAATAACGTGATTCATGCTACACATGAGCTCCTCTTCCAGCTATATTTTTGTTGTTGTTGTTTACGTGAATGCAAATGGTGGAGAGATTAAGGAGGTGAATAGAAGAGACTCCGCTCGTTGTCCTACACCTTCAACAGACTATCGTGTACTGATATTAATAACGTAAATTCTTACAAAAAGGCAAGCCGATTATGATGAAATCACTGACAAATGGGGAAGTACCGAGAAAGGAAAGATGCCTGGAACAAAAAGTAAGAAACACAAATGAGACACAAGAGAAGCGACAACCACAGCGACGTAGATTTCAACACAAACGTGAGCACACCGTCTTCCTTCCGCTGACCGTAAAGGCGAGGGACATTGTGGATGGACGTGAGGTGTAGTTTCTAGAAGCATAAAGACCGAACGCACATTATTCCCCAAAGATACGTGCGACGATATGTGCGATAAAACGTCACAGTACACTTCATTATATATATTTTGATAGCGTTAAAACGTTTTTAACAACAATTACACTGAAAGCACCAGATCTCATGCTGTACTGAAAATTTCAAATTGTACAATTTGTAAAAATCAACTGCATTTTTTCCTTCCTTTTCAGTGGTAAATCATTTCGTTTGTAGTCACTTAAATCGCTTAAACCCAGTTTTGCGTTGATTTTTGACAATGGAGACTCCTTTCATCAACTGTAAATAAACGTCTCCTTTCAGAAAGCGTTGCCACGCAACAATTCAATGTTTGTCTTTGCTAAATAACAACACGATTCTGTATCAAAACAAGCTGGGGGGGTTTATGGGGGGTTGTTTTTAACGAGAAGTTATCATCTGCTGATAACATCTCGTGGTCATTCCAACGACACGAAACGTAACTATAAAAGGATAAATTAAAAAAAGTCTCATGTGTCATTCTTTAAACAATTAAAAGCTGTAATTGTTGTCAGGGGAATAGAACACTTCAGGACGTGCTGTTATAGGAAAATAATCAACTTAATAGTATTTTTAGTAATACAATTTAATAACCGCATGAACATTTAACATGAAATGAAATGTAAACATCGTCGCATGCCCATTTCCCAGTTGTATGTTAAACAAATCAGCATTGTTTTTGTTTTCGTTCCGATCCTCCTGCTATCCTGTAATGAATCTGTAAAATAAGAGCACTACATGAAGCACCCTTAGGACCTGGTGCAGGTACAGTCAGGCATGTTTACTCCGTGTATAGGGGTGTGGATTCTGGCCCGGTCACTTTCTCCTACACTCTGGCGCTTACATAATCCACGCTCAGCCACGCCAAATACCCCTCTAATCTCTTATGTACAAACTGTCTGTAGCAATCAGATCTCGGGGGAAAACAATGTCTCCACCTGTAGAGTAAACAGCATGGACTCGTTATGGAAAACCTTGGATACTTCAAACAACAATAGCTGCTACTTTCTTCGTGCATGCAATCAGACACTCAGACCGATCTCTTCATAAAATACAGCCCAAATACGAGTGTGCACACTCAGACTGGTGCGACAATACACGTACAGTCATATAAACAGCTTATCATATGTTGTGCGGCGTTTACATTTTGAGTGCGGGTTTGAGGTAATGAAAAAGCAATTACACGCCATATCGTCTTTCTGGTTCCACTTTTTTCTACCCTAACTGAAAGTCGAGTTTGGCATACTCACATATTCGATAAAATCAAACAAAACAAGGTGATCGTTGACCACTAAATGCAGATACACACGCAGAAATAAATAAAGGGTGCTGGAATGTACCTTTAGTTATGACTGGTGCGGCATCGTGAAACGTACATGAAATAAATCAACAACAGGACAGTTACTGTCCCCTCTCCATAGCGGATTCTTTTCTGATAATAGTCTTTTTTGCCTGATATGCTTGCGAAGTGCTTTATTCCTCTTACAATATGAGAGAGCTCGTTTAAAAATTATCTTTCGCGAAATCAAATACAAAAATACTACTATTTTAATTTCAGAAATTTCTCTTGTGGAACGTCCTCGAGACAGGTTAGCTCCTGTTATCGCCTTTACAACGCTCCGACACTGGAGACTCCTTACATAAACGCTCGAAACACACAGGAAGCTTAGTCAAATAAACGATTACACATGACATGTTTATACATTTAAAAAAAAAAACAGGTTTAGTTAGAATTCGATTCATGTGGATTAATCGGTTGGTGTAAAACTCAGCATTCTGATTGATAACGTGTGAATAAATCTGATCTCAGGGGTCATTTGGTTAATTGATCTCCGGAGAAGACACACAATTGTGGTGTAAAGTGAACACAGCATACACTCCAGGAAGAACAAGGATGTCCCAGTAATTCAAGAATAGAACATAATTAGTGCATTTAAAAAAAAATAAACTAATGATTTCAGTACTTTAAACCAAAAGGATCACTCAAAACACACACGTCATTTAATTCATGACCACGGTTAACAACAAACACACACACACACACCACGTTCAATGCCAATGTCAATCCAAATACAATGCAACGTCAGCCAGTGAACACAGCTTGTTACACCGCTAAATACGTTCACCCGGATTCGTGCATCTACATACTCACACACGATCCTGTATAGTGTAAAGTGCATGCAATGTGGAGTGTTGTGATCGACTGATGTGATTTAAATTTTGAATGGAATCGCTCTTGATGCTGCACACCGCCTACGTGCCTACTCTTGTTTACTTCTTCCTCCTCAGCGCGCGCGAGGAAAAAAAACCCACGGCGTTCACTCTAAAGCTAAATGACTCCTTTTTTCACCTTCTCCGGTTTGTGAATAGAAAAACCTGTTTTTCTTACCCGCCCTGTCAGAATTTGGTGTGTTTTTGGACTTGGCAGCACCCCTCATCTTTCCCCTGCTTTAACACCGTAGGTCCGTTTGCGTTCGAGAGTGTGTGAGCGTGTAATGATGACTCTGATTCGCTTATCTTTTTTTTTTTTTTACTTGACTCCTTTAAAGCGAGTCGTTCTGAAGAATCGATTCCCATACATGAACGAATCCCAAAAGGGTTTTTAGTTATTTTCTTTTATTTTAAAACGCAACGCTTTGTCTTGAACATTATACAGTCTGACTATGAAATATACGAAACATTATTATGATTTGTATGACCTTAGAAGTCCACATAATTACCACTTCCTTAAAAAAAGTTCGTTTCTTACTATTTATATAAAAGTGGGTTGTTGTTGTTTTTTTAAAATGGATGAAATACTTTTAAAATGGATGAAAAACTCATGATCGTGGTGTGTTTCTATTGTAATTAACGTAATTGTAGGCTATATAATATTTCTAAATTCCTGGAGTGTGTGATGAATCAAACCAATCAAAACCCGATTCATTTTAACGAGCTTGTTCGAAAGATTCGACTCGCGGAAGTGAATCACTGATTCCAGAAGGTACACACCCACTTTTGAATTGGTAGTAAAGAAGGAAAAAAAATGAATACATTAAATGTACTTCTTAGGTAGAGTATTTTACTCATTTTGTTGGAACTAAAATGTTATATAAAATTCTTCTTCTTCCCTCCTTCTTCCTCTTCCTCTTCTTCTTCTTCTCTTCTTCTTCTTCTTCTTCTTCTTATGTTAGCCTGAACATGACATTAAACCATATTGACCAGATTGATTTTTACAATAATACTCATTAACAGATATGTTTAAAGGTCACAAGCTGCTGTTATGGAAAGATTATATTTTTGTGATGTTTTGTGTGTTTATAAGCATCATATATTCATCCATACAGTACCTAGGGGTGTAGGTGTAGGTTAGAGGTGTAGGCTAACCCTAACCCTGAATGAAAGGTTGAGCATTGAGATATGATTCATGAGCATTATAATCAAAATCTAATATTTGAATAATTCCCCTGAGTGTGACATTCAGGTCTAACTGGATTAGGCCAGTGTGGCAGTGTAGGTAATTATAAAGTCGTTCCCTGCTGACTTTTGGTCTAGATTGAGAAGGACAATTTGACCTACTGTAGCCATTGGTGCGTTCTGCATTCAGACACGTTTTTAGCTCAGACACTGGAACATTCTGCACCACGGAAATAGCCCGCTGAGGTGTTTATATCAGCTGAAAAAGTCAAATGACAGCTCATGGGATGAGGAAACATCTCATCTGACATCTCAGTTAGATGAACTTAGGTCATGATGATGATGATGATGATGATGATGATGATGATGCACAGGAAATTGATTTAAACTTTGATTTAAAATGCAATTGATTTACACTGCTCGGTTTCACCCGAAAACCAATCATTTTGTAGATATATCAATAGTAAACCTGTGCTGTTGTTTGTTTATGATATTGCTAAATTTCTCCTGAACATCCTCATCATGAAGAAACACAATGACTCACGCACTGCTGAAGAACCAGGCCTTCGCTTAAACAAGGATGAAAGATTGTTTTTAAAACGCACCTTTTCCAAGAATTAATAAATCAGATTAAGCAGTGTGACTCGAACAAAGCCAAGTTAATCTCACACGGGTACGCCACAACAGACTGGTGTTCGGTGGAGAACGTTTGGCCAGTGCGCCTAAAACTACACGTGTAAATAAGATCAAAATCCATGCGCTCAGAAGACTGCGACGGTCCACCAGGGCCTCTGCTATTTCAGGAGCTGCAATGATAGGTCTTATCAGCTCGGCTCAAGATAATAGCACTAATTATGAAGAGCTGCGTGACTGTGTAAGAGGAGCTCTGGAGTGACACAGAAACAAAACACAGGATGGAAAATAGACATAAAAATAAGGATGAGAGAGAGTTTCAAGCAGAACAAAGGCGAGTTTGAAAGGCAGGAAGCTAAGAAATCAGGTGTAAGGTCGAAGAGGAGAGTGAGAAAAACTTAAAGAGTTAGTCAGTCCCATGACGTCAGCCTGAACTTTCTCTGACCTCCTTAAAAATTCTACAGAAAAACAATCCCACTCTCTTCACACACAGAGAGTTAAAGGTAGAAGTAAATATTTCTAACTAATCGAAAATTAACATACATTAATTTTTATCTTATCAAATATGTATAAAAAAATAAATATGCTGCTGACTCTGACAAATCTAGAATTTAGCTAATCTTTAATAACCCTGTTGGAATTAATATGTTGGCATTAGCAATGCGAACAAAACTAGCTAGCAAATCTACTAAACTTACTCATGAGGCTAAGGAGACACGACATCCTGTTGGTAAATCCAGTAAAAGAGGACGCTAGTGCAAAGATCACTATGTGAATTGGACCAGATGTCTTTAAAAGCGGTTAAATAAGTGAGAACATAACTGATTAGTGTAAATGGGAAAGAAAGATATCGCATTGCAGTTGCGATATATAAATACTTTGACGGTCAAAATGAAAATGTAAGGGGCGAAATGTATGCTTCTTTCTATCATAAAGGATAAAGAAGGAAAAGTACAAATAGTCATGATATTTGAGTAGAGTATAAATATTCCAAAATAGTTCTTAAGTGCAGTAATGAAGTACAGTTGCTCAAGTATAAACCCCCTCGAAGTTCACAGGGGTTACAGGAGTTGTGTCCGGCTTGACTGGATCCAGCTGGTTCAAGTGAATTATTCCAGTTTGATGATCTCAAGTGTCACTCCAGCTGAAGCCAACAATCTATCCTGATCTTTTCCTAAAAAACATCCTCTCTCACACTCTATATATCAACAATGTGTGTCCTCCTACAAATGATCCCGCATTAACCCTCTCTCGTCCTTCCGTCTTTCAATTCAAATTAATCTGAGGTGGCTTCATTGTGATAAAGTATTTATAATTGCTCAAAGACAGAAGATACAACGCAATATTCATTAAAAATTAAAGGACGACGATCTCCTCCCTGAACCCAACCTTATCCCGGAAAGACAACAGTGCAAGTTACATTTTGGTCAGCTTTATGCTATAGAAAAAGAACTCAGAATCATTATTACAAGGAATTTGCCTTGGTACAAGGTGCAGACATATAGGGAGAACATACAGCATTCAACTATATATATATATATTAGGACGCCACACACAACAATAAAAGTGTAACCGTGCAAAAGAACGTGCAAGAGTGTTTGGATCAAGATGATGTCAGTGCAAACCATTAAACAGTCTTGAGAAGTGGGTGGGTTCTTTGCCTAGGTATAATCTCTGTAAGGATGGTACTCTGCACCCAATGAACTTCTCAGCCATTCTGATGGTCCACTGCAGCTTAGCCTTGGCCTGAGCAGAAGAGGCACCGAACCAGACTGTTACAGCTGACATTAAGATCGAAACAATGATGGATGTATAAAACTATATCAGTATTTTTGTTGTTGTTGTTGTTGTTGGAGTTTTTGCTTCTTTAGTTGTTGCAGGAAGAAAAGTCACCACTAGCCTTTATTTGTAATAGAAATTATGTTGTTTTTCCATTTCAGGTCCTGTGATAGGCAAGGCATTTTGAATGACTGTGCTGTGCTGACAACCGAGACGTTTATTTCCAGTGTAAGTGTGAATGTCCATCTCATGTGTTTTCTGTGTGTTAATGTCCAGGTTGTTAGGCGTGCCCCATATTGTCCATAAATGGACTCATAGTTGTTGGAAAAGAGTCCAATCAAAGTGGTGTCACCTGCCAACTTGATGAGCTGGCTAATAATTATCCAGTGATGAAAAGTTACTCATTCAGCCATTCTGAATAAATGATTAAAACAATAAACGTATGGATGGATACAGGAGACCATTTGGCCTGTTTCTGCACAGACCTCGCCTCAATTTAGTGCATAGAGAGTTCATGCTATTTATTCATATGTGAATTATTAACAAATTTATTTGAGTATTATTCGTTTGCTTATCTGTTTACAGAAAAAAAAAGACATGTTACAGTCCGTCTATATGTATGATAAAAGCTGTTTTGGGGAAGCTGCTTTGCATCACCTGTTTCATCATTCTGTAGGTGAAGAAATCATTTCTGTTGACACGCTTTTAACCGGCAGGAAGTAAACAAGGCCTGTTGGGGAATCTTATACTGTATACTTAGAAACAGTGTGTTTAACACTTTAGTAACTGTGTGACAGAGTGGAACAAGGCACAATACTTACTCAGACACAATACTTTGAGGGATTGTCTGATTTAAATAGTAAAAATGATCCTAGATCAGCAATCCAGCTCTGTGCAGGTACATTCTGTGTTCCTCAAGATACAAACCTTATGAATGTACTCTCGAGTGGTGCATACGGTCTGATTGTGCCCTAATTGAGTTCAAAAGATGCTCTATTTGAAGGCCCTGAAGACAACCTTGAGGACTCACCTTTTTTGGTTGTAAGGAAAAAGCACCACCCTTGGCCTGATCTAGGATCATCTCATGCACATGTACCTAAAACAGTACAAACCTGTTTCTCCGGCTTCGATACAGAGCATGCTTATGGTAACATGTGAAAAACAGTGGGATTATAGAGACACACGTAATATGGCATGTGAAATATGAGAGTCTGACTCAGTTGTTCAGTCATCTGAGTCACACCGCGCAGACTGTGCAGTCAGTCGCCCTTTAAGACAGAAAGTAGGTGAAAGGTCCTTCTGGTTTTAATATATTCAGAAGGCAGCAGTCTGACAGACGGAAGCTGGATCTCGTCCACATCTCTGCTGCTTAATGTTATTTATACACCACAGAGGCTAGGAGGAAAATACAACTCAGATTAATCTGTGAATTTAGGCAGCAGAAGGCCTGCATTGTTGCATCGTAGCCTTACATTCCTACCATTATTCTTCTAAACAGGGTTTGTTTTTTTCTCATGAGGAGGCTGGGTTTGTAAAACAGAATAACAAAAAAACAGGTTTGGTTTATAAAAAGCGGTGTTTATACTGTATAAACACACTGCATATTTTACCTCATAGCCTCTTCATCCTCAATGTGGCATGAAAAAACCCCAACTCTGACACCCCAGCCTGTACTGCTGGTTCAAACCGAAAGTTCCCTAAGATGAGGAACACTTGATAGTGCCCAACGTGTGCAACTCGAAGGCATTTACGTCTCAACCTGCTGCATGCGTTACATCAACATAGGACACAATTCACACACCCATTCATTCAATGAGCACTTTGGACATCAATCAAGTCGTCAACCAGCCTACCGTGCATGTCATTGGACTGGGGAAGGAAACCGGATTACCCGGAGAAAACCCCCGCGGCATGGGAAGAACTTGCGAACTCCGTACACGCCGGACATTCCCGTGGCGGGAATCGAACCCCCAACCCTGGAGGTGTGATGCCACCATGCGCCCCAACAATCATTACATTTACTATATAAATGATAACTGATAGAAAAACAGTTGCAAAAGAGGGGTGTTTTCAATATGCACATTTTTTATGATGTGAAAATAGTCTATAAGACATGCGTATTATTTTCAGACTGGTACAGCGGGTTAAGAGGTTCCTGGTGGGATTAACGAGGATCCTTCCAGGAACGCGTTCATCTCTTTAATAGCCTTAAAGGTCGCACGCAGCATTGGAGGTCGGAAAACGACTAGAAGAAAACAACAAAGGAAGGAAAGCCCCTTTATCTCGGAATTCCTACTCAGGAACTCTGAACGGTCCGCTCAACCCCCGAGTTCAGCAAGTGACATCAAATCAACATGGCTGCTCACAGCATCAACAGTGAATGAAGTAACACTTCTCGCCTTTAAATGGAGTTACACAGTATTTACAATGATCTCCTTACAGGCATATTCGCTTGTTCAAGCTACAACACTGACTATACAGTTCACTGTTTCGAGGAGGAAAATATACATCACTTAAGAGTCAATCTAAATAAAATCTGTTGATGTTTACTCAACAGCCGATCTGTGTAAACATGTGCATAAACAGTTTAGCCGTTAGTTAGCCGAGTGAGCTAGACTGTTTAGCCAGATATTTTCATTTTATTTGTCACTTCGATGTTGGGTAGTGATCATCTGTCGTGTTAAAGCTCAATATATATAAGGGGGTATCTTTGCTTGATGGCTATCATGTAGCTAGAAACATATCATATTAACATGAGCTAGCTAGCTGGCTAACAATCCTAGCAGGCAACATCATTTGGCTAAGTTTCTTAGCTAGACCAGTGCTGTGTGTGCTGTTGATCTTGGTAATAAACTTTTATATACAACAACAACAACAAAAAAAAGTAGGATTTTGAGATTAGTCTTTTGTAAATGTGGAGGGTCAGGGGAGGGGAACGACTAATTTGTGAGGTAATTACTCAAGTAGATTTTTATTTCAAGTAGATCTTTAAATTTCTTGATCATTCTTTTTGTTTTTACTGTAGTAATGATCACCTCAGTAGCACCACTTTTAGTCAAATCAGTGTGTTTTGTACTTTTTCCATGACTGCCTAATACTCAAACGGATGAATGATCTGCCCCGAGGAGCATTATTCCGAATAACATCTTTAGATTTCCCAAATGTAGCATTTACAGTCTTAAAAGACGAAGGAATGACAGCATCAATGACTTTCTTTTCAATGACAATAACTTTCATCGTTTCTGATTTTTAAACCTTTTTTATTAAAACAATGTCACCTTAAATACAGTGATTGCTCTCCGGCAAATTTTACTTAGCAAATTCATAATAAAAGACTCTAAGGGAAAGGTCACAAAAAAACACCTTTTTTGGCCAAAATGCTGCTGTAAGTGTCAAGTGTCAGGTTAACACACACACACATACACACACACACACACGGAAAATGAAATGAAAACGTTCTTCCGATCAAAAAAGGAGCTAAAAGAGAAAGACATGAAGAAATGATGATCAATCATCATGCAGCCCATCAAGTGAAGTACAAAACACACACACAATCAGTCCTAGTAGTGAGTGTGTTCACTAAAGTGTGTGTTCTCATACAGTCCATCTTCTTCTTGTCCGAGCAGACGAGGAAGAGGAGGCAGTGAGGAGGAAGGATAAACTTGACTGCTTTAACACTGGCAGTGTACCGTTGGTGTGTAGTGTCTCGGGAAAGCTTCTGTATTAATAAACTCAAGGCATAATGGATGCACCAAACACACACACACACACACACACTAATAAAATACACATATGCAACTTAAGATTTGAAAAAATATATAAGCAACACATATAGAAGCATCTACAAACACACACAGACAACGTGTGTGTGTGTGTGTGTGTGTGTGTGTGTGTGGGGGTGTGAGATGTGCTGTTTACAGTGAAGGAGTGTCCTCATTCTGTCCTCACATTCACTTCCTCCTCTACCTCCCCACACTCTGTGCCACTCATCCATAAATCTGTCCATTTGTCCTCTTCTTTCAGTCTCTCCCTTGCGCCTCATTGGCTGTTACAGACAGTTGCTCCGCCCTTTCCTCCTGCCGCTGCAGCTTTCTTCCTTCTCTTGTTGAGCAGTGGGTTGCTGGAGGTATCTAGGTCTTTAATCTTCACCTGGTCATAGTCCACGCGCATGGTGGCAAGAGCACTCGTCATCTCCTCCTAAACACACACACACACACGTAAGCAAAGAAGTTGAGAACGTGAGCAAGAAGACAATACGTAAGTAGATTAAGAAATTAAGTAATTAAGATAGTGAACAAGAATAATAATAAATAATGATAATAATAATAATAATAATCATCAAGAAAATATATCTGTAGACAAGAAAATAAGTAACTAAATACGTCAAAAGAAAGTAATAAACAAGCCATCCAATATAAGTAAGAATTATGTATGTAATAATAATAATAAGTATAAAAGTATGCATGTGAGTGAGTGTGAGAGCTACCGAAACAATTCATCAAGAAAGTGAAGAAAAAAAGGTAAATAAACAAGAAAATGTATTAAGAAAATGTATTAAGAAAATGAAAAAAGTAAATCTGAAGTAAAAGACGAAGTTTGCTGCCCTCCAGTGGAGAAAAGTGCGAACTACAACAAACGCCATTTCCATAATAAATAACAAACATTCATATTTATTACATATTTTATATGTATATATTTAATGAAATAAATCGACTACCTTTTTGTTTATTTATGCATTTGATTATTATTAATTCTTTTACTTTTATTATTGTTTAATTGTAATTGTAGCATTGTAACGTTCTTTTGGACGAAATAGGTGTACGTGTAATTACAGATGATTATGATGATGCTGATGATTATTATTAATTAACTAATAAATTAATGAATTGATTGATTGAGTGATTAATGTATCAATCCATTTTCCAAACTGATTATCCTACACAGGGTCGCGGGAAGTCTGGAGAATATCCCAGGGAACTCGGGCACAAGGCGGGGGACATCCTGGGCACGGTGCCAACCCATCACAGGCCACAATCACACACATTCACACACTATGGTCAGTTTAGAGATGCCAGTCAGCCTACAACGCATGCCTTTGGACTGGGGAGGAAACCCAGAGTAAAAAAAACACAAAGCCACCATGGTCCCTATTTATATATTTTTATATTATTATTAGCAGTAGTATTATTATTTGTAGATGTCTCTGATTCGATATCCAGGATTGGTTCTGAGCCGATACCAACAAAAAGCATTGGCTGAGATATCGGACCGAATAAAGAATTAATTTTATTCACTCCTGTAACTAATGGAAAAGGTTGAAACCAGGATTGGATTTTTGCAACTGGAAATGTTTGCACTTAAAGAGCCTTGAATGTTTTTTCTTTCTTGGTAGGATTGATTTTTATTACAATATATATTTTCTACATGATTATATTTATTATATTTGCAATGCACGTGATTTATTTTGAAAGCTGTAGTTTGGTGTAACGTCATGTGTGTGCAGCAGGGGGCAGTGCTGTACCTTCACTTCGTCCCACAGTTCTCTATCCTCAGTGAGGACGCGTGTGGTGTGCAGTGGCGTTGGAGGAACCACCATGGACCGCTGAAAACACAACACAAATATACACTGAAAAAGTGTAAAGACTACAATCCACTAATATGCAAATTACATGCAAAATACATCTCTCTCTCTCTCTCTCTCTCTCTCACACACACACACACACACACACACATACACACTGCAGACTCACATTGATCCAGGGATGGTTCATGAACTGTGTGATGGTCATCCTCTCGTTAGGGTCAGTCTTCAGCAGCTGGTTAATCAACTGTTTGGCTGGATGAGGACACACACATACACAAGATGTGTTAGACACACACACACACACACACTTTCACAAAACCCACACTGAAATGTGACACATTTTAAAGACGAAAGCAGAAAAATGATACACATTCACACATAAAACCACAACCGCTGAGGCATTTACAAGCTACTATTTAAAATAGCGCAAACACACACACACACGCTGTGGTCTCACCCTCCTCTGACACCTCGGCCCACTCGGGGTTGGGAAACTCGTACTGGCCCAAGCGGATGCGCCGCTTCATGCCTGGAGAAATTGCCTGACCCGTGTTGGAGTAGAACGGCGGGAAGCCACACAACCTTCACCCACACACACACACACACACACTCAGATAGTATTGCTTAGGACAGACAGTCTGATCTCTATCAGCTCGTTTTTTCTACCATGAATATATTCCACAAATATTTACAAGTCAGTTACAGGTGGCTAAATACAGTGCCTTGCGAAAGTATTCGGCCCCCTTGAACTTTTCAACCTTTTGCCACATTTCAGGCTTCAAACATAAAGATATAAAATTTAAATTTTTTGTGAAGAATCACCAACAAGTGGGACACAATTGTGAAGTGGAACGAAATCTATTGGATATTTTAAACTTTTTTAGCAAATAAAAAACTGAAAAGTGGTGTGTGTAAAATTATTCGGCTCCTTTACTTTCAGTGCAGCAAACTCACTCCAGAAGTTCAGCGAGGATCTCTGAATGATCCAATGTTGTCCTAAATGACTGATGGTGATAAATAGAATCCACTTGTGTGTAATCAAGTACACTGTAAGAAAGCCATTTCTCAAAGATATCCATAAAAAGTCTCGTCTAAAGTTTGCCACAAGCCACCTGAGAGACACACCAAACATCACACCAAACGTTGAGAAATGGCTTTCTTCTTGCCACTCTTCCTTAAAGGCCAGATTTGTGCAGTGTACGACTGATTGTTGTCCTATGGACAGACCCTCCCACCTCAGCTGTAGTTCTCTGCAGTTCATCCAGAGTGATCATGGGCCTCTTGGCTGCATCTCTGATCAGTCTTCTCCTTGTCTGAGCTGAAAGTTTAGAGGGACGGCCTGGTCTTGGTAGATCTGCAGTGGTCTGATACTCCTTCCATTTCAAAATGATCGCTTGCACAGTGCTCCTTGGGATGTTTAAAGCTTGGGAAATCTTTTTGTATCCAAATCCGGCTTTAAACTTCTCCACAACAGTATTACGGACCTGCCTGGTGTGTTCCTTGGTCTTCATGATGCTCTCTGCGGCTTACAACAGAACCCTGAGACTATCACAGAGCAGGTGCATTTATACAGAGACTTGATTACACACAGGTGGATTCTATTTATCACCATCAGTCATTTAGGACAACATTGGATATCATAGATCCACTCTCGAACTTCTGGAGTGAGTTTGCTGCACTGAAAGTAAAGGGGAGTATGCATACACAACACTTTTCAGTTTTTATTTGCTAAAAAAGTTTAAAATATCCAATAGATTTCGTTCCACTTCACAATTGTGTCCAACTTGTTGGTGATTCTTCACAAAAAATTTAAATTTTATATCTTTATGTTTGAAGCCTGAAATGTGGCAAAAGGTTGAAAAGTTCAAGGGGGCCGAATACTTTCGCAAGGCACTGTACATACGAATGATTCACTTAGATCTTGAAGTCAAGTGAATTATTTTTATTCATACTCACAGGATGTACATGATCACACCCAGAGACCACATGTCACATGATTTGTCGTATTTCTCAGGACCAAGAACCTCGGGAGCTGAAACAGAGACACAAACACACACACAAAGAAATGCAAATCAACGTATGAGCAAATATATACAAAAAAACTGAGTTGACACTTTGAGTCGACTCATGTATTTAAAGAGTCATAAACGTATCCTTCTGCCTTCTAAAGTCAGCAGTTGGTCAGAGTGAGATCCTCTAATGCCGTTACACACGTACAGTGACTGAGGTGCGTCTCTATGAAGTGAATCTTCTTAGCGAGTCATTCCGAACGATTCTGAGTCAGTTGTCATGAGAATATTAAGGTGTATTATATTTGACATTTGACTGTGGATGAACTTCAGCTTGTTTTAATGATGTTATAACATACTGTGTGGAGGAATGCGTACTGCATTGGAGAAAGGAAAATATGTAACTGTTTTGAGCCGTTGCAATCAAAAACTTGGGAGCTGCAAGAGTCGACTCTTACTGCTCTGACTCTCGAAACAGAGACTTAATTCCCATCACTATGGTTTTGTAGCATCATACGTACCGACGTAGTACGGAGTGTAGCATGGCGTCTGCAGTGGGTTGTGCAGTGTGGTTTCTTTCGCAAAGCCGAAGTCTGTGAGTTTGAGGACACAGTTGGAGTCTTTGCTGTTGTAGAGCAGGTTCTCGGGCTGGATTTAAAGAGCGTTACATAATAAATGTCTTCATTATAGCTTTCCAGTGTTACATTAGAGTGTGGTACTATTACAGTAACATACAGTATACCGAAAGTTTCCTGTTACACACACACACACACACACACACACACACACACACACACACACACACACACACACACACACACACACACACAGTCTCTTGCACTGTGTCACCTTGATGTCTCTGTGTGCGATGTTCATGTTGTGCAGGTACTCAATGGCAGTGCCAATGTCTCGCATGATCTCAGAGCCCTCTACACAAAAACACATTCAGTTAGGACATTTCTAAAAATGATTAGAAGAATATTTCCCACACATAACTGTATGTGTGTGTGTGTGTGTGTGTGTGTGAGTGTGTGTGCGCATGAGAACTTACCTCTCTCAGTAAAGGCCTGGTCTCCTCTGGCTTGAATCCTACTGAAGAGCTCTCCTCCTTCCATACTACAACACACACACACACACACACACACACAAACACACACACACAAACAGTGAGTATTTGAAACTTTGGGGTAAACATTTAATTATCCAGTATAAAAAACAAACAACAGTAGGAACAAATGGGAGCGAATGAGTGAGAGAGAGAGAGAGAGAGAGAGAGAGAGAGAGGGAGAGAGAGTGTGAGTGAGAGAATGAGAGAGAGATGAGAGAGAATGAGAGTGAGAGAGAGATAATGAGATAGAGAGAGAGATAATGAGAGAGAATGAGTGGGAGAGAGAAGAGAGGGAGAAAAAAGAGAGAGCGAGAGAATGAGAGAGAGAGAGAGAATGAGTGAGAGAGATAAGAGACAGAATGAGTGGGAGAGAGAAGAGAGAGAAAAAAAGAGAGAATAGAATGAGAGAGACAGAGAGTGAGAGAGAGAGAAGAGATAGAGAATGAGAGAGAGAGAGATAGATAGATTGTATTCAGAAGAAAATACAGACTGCAATTGGAGCGTAATTAAATCATGGGACATTTTTACTGAAGAGAACTGCTGAGTGAGACACACACACACACACACACACACACACACACAATTTCACAATGTCTTTAGATCCGCTTTCCCTCAACTCTCTCTCTCACACACACACACACACACAGTTTCATAAACTTTTCAGATCCTCTTCCCTTCAACTCTCTCTCACCCCCCCCCCCACACACACACAAACAGAAATCACATTCCTCTAGACCGGTCCTTCTTATTGCACCTTCACAAAGTTCTTAACATTTTTTGTTTTGTTGAAAGTGTGTGTTAATGTCACTCTGAACCTCATCTGGGGTTCGTCTTTGGTTTGTTTTAAACTAACCACTGCACTCACATATTCTCTCAGTTTCTCAGTCATCATGGAAACTCGGAGAGGAAGCCAAAAAATGACACAATTTACACAAAAATGCAGAGTAACAGGCAGGGCAATTCAGTGGAACAGTGCGAGTCTCTAACAAACACTCTCTCACACACACTCTCACACACATACTGAAAAGGTTAAGTGGGGATTAAAAAGTCTTACTAAGTCTGGATTGGGGAAAAACGCTGCCATTTATAGAGCAGTGCTGAAGTTTCCACACACACACACACACACAGTTTTGTAGATGTGGATCAAGTTTGAAATCTTGGACGCAGCCATTAAAATGCTACTCGGACACGAAAATCCACCTGTTTCACTTTTTATTAATGAAATAAAAATAAGCTTTTATCAGAAATGAAACACTTCGTCACCATCACCTCAGTTTGGGGAAAACACTCAAGTGTGTAACGCTGTGGATCCCCAGGCGTGGAACTTTAAAACCACAGAGCGGGTGCAGAGAGCTATAAGTCATTTCCTGACATGTTGTGTGCGCCTGTGTGTGTGTGTGTGTGTGTGTATGTGTGTGTACATGTAGACTAGTGGTTAAGAATGTTCTTTTGGTGGCCATGGTGTTAACGGTTCAAGTCCCAAAAAGAATTGACCAGCAGCACTCTTACAGTTACTCCACACACACACACACACACACACACACACTCTCACCCTACTCTCTTTCACTCTCATGCGCTCTATCACACAGAAAAGAAGGAGACATGGAGCGGGTGACAGGAAGCCCAAGGAGCATGACGGAGAAACAGAAAAGAATGTAAAACTGCGCAACGCTGTGGTTCCTTCACGTCCGGTCATCAGAGTTACTGTTAATGAACGCGCCGCTTCCCGTTTTCCGCAGACTAGCTGCTCCTGTTCTCTTCCCCAAATTTGTTTTACCTGGATTAACCTTCTTGTCACAAATTATTTCGTCAACGTTTTGTCTGTTTGGCCGAGCCCCATGTTAGCAGAAGAAGCAAGGACTTACTGAAAGCCAAGTCAAGTTCACTACAAGGTGATTTTAACTAATCACAACGGTCATTAATGCACGACGACTGAGTTTCGAAGAAATAAGTGATTTAAACTCGACAGCGAATTGGTGCGTCTAATCGAAATCTCATCGCGAATGAAGCCAAGGTTCGCATTACAGATGTCTCTCGTAGGACACAGACGATTTTGCCAAACAGACCGGACTTTCGCGAGCGCCACGTTTTTAATGTGAGTCAACGCTCCTGAGAATGTTGTATGGATCAATAAATGAGATAAATGAGGCACGTCGCCAGCATGACAACTTTCGGGAAAAGTAGGCCAATTCGGCGTTTTTACGCTACTCGCTGACCAAAAAATTAATACGGTATTTGGACTCGAACGGATTTGTTCTCCTTGTGCTTCAAGGGTTTCCTCTGGATACTCCGGTTTCCTCTCCCAGTCCAAAGTCGTTCGCTGTAGTCTGATTGGCATTTCCAAACAGTCCGTAGTGTGTGAACGTGTGTGCAGTTGTGCATGGTGATGAGCTGGCACCCCGAGCTCCCTGGGATAGGCTCCAGACCCCCTGTGTGACCCTGTGTAGGATAAGTGGTATGGAAAATGGATGGATTCGAAAAGATAATGCGTTCTTAATGAGTATAAATAAACATACGATTTTTTTCCTTGGAAATTAAGGGCTTTAATTAAGAGATTAGATCCTGAGCGAAGCAAATAAAACGTGGTAAGTCGTGCAATTTTATCGTTCACGTGATGCACGGGTCCCTGTGTCTTAAGTTAGGCTTATGTTAACAAGTAAATGTTGAATATACATCGTCCTCTGCTGTTACTGGAAAACGTGAATACTGTAATCGATCTTCACGTATCGGTCACAGCAACAGTAACTACTCGACCGGTATCTAGTCTTCTGCCCATTCCAGTCAGTTTCAGAAAACAGAATTAGCTTTTTCCTTATCCTGGCATGAATAAATAAGCCTGTCACTGTCATTTCCAGTCACTCTGAGCAGCTGCTGATGACCGAGGACTGAGCTATGACTGAGTTACGAGAGGGCTGAGCGATGCATGCTGGGAAGAGCGGTTCAATCGGCGGCACGTCCTCACCATTCCATGATAATGAGCAGGCACTTTTTCCCGTGGTGCATGTTTTCGTAGAGGCTCATGATGCGCACTATGTGCATCCCGCTGGAGACGCGCCAGTGCAACTCCACCTCGCGGCGCGCTTTCGGGCTGTCGTAGAGAATCTGCAAAACACAGAGTGGAGAAGCCGAAATAAGGTCAGGAAGGAAAAATTACATGCGTTAATACAGCACGGTGGAACGGTTTCGTAAATGTGCCCCGACAAGCAATCAAGAAACTGTCGTCTTTGGGATGAGTGTAAGAAGTACTGAAATTACAATAACACTTTAAATACTAATAATGAAAGTGTAAGTGTTAAACTCTGGTTTACCCTCTTACTTCCTCGTTTAATATACGTACGATGTACTAGCCTGTCAGAAGATCGGTGTACAGCACTATTTCAAAAGCAAATATTCTGATTGATCGAGATAAGACATTTAAACAATGGACCATATACTCAATACTTCGTACTGTAGGGTGAAATTTCCCAGCATCAAACCCCAAAAAAACTCTACTGATGACGCATTTTGGAGTACAATTTGAATGATCTGAAGCACTTTGGGTGGATAACGAATGGCCTTTTCCTTCCTCTGTGTTGGGAAATCTTGCGTCCTGCATTACAACTGGTTAGTAATTCTCACGCTGTATCACTAATGATGGTTTGCTAACAGTAAGCCATTAGCATGAAGCACACATGGTCTAAGAATGACCAAAAAAACAATGGATGTTAATTGCATATATATATATATATATATATATATATATATATATATATATATATATATATATATATATATATATATATATATATATATATGTATATATATATGTGCTACTACAACGCACTCCAGAATGCTACATGACAGGACAAACAACATATTATACTGTTTGTTAATTTTATGCTGGAATTTCCTTCAGAGTTGCAACGCAGCACATTTGACACTTTATTCATTTGGCAGATTTTTACTAGTCAGATCTCCACTGTGCTGGTAGACAAAAGACGAAACCCCTTACTCAATGAAGCAACTATTCTAACTCAGTATAGAACCGTCCCTTTGTGTTACGCAATTTACTTTCACGGTAGATGTTGGAGAAAGTTCCCAGTTTGTCCGAAAATGTCACAGGTCACAGGTAACACTTAGGAATAAAAACCAAAATCCCAGTGTAAGCCCATGTGAAACAGGTGAAAGCCACCTATTAAGCCAAAGAGAAAATTCAGGGACAAAAATGCTACGGAAGAGCAATTGTAAATCTGATCAAATATCTGTACAAATTCCTCGCAATATATAAAAAACAAATTAAATTGAAAAAAAACCCAACATGCTTGAATTAAGCAAACCACTACAAAATGTATGAATGGGGGTGAAAGGTCATAATATCTTAATACACACCCTGTTACGTGTAATAGCTGATATCATGACGAGAAGTTTATAGCCTGTCATTTAAGGTACAATATTTTCATTTATTATCTAAGGTAAGTATTTTAAGATCCTTCGCTCCTTCTCAAATGTCTCTCTTGGTACGTGACAGAGAGAAGGACAGACGTAACCCTGGAATGGACACGAGGCTGTGACATTGCACATGTCTTCCATCATGGTGTATTTTTAGGAGCAGAGTGTAAATCAATCTGTGTGTGTGTGTGTGTGTGCGTGTGTGTGTGTGAGAGAGGAAAGAGGTTAAGAAGGAGAGTGCAAAAGTTCATATTTAAGTTGAACACTAATCATATTGAACATGTAGCAATAACCAATTATTTATTTATTTATTTACTATAGTTTACACCACAAGGCTGATGAATTCCCGAATCTGATTGGTTCGAATAATAACAGCAGCTCCGACTGAAGCGCTTCAGTCACATTTATATTAATGCGCTCGCTTTAATACGTTATCGTTTCCATAGTAACAGCTCGTTCACAGGGACGTGTGTTAGTATTGATATGGTGATATAAGTTTTCTACAAGGAGACATTTACACATCAGCGCTTTGCAACAATTCAAAGCTACTTTAGGTGTAACTTTAGGTTTTTCGTCACAGGAAATTCTCGAGGACGGAGGACTTTGCGTTTTCGCAGTAACATGTCAAGCTGCATTTTTTTGGGTCTTCACAACTTCGAGAGGGAAAAGAGGGTAAACCTGGCTATAAGTTAAAAAGTTAAAAAAGAAAGAGTGCATTCCGTAACCACGGTATGAATTATGATATTTTATACACACAAGATACCCCTACGTTACCCCATTCGGATGCTGCACCAAGAAAGGCAATATATAGACTTAACACTATAGAACGATATATAACACTATAGAACGTAACATTCAACACTATCATTTTCAGCCACGAGTTACATCAGCATACAGTCTTGAGAGCCGTGCAAACACAAGCATTGATTAAAAAAAAGTCAAATTTAATCCTGACCATCGTCAAATACTACACGATACCAATTATGTAGGCAGAAATGATAGAATATCAATTGTATTCACAAATTAAAATTCCAGTGAAAATGCAAACACCAATAATCATAATCTAACAACAGGAAAAACAAACAGAAATATACAAATACTTTTCTTCTGTAAAACTGCATATAATGTTTAAATAGTGAAAAAGTAACAAGTCTTAAACTAGGCTGTAATACATCAAAACAGTGGCTATGTTTACATGGACAGCAGTAATCTAAATACTGACCTTATTCTGATTAAGACAATATTCTGATTAAGGTGTTTACATGAGTCGCTTTTAGAATATACGTAGTCGTTATAGAACATAGAGCGATTAACGGTACACGTCATTATGTCCCCACGCCATGCCATCTGTCGTTCCCTCCTGCATTTCGTGAGGGTTTCGTGACAGTTAATTTTACGAAAGCTTCAAGAGCAGTTAATTATTCGTCATGCTGTACATGTGAATAGACGACTGCTTGAAGCCGTGGGCTGCGTCTCAATCCACGTACTTACCTACTATATAGTAGCCGAGATACATGTATTTAACCCACTATATACTGTAGTAGGTAAGTACGTGGTGTCGGACACAGCCGTGCTCTCTTGTTTGCCGTCAAACGGTTGAGCGCTGCCGTGTGTGTACGTGTCCTGACACACAATGCAGTGAAAACTCTCACATGACGTTAATAGTGTGATTAAGGCGTGTACATAATCGATATGTCGATAATGCGACTAAAACAGAAATACTCCACACGTCTTAATTCCATTTGTGTTTTCTTCGGGTATAACTTTAATCAGATTAAGGTCATCAGTAATCTCTGTTTACATGCTAGTTTCTTAATCAGAGTATCGTCTTAATCTGGTTCATATCGGATTATCATTGTCCATAAATGTATTGAGTAACTCAATAATGATTCAAATCAAGCACAAGTTTATTCAAGTACTGACTTTACTCTTATACTACATACTAGGGTTGGAACTCTGTCTTCGACCGCGTTTGTTCTCGTTCTACATGTGAGACGCCCACGCCGCGGTGCGTAAACACGTCATCAACTATACTGTCAGTATCGCGGAATTCTTATCATTTGGAGGAATTGTACTGGTATATCTTGAGCGATATGATTAGGCACCAAGTGTATTGACATTTGGAGGGAAGAATAATAAAGGATTCTTTACAGAGAGAGCAACTTGTATTTGAATTCTTCTCATTGAGTTTCATAACAAATTAATAAAAAAAAAATATATATATATATATATATAAACTGGTAAAACACATTGTCATGGTAATACATTGAAACCTTGGGCACTTACTGTAATAAAAAAAAAAGATCTGGACGCTTCTTTAATTTAATATGAATCACTGATGGCAATCATTTCCAGAGCTGTTTTTTAAAAAATGCAAAACTTATTATTTTAATAAGCCGATCTTACCAAGAGAGGCCGGTTCATTCACTTTCATACCGATAATGGTGAAGAAAAGAAAAGAAAAAAAAGGACAAGCGCTAGCCGCTGAGAATAACTGGCAAACGTGACACAATGCTGCATTTTAAACACGTTGTTTTCTTCATTTTAGCTCAACATAACCCAAAGCCACTGCATTATCATAGAGGACTGAGCGATGGGGCTTCATTAAGCAGCGGCTCGTCATTTGGTTACGGGCAAACAAATAAACGAGCAAACAAACACAGAAACAGACGAGCGGCGTTTTGTATCAATTAAAACTGAAAGCTGTTTGTGTGTAGATAAGATGTGGAGGCGTTAATATGTAATGCGGTTTGACCTCCACCCACGTGCACGTCATTTCTGCTGATCGTAAACCATAAACTCTCGGTTTGTGTGTGTCCCATGAACTTGCCACTTTGTTTATAGCGCCAGCAGCTGGAGTGGGTCTAAACACTTCCTTATGCTTAGTCACTCTTTGTGTTTCAGAAAGCAGTTACACGTGTTGACTGAGGATTTCAAGTTCAACTCTCGACCTTGAACTTGTGAGCGATTTATTCTCTCTCTAGTCCGTCCATCATTCAGCGAACAAATCACAAACAGAAAACACACACTCTCTATACGGTAGATGGACAGACGGAGACCGGACAGAATCAGAAAGCAAATTTATAAAAAAATTTTTTTTTACATTTTCTTGTTTGAAGACCTCTATGGCTGCGTCCAAAATCGTGTACTGAGACAGGGCGTACCGCATTCAAAGCAGTACCTACTGCAGGGCCGTGGAAACAGTAGGTACTAATCAGTATGTGTCTGTAGTATGAATACAATCCCGGACATACTACATCTGCCGTGTGACAGTCGACCTCAACATAAAGAGAAAAATTTTAAAGGGAGCACCAGATTAAAGCCGCACTAACGGGAAAATGCACATCGGAAAAGTGAACTGAATTAGTAATGTAATGTGGGCGGGGTTAACAGGCTGAGGTAAATTCGTTGCCGTTAGCTTGGCCGGCTAAGGCATGATGGAGATCACAAAAAGGTTTCAAACACTGTGAGAACTGTTTTCTGTTTAAACCTTCAACAAGTTAACAGTTTATTCGGGTGTTGTTAATCCCGTTGCATTATGGGATTTTTTTGAGTAGCGTATTGTCCATCGGTTGCATACGGCAAAATCTCACCGGAAGCGTTACACCACCCGGGTATTTCTCACTTACTGTTTCTCACCTACTGAGAATTCGGGCATACGACCCCTCTGGCCTACTGGGTAGTAGGGTAGAATGTGATTTCGGACAAAGACTATGTCTCTCTTTCTCTCTCTCTCTCTCTCTCTCGCTCTCGCTCTCTATCTCTCTCTCTCTCACACACACACACACATGAAAATACCAATGCACAGCAATTCTACTGTGTGATAAACCTCAGATAAGACAAATGGGATTAATATGTAATGTAAAATGACACCTGTGTGTGTGTGTGTGTGTGTGTGTGTGCTAATAGGACATGAGGTCATGAGGATTATATCTTCTATATTACTAACAAATCCACCTTCAACTGTCTGTCACGATTTTTTTTATCCAATCAGAGTCCTCTGAGGGAAAACATGACCAGAAACTGAGTTTAACAGTTTCAGTTCTCACAAAAGCCAAAAATAAGAGCCCCCCCCACCCCCCTTTGCTATAACAAATGACATCATTATATATCTGAAAAACATTGCATCGCCTTGGATTTTGAACATGTCGTGATTTAAAGCAACAAGTCTACCTTAGAGTGAGTATTATTACCATGCAGGAAATCTGGGATATGAGATATGATCCACAATTCTATCAACATGCCTCTTTATTTAGTCTGCGTGTAGCAATTTGTGTCTATTCTAACAAATCACTGACATTTTGCCCATGATCAGGGCTCTCTATCTACAAATTAAACCTAACCGCTGGTCCTAATATACTGTGATAATATAATAAGAGTCAGCACATATCCTACTGTTGTTCTGATAAGAGTTCGTAACCGTTTCTCTTTGACTTTTTATCACAATTTACGATACAATATCACGTACCATCGTATTATCAAAGTCGTTCAAAGCTTCGTGGCAAAGATAAAACACTAAAAGCTAGGCTTCTAAACAGCTATACGGTCAGCATTTTCAGAAAAACATATTTTATGAAACCGCTCAAAATATCAGCTGAACAAAACTGTCCTAAGAATATTATTATTGTATTATAATTATATAACACAAGATTATTATTAGTGTCTATTGTACAAGCAATTTACCAGTGTGTGTTTAAAAAAAAAGAGGCTTTAAAGTGATCATTTCATCGGACGGCTGACCGACTACATTTAATTTTTGACTAAACGATCACTTTAACCCTGAGAGGTGTTATCCACGGACGTTATAATGCGAAGTCATATTCTAAGAACATTAGAATCAACAACAACAACAAGCTAAAATAAGGATTGCATAAGAATTTTTTTCCCACGGGAATTGTAGATCTCCTTTCAGACTTTCACAGGATATGTTGCCAAATCTGTAATATTCACACAGAAAAGGCCTGCGTTTTATTGAATAGTCACAGTCAGAGTTAAACAAGGGTTATTCTTTCACTAATGACTGTCAAGCTGCATGAGAGTCATGTGTGTTTAACATTCTCGCTTGTAGTGACTAGAAGGTCTTGAGGTTAAACCTCAGGAGTGCCAGAGAGCTTCTGAACATGTCCTTAACTGCTTTAACTGCTCAACTCAAAGCCTGGATCGGACTTTGCCTCACTTAATATGTCATATATAAATATAAATATACTATATGTACATTGGTCTGTACATAGAATGTAGCTTCTGGGTTATATTTAGCTGATATTTAGGTGCCACTTTATCATAAATACTGTATGTGATCACATCTGTATTTAGACTCATGGGTGTGTTTTTATATTGAGCGCTGTTCATCACCAAGGCTTGACGACATCATCGACCACTTATATTCTATTGCCGTATTTAATTTCCTGACTGTGCAGGTTTGGGATGAGAAGCGTGAGAGAGAAGTCTCTGCTGGGGAAAAATCTCCATCAGATACGCTGATCGATTCAGGTGACCGTGTGGTTCAGCGCAGATACTAATTCACAACTTATACTGAACATTATCTAAGATCAGATGGCTTATAAAAACAGAAAGGAATTACGATTACAGTTTCTTAAAAGAAAACCCTATATATGAAATATATTTATACTGAAATATCTGTGACGGGTTTTGGTGCTAATGTGTTTGTTGGTTGGTGTTGTGTTTTCGTTATTCCTGTGAGAAGTTAGCGGTTCTGTGTCGCGCTGATGTCACAGGGGGACAACGTTATTGCTAGTACGGTTACAATGGAGGTTAATAGAAGAGAGAGAAAAAAAATTCAAACATAAAAGTTGAGAACAATCACTTCTTATCTGATTGATGATCAAGATTATTTGCTCACATCATGTTAATTAGCATTAGCATTAATATTTATATTAATTAGCGAGTGGAAACGTTGCTGCAAACGTCGGACTCAGAAGTCCCAGAATGCAATTCAGTTATAAGACGGCGAGTTAGCAATCTACGAGATGGCGAGTGTGACGATGTTGACGGGAAGTTTTAACACGAGACTGAAGCTTTGTAAACTGATATGTTTGAGCAGAGTGTATTAATGAAGAGGAGAGAGACACAGACTGAAAGACAAAAGCGCTGCCGCATCAGTCTACGTAGAGATGAAGCAAAGGCTATGTCGCACTGCACCAGAAGGTTGAGTGGCTTTCTGGGTCACGTCGGAAACTGCTAATCAAAACGAAAACAGAATGGACTGAACATATTTATGAAAGAATTTGAAACCAAAAGTTATTAGAAAATAAATCTTAGATGCACTTGTAGATCCCATTAATTACAAATATTATTATACAAGTCAATCAAGGTGTATTTTTTTTACTTTATGAATGAGAAGAGGAGGAAACTCAAGTTGTAGGATGTGGGTATTTATAATCATACTCTCTGGATGCAGGAAAAGCACAAATATAGACAAGCGTCAAAGAAACTGAAAGCTTTTAAAGCATGTTACAGATCACTGACTTAATAACACTCCCGAAAACAAGAACATATTTCCTGAATGAATACTCTCGAAATGATTCACCGTTCAGCTTCAACGCCAGTTTTCTCTTCAGAAAATAAAAAATTATTTCTCTCCTTTATACCTCAAAGCAAAGGAATGCATTTAGGTCTCTCTCTCTCTCTCACACACACACACACACACACCTGTGTTTGCTTTAAAATGCTGAGTGTGAGTTATAATTCATCTCAGTGAGTCATGTCATATCCAGCTATGTGTTGTGTACTGCAGGTTTAATCTCCCGGTCTAAAATAAGCTCTCTGTAAAGCATTACAGCGCAGCGTGGATAAATAAAAGCTCAGTGCACACTCCATTAGAAGTTCTTATCTGCAGCACCACCCCGACTTTACGGTCTCTGTGTCAGAGATCCACAGGACAGTGTTAATGTCAGCGTGTCACATTTTCCGAGCATTACTCAAATGCTGACATCAACCTCCACAGAAAAAGGGACAGGAACTAGAGCAAAATGATATACGAGGAAGAATACTGTGAAGAAACATTTCAATTTTTATTATTTAAATTAAAAAAATAATAATAATTACAGTGTTTGGTTGCACCCAGGTGAAAACAGCTTTGGACATACAGTACTGCTAATTGCTTATCAACGTTGGCAATTAGACGGACAATTTATCATATACTGTGTAAACTATCACCCCATGTCACAGGCACACAACATAATGTTAGGCTAACTGCTTATTATGTAAACTACCGCCCAATGTCACTAGGACACAGGCTAACGTTACGCTATTTAATATATTATGTAAACTACTAAACAAGGTAACATAAGTCTGTCTATTTGTATATTCCTGCTACCTAGGGACATTATTATTTAACATTAGGCTAACCATTACACAGTCTCAAATCAGAAGCCAATGGCACCAGCTAACACATTTTGTTTTTGACTAGCATGGTGTGTTTGCTAGCATGTGTTATCCCTCACACTTCGAGATTGATGGCTACAGTGTGATAAGAGGGAGATGGCCACTTCACCTGCATAAATATTATTATATAATATAAACAAACTGCATAAATACTATTATATAATATAAACTTATATATATACACCGGTATATATATGTATGTATTAGTTTATATCATATATAAGTATTTATATTATTTATGGATGCACAAAAAGCACTGAATTAAACCACAGTCCTTGTCTGAAGTTTATATTTGTAACAGTTTGTGGATTTTATGGATGGAAACTAAATAAAAATGATACTGAAAGTTTGCCCCCCCCCACCCCATCCTGTCTGAGTAATCGGGAAAAAATAATCGGCCAACTAATGGATTATGAAAATAATCGTTAGTCGCAGCCCTAATTAAAACAAATTATATTTTGATGTATTTCTGTGCACGTGTGTTTGTGTACGTACATACTGGCAATAACTAACTCTCAAACACAGTGTTTATCCCCGTCCTGTTTTGGTAAATCTTGTCTCTGAATAATAAATCTCAGAGTTCGTATTAAAGTGTAACATGCCTACCCAAGACAAACTGCTTCTCCGTGTTGTCAGACAGTCAAGTCTTGTAAGAAAAATCATGAGCTGAAGTAATTGATTTAGATGAAAAGTGTGGCTTCCTTCCAGCCTTGAGAGTGGACTGCTCAGTGCATTACAGCCAGTTCCAGCCCTGCACATTTAATCCCGCGTAATTAACACATTTTACAGCGACAGTTTAATGTCTGTTTGCTGTGCGATCAAAAGTGGCGAAAGGGAAATTGAGCGATAAACTAGATTGGCTATAAACGAATAAATCACAGGACGTGGCGACGATAACAAGCAGGATAATTCCAGTTTCACGGCAACCGGGTTTATATTAACACGCCGTGGCGGACGCTTGTACGCGCCTAAAATGAAAAATCAAACATGATGTGTGTACAAGGTTCAGTCTCTAAGGACCGTGTGTGCGAGGTGATGTCAGGTCGTCGCAGCCATCAATAACAGCTGTCAGATTTGTGATTGGACACGGTGCCAGATCATCTGCAGTAAGCATGCACCTTATCAAATTTTCATCGCGCTGTAATTTCCGTTCATTCATTACGGTTCATGATGTTATCCACAGTTATATTTCATATCATATTACTGAAGGGGAAGTATGTAGTTGTACTATTCGATTACTGGGATGTTATGCCAAAAGCGTATCAGCAAAAGTGTAAATGAGAGCACACGGCGAAAATCACATGACCTGGACTGTAGGGCTCGCTTTGAAAAATCCAATTAATACTGTAGGAATAAATCAAATAAAAAAAATTTAACATTTACAAAAGTGATACTCAACACAGAATGGAGAGGAAATGAAACACTTGCGACAAAATATTCAACATCTGATCATCTACTTATTACCGGGTAACGATGAAATCCTTCTGTAATGTCCTAACATGATTTAACAAAATATCAATATTATATAGAGTGTATAATCTGATACTATATAAACTCTTACTACAGGACATAAAAGTTAGAAACTTAATTAAAACTGCTTTTTCGTTTTGAAGTCACACATAAAGATGGACTGGCGTGGCGTGAAAGTAGGTGACAGTTAAGAGTATGTATTTTAAACACTCTGTGGTCGGACTTCAGGATGTGACACGACCGCTGGTTAGTTCCCCTGAAGAAAGCTTATTCAAAATAAGCTTTCCTTTAGTAGTTTTGAGAAGTGGCGTCTGTCACGAGTTCCACAATCAGGTTCTGGTTCACAGAGATGTGTATCTCTCTGTCAGAGCTGACACGCTGTTCATCTCCACATGATGTAAAAGTGATTTTAAGCTCTAATTTACTACAGATTACTACTACAATTTACTGTGTGCAAAACCACAGGCAAACTTTATATATTGATATACAGTATGAGCGTGTTCCGGTGCCATGAGTGAGCGTGTCATGTGAATTATTATGGATCATATGTTGCTTTAGTTCCTGATCAGAGCAAAAGTTTGATCCTTTAGTTTGTTTCTCTCACTAGACATAATTAAAGTGACCAGAAAGTCAGAAAAAAACTAACAAAAAACAATGGCCGAAGGTTGTATAGGGCAAAAAACTCCATCATTCATTGATCAGAAATACAATGACGGATAAATGTACCCAAACGTTTCTAGAGAAATCATAAATAAATCCCCCCAGCACAGAAAACACGGAGCGCCTCTGAATAAATTCTTCAATAATGATATAAACAACTAGTTTATTACATTGTGTTATTTTGTGTTGCATCCATTGTTTATTTTCTCTTTTTTGTTTGTCAGTCCAAATCTCCAGAACACACTGCGTTTATGCAGCTCCAGAGCACTGTGCTTTGGCTCAATTTTCAGCTCATGGTTTAGCTATGGAAAACCGATTCTAAATCAAATAAATTTTTTAGCTGCGCTAGACTTCGACTGGAACCGTACCGAGACCTCCTCGCTCGGACGCTCTCGGACCGGTTGATTTGGTCCAAACCCGAGCGCACGCACCGAAGAACAAAACTCCATATATGTGATCTCACCCTTAGTAAATCAGGGCCGGAACTGGCACAGAGGTAAAAATTCGTTTGAAAACATTTCTAAATAACGCACTAGCAATAAAAAAGGCTGTGTATTAGACGCGTCGATCGATCCAGTCTCGACAGCATGACAACTTTTGCCTGAGACGTGCTGTGAGGAATCGGTGCAGACGCACGGGAGCCAGTCTGATTCACTGGCTGTGTCAAAGGAAAAAGGCAGTACATCTAACCTCGTCTGTGCCTGTTTGATGCACTGGAACAAAACTAACTGAAGCACACACACTGTCTCCAACCAGGAGGGCTTCCTAAGAAACTCTCAGACCATAACACAACAACCTACAATACTGGTCTCAGATCAGTGAGGAAAAACAGCCCACATGCCATGCAGAGATGAGTTCAGATGCAGCAGCTGGAAAGCAGCTACCACATCGTTTCATCGCCGAAGGATCAGTTTGGATCAGAACACATTAGCCAGTCGACGTTTGGCTCTGTGGTTTAATCGCCCGTGATTACACAGGCAGAGTAAAAGCTAATTAAACTCTAATGATGATGCTGATTTGCTAAGAAGTCCCTCGATGGAGGTTGGGAAGTGGTCGATGGTTTGCCTTTTAGCAGCTCTGCTCTCATCCGCGTCTTTTATTTATTTTTGTTTACTTTTTCCACTAGTCTTTTCACTAGTTTTCAGTCACAAACATCTGAGAATTAGATACGAGATATTGTCTTTGATGACATATATTTCTAGAAATAACAAGCTGGTAAGACTATTACCCAATTCACTGTGATACAAATCTTTCATCTAGAGTCAGATCGTGTCTTGAGGTCAGTACGGGGGAGGTGCAGTTTCTGTTCAAAATAAAAAGCCAGTCATTTTAAATTAAATTACTGATGCAACACTAGGGAGTATATTATCATCATCACAGTGGCAGGCCTTATAGTATTAAATCGTGCGTAAATACAATTTTACATCTACGCACTGTACGTCTACAGCTTCTGACTACGGATTGAATTTCAACAAGCTAGTCATTAATGATATTGTACAGTGAAGCATAACACTGCTCGCTACGTGTACAGAAACCTCACGGGAACCTCACACATGTACTTATTACACACTGCCCATTTTTTTGGTATTCATTTTCACGTGATTCTTTTACTTCTACACACGCTCATTTTTCACAGCTAGGACACTTGTAATTTTCTCACGTGACAGAATTCTTTGCATGATATGTACATTCAGATGTTTTACACGTGATCACATAATACTCACAATGACGTGAAAGAATTATGATCAAGCATGCGAAATGTAGGCGATTTTTCCATAAGGCTGTTTATTCTATGGTTATTATTATTATTATTATTATTGTCTGTGATTCATGGTAACAATTCCACTGTGGTATGAGAGGTATAATCTCCACTGGACCACAGTATGACCAGCGCAGAAGGCACACTTGCTATTTACTTATTTACGCATCAAATCTATTCTTATTATCCTTACAAAATTCGTTTAGCTATTATTTTGTTATTTTTGTACTATTATAATATATTTTACTTAGAATCAAGCTCGTGCTGTGAGACTACTTTGTTTTGGTCGTGATAAAGGCTTCAGGTGTACATCATCTCTCTCTGACCTGAAGTGTAACCCTAAACCTCTGCACAAATTATAGACCCTAATTATAACTCTAACCGTTACATTATTATTGATGTGTAACTCTACACATCAATAATATAAAATACTATAACAATAACAACCAATAATAACCAATACTGTTATAGGAATTTGGGTTTTACAGACAGACAGCATGTGTTGTTTAACATCCCTCAGGATGAAAAGTGAATTCTGGAGGTGTTAATTCAACACTTGTGATTCTGTTTGTGGGAACCTTTCTCTCTCTACTACTACTGCTATTACACACACACACACACTCGAACACAACTTTGTGGCTGCCTAAGCTCTCAGATTTGGATTACAGATCCTCAGGTCATAAAGTCCAGGCTGGCGTGGCCTCCCAGTGACGTCTCTGTTTCCACTGCGCAAGCAGCACAAACCTGCATGTACGCTCCGTCAGGAGCGAGGGGAAACCTGATGCCCTAGCTGCATGTCCACAACAACGCTCTTCTATACTATTAATACTATTCATTATTTCTGCAAAGTATGACAATTATGCCTGAGGCTTATTTTGATTCGGAAGAAGAGAAAGCAGAGAAGACTCGGTGCATGGAGATGTAGCCATAGTAACCCAATGCTGGACTTCCAGGAACCCAGAGTCCAGCTGCAGAATCCATGAAGCCATGGATACATTTTACGCGCACACACACACACACACACACACACACACATTTGTCTAAATTTAATTCTACCGTTGTGAGGACCTTCCACTGACGTGAATATTTATTGTAGCTAATTAATGCTATGCAACACCTAAATCTAAGCTGAACTTTAACTACACACCTGCACAAAGGCAAGATTTCAGCTATTTAAACAAAAAAAAGAAAGAAAAAAATTTTCTTATGGGGACTCGTCAAAATTCAATATAACGTCAATATAATAAAGATGAAGACTTGTGTTGCTGGAGATAAATTATGTGAGTGGCAAAAGGAAATATTTATGTTTGTAAAATATGTAGTAGTATTAGTAGTAATAATAATAATAATACGAATAATAAAAGCAGCTATTTAGATATATGAAGACCAACAAAATGTCCCTACAAGTCCAAAGCCGTCATGTATCCCCATCATTATGGGAATTATGGGAACACGTGACCACAAATAGAAAGACAGAACCTAAAGGTGGGTAACTATGAAGGGGTGCCATATGAGGGTGGATTTGAGTTGACACGTGGCCTAAAGTGACCCAGACTGTCCAGGGCACAGGACTAAGTGCATAAACCTGACAGGGGCTCACCATGGGTTAACATCTTTGTAAATCTTTGAAGTTAACGCACTGTAGTTTTGCCCAACAGCACATTCCACATGCTTCCACATGCTAATTATGGCATTAGTCAGGAATGCGTGCTTTTGTCTGGGATGGGATTGAAGTGGCGCAGGGTATTCCATAAAACTTTTGACATGGAATTTATGCTGAATTATGTGAGAGCATTCCTTATGGCAAGAGCAATTAGGAAGACCTTGAACCCGAATCCTGTAATGGAGACCAGGAGACTCTCTCTCTCTCTCACACACACACACACACACTCACACAGGTAAGACAGGTGTGCGCCATAGCGCTCTTACCTTCAGGGCGCACTTCTGCCCGGTTTTCTTGTTAAAACACTCCAGCACTTTGCCGTTGATCCCCAAACCGAGGACCTGAGTGGAGATCTTGTAGTCGTCCGTCACGGCGTTGCGCTTGATCTCCAGTTTCGGGTATCCAGCAGCAGGGTTAGGATTGGGCATGGGGAACTGTGTTGACTCGCGCTCCTTCTCCGGTTTGGTCGCTGCACTTTCACTCTTACTCTCGCTTTCCGTTTCTGATTTCGTCTCTGGCTGCTCTTCTTTGGTTTTTCCATTTTGCAGCATGTTTTGTTGTTGTTGTTGTTGTTGTTTTCTTGCAAAGCGATTCCACGTCGATGAAGACCTTCCACGCACCCAGAACAGCCTAAATCCGGCGTGAGTTTACTGGCGCGCAACACTCATCCCAAACGACACGCGTATATTCTGCACCTCCTCAGGTTCTGCTCGGAAATCTAGATGAGTTAGTACAGACTGAAAAATCCCTTGGTCCTTCATAGAAACATAGCTGGTACTGTCGGCCCCGAAGTCTGAGCACGCGGGAGTACTGCTGGGAGAAAGTCACGGACTTTTTAAAGAGAAAGCTGGCCGGCTGCGTGCGCGGTCCTCTCCGGCTCGGTGCCAAACGCGCATCAAGAGCTCAAATAGTGCGCTATGTAGTGTGGAAACGCCTTGACTTCATATCCTATATAGTGCACTCATGGGCATAATAGGAACCAGATTGAGAACACCCCCCCCCATGCGGTCCTGCCCCTGTGCGTCAGTGTTACAGCCCTCGACTTCCACAAGAGCTCAAAGTCTTAAAGCGACACCGACCTGCGCACGGCGCTCTCAATACTGACTTCTACTGCTGTCATGATTCGAAGACATTTTTCAAAATCTGAATGCTGGATTTGGGACAAGACCCAGATTACCACAAACAAACAAACAAACAAGAGGTGGCTTAGTGGTTAGTATGTTCACCTCACACCTCCAGGATCGGGGTTCGATTCCCACCATAACCCTGTGTGTGCGGAGTTTGCATGTTCTCCCCGTGCTGCGGGGGTTTCCTCCGGGTACTCTGGTTTCCTCCCCCAGTCCAAAGACATGCACTGTAGGCTGATTGGCATGACTAAAGTGTCCGTAGTGTATGAATGGGTGTGTGAGTGTGTATGTGATTGTGCCCTGTGATGGACTGGCACCCTGTCCAGGGTGTACCCCGCCTTGTGCCCGATGCTTCCTGGGAGAGGCTCCAGGTTCCCCGTGACCCTTAAAAGGATAAAGCGGTATAGAAGATGGATGGATGGATAAATAAAGCGGTTTGGGGATGTGTTGGCAAAACCCTAATCCAGAAGAGGTGACAAGTATGTATACTAGTACAGTGGGTTTTGTGCATCATAAAAATGCATCGTTTGCATCGCAGTGACATACGCCCAATCCCCTTTAACAGGAAACGAACAATGTTCTCTTTTAAATAAAATAAACTAGTATACCAGTATAGAGAATACGTATGATGTTCATGAATATCAGCGAATATTATGAATATGAGTATAGATGTGGAAGGGCCAGTGTTGAACTACAGTATATATAATGCATTTGTTACCATGAGGGAAAAAAAGAAGCGCATGAAGGGTACATTTATTTTATTTGAAATATTTATGAATGAGAATGACGTATGTTTCAGAAAGACGCACAAAGTTCACCGACGGGGCACTGCTAACGAAGCTTGAGATTTTTAAAGGATGTAGGAAATGTGCTGCCGAACACAAATGATTCGTCTGACAAGTCGAATCATCCAGAAGTTTAAATAGGAAATAGTTCTGAGTGCACTTCCTGACGAGAGTTCCTCTTCAGTTCTTTAAACATTGTGAAAGAAAAACAAGAAAAAAGGGAGAAGGTAAGAGGGAGAAAGTGTATGTGTGTGTGTGTGTGTGTGTGTGTGTGTGTGTGTGTGTGTGTGTGTGTGTGTGTGTGTTTTCAGTAATCCAGTGCACATATGAGTGCCACCCCCTGCTTTATCCAGTGCTTCTGGCTTTGCTCTGTGGGAAGCTCTACTGCCATTACGTAGTTAGTGGAATGACCGGTGGTGGACAGGGTTCCTGTTATAAAGAGATAGAGAGAGTGAGAGAGAAAAGAGAGAGGAAGAAAAGTACAAGGGGACGACAGGGAGGAAGTAAAGTGAGACAGAGAGGTAAGAGGGACAGAGAGAAAATTAAAGGTAAAACAAATAGATGAGGAGAAAAATGTGAAAAATTACAACAAATAAAAAAACAAGAAGAAATATCGCATCTGAAATTGAAAATAAAAGCCCTTTTTTGCACAAACTCAAATTCTAGATTTCTCATCCTACCCCTCATCCGATCTCATAATTATTTGAAATCTTGTCAAATATGTAACACGAGCATTGTTTCCTCAAACACACAAAAAAATAAAAATCCTACCTTTAGTAGCAATAATGATTATGATCATGACTTGCAGGTGCATGTATCAAGTTTCAAACCTTTCCCACTGTCCTGAAACTGTATACAGTACAAATCTGAGCACACACACACACACACACACACACACACACACAGCTCACCGGCACGAGTGAGCGTTTTGTATATGGGACAGACGTAGACACCGGACTGTGGCGGTTTGCGGTTGGACGTGGGCACCATCCAGATGACGGCCATCTCGGTGTAGAGCTCTTTGGGCCGAGACTCGGTCAGCAGGCCAGCGTGTGTGTCCCACCGCGCCCCCTCCAGGAACAAACCGTGGATGAAACACCCCGTCTCGGGCCGCTCGGTCAACTCCGCCGCTGGCTCCGTCATCACCTGTGGAGGAAAAAGAGGATCAGGAGGATCAGGACAGCAGGAAGACGAACTTGTATACACGACTCAGACGTTGTGATCAGATAATGATTCTGTAATGACACAATGTACCGTAGTCGCAAACTAGCTGTGGACACATGGTATGGAATAATAACAGACTGCATTACTTTGTCATTAAACAAACAAATACACCTTTTAGGTTTGCGCTGTGATTTGCGCGGTGGTTATATAAGTCGTAAGACCAGTGTATTATTATGCTATTATCGCATAATAGTGACATCGACTCAGTATGCTGATAGAATTGCAGTTTTGCCGCATGGGGTAATAGTAAGTTATGCAACATGTTCAGCAACATTCAGTGTAGAGAATTAGGGACGCATCGAATTATCTTCACTATCCCTGCATCTGTGAAAAAAGAAGGCTTGCTTGGGCCTTGGTAGGCGCCTTTTAAAGTAGTGCTTCTTGTCCTTAGATAAAGTCGACCCCTAAATCAGAAGTGATTAGGTTAAATGATTAGGTTAGTATTGTGTTATAAAAACGAGGAGCGGAAGTGTGGAAACATTCACAGTCAAACTATGACATGCTAAATACAAGCGCTAAGTGGCGTTGTCATTTCTTTAACATCGAGTTCACGAGTTGTAGAATTGGCGGGAACCTTGAAGCCGAAGCTGATGGTGTCGATGGAGAGGACAGAGCGGCGGGCGTAGTTCTGCAGCGTCCCCGTCAGGAAGGCTTGTGGGAAGAAGAAGCCGCTGATCCAGAACACAGCCGGAATCCCGCCGGAGATCCAGCGCTTCAAGAAACCGATGCGCTGCAGCAGGTCGGATACCCAGGAGGCCAGCGGCTTTAGAGACGGGTACGCCTACGGGAGAAATCACGCTCAGAGATAAAACTGTAAGAATAATGAATGATTCCGAACAATTTGGAAGGATAATTATCAGGGGAATAATTGAGCAGTAATAAAAGATGGCACAATGCAGATGGCACAAAAAAAGAGGAAAATTAGACGTACTAAAATAAATATTTCAGCCTCTCTCAAATCTAATTTATGTGTCTGAGAGAGTCAAATTAAAGAAAAGTAGAGTGTGAGAAAACAACACAGAGGGAGAAAGTTTGAGGAGGACAGATTCTTGCCTTGGCCTTCCACATCTCTGGAACGGCGTTGATGAACAGACTGTTGGCCATGAGCTCGAGTTCGGATGACATCACCACCAAACCTTTCAGAGCCTTCACGAGATCACTGAGACTCTGTGTGATCACTGCTAGCAACTTATTATATCTGATACACAGAGAGAAAGAAAGAAAGCAATCATGGCAAATAAACTGAGCAACGTCAGGAAAGAAATAATAATAATAATAATAATAATGAGAAAGAAGCAAAAGAGAAAGATGGAGAAAGACAACTTGACGATGTATATGGGAAATAGAGAGATTATTGTAAATGGGACTTAATCTCAGAAGAGCGCGTACGAGAAAGGAGAATTACAGGACATTACAGTTAACACTGGCAAAACAGATAAACGTGTCTGGGAAAAGAGAGACCAAGAAAGTGACTAACAAACAGAGAGAGAGAATTAATGGTAACAAATGTATTTTTAATGCAAACAAAAATATTTGTGAGGGTGTAAGTGAGGAATTTGTGTCGTTTTATTACACGATCACATAATACTAATAGATTATCCATTTAAAAAGGCACAAAGTGTTATTACAGGCAAGGTACCCCCCTTTCCTTTTTTTGTTTTTTTTTTTTTTTTTTTTTTATTTTTCTTTTTTATTTTCTTTTTTTATTCATTTTTTTTTCCCCCCCTCATACATCACTGTTTACTTATTAATTTTTTTTTCATTTGAATATGTGTGTTTTTTTTTTTTTCCCCCTTCTCTCCCCCTTTTTTTTTCTTTTATATTTATATATTTTTTATTTTTTTTTATTATATATAATCTAAAATTATTTTTTAATTTTTTTCTTTTTTTTTTTTTTTATTTTTTATATTTTTAAAATATTAAAAATATAAAAACTCCCATACCCCCCTTTATTTTTTCTTTCTATCTTTTTACTTACCCCTCCAAAAAAAAACCCTAAGGGTGACTCTATACCTCCTCTCTGGCTTTGCCCCCACTGGAGGCAGCTCTGGGCTGCAGTCGGAGTACAGCACCCAACAGGGCGAACGTCTCGTTTTGGGCAAAGCTGATGTTTGCGTTGTCGTGCAGGCCAAAGATCTCTGGCGTGTCGTTAATTGGCAGGCCGCGGATATACGAAAGATAGCCCTGCAAATAATACATTACAATGCTCAGGTCATACAGAATGGTGGCCTGGGAAAACCCTCGTTGACAATCTGAAAACTCTACGCTTCCCTGAACCGAGATATCTAGTTCTAGTATTTTAAATCTGATTTCCCTAAAAGTAAAAAAAAAAGAAAAAAAATTGCATTTAAAGCACATCTATTATGGTTTTGAAATGTGCCTAATTTTGTATTAAAGGTCTCATACAATAGCTTTACGTGCATCCGAGGTCAAAAAACACTTTAACGTGCTCATAATCTAATAATCTAATATATAATCATATCAACTACTGTTCAATGATCCGTTCTAAAGTATTCATTCTAAACTCGTCCATTCAGAGAGCATACTCTGCTCTGATTGGTCAGATGTCCCAGTCTGTTTTGATTGGTTTAACCGCTGTCAGCAAGCACCCGCTGAAGAGCAGAGGCGGGGCTTTTTGTTAGAAACCTACGTAGATTAGTACAGGAAGTAAAGTCTGGAAACACTAACGACTCGATTCAGCTGTTCAGAATCGGTTCCTTCTTTTGGGAATCGATAACTCCGTTTGTCCTACTCTTTGATTTTTGAAACTTTGCAGAGTTTTTACATTCACAAACAGCTCGATAACGAACTACATGAAAGGTAAAATTTGAAAAAACCTAATAGATGCACTTCAAAGATTTCTTTTCAAGTGCAGATATTTTGACAGCTACTGTAGTGAAGTGACTGGACTTATGTCCATTTCTATCGCTTCAACAACTTCAAAGTGTGATGATCACTGTGGGAAGAAAATCTCACAAAGATAGCGAGGTTTTAGATGTCTTTAAGCGTCTTCTTTTTATTTTTTTACCACTAATGTTTGTTAAACTGCTTAAGCAGTGTGAGCTTGTGAGATGGATCTCAACATAAATAGCCGCCGCTGGAAAGGGGTCAAATATGCAGAAGATGCTGAAAAAGGAAAGAATTTGCAGGACTTGGAGGACTTCTCTGAAGACCAGTGGACAGTTTAACGGTGCAGGACGAACAAGGGACTCGTGAACAACTCTCCCAAAACATAAAAACAGACAGTCGTTGATCATCCAGGTAACGACACACGGTATTAATAATCAAGCGTATGTAAACTTCTGAACTGGTCTATTGTGTCTTGTGGACTATATCTAGACGTCCGGTTAGGTCAAATAGTGTATTCAGGGAAATATTAAATAAAAAACTAAATGCAATTTTTATGATCGCTCAAATTTTTTTTTTTCATTATTAACATTGTGGCCATGTGTGTGCGGAGTTTGTATGTTCTCCCCGTGCTGCGGGGGTTTCCTCCGGGTACTCCGTTTTCCTCCCCCAGTCCAAAGACATGCATGGTAGGCTGATTGGCGTGTCCAAATTGTCTAGAGTGTATGAATGGGTGTATGAATGTGTGTGTGTATGTGATTGTGCCCTGCGATGGATTGACACCCTGTTCAGGGTGTACCCCACCTTGTGCCCGATGTTCCCTGGGATAGTCTCCAGGTTCCCCGTGACCCTTAAGAAAGAGTAAGCGGTAGAAGATGGATGGAAGGATGGCTGGATTAACATTGTGTAGATTCTGCAAGGCGTATGTAAACGTATGACCTCAATCTGCTTTCATAAAGTAGACATGTCAAAGTATGTTGAAGACAGGAAAACCCATTTTTGCCTAAAACCGGATTTTTTTTTTGCTATAATTCAGTCACATGCGAGGGGTTTTCCCGGATGGACACATACATCAAAACAATGACACAAATGATGAAGGAGACTGTTTTCAGAATACAGCCTGTAAATATTTACATATACAGTAGATGGTTTGAATTGGTTTACCCAATAACATTTCCCAATAATGTTCCTGTGTGTGTGTGTGTGTTGTTCTATGAGTAAGCTGTAAACCTGGATGTCCAGGTCTGTGCTGATCTGGCGGTACTCTCCTGAAGGCGAGTAGATGTGATCAGGGTTCAGCACGGAGAGACAGTAGAAGTCCTCCAACACGTTCATAATGCAGCGGCGATCCCAGTCGTCTGTCACACGGCCACCGTAGTTTATCTCGCCGGCTGTGTACTTCAGAACCTAGACACAGAGAGAGATACTGTGAGACAGAGAGTAAAAAAAGAAAGTGAAGACTACACAGAAACGTCATGGCTGAGTTTCCAATTCGACAGCGGAGTGAGCTCACGGTGCTTTAGGGAAACTTTGTGATTGTTTACGAGATAAGATATTCAGACATGTGTGTGGTTTATTTTCTGACGTGATGTTATGATCACTGTGCGTTTTTTTCTTTTTCTAGACATGATAAGAAAGACAGGAAACGTGTGAGGAGTTGTTGAGGAACATTTCTGCAGCAGGACAACAGTCTCATCCTTCTAAGTCAAGAGCGATGCAGATTCTCTCTCCTGTTTTTTCTCAAAGACACACTCAAAATACAAACTTTCCTGCGTCTGTGATAGTTCAAGCTGTGACGTGTTAAAATTCATGTTAAAAGAAGTAAATAAAATTCATGTTAAAAGAAATAAATAATATAGGCTCAGTGGTGTGCCCTGATACATCTGGTGAATGAATCAGCCGTGCTGTGGGTGGAACAGGAAAGAGAAAGAATACGAGACGAAAAAGAGGCATGCTGGAGAATGTTGTTCACGTATTAAAAACCGTGTGTATCTGTGCTTGCCTTATAAGGAACGTCCTGGTATTCATCAAGGAACATTTTGAGTTGGCTGATGCAGATGCGCAGGTCTCCGTCCGTGAACTCATACGGAATGTTGAAACCCAGTGGACCAAATTTCCTGCGCTCGATAGCATTTCCGTGGAACAGACAGAGAGACAACAACAGACAACGGAACTCTGAAGACTGAGAGAGAGAGAGAGAGAGAGAGAGAGTGAGATTAGATGACAGATTAGTTAAGGAGATGTTAAGGAGAAATATATTTAGTGAGATGTTTACAATCCTGAGGACATCAAGCAAAGTAAACACGAGATCAGTTTATATGGGTTTATATAAAGGTCTGCATGTGTGTGTGTGTGTGTGTGTGTGTGTGTGTGTTTGTACCTTGGTGCTGGAGTTGAGGAAGTCATCACTCAGGCTCATGTAGGTCTTCAGTAGGTTGGCCTTGATGCCTCGTGGAGGCTCGATGGTCATCTTGGAGCTGTTCTGAAGAATGGAGACCGGGAATTTGTTGCTGGGCAAACTAGTGAGCCACAGGCGGAAGTCCCGATGGACCTGAGACACACACACACACACACACACACACACACACACACACACACACAGGCGTCCACATGCACAGACCGAAAAGCACAAAGTGGTTGCTTTTAGTGTTGCTCCAATTAAACAAATGTACAAATGTCCTGTTGCTAAGATAATTACCTAATTAACTAAATGCTACACACATTGTGTCTCAGCGCATTTCCTACTCGCACGTGCAGCCATAGATGTGCAGGTGCGCAGTGTATATTTGAACACACGTGTGTGTTGGGAGTAGCTAACCTTGTCAGGGTTGATGTTCTCAATGAGTCGCTCCAGAGTGGGCATCCAGCTCGGTGCCAGGTGGCAATTCTGGAAAAATACCCACTGCCCCTTGTCCATCGCACTGTGCATCATCGCTTCAGCCCAGGGACCCTGACACACACACACACACACACACACACAAAGAAACACAAACAGAAAATTCACCCCCAACAGCAACAAATGAAACACACACACACAGACATGGACGTAACGTTAACACCAAGCATATCTGACATCAACAAGCAATCCAGTCTCAACCCACAGCCTCTAAAACACTCAGGCAACATTCTCAACAAAACTAAACACACATTCAAGGTTCCACAAAAACATTCAGCGCAAAACATCTGTGATTTGTCATCGCCTTTGATCTTCCACTAGCGTTGACAAATTCTTAGATTGGTGCTTCCTTCTGAGAAAGGCCAAGGATGCTGGAGCTTGAGAAGAACTTACAAATTTGTAGATCACCAAAATTTTTTTTTTAAAAACCACCCAATGTCATGACACTGAAATAAGACCGAGAACATGAAAACATGCTGCCTAGACAAAACAATCGCAAACAGGACAAAAAGCAGACACGCACAGCCAAAACAATCTAAAAGCTTGCAATTAGGAACATCCTGAGAGCTGTCCACAGCACAGAAAATGCAAAAGAGGGGTAAAAAAACAGAAAGAAGAAGACTTAAAACATTACAGACTGAGTACAATCCATGGCTGTGGATTGTACTCAGTCTGTAATGGGCTCTGTTCAAAATACCTAATAATGCAATTCATAATCTAACATTAATATCATGTTTATTATTATTCTGATTATTAAACTGATATACAGTATGTATTTGTATCTGTCCAGAACACATTATCTATTCATTCCAAATAATTTATTTTGTATTTGGTTACACTCCTACAATATGGAGCAATCTATATATGGATAACGACACTCTGTGGCCGCATTAGGAATATTTAAATCTTAACAGACTGAAAGAGATAGGCATAAGGTCTATGGTATTTACTCGACATTCTCCAACACTTATGTTGTTGAGGATCACTGATAGGAAGCCTCTAAAATGTTCTCTCCCATTCACACTAGTTCACTTGGCTTGTCATTTTCCAAGACTAGAAACTTTATATGGGTTGAGGAATGCTGGCTGACCTGATTCATCATATTTATTACAACATGAAATGTGAAACCTGATCCCATATTACTGTAGCACTCTGAGAAGTCTCATGCGTAGGGGTGTGACCTCAGGTCTGTTCTCTTCCATTAGGAGACCTTCGCTAGGAACCGAACGCACCAGTCATCGTCCTGAGCTCGTTAGGAATGTAGCGCCTCTTTAGTAAGTGACCTACAGGCTAGCAACTGATATCGGCGCTCAGTACAGATCTGTCATTAGTAGTACGGCGGAGAGAAACGCTTTATTATATCCCTGCTTTGTAAAAAGATCTGCTAGGGTGAAAGGAAATTCCAGTCATGATTCGCATAAGCTAACATACAGCTGCACAGAGCTAGATGAACATCTGTACACCATTCACACTGTAAAGTACATTTCAGAAGGTCTAATGATGCGGAGGAGACCTATCACACCACAGGATACCTGAAAAATAAAAGTGTTTCATTTATTTATTTATTTTTGGTTCTAACCTGGCCCTGGCCTAGCGAGATGGCGCTCATTTTCTTGGAGAACTTCATGACATCGGCAAATTTGTAGAGGTCAGCTGCGGGGTCGGTGCCGGGTGAAAGAACAAAGATAAGCGGAGTGGAGGGCGACGACTCCTTAAAGACCACAGACAGGTCAGACGTCTAAGAGAGACAGACAGGAAGACATAACGCATAATGTATGTAAAAGTCTAAAAAAGACTATTTTTTTTACATACATATCCCAAATTTAGTCGACTGGCCAGTTCATGTTCGGTGCTTCAATTTTGCACTGGAGCTGGACTAAAGTTTCATATGCTTGTTTTAAAGGACATTGTTAATCTCAATAATTTATTAATTTTATTTATTAATACTTTTTTTTTAACTAAAACTCCAGGGATAGATATATACTAATGCATCACCTCCAACTTTCTGTTACAAAAGATATCAAATTGTGCGAATAATATGACTGCTCCCGTAACATTATGGCGTTCGGCTGTTTTCAAACACCAAACAGTCACCGATGATCGACTGCATATGATGTAAAAAGGGAAATTGTGTAAATGTAATTATTATTCACTGGGCCACTCCTTTATTTCAGCCTTCAGGATTTAAAGACACAGAGCTCTGCCACCGCAGTAGTTTAGGAGTTGATTATCAGAAAGTATAGATATTGTTTACCTGAGGCTCGATGAAGCGCTGACCCAGCTGTGCTGACACGAAGTCCTGCAGGCCGTGTGTGAGGCAATCGACACGCAGACAACGCAGCACTAACAGTCGCTGAAAGCTGTCCAGCTTGCTCTCCCACTTGTCCGGGAGAGGCTCTCTGCACAGATCACATATACAGAACCGTGAACTAATACACATATATACACAGAAACTCGCTTAGATGTAGGGGAGGCCACACACTGTATGGGTGTGATGCTCAGGTGTCCACATACTTTTGGTCACTGTGTTCGGTATGTGTTTGTGTATGTGTAAGTGTGAGAGGATACCGGTGTGGCAGGGTGCTGTCAAAGATCCTCTGGTATTCTGACTCATATCTGGAGAAGGTGTGTGCCAGGCCTGTAAAGTTGGGCAGAGCACTGAGGGCCATGATGTCCTGCCACGCCCGTTCGGATAACCAGGCGGGTGATGGGTTTGGCAGCTGCTGCAGGCTTGTGCCTCCTGACAACATGTACTGCCACTCAGTCTGAACATCCAGCACATTAAAACAGAAGGTGAATCATTTCCATAAATCATTTTTGTCATGATTATATAAACGATCATACAAGACTGACATTCCAGCAGCACACTGAACCCCCAAACCAACAACCCCTGAGGACAGAAAAGCAGGAGTGGCCAAGAGATCTCTGGTTAATTGTTTTCTCACCATAACGATCTTATTCTTGTTCATCATGATGCGAGCGCACAGCAGGAAAGCGAACATGAGCTTGTGCTTCTCGAACAGGCTGCGGCACACATTGCTGTAGAGGCTAAAGGTGAAGTACTCGTTAATGTTGATGATGCGCTGCTCCAGTGTGTCTAAGAAAAGACAGAGAGCCATGTGAAGACAGACAACCGTAATGGAGCTGTCTCACTTTTACTATGTTTATATGAGCGTAAAAGTGATGACATTAATTGATGAAACAAATACGAACGATGATTCAAAATAAAACAAATGTCAGTTAGAGTAATAATCTTCCATTGTGAGGCTTAATTCGTGATTAAAGCATGGATCTAATCTGACTAAACACCATCCACACAGTGAAGCATGGTGGTGGCAGCATCATGTTGCGCGTTACCCTTGGTGTCTTGGTTGTCTCTCGGACTAATGCCTTCCTTTTAACACTCGGCCCATTTGATAGCTTCTTGGTCTTCATGATGCCTTTTGTTTAGACATGTTCTCTAATAAAATATGCCCTGATCTAATAAAAAATTTTATTAGATCATGTGACACTAACTGCCCCCAGGCCACACCCGAATACAAAAAAAGCTCTTTCTTTAGCTGTTTGTTGTTTCAGGTCAGGGAAAAAAAGACGTCACATTCAGTGACCGAGCTCTTCAGGGAGCAGAGATAGGAAGTGTTGGATAACAGCCATTTTTAGGTGATATTTAGAGAACATGTCGTTGTGTAGAAGGCACTATGACAAGCTGCTAGTCTGTGTGCAAAGTGAACTTATGGGGAGGTGGTTGTATTCTAAGTGAAAAAAATAAGAACTAACAAACGTGTAATTAAAAAAGCACACTTTTGTTTACATATTAACATTATAGTACATTTACGTTCACATATCAACATAATAGTTAGTTATGAAAGATATGACAGACCTTCTATTGTGCCAGCTGCTGGAATGATAAGTATTTGTTTATTTTCAATGATAAGAACATTGCATGTTATTGTGGTTTGTAACCACTGTTAGACGGTTAGACAATACACGCTTTCTCCTTGAGAAAAGACAAATTCTTCCATTTATAACCAAATTGTTCTGTTCTGTTGTACTGTCGGTCTATTCCTTCCTTCAACGTTCTTAGTACTATTTGTCTTTATTCCTCTCTACCTGTATACTCTAATGATTTACAATCCCATTATCCCATGTGACGAGAAAAGGACATATTCCCGTTCGAGTCTGGGTCCTCTCAAGGTTTCTCCTTAATGTCTTCTCAGTAAGTTTTTTCCTCTGGATTACCTATTCTGGATTTTAATCTATTGTTAAAAACTCGCTAGCACTGTACAGACGAATCTGAATTGAATATTTCAATCCTTGAAACGGATGGGACGGAAATGAGTTTTTTTTTTCTCAATATGTCTACAACGTTATATTTGTGAGGCCTTTCTTTATAGCTCCTGTCTTGATGACGACGATGGTGGCGTGTGATCGTCTGCTCTACCTGCACGTTTCGAGTTAGCAATGCCCGCCATAAAGATGCCCAGGAACCACTCTAGCGAGTACTGATACATGGGGTCCACGTTGGACAGGTCAGACACGCAGAAGAAGAGGATCTGGGTGCGCACTGCCACAGGGACGTACTCCAGACGCGTGGTGTCGATGTCTCGCTCGGTCTCCTCCGCCACCTTCACTTTGGCCTGCCGCAGTCCAGAATTATAGCAATAATATTAATAGTTAATAAGTCTTTATTTCACGCACAATCTTTCTCAGGAAAATGGGTGCAAACTGAAAGAAGCAAACTGAATGTGATCAAAGGAACTGAAACCTACAATGAAAAAAAAATGACATAAAGAAAACATTACATTTATTAGGTTCTGGTATGCATTTCTTCCTGTAGTAACTTTAAGAGTTAGATCCGCTCTAAGGAATTAAAGATGGCATTTGTAACTTTTGTAAAAAAAAAACATACCTACTGCATAATAATCATATAAATTCAAAGATACTGTAAAGATCTATAACTATTTTCAATACTGAAAATGCGATGAATATGATTAATGATTTATTCGTTTCAGCATTTCATTAAAATTTTCCCAACCAGGAAATAAGGTAGTCAGGTTGGTTAGTAAGGTGAGAAAGGCTTTCCATAGCATTGGTTCTTCTGTAGCTCGCCGACAGACCTGTATCTCTCCAGCTTTGATCTTGGAGGCTCCGAGCACTCGTATGAGCTCCTCATCGTCGACGGGGTTACCCTCTGATGAGCTGAGCCTGAGCAGGATCTGGTCCTCGATCTCCTTCAGCTCCTGCTTCATGCGTGCGTTGCTCACAATCAGCTGGTTCTTGGCCTCCTCCAGGTCAGGCCTCTCTTCAGCCACCACCCGGCCCAGCAACTGGTCCTGCAAGCCGCTGCACAGTACACATGTCGCTTTACCGTAAAACTTCGACTTTCTATTGAATTTACCGTTAACCACGAAAACAGGACAAGAAATGAAATCCGGATGGCGACACATTTTTATCACTTTAACATAGTTAACGATTGCTTTCAGTTGACAGGATGTGTGAGCTGTACCTCGGGGAGAGGGTAAAGTTGATGAGGGTGACTTTGGTGGAGATCTCAGGAGAATAGTGTGGATTGGGCAGCTTGGTGGTGATGTACATCTTGAAGTCGTTGTGGTAGGGAATAACGGTGTCACCTAACTTCAGTACTGTACTGCCCTGCTGCTTAAATGTCTGAGCACACACACCCACACACACACACACAAACACGCACATTGATTACACTGATTACCTTTGCTAAGTTCAAATAACTACTGGCGAACGTAAGATTAATTTTTTTCCCCCACACTCATGCATTAAATCATAAGCCTGTGATTAATGTACAGTGAGGGAAAAAAGTATTTGATCCCCTGCTGATTTTGTACGTTTGCCCACTGACAAAGAAATGATCAGTCTATAATTTTAATGGTAGGTTTATTTGAACATTGAGAGACAAAATAACAACAAAAAAATCCAGAAAAACGCATGTCAAAAATGTTATAAATTGATTTGCATTTTAATGAGGGAAATAAGTATTTGACCCCTCTGCAAAACATGACTCAGTACTTGGTAATGACTTAGTAATTACTTTTAAATTTCAATGCCCTGGCTGAGGGAAGGAGGTTCTCACCCAAGATTTAACGGTACATGGCCCTGTACATTGTCCCTTTGATGTGGTGAAGTTGTCCTGTCCCCTTAGCAGAAAAACACCCCCAAAGCATAATGTTTCCACCTCCATGTTTGACGGTGGGGATGGTGTTCTTGGGATCATTGGCAGCATTCCTCCTCCTCCAAACACGGCGAGTTGAGTTGATGCCAAAGAGCTCCATTTTGGTCTCATCTGACCACCAGAGGACAACTGGGTGAAAGTGTTGTGGTCAGATGAGACCAAAATTCGCCACATCAAAGGGACGACGGACATGTACCGTCAAATCTTGGGTGAGAACATCCTTCCCTCAGCCAGGGCATTGAAAATTAAATGTAATTACTAAGTCATTACCAAGTACTAAGTCATGTTTTGCAGAGGGGTCAAATACATATTTCCCTCATTAAAATGCAAATCAATTCCTAATATTTTTGACATGCGTTTTTCTGGATTTTTTTGTTGTTATTTTGTCTCTCACTGTTCAAATAAACCTACCATTAAAATTATAGACTGACCATTTCTTTGTTAGTGGGCAAACGTACAAAATCAGCAGGGGATCAAATACTTTTTCCCCCACTGTATGTACCTGTCTGTTTGGTTGCTTATTGTGTCGACTTTTTTTCAGCTAAATAAGAAGCCCCCGAGAGAATAAGTTCAGTACGCATATTACCTGTCGCAGCAGAACAGGGTCGAGTGCCGGGTCCAGCTCCTCTCCCACATTCTCCAGTAGACAGGGCTTCCCGAACCGAACGGCGTTTTCCAAACTGCGCAGGAAGTCCCTGTCACTCAGCTTCATCACATCCAGCCCATTACCACGTTCCTGCAGAGACAGAGATGAAAACAAGGCGTAAAAAGTCGGAGAATCATGACACTCGGGAACAAAAACACCTGCCCAGACCCACAGGTAGAGTTTAAATAGTGTGTGTGTGTGTGTGTGAGAGAGAGAGAGAGAGAGACAGGGAGGCTGTGCAATGTTTGGGAAGTGTTTCTGAGCTCTTGCCATGGTCTTTATCCACTTGTTGGCCTGGCCCTGAGGGTCGATGAACAGAGACCAGCGTTGAGAGTACTGACTGATCACGCCATTCTCCACAGAGAGGTTGTCTTTTGGCAAACCGCCAATCTACACACACACACACACACACACACACACACACACACACACATAAGAGCAAACACACATGAACAGTGGATGCACACACACATAAAAATACAAAGAAACAAAGCACACTGTTTATGTATAATCGCTTAGTTCTGATACATCATGAATTGGTTTTAGCACAAATTTGGACTAAACTGGCTTCGATTTTCAACTCTTGTCTGCGTAGATACGTGTAAGAAGATGCATGTAAGTGTGTGTGCGGTTGTGACCTGCCAGGAATGAATTTTGACTTTGTCTCCAAGTGTGTTGATGAGGCTTGGCTCGGATGTGTGAGGGACCTGCTGTTCTTTAAAACCACGCAGCCACTCCTCAAACATCGACACCCGATACTCGCCCTGGACGCACACACACACACACACACACACACACACACACACACACACACACACACACACACACACATAAACGCTACATAAACACTATCTTGACATGCTATAGATACACTTAACATCCAAAACTAGTACAATACAACACAGAGTGTACAATGTGCCATATTCTTGCATGTGTACTCACATACATGTTTCATCAACATGTACATGTACACACACACACACACACACACACACACACACACACACACACACACACACACGTGCATACTCACAGTGAAAGGTCCGAGGTAGGCTACGTATCCTGCAGCCAGCAGCACATCACCGGCTACATTATCCACCAGATAATCCAAATGTTGTACCGTTTCGCTCCAGCGCACCTTCTCATCAGCAAGCCCACCAATCAGCTACAACACACACACATACAGACACACACACACACACACACACACACACACACACATTTTTATGTGAAACATGTGGCTTTAACAAATGCATGCTAAACACAGAGATAAAAAAATAAATGTTACAGAATTGAGATAAGGTTTGTGGGCGGAGTTAGGGCCACATGCCGCCATAACATTGCCGATTTAGTAATTTGGCTGTTGTGAGAATGAACTAGAGAGGTGTGTATTATCCAAATGATTTGGACCAGCGTTTGTCATATACGTCAAACGTCAAATACATCAGGGTGTGTGCTGTTCTGGTGATTTGGAGATGTGTGTGTATGTGCACAAGATTTGGCCCTGCACACCTTGTCTGCACGAATCAATCTGCTTTCACACAGCTGGCACTTGCTGTCAAGCTCGTCACGTTTGGCTAAACACTCTTGATATTTAGCCTGCAGCGCCGCGATGCCCTCCTCCACCGCCTCGAGCTTTTCTTTGGCCTCCTTCAGAATACTCTGAGTTACTGCCAGATCCTCCTGGGCCACAGCAAGGGCTTGCTGCTCACACACAATAAAATGCAGATATATTTAGGTTAGAGCATTTACAAGAATTTACAGGTCACATATCACAAAAAAGATTGGTGAGTGTTTGCGGTACTGATTTCCGAACCACAGGGGGCAGCAGCGTGATAGAATTTCTCACCCGTATGGGCTCTACGGTTTTGGCCACAAAATGGTACCCATGCATAGCGCGCACCCACAGGCATATGGACGTGCACGCCCTGGACACTTTAGCTATGGAAGCCGGCTGGAACTCCTCGTTGTCTATGTAAGGCTGCAACATTCTGATCACAGAATCCGGGATATTGTCCTAAAGTGCAAAAATAAAAAAGAAATATTTTAAAAAGAAATATATTTCTATCACAGTTCTCTGTGCTGGTGTTTCAAAAAAAGGTCACGGTACCTATGCAAGTTCAGAAGTTACACAAAGATCAGACTGATGGACTAGACAGACTAACAGAAAGTTACTAGTCTGCAGCAATTACATGATAATACTAAATGGCAATAGAAGGCTTAAGTCTACGCATGTCATATATTTATTTTAGTTTTGAGAAAGAACCTGTTCTTGTGCCAGAATTATTTCACCCACCTACACTATACTACAATAATAAAATCCTAGGTCACCAACTTGTGCTGAAAGCTAACTGAATACTCGGCGCATGTGCGTGGATGTTTGTGTGACCTTGTCAAACTTCAGTAGGCCCTCTACGAATTTTCCTGGATCCTGCAGAAGTCCTTTTCCAGGCTCCCAGTAATCATCAACCTTGCTCCCTGGCTTTTCTCCAGGTACCCTTTTGGGTTTGATGCCCTTCAGAATGCAGACTGCCTCTATGACCAGCTTCACTCCCTGAGGAGGCCTCTGCATCGCCCTCACCTGGACAACACAAAACCGTTCGTCAGTGGGGATCGAAGAAACACCGTTCATCTGTATGGCCTTTGGAAGGACTGAGCATCACCTCGGTGACATCGTTCTTGTTGAGAGATTTGAGGCTGGCTAATGCGTCGTCCAGTGCAGGCAGAGCTTTATCAAGGTTTTTCTGGGCATCTGCAGCATATGCACTAGCTATACTGGCCTTCTCAGATGCCTTGGCCTCCTCGGCCTGCACGGCCACACGGGTCTCCTCTGCAACCAATGTATCTTGCTATGTATACACACACACACACACACACACACATACACACACACACACACACACATATATATATATATAGAGAGAGAGAGAGAGAGAGACAGACCATTCATTGACGTAGTTTATGTAAAGATGTAATTTAAACAGAACGTATCATATAATGATGTTATGATTTGCCTTGATTTTCTCCATGGTGACAATGGTGTCTCTGGCTGCTTCTTCCAAGAGAGGCCTCATTGTTTCCAACTCCTCCTGCATCTTACTCACGTCCTCGGCTGTGCTCAAGAGCTACCACACACACACACACACACACACACACACAGAGGAGTCAGATGACAAAGACAGATTAAAACAAACTCTCTTTTCTTTCTTGTTGAGGTCACCTTGTCCAAACCCGCCTTCATGCGCTGACGAGCCCAATGCAGCTCCTGCTTCTTCCGGCCAATCAGTGCTGAAAAAATACTGAGCAGCTCCAGGTAGCTCTTTGGTGTGACGTAGTTATGGCGTGAGAGTTCAGCACGGTAGTGTTCGCACTTGCGAGCCACCATCTGGTGGATCTCCACACACATCGCCGTCTATGAACAGAGGGTGTCGAGAATATTTTGATTGGGTATGTCATTTACACGCAGCACAGTATACACACAGACTTTCGCTCACCATGCCTCTCAGGGCAGCAGGACTGGCCTCCAGTTCTGGTAGCTCATTGAGGAAGGACGTTGCTACAGACTGTAAGGCATCCTGTGGCCATGCACTAAACCAGTCAATAGTGCAGCACGTGACCAGAGAGGGGAACTGCCTGAGTCTGGCTCGGAACACTTCACCTATTGGACTTGAAGCAAGGAGACAGACATATTTCCGAATGATTCCCACATGAGAGACTACGGACAATCCTGAATAGATTAGATTTTTATGGAACATACCATACTAGGACTGAACCTAATGAATCTGGCAACCCATAAATTTTGCTGTAAACATTGATTACTCTTTACAGGATGTACAATGTGTGTCTCTAATATACAGTAAGAATAGTAAGTAGTCGTAGACTTCCCATGAAGATGGAATAGTAAAGAACGTTTCATGAACAGGCACAACCTCATGCACAGCACGGTGTGGATGTTACTGCGGACCCTCCTGACGTAGGCGGCCATGAGGTTAGCCTTTGTGGGCTGTAGGCCGAGATCCTGCACCACAGGTTTCATAGCAGTCACAATCCTCTCCTGCTCGTCTCCGCTGTACAGGTTCGGCACGTCGCCCGAGTTCAGGATGTTGTTAATGTCCTCCAGGAACGACTCGCTCTTAATCTGAAAAGCAGCAGGCAAGAGTGAGTTCGTGTGAGTGTTTTTCAATGTCGTGGCTACAGTAAGACCAAGAGGACAAAAAGGCTGGAATTCTATTTTTAAAATGCCTTCGCTTAGATTAACCTTAAACTTTACCTGGGTGTCGACAAAGAGGAAGGTGATCTGAACGTTCTTGAGACCGGCCTTCATCATGATGTTCTTAATATCGTCCCTCCACTCCAGCACGCCGTAGTTCTTTGACAGCTCGATCTGGAAGCACTCGTACTCAGATCTTATAACACAAAGGGACGTTACGAAGTCACAAAATGTTTGTGCAGCAAAACAGCATGACATGGCATGGACATGCAAAACCTAAGGATGTGCAAAATGATATGTTAAAGCAGATGTTCAATACATACGTTATGTGAATATCCATTTATTTTTTAAATACGCAATGGCCTATGTTTTAGAAATTTTTTTAAAAAGCTCACAGAGGCCTAAAACATTGTGCGTATCACGCCTTCGGACAGTTCTACTGTATAATGCTGTTTGATAGGCATCGTATACATTTTGTTGACTGGACTGGAAATGACGCAATTTTAAGACAAATATTTACTAACTAGTAACCGTAGTAACAATTGGGAACCACAAACATTTGATTCTGAGTAATTTAGTTTCCAACTCTAAGAAGAACCACAGTTTATTAGAAGTACAGACTGCATCTCTAACACAGTGTCACGAGCCTTTCTCTTCCGTGTGGGCTGCGTAATAGCAGATGCTAATTTGCAGGGTGCGTGCACTCGTGTGGCAAAAGACGACGACGAACCTCTAACAGTGTACATCAGCACTTTAACCTTTAATGTCCAACATGTGTGACCACATTATTAGGTCCTCCTCTGTATAATAAAAGCTGCTTTATATTATCTGTGACCAGTAATAACGCTAATTGGCAAAAATCTCCCGCACATGGCTTCTTTGTACTCGCCATAATGATTACTTGCAGAATCCTGCACATGTACTCAATGCTTAGATATGGAACTATAATGACTTTTTAATGACTGCTTGTGTATCCAGAATGCGTCTGCTTTGAAATTTACATGTCTGAAGTACTTTTTTGTTCGGAAGCTAAATGGTAACCCTCTGCATGTGTGTTCTAACCCTTACTTATTAAACGCAGCATTAGAGGTTTACAGTTTTGCAGTAGTATTGGACGTAATCGTTCTCGGTCTCAGTTCTGAGAAAACCCTGCGCTTCGTTTAAATATCCGTCTCCACTGACATGCTTGATTCGAATCATAAATGAACGGCGCTAAATGATGAAAATGCTAAGCGGTGTAGTGTAAACGCCAACCAGCTTAAAATATGTCATGCTCTCACATCGCACGTAGATTTTAAGTAACGACGGCCAGTCTTCTTATACGCAGATTCTGTGTATAAGAAGACAAACAAAAAAAGGTTATTGATTCAATGGGATGATTCACTGGAATGAATCAATATGTCATTGATTCATTAGAACGAGTGAAATGTCTGCATAAATTAATATTCTAATCAAGAACGCTTTTCAATGGCACTAGGTCAAAAGATATTGTTCTGTCGTTCATTTAAAAAATTGAATCAAGTTCGATTTCTGCTTTTAAATAAAAAATAAATAAATAATAAAATTAATAAAAAGTTGACTAATCAACTAAAAACAATTCGGAATCACATGAACTTTAGTTTTTAAAGCAGAGCACAAGGAGCTGTATAATTTTATTTTTTAATGGCACAAATTTGTTAAACTGTGGCTATTAATAACGTCTAGAGTTTAAGCTTTTTAATATAATTCGCTGTGCTTTTTTCTTTGCTTCTACATTACGTGGGTCTGATTCCTGGAGCTGGGATTATAAATTATTTTTCTTTAACTGCAAAAATTTTTTAAAAAGGTGTGCATTTAGGTCCATTTAGGTGTGCGAAGGCCTATTGCCTTTAAGCAGTTAGTATATTACCTCATAAAGACTCTGAGTGTTGTATGTGTGTGTTGTTTCTTACATGTGCGAGGCGAGTTTGGTGAGGGACTGCCGCCCGCTGCCGCCCAATCCGAGCAGAAGGGCGTTTCCCAGCGGCTGGCGCAGAATGCGGGTGATACGGCACACATGCTGGATGGCGTCCATAAAGAGAACTAGCTTCATCTTAGTGGTGCTGATTTGGTTGTAGTCGTCCATGTATTCCTCCATTACCCGGGCCAGCTGAAGACAAGGCAAAGGATGAAGAAAGAAAGAGAAAGTTAAGACAGAAATGTGTATTAAACAGGAAAGATAGCTTCAACAAATCGTGCACCACATCTAGTATGGCACACATTAAGTATTTTAAAAGTGTCCCACCTTCTCCGTGTCCTCAATCAGCTGATACACTTTGTTATCAGTTCCGTGGATCATAAAGTCTCCAAAGAGAACCGGCCGGCAGGGCACCACCTCCTGAAATTTGCAGTCGAACTCCTCGATGCACTCCTGGAGTAGCTTATCGAACCAGTCCCTGTCCTCCGGACTCACCAGTCTGTCCTGGAACACACGGCAGCTCTCGTGGTACCACAGCCGCAGGAGCTGGACCTTGTCCTGAGGCAATACACAGGCATTATGTACACATTTTTTCCAAAGTGTTGCATGTTATATTAACCTCGGAATAAGCTGCAAGATGTCCTCTCTTTCAAGCAGTCTACAACACTTGACATATCATTTCAGATGCTTCCTAAACACATTTCCTATACCTGTATCTTTGCAGCTTCAGCCATGAGCACACCCTGGAAGACCTTGGACAGGTCACGCAGGTTGAAAGTGTAGTGCGATTTGGCCGGAGTGGGTAGGAGGCCAGAGGTGATGCTGGAGTACACCTTAATGGTGGCATCCACTAGGCTCTCATTCAATGGAATCAGCTCGGGAACCTTTTCTGAAGAAAATGAATGTAAAACAGGCATTCAGAAAAGCTACAGCCTGACCGTTAACTGCTAAGTTTAATCTGATGTCAGAGCAAAGAGAGACACAACGTTATACTAAAGTCCTTCTGATAAGATCGCAGGACCAGCCTTGAGGCACATTATTATCTATATACTGTATAATATATATATATACTGTATAAGGTACTCTAAAAATGTCCCTATCTCACCCGTCCAGCTGCCCAGGATAGTGGAGAAGATTTTTCTCTTGCTGGAGTCCTCCATCTCAGTGAAAGAGAGGCAGTTGAAGTGGCGCGTGAAGCGTTGGGTGATTGGGTTCCTTCCTCCACCAGGAGGACCCATGGCACATGCAAAATTGATGTCTACCAACTGTTTAAATGTTCCTGGTAAAGATAATGTACTCACGTTAATCTTTGAAAAAATATTTTTTTGCAATTTTTGATCAATTACTACCTTACCATCTGCTCACCTATCTGCTTCCGATCATACCAGCCTCCATGGTCCATCCACTGGCGCAGGAGCTCGATGGGCGGCTGGGCACCGTACGTCTCCAGTATGGGCATGTTAAGGTCGTCAATAAAAAAGATGAAATTCTTTCCTAGCGGAGGACCAAAAACACCCTTCCGCCTGGTACACACAACCATAATGGTTACGAGTATGACAAATATTTCACAGAAAATATAAGAAGCATTGTATTGAATCAAACCAATCACGGTCAACTTCATTCAGAGGTCTTGTTCTTTGTATCTAATTCCTTTGCTAAAGGCTCAGTGAAGCAGACCTCTTGTCCAGCTTGCTGTCGACGTAGTCCTGCGTCTGGTTGGCTGAGGTGCGGGCGGAGAACACGAGGAAGTGGGTGACGTATTCGGGCGGCATGTTCTTCAGCAGCTTATCGGACACGGTCAGGGTCTTGCCCGTGCCTGTAGGGCCGATACACAGCACCTGAAAAAACAACAGCGCACGTCTAACTTTGCATCTTGTATTAGTAAGAGCATCTGCTATGCTAATACAATACTCAATAATAAATGAAACGATTACATCCATCTTTTCATTTACATGACGGAACACATTTGAATTCTACATACTGGCTTCTTATTGGACAGGAGCATGTCTAACAAGAAGGACATGCGCACGGTGTCAGTGGTGGGCACGATGATGTCTGCGTAGCTGGTTTCAGGGGTGATGACGACGTTGCTGGCGTACTTCATCCAGCTGAACCATTGCACCTTGCACAAGAATATGTTGTGTTGTGAATTATTTCACGAATATGTAATTAACTGTACTTGCATTAAGAAGAGGAAACAAAGAGCCCCCTCACCTCCCTCCTTTCAGCATCCTCATCATCTTCATGTAGATGACTGACACCCGCGTCGTCCAGTCCATAATCATACACCAGTCCCTCTTCTGGGAAACACAGCTGAATCTACAGAACAAACACGCTGACTGTTTAAACGGCTGCCATCCGCCGAGAGCTGATGCTTTTTAAATATACATGCCTTCTTATTTGAATTTAATATGTAATGACGAATGCACAAAAAATATGGGTTTTGCGTAATGAAATCTTTAAAGTTCATTTAAGAGATACTGTGTTAAGGAATAGATTTTGGCACTAAGTACCTTTTCCTGTGTCATCTTGTCTCTTAGCCAGGCACTGAAGCGTTGGCGGCTAGCAGCATCTCCGGTGGCCCCCACGCTCCATACCAGAGAAAAAATAAACCATGGCTCAATCAGCTCACACACACGGTCCAGCTTACCCTGAGGAGAAGGTCCCTCTCCCTACACACACACACACACATACAAACATACAGAGTATTCTGTTAAAAATGTGCATATACGTATACTGTATTTTAAAACCGAAATGCTGTTACTAAAAAAAAAAAAAAGATTCAGCGTCTCGATGCACCTCTTGTGGGATGAACGGCTGGAAGAAGCATTCCAGCAGTTTGAGTAAAGAGCAGGTCAGGTTGCTGTCCATCGAGCTAATCACTTCAGTCACTGACCTCCTAACAAACATTATAGAATCCTGTGGACACACATATATAAACCTCGAATACATACAGACGACAATGTCAGAGCTTTTCCCTGGCTATATTTATTCCTACAAATTTATACATATAGTCTAACTCTTTTACCATTTGTGATGTCACATTTCACAGTACTGGTTAATGGCTCATAAGAATGTAGACACTCAAGTCATACTAGGTCTCAATATTATAATTTTTATCTGTTTTTTTTTGTTCGTTTAATTTCTAGACCAATCGTATTGTGAGTCACGATACTCTACACACAGAAACCCAACCGCGTCCTGACTAATATTATAATAGACTAGTGACGATAAAATAATTCATGTCGGATAAATCAATTTGACAGTATACTGTGAGAAAGGGTTAACCCGATATTTGCTCTCTACATGAGAAATCATCCCGTACTGACCTGCAGGAATCGTGTGAAGAGAGAGTTGAGCTGCTGGGCATGTGGCTGTAGAGGTATAGGGATGGTACGTAACCAGCATTCAGTGAATGGAGAGAGTCCCAGGATACTGGGTTCTAAATACACCATCCCGCAGCGGGACACTGTAGCAGGGGACGCCACGGCCAGGTCCTGCACCTCAAACATCAGAGTCATCGCCTGGACACAAGGACAAGACAGGATAATGAATGTCCGAACTAAAAAGAAGCATAGAACAGCACATATTGAATAATTCTGACTATGTACAAAGAAACACAAATTACAGTTGAAAAGTTGGAAGCCTGAAAATTTTTAAAAGTTTAAAAAGTCAAACTCACATCTGTAAGTTTGATAATCTCGCCTGAGCTCAAACACAGCTTCTTGTTGTCATCTAGCACAGTGTTCATGTTCTCGATCCAAACGGCGTCCACCGGCCCGTCGAACACGTACCACTTCTTCCCCTCGTCCATTGCGACAGCTCCGATGCGGATCAGGGACGACAGGATGCCATCCGTCCTGAGAGTGACAGGAATCATTTCTTAGGCATCAGAATTAAATAGTATACTTTGTTCTTTGCTGGCTATCGTGTCAAAATCTTAAGCGATAAGCAAATAGGTCAGCATGTCCATTAGACACTCACCACTCGTGTGTGAGCAGGTCGAACTCTCCGTACAGCTGCCCCATGGTGATGGACTTTGGGTTTAGGACGTAGGTCTGAACAGCCTGGTACACTCCACCGCTGACCGACGGCTGACCCCGCAGAGCCGTCATGGCCGCCGCCAGCACTTCATAGCACTGATAGATGTAAGCGAAAAGCATGAGACTATGGGTTTCGTGGCCTCGTGGATGAGTTAATACTAAAGTCATTGGGTTGTGGACAAAATTTGGATTAAAACAGATTTCCGGTTAAACAACAAACGCATCAAGGGTTATAAAAACGATGACAAACGCTCTGTCTACAGCAACCAAATCATTCAAAATCAAGACCACAGCCTTGGAGTAACTGGAGTCACCTTAGTTTTGCCCGAGCCAGACGGCCCGACCAGCATCAAGCCATGTCTCACCACAGTGGTCTCATACAGCTGAATAATCTTAGCAATGTAACCTATAAAAACAAACAAAAAAAAGGTACAATAGTAGTAAAAATCTCAGGAATGAAATTTGCTCTTTCAGTTGGAGCAATTTCTGACAGAATCCAAAACTCTCACCGTCCACGTCTTTCAGTCGCTTGCTCTGGCAGGCATTACGGATCGACTCCTCCAGCGTGCCGTAGTCGATGGGCTCCTCGCGGATCTTTGGGAAGAGGTCAGACACGATGCCGTTGAAGAGTTTGAGGTCATCCTGCAGGAATTTTGGCACGTTGACGTCTCTGATGGCACGCAGACAGATCAGCTCCTGCAGAGGTAGACGGGGGTTACCATGCAGCTCAATTTAATTTATGACTTCTTTTTGTTTGTTAGATTGACGAGAATTGAAATATGACTGGATAGATGTACCCAAAGAGACTCCTATCCTGGAAAGGATGTGTTTTTGAATAGATACATTTGTAAAGCTTAACATATATCCCAATCCAGAACTCTCTTAACACTAAGAACCATAGACATGAATAAATAAATAAACATCGGACTGTATGTTTATCAGAGGGTCTAAATATGAAAACAATCAATCCCTACAGTACTTTGACACAACATCGACGATCACCTCATTCATTTCGGGGTTCTCTCTCTTCAGGTTTCCAGCAGCAGAGATCACGGTCTTCACAGCTCTCATGCCAAAGTCATAGTGGTCCTACATAACACAGGACAAATCGCAATACGCATACATAGACATTAAAGAAGCAATGCATGACATTCACGGTGTATTCCTACATGTTACACATAGAAGATGAGACCTGGGAGCTGAGCTGCTCAGAGGACAGCTTGAAGGTGCTGGTGATCTTTTTGGAGAGGACTTTCGCATCACTGAAGCCAAACGAGTACAGAGAGATCTCAGCAATCATGGCGTAGTCTGGGACCATCATGGCGACGGGACGGAACAGAGCCTACAGGATGTTATGTAAATTTATCGCAACAGCGAAAATACAAAGAGCGTTGCAGTGAAACTCATGACTAAATGCGTAACTGTTTAAGCCGATGTGAGTAAAAACATGTATGCGTGGTGGAAGTGTACCTTTAAGTTGTCGGGCAGTTCGGTTCGGCCGGCATAGCCTGGGTTCATGGTAATAAAGACAGCGCAGGAAGGAACCAGCGGGATCTCTGTTCCTTCAAACACAAACCTCTCTGCCTAAACACAAACACACACGCAACACTTTATATTAGTATTTGATTGTCACCATAAATCTTACAGACACTCGTGTGTTTGGGTGTGCGCTCTGACTAACTCTCTGCTGCTGCGCCTTTTGGATGGTGGTAATCTGCTGAGCCACCACCGAGAGCACCTCCACATCAATCCGGTTGAATTCATCAAAGCACGCCCAGGCTCCAGAACTGTAAACACACGGACACACAATACCTTCAGTGTCAGCCAGCGCAACAGCTTAAACAGAGCAGCAGGTAAGCATGTCTGACCTGGCTAGGCCCTTGAGAAACTTTCCCATAGCGAGGAAGTCGAGCTGGTCGGAGCAGTTGAAGACGACGGTCTGGACGGCCAGCGCTTTGCCCAGGTCTTTAGTGGTTTCGGTCTTACCTGTGCCAGCTGGACCCGCCGGAGCACCTCCAAACTTTAGATGCAGAGCACCAGTCAGTGTCAAGTAACACCTGGGTGAGACATAGAAAGTGGGACCGGAGCAGCATATCAACACAAAGCACGCTGAGACGTCCATATTGGTCTTCCGCTATTGTTTTACCTGTCAGTCAGAGGTGTTATGACAAGTCGCCCGGAGTTACCGAGATACTCGTAGCCGTAGAGGAATTCCGCGTTCACTGCCCTGATGTAGAGGTCATCTCTCATCCAGTAATATCTACCAACACATGACACACACACGCACAGTTACATAATCTCAGACGTTACATGTATTATTGTCCTCTATCATAATACAAAACATGAGTCACCACTAACATACACTAACAAATATGTGTTAGGAATCTCCTAACCTGAGCTGGCTGATCCACTCAAAGTCATTAACGCTGGCCACGGATTCCTCCACCAGTTTTGCAGCTACGTCTTTAGCGTGTACCTCGATCACGATGAGAGCCGAGAGAACGGCTCTCTGCATTCTAGACAGACGGCCTCGCACCAGCTGCACCAGGTCTCCCAGCTACCCACATACAGTACAAACACACACACATACAAACAACCATGGACACACGGTTATATATATTTATATATATTTATTTATATATATATAAAACAACCTTAAGATACCGACAAACATAATTCAATTCGATCAGTTTCGCTTTAACCTCACTTGTTGTTTTCTCTCTTTCTTTTCACACCAAATTAGAACTGGATTCTCATCATACCTGCGTCTGGAGCTGAGGATACAAGCGCTCGGCAAGGTCTCCCCTCTCTAAAGACTCCGAAACTTCCGCAGTCCAGAAAGTCTGACATCCAGCGATCACCACTTGCCCCGGCCACGACAGCACCCACTTAGTCCGGGGTTCCTACGCAAAGCAGAAAAGAGGTCTATGCCCAAATTCATTTAAACATTTAAACATAAAAAAAATACTAGAATCCAAAAGGAACAGCAAGTGTAACAATAAATAACTGTAGATTTAGTTTAATTCCAGATACTTCAGTATTATTATTATTTTTTCAGAAAAGAGAGAAAATTAGAGAAGAGACGTCTTTCACCGAACAAGTATTAGTATTATTATAAATATAACAGTTAACTAGATAATAAATAATAGTTAACTATTAATGTACTGTATATTAAAGGGTGTCAAGTTGAAGTGAGTGTGTGTGTGTGTGTGTGTGTGTGTGTGTGTGTGTGTGTGTGTGCAATGACTGGAACACTGTAACACAGGTTTTATGACCAAAAAACCAAAAAAAAATGCTGAAATAATGAGAACTCTGGCCTGATACACTGACCTCTGGATAAACCTTGAGGGAACGCTGAATGTTGTCACGCAGACTCAGCTTCATGGACTTCTCCACATCACACAGCCAGTCCTCAACATTCCCAGTAGGCCACACTGGGAGGAACAACTGGACTTCCTCTCCCTCTCCGGAGTACATGTGTGTGATCTGGAGGTCCGGTTGGAACTGGAGCTGTGCGTTACAGATAGAGATTTTTTTTTAATGCAGCCATATCTGGGGGAGCTTTACTGTATTTGGTTCAGCTCATTAAAATCTATTGATGTGCATTTGGTGTGTCACTTTGTGTGGGTGTGTGTGTGTGTGTGTGTGTGTGTACTTGTGGCAGACTGACCCTTGCAATATTCTCGAAGCATTTGCGCAGATGGGGCTGCACTGCTGTCGGGTCTTTGGTCTGCGACAGAATCTCTAACAGCTCGTCATCAGACAGAAAGTAGAATCTAAAATCCAGGAAGCAGAAATATCAGGGCATGTCGGCCCTACCTGCATAACTGTAAGGGTAAGAAAATATCTAACAGTACATGGCATTAAACGATCCTGTATAATGATGTTTACGCTACGGTGCTGCTGAATTCTTGAATCTGATTGGTCAGAAGGTGTTGATGACTTCTCGGGCAGCAGCTCTGACAGTCGTGCAGCTGCAAATCGCTGGTTTGTATTAATACGCTCACTCTAATACGCTTTCATTTCTATAGTAGCAGCTCTTTCATAGGGACTTATATGTTTGGTCCTCATATAATCAAAGACTAATAATAAACAGATTAATAAATGTATAATTGTTGATATGGTGAAGTTTTCATGTACGGAAAGTAGCGTTTTTTTTTTATGGAAGGAGTCTCCAGAACCAGTGCTTTGTAAAAGGCGGTACGTTTTACGCCGTGGGAGAGTTTTCAGGACAGTTGATTTTGTGCTTTATTGTTTCTCTGTAACATGACAAGATGCATTTTCTTTTGCCTTATTAACTTCATGCCACATCATGCCACCCTGTCATGGATTATTTTCCTATAACAGCATGTTCGTGTATGTGTTTTACTCCTTACACGTTGATGATTAATGGTTAATGGATTTCTGACCTGGGAAAGGATCCCCGTTTGGTCTCCAGATATTCGCTCAGCCCTTTCTGCACCTGCTCCAGCAGCATGTTACAGTCTTTCAGATTATCCAGGAGATGCCGATCCGGGCAAAGCTGAATTACCTGCGTATGAGAGATCACACACACTAATACAAAGACTTACACCCACTTAACCATGAATAGCTATATAATTGAACATACATGTATGCACACATGGATACACAATCAGGCAAAGAAAATAGCTCATTCAAAAAAAAACTGCATACTTTATAAAATACTGATGGATACATTCAAGCAAAACAGAAGATGCTGGAAAGAGCGAGAGCCCGAGATCACCTGTCTGTTATCGTGCGCGGTCTTCATCACGTTCCTCCAGGTGCTCTCCATGGTCTGGTATCTCTTCCCCTCAACGGGCAGCTGCCGGTTGATGTCGTCGGAGCTGAAGATGGGCTCCAGGTAGAGCCAGGAGCGCTGGCACGTCAGCCACTCCTCCAGCACATCCTGCCAACAGGAGTTAATTAAAACATACTCGGAATGTACTGTAACTATCAGGGGATCAATGATGGCTTTAAACTTCTTTTGTGAGGTGAGACGTGGCCGTGGATAAGATTAGTGGTAGGAGATGTTAATTTACTAAATAAACATCATGATTATACCTGAGTCATCCTCAGCTTGCTCTCCCAAGTGTTGATTCTATCCTCAAACACCTTTTTGTAGGGGGAGAACGACATGCTCTGGGTCATCACGATGTGGTCATCCAGAAGCTGGGATGCCTCGTCAGGACTCTTCAGGATGTAGGTGCCCGTCTCCTTATACGGCAAAACCTCAAACATGACCGATGTCCACTCGCTTTGCATCTTATCCAGAGCCTAATTGCACACGGATGGAAAATAAAAATAATCTGAACAGTTCCTCTTACAGCGTAATGCTGTCAAATTGTCCGATCTGACAGGTGAAGGTGGTGATTATTCAGGTTTATGTATTTTAATGACCGTGACACTAAGGCTAATAATAAATGTTGTTTATTTCCAGTACAGAATAGTAGGTCGAAAAGTCTACCACTCATATCTGTGATATAAATCATATTAAATAATATTCCTGATACTTTACCTGTTCAATGGCGTACTCTTTTCCAGCCACCTCTGCGACCCGTGCGATCTCATCCACGTGTTGAAGCAGGTCGAGCTCCAGGCAGCGGGAGAGCGTAAGGTTGGATTTGGGCATCAGGTTCATGTTAAGACGTTCAGACAGCACGGTCCAGTGGCGGCTGCGCATGCCCGGGTTCCTCAGGCCCTGAATCAAGGGGATGTGTGGCTGGAACTTCTCCATCATGCCTCGGACGTAGGAAGCCACATCCTGACAGGCTGTTAAACGAAGTAAAAATAATAAGAATAGCTCTTCTCTTAAGCACATCTCAGACGTGTGGACATTTTACTTACACGGTATGTCTTTGAACAGCTTGATGCACTTGTGCATGGTCTTGAAGGCATCGCTGACGTTGCGTTCCAGCTGTTCTGGGTCGATAGAGGACAGCGGGTCATTTAGCCAGCTGTCGTGCCAACGTTGCCAATCGGACGTGGTTGTCCACAGGTCCCGGAATGGCTGAAAGTCCCGACTAAGCTTTTGCAACCTGTCATACTGGTCCAGAGAAAATAAATGAATATAGATTACGGATATATTTCTCTGCAAACTCTGGAGTCATAAGGTGAGAAAAGTGTTCTGGCATTGCACTATACCAATCTAGTGTGGTCGTGCTGTGTATCTTTGACAACGTACGTTAGTGAGGGGGACACCAAAGAGGCGCTCACGGTTGTTGTAAACCTGCGCCAAGCCCTGACACTCCTTCAGCTGCTTTGCAACACGGCGCACTTCGTTTGCTACTTCATGCGCACGATTGATGTCTGTATAGGCAGCAAAGCCTGCGACAACCATCTAAAACACGCATACACACACAGACACAAACACTTTAACAAAGTAACTCTTAACAAGGCTTTTCCCTGCGGTAGTAAGTATTTAAAACGAGTATAGAGAACCACAGGTGAAAAGGTGTTGGAAGTTCTGACCTCTAGGGCGTCCAGACGCTCCTGGAAATTGCTCTGATCAACCATCTGGATCTTTTGGAAGCGTTCCTCATCCTCTTCATGCTGTAGGCACACATTTTCAATCTGACTGAGGATCTTATGAGGCCAGGCCATCGCCGTCCATCTTCGCATGACAAAAACACGTCATTAGTGATCACGAACCAGAGCCTGATCAATAAATCTAAATTATTATTTTGAAAAAAATGCAGCGTACTTTCCAGTGAAATCCTCATTGGTGAGATTGTAGAAGAACTCGTCTATTAGCTCATAGTCAGTCACGGCTTTGGACAAGAGCTCCTGTCAACAGATTGCAGCATTAGGAGACACAGAGAGAAGAAAATGCATTAGACACACATTAGAGATGAGAGCATGAGGGCAGGTGTCAACATAATCAATTAAATATATATGAAGTTATGACATAAACCGAGGAAGTGGTTTAAGCCGTTTTGCTAAACATCTGTTCAAACATAGAAATGTCTTCTTTACTTCATGGGCCTTCAACTGATCTGGGATCTGCTTCATCCAGTCCCTTTGCTCTGCCAGCTCCTCGATGCTGTTGGGCTTCTCATACAGCTTCCTGCTGATCCTCTTGCACTCTTCACATGCCTAAAATGCACGATATAATAATTTTGATTTAAAAAATAATACCCACATTTTTTCCATCCTGTAGAGCAACAGCCCTTCATAATTTAGTGGTTCAGCAGCTCAACTCAGACAAACCTAAACGATCAGGATTACAGATTTCCAGGACTGAAAATGTGAACACCTATAGTGTAATACTGTGAAACTCGCCTCTTCCATTTGCTTGCGGAGCTTGAGAGCAAGGCGGTCGAGTATGGCATTGGCTAAAGCGCGACGTTTCTTAGACAGGTTCTTCTTCACAGCCTCCACGTTCACCATGAAGGGCCCGATTATGATGAAGGAGGGGAGGGACTGTTCCAAAATTTCTTTCTCCTTTAGCTGCCTCACGACTTCCTCTTTCACCTCTAGAAGAGTGCTGTTTTCCTGACTATAAAGCCTAGCATATAGATACGCAGATGAAAGCAGACACACACACAGACATATGCAGATATGAGAGATTTAAATCCCAGATAGCAACATTGCTGTGGTCCAGATCTGGCCCACACCTGACACTTCCGGCCCACACATCCACATCAATGATGGCACTTTGGTGGTCCGCTCCTGTTTGCCAGATTTGGACCACAAGCAAGCTATAGCAATGCCGCATGTGCCACATTTTTGCCATAGGTGGCCCACATTTGTTTTGTGATATTTGGGCCATATTCACTATTTACCACATATGGGCCACTTCAGGCTTATATCCATTTTGTCCAGGCCAAAAGACAGCCAGCAGTGCCGCATCACTGCCTGAAGTGGTCCACATCCGGATGCGATCTGGGATTAAATTTTTTTAAAAGCATTAAAAAAATGACAAAAACTGTTTTATTTTACTGCTTCACAACTGCCATGGCTTGTACGTAGTGAAGAAATCACACTGGTTTAACGCCACTAAAGATAAAAATGTCAGTCTGCTCTTTTAAAATGTTCTCTTTGTAAAAAATAATGGATAAAGGCTGGTTTTGTTTGTGACAACCATTCTATTGCGCCAAGTGTAACGTGAACATGACGGGTCATTTCATGTATGTTGAATGAAATGAGCCAGACATTTGTAGTCAGATTTTGGACTTCAAGTGGAATAAAGGAATAGGAAAAAAAGGAAGCTTAAATTGAGCTGTACTTTAGGAAGGTGTTGATGTCAGAGTTGTGAAGCTCGAGGTGGCATTCGTATTCTCGGGCGTAAGCTTGGAGAGGAATGGAGGCCTGGCGCAAGGCATCGCTCACTCTCTCTTTCAGCGTCTTCACTGCTGGCTCCCACAAACCCACTGACTCCAACAGCGGAACCCCACTGATAAACAAGTTCTTCATGACAAACTAAGACAGACAGAGAGAACCAGAGAACACCAGAGACACTGTTATGGAGATACACAGATGATCAATGATGCAACATGATCGATCTGAAGTATTCTGAATCGCAGTGGATCAGTAATGTGTAGGTAACCTTGTCCAGCTGTGGGAGATTATGAGTGCAGAGGATGCCTTTGTCTAATAAATTGATGACGGACGTCTCAAAATTCTCTAGTGGGGTGCTGTAATGGACCCCGGTCTGGTCCAGGATCAGGTCCACAAGAAACAATGGGTTCTTCTTGGGTCTGTGAACACATCGTTGTGTAAAAGCATGAAAAGAGAATTTCCTGGGATTGTACATTTAATATCCGCTCCACTGATTCATGTAATTATCTGGCCACTCCCCCTTAATCGAAGGAACTGATTAAATTAAACATAAACAAAAAACAGACTCTGTCTTGTACCTTCATAAGTATTCTTAAATCGAGCCTTAAAAAATACAACTTTTTCTTGTAAGGTCTAACAAGCAAGGTTCCTCCTGATCTGTGAGCTAAAAACACACTGTCTCACTTGTAGGGACTGCGGATTAGGTCCGAACCCCAGGTGAGATCTGGGGGACAGTGCAGCACGCTGTGGCAGGCATCCAAGACCAGTTGGGCCAGGCTGGTGAGCGAGTCCTGCACCGAGAATCGCAGGGTGTCCTGTAGTTTGTAGCGTATCTGCTTCATCAAGCGACAAAGCTTGGACATGCAGTACACCTGCCAGCATGACTCGCTTAGATTGTACCAGCCAGGCCCGGCGTCATGCAGGCTGGACTGGATCCCGTTACACAGACTGGTGATCCAGGTGTCACGCAGGAAAAGCTGCACCTGAAGACAGAGAAAGTAGGGTCAGTGAAAAGCATTATAAGGTATATACAGTATTTTCATGTAGATGTAGCGTTACCTGTGTGTGCACCTGTGACTGTGCCAGCTCAAACTCTTCCAGGCGTAGAGGCTTGCCAAAGGTGACATGGAAGAGGGGCATGGCTGCCAGCCTGTTACACTCAGCTCTAACGTTAGACAAAGCAGAGATCACTTCTGGCTTAGTGAGCAGGGAGAGGAAGGTGAATTTGGCACGGTTCTTCTCAAACGGGTAGTCCGGTACAGACACAGAACCTGTACAAGAGCACGTCGTCGGTGTTATAGATACATGTCCGAGCGTCCATATACATATACACACATACACACAAACCTTTGGGCACTCTCTCTGGTTCTTTCTCAGGCAGTGTGATGTAGGAAAACTCTTTGGGGTTGGCCTGCACAAGCTTATCAAAGGTCATTCGGTTCATGGTGCGGGCATACTCCAGGTGAACCTCTTTCTCTAGTTTTTCCATGCACTGCTGCAGACTGTTTTTCATGCAGAAATACACACCCATAAACAAGCACATATTACAGTTACTCTACAAACAGGACATTTATATACATATATATCCCCGAGAACACCTGTAGTGATAAGATCCCCGAGAACACCTGTAGCGATTCAAATTCATTTTATTATATATTTAGTACAACTTTTATGTTATTTATAAGACTATCCTCCCTCTCTGGGACTCTCACAATGGGAATCGGAGTCCTGGGGTGCTGACGGTGAGGGTTTTGATGTGTTGGAGGGTGGTGGAGTGCAGTGTGGGGGTCCCGCTCCAGACTGGCATGCAGTCCACAGACAGATGGTAGAGCAGCAGAGCCTCAGTGTTGTGCCTGGCTCTTAAGGCAAACTGGACTCTTTGAGCAAAGATACGCGGGTCCTCGGCACAGAACTGCAGCTGGATCCGTGGAACCCAATACTGGTTCGACAGCAGAGGCCCTGAGAGGAACGAGAGAAAGAGAGAGAAATAGAGCAAAGGAGAAAGAAGCATAGTCAGATCATTGGTGTGCATGACTTACGATTAATGCACTTTTTAAAAGTATAATCCACAAGTTTGGGAGATTTACTAACAATTCAAACAAATAATTTCCTTCACCTCAGTTTTCTCTCTGAAGCATTCAAAAAAAGCACAAAATTTGCTTACACAGTGAAATGCTAAGACAGGTCCCATATTGTCAGAACTGCCTTCGTGTCTGAGCTCCATGTCATTTGTTTTGGTCTGAATGTCAAAAATTGGTGACCCTACCATTAAATATCCAGAAATAGGAAATGCTTGAAAAAGAACCTTGAAAAAGTTCTACCAGGCATCGTCAAATAAGTTCGACTCTTTGGCACATACCTTTATTGCTTTGTGCTCCACCCACAACAGGTTTGCCCTTGCTGTCTCTCACATAGCCGTTCTGATCTGCTTTTTGCACCATGTACTGCTTCATCTCCAGGCTGTAATCTAGAACCCCGACAGATTGCCACGTATACTCTGGAGTGCTCCTCTTCTGCTCCTCTACACAAAAGAAGTCACAAAGAGAAATATATATATACTGTATATATAAATATATTAATATCTGCTAGTAAAATTCAAACTCCGGTTTGAGAATGCTCTGTACCAGCTGATTTGGTATCGTGTGTCGGCAGAAAAGCTTTGGCAGGAACAGGTTTTTGGTCACTCGAGCCCTGCTCACAGCCCAGAGCCAGCCAGTTCTCAGGTGTGCGGCAATCAAACTCCTCGTTATCAAATATCTGGAAAGTCATGTGAAGGAGCCCGAACACACACAATAAAAAAAGGGTCCACAGATATAACGCATTCTGCCATACACAATGAATAAGACATATAAACTAATCCTAATGCATTATAACCTCGGTAGAGACACGGCTAATAGTCTTACCTCCAGGGGCAGGTAGTTAACAACTGGTGGGCTGGGGGTTTTAGAGGTAGACACGCAGGAGCTCTCTGGTTGATCGTCACAGCTCATGGTTTTGGGTACAAGCTGACTAGAATCAATGCCAAGGTCAGCCAGAAGCTGGGCGATGTCTAATGTCAGATACTCCCGTCTCTGCCTAAATAATAATAATAATGATAATAATAATAGCCTTTCTCTCGTGAGGGAGTAGCCAGGACATTTATCATTCAAAAACTGACTTTTGATGTTTTCAAAAGTGTATTGAAGTAATTTAGGTAACAGGTACACTGAGTAATGGTAAAAAGCATTCAGATCACTAAAAAAACATACACCGTATGGTCAAAAATTTGTGGACACCCAACCATAACACCCATAAGTGTTTATTTGAACAGTTTTATTCCCCGTTTGCTGTTATAATTAGTTCCACTCTTCTAGGAAGGATTTCCACTAGATTTTGGGGCGTGGCTGTAGGGATTTGTGCTCATTCAGCTACAAGAGCATAAGTGAGGTCACGCAGTGATGTTGTGTGAGGAGGCTTCGGTTCCAGTTCCTCCCAAAGGTGTTAGGTGGGGTTGAGGTCAAGGTTCTGTGCAGAACACTCAAGTTCTTACATTTACATTTATTCATTTAGCAGACGCTTTTATCCAAAGCGACTTACAAATAAGCAAAGCAATATATACTTCCACTCCTAACTTAACACACCAGGGCTTCATGGAGCTCACTTCATGCACAGGGGTGCCATCATGCTGGAACAGGTTTGTACCGCTTAGTTCCACTTAATGGAAATTTGTAATGCTACATCACACAAAAACATTCAATACAACCGTGTTCTTCCAACTTTGTGGCAACAGTCTAGCGAAAAATCACGTATGGGTGTGATGGTTCAGTGTCCACATACTTTTGGCCATAGAGTGTACGGCACATTTAGGGTTATGAGTGCTCTGTGTCTAACTTAGTATTTTGAAATATGATATGAATTTATTAGCAATATCCAATAATATACAAAACCATGAATACACAATAGAATTATCATGCAAAAAAAAAATGTATCTTCTCTGAAACCCGGTCACTCACACCCACAGCCTGTCTCTGAAATCAAACCCTTAGACTGTTTTCCTAATTGTGCTGTCATTGCTCATTCTTCTCACTTCTCGATCTGGATTTTGCGGGGCCACTGGCCACGCGAGCAGCTGTAGGGCAGCTGTACTTTAGGCATGTAGGATCCTGAGGGAAAGTCCGTCTGCTGCAGGATCTGGGTGGATGGTCCATGTCTGTCCTTCTGTATGATACTGAGCAGGTCAGCGGGGGTCTGGAAAGTGTTTGCTACGGCGCAAGAAAAAAACATTGAGTAGATAAGAAAAGATATTTCACACACGTAGTAATTAAGGATTTGTGGTATAGGAATAGAAAGAAAATGGAGTAACCAGTTATCCAGGAATCTATCTCAACCAAAAATATTGTCCTTAAATACATCTAAACTTATATCTGCTTGGTTCATATGACACTATGTTGCGCATGCTTATCTTTATTAAATGATAATACATATGATCATCTACATATTTTCCAGCTTTCTTGTACAATTCCATCTTTAAAACTTGGCCCACTGCACAAAGGTTGTCCAAGACTGCTCCGTCCATCAGTCCGGTTCATTTTTTGTTCGCGTCCTGTTGAAACCTGAGTGGCATTACTTAAAAAGAGAATGCTGTTCCAGGCAGGTAGTTACGTGCATTCTTTTGGGTAAGACAGACTCCTGTTGTTTGTTTAGCTCCAGCCCAAAACTATAGAAACAAACATCTCATTTGGTTGTGGCACAAGTTGTAGTAACTTGTGCAAATATACTTTTCATCTGCGCTGCTCCTTTAAATGGTGAGACATTTAACTCAGTGAGACACTGAACACTTTTACCTTTCGGGGTGTTGGAGTCACAGCCAGCCTGCCTCAGTAAACTCTGCTGGGTCACGGAGACCTGTGTACAACACTACACATAGCACAGATTGTCAGTAATTAGGATTGAGCGAATAAAAATGTCCAAGAGAAAGAGAAATAGAGAGTGAAAGAAGAGTGTGCTTTTTTTTTGCTTTAATTCTACTTCCTTGTTTCCTCTTTCCTCTGAGGAAAGGAAGATATGCATTAAACAATGCCACGGCAGACAAATTAACAGAAAACCCTTTTTTTAATTTCTTTTTTTTTAGACAAAAACGAATGGAGCTACTGTAATGGATTTTGTAATGGATTTACAAAAGTGGAAATGTTTGCATATATGGAGTTGATTGTCATTTTTGATAGGAGTTATATATTTTGATATTTGTTATATTTGATGATTAATTATTATATTTCGTGTGTAAGTGATTTTTGAGTGAAAGAGTTTAATTGTGTATGTTATGGGGGGTGGGAAAATTTTTTTTTTTTTTTTTGCTGTATTTTTAAAGTGAAGTCATTCAGTTATTCATCAATTTATTTAAGCTTAGAAGGTTTCAAAGAAAAAAGATATTGGATGAAGTATCCGATTTGGAGTCTTTTGGGGGGTGATTTTCTTAACATTTTCTAAAAGGTTTCTTTCTAGTAGTCTTTCTACAAGTAAGACATTTCACGCCACTTTATATTTTACATTTTATATCAGATTTCTGAAAAATATTTCCAGTTATCAATTGCTACTGTACCCCTGTCCCTGAAACGATATACATACAAAGATAATGAATTGTATTATTATTACTGATATTAACAGTAGTATCCTAGATCTTTGTACTACAGTAAGCAGCTGTGTGGAAGGAAACAGCTATGTGTCCTCTGTCCTCAATCTCTCTGAGCACATTTAAAGCACGGTTTTGTTTTGTTTTTAAAAATAGCGGATTCATTTCCAGGTCATGATGAAAAGGACGTAGGATTATTGGAGCAACGAGGAACCACTTAGAGTACAGGGAAGCAACCAGAGGTAGAAATTGGATGGTTTTACCCGTACATGTGGTGTGGTTACTGACGTGCCCTGCTCTTCCGGGGGATATTTCCTGATGGCGGGCAGTTTGCTCCTGTGGCGCTGCAGTGGAGTAGCCCTGTCTTCTCCAGGTCTAGGGTTATCAGGAGGATGTGGAAGGAGGCTACCAGATCCATGAGGAAGATTTTGATGCACTGGTCTGGAGTCCATTTTCCTGACAGTCACACTGCATGACAGTTATATGACATTATAGACTAATTAAGATAAGTAATTAGATAGATAGATAGATAGATAGATAGATAGATAGATAGATAGATAGATAGATAGATAGATAGATAGATAGACAGACAGACAGACAGACAGACAGACAGACAGACAGACAGATAGACAGACAGACAGACAAACAGATAGATAGATAGATAGATAGATAGATAGATAGATAGATAGATAGATAGATAGATAGATAGATAGATAGATAGATAGATAGATAGATAGATAGATAGATAGATAGATAGACAGACAGATAGGGCAAGACAAATAGATAGATAGATAGATAGATAGATAGATAGATGTAGATAGATAGATAGATAGATAGATAGATAGATAGATAGATAGATAGAGATAGGCAGACAGACAGACAGACAGACAGACAGACAGACAGACAGACAGATAGATAGATAGATAGATAGATAGATAGATAGATAGATAGATAGATAGATAGATAGATAGATAGATAGATAGATAGATAGATAGATAGATAGATAGATCGAAAACTTTAAACAGAACTTATGCCAGAATTGTCTCATTTAAAAAAAAAACACAACAACATTAGTTTAATTGAAAGGTGAAATTTGATTAAGTTAATACTAAGTCTATGCTGCTGTTGGACTGTAAACTTAAATTAGCCCTGTAAATCACGCTTAATTAATTCATTGGAAATGTATAAACACTATAAACATCGACAGTCAAATGTCCAAAAAATACTCTACTTCCCCAAAATATTTCTCAAAGCATACCTTTTATCACCTCTAAATATTATAGTTAGCAAATGATCTGTTGTTAATAAACTTTATCAGTCTTTCGGAAATCTGTTTTCAAGCCGCAACTCCAGAACGCGACAACGGTTGCTAAGGAAGTACCATTCCCAGCTGCTGAGGGGTGGACCCGGGCGGGTTAAACCATGTCCTCAGTAGACGTGGTGTGTAAACCACCTGGACGTCTTCTGAACGTTATTTCATTTGTTTTGCCTTGGGGGTTCAGTTAGCGAAAGGAGTATTTGTGAAGTATTATGTTTAAATAATTATGCAGGAAATGAGTGCAAAATTATTGGCACCCTTCATGGAAACAGGCAATAACTCATGCAATGGTCTATATTATATTTTAAACTTCACGTTACTTCACGTAACAAAATATTTTTCAGTATTTTCTGTACGACACTGGTTTCAAAAATGACTGGCACCCCTATAATTCATATTTGGTGAAGCTTCCTTTGGACAGAATAACTAGCTTTTATATATATATATATATATATATATATATATATATATATATATATATATATATATATATATATATATATATATATATATATATAATATTTATGATTATAGAGAAAAACATGTGAAATTATTACACGTGAATCCACCACCATTCCCAAAACACTACTTAAATTACACAAAGTATGAACTATTACTATATTACGATATTTACTGATATAAATAGACATATATTTTGACATCACTGTAAACATTATTGAATTTAACGCTAGTGATATGGACTTTTTATTATTATTATTATTCCTTCCTCCCCTTTAGTTTTTTTTCCTGCTTTATTGTGCTTCAGAGGGCCCTCAAGGGCAACTGTAGGTCAAAAAGTGACAAAATCCAGACCCTGGCTCTCTTATGAGGTCACAGATATCGTGCACGTATGACACTGTACTCCTGGACATCTTTGCACTTCACATGTCTGAGCCCTTATTGTCACCCATAGGCATTAGGGGGAAAACTTAAAGAGGTTGTGCATACGGGTGAAGTTCAAACCAAAGGACTACCTTTCGACTCTTGATGGTAGCTTGTGACTCCCGTCACTTACCCTTTGTTTATTTATTCATTTTCATATGATTCATTTACATGTGATTCATTTACATATGATTCATTTACTTACCCTTTCTAAAGATGCTAGATTATTAGGAGTCTCAGAAAACATCTGGAGGATGGGACTGAGTTGACAGGCAGTGCACTCGACTAATGAGACTCGATCAGTTACAAGCATGAAAATGCTTTACTTACAACCACATGCTTCTAAAACCCAATGCTCCAGTCATGCATCAGTATTAAATCTGCTGTAAGGCTGAAGGTTTGATGCTTGACTGAAACTGTAGTCTCCAATTACGCAAAAACCTAATAATGGAAACAAAAAGGGTTTAAGTGCTATTTTGAAACCACTAGGTTTTGTGTTAGACTTTGGAAAACACCAGACCCCACTATGGTAAACCAGGAATGAGTTTGACGAACATGCTGCTTTGTTGAAGGCCATGGGAAAGCTTAGATCATTTACAATTCTGACCGTATCTCATCAGCTTTGGCCTCCTTTTAAATTCTTTTACCCACACTGATGTAATTTTCACTTAAACTTCAAAGTGTCCCACTGGAGCATGACTGACACCTCTCTTATCTCAGACCTAATTCTTACTTCAGCCGATCTCCTGAGACCTGTCTGGATTGATCTGTAATGGAGAAAAGGAGAAGCAGCCTGTTGAACACGGTGTTTATCAGGGGTGTAATCTATACAGTTCGAGCGCGGCTCCAGGCCTGTGCTATTTGTCATTAATTACCGACACATGTTTAGGCCTGTCACATTGTGAAAGCGCCACATGAAACGCCTATAAAACGTGGCCTTTGTGTAAATTTTAATCCTTGTAAATCTTCCAAAAATGTCTAATGGCAGTAGGAGTGTGAAGGAGTGTCATCCCTACCAGAAATAAAATCATACAATACCGTCGTTTTTAATGTGTCATTTTTTATTTTATTTCCCTCTTCTTCTTCTTCTTCTTCTTCTTCTTCTTCTTCTTTGTTTCATTTTATGCCAATAAATCACTTTTAACCATATGTAACGTAACGTAAGGTAACAGAAAATTTATAGAATGAAGCTGACTCGAATCGAGCCAGATCCAAGCAAACCAAATTGGATTGGAAATGAGTAGAACTAGATCAGGTTGAATTGAGCTGAATTAAACTGAACCGAATAATGCCGTTTCGCCATTGGTTTCTGAGAGACCATTTGTCCTACATTGTCTAAGATTCAGATACAGATCTAGGTATACTCACTGTGTAATGGAATATTTGCCAGTTTTATTTCAATCATCATAAAGATTCTGGGTCAGTGATCTCCTGTTGCCTAGCAGATCACCTGAAGAACCATCAAATCATCTTTTCACCACAACATTCACCATCAGAGACCACCATATTCCTTTCAATCTACTACAAAACCCATCGAATGCCTTTAGGAGCAGTCAAAGGTCATCTGGATAACCATTAAACTGTTAAACCATTCATTAAAGTGTGATTTTAACTCAGAATGGTGTCAATTAGCATTAGAAATCCAGACAGAGACAGCAGGAGGCAATGCTAATCTGCAGCTCTATGATTTTTCTTTATTTTCAGCTCATGTGGGTCATGACAATGACCTCCAGGAACTCTGAGTCAGATCAAATGTATGCATACAGTATGTGCATGACCATCCTGAAGCTGTATCCTGTATTCCATATGTCACACTCTAAGCATTTAGCTCATAAATTCAGACTTATGAAGTTTGCACATATGGTATATAAAAATGCAGTGCCTGGTCTCGTTTAAATCAGTGTTCATGTAATTGTTTTGGCATGTATGCATTCTAGTTAAATAAACGAACGAAGTCAATGGAATTTACATAAAGTGAAGCACTTGGGTTCAATAAAGCACTTGACAAATCAACTTTTATGCAGCGCAATATACTGAAGGAAATTGTGGAAGGAACATCATTAAGGTCTGTATGTCTTGTTTATACGCCACGCTGACAAAATTAATTCATTTAGCTCGTTAGTTAAACGTGATGTTGGTTCAAATGCATTTCCATGAGCCCTGAGGAGAGGTTAAAGAGCTCAGCTGTTATATATGACCATCATCTGTGCTTCTTTATAGCTGACATATATATATATACAGCATCAGAGCAGCGTTTGTCACCTCGATACCACCACGCTACAGAGAGAAATCTGACTCCCTGTTACTGCGACGGGTCTGTTAAGCCCTTAAAGGTAGCGTCTGTTTAGGGTCAGACTTTCAGAGCTGAGGGGACATTTAAAGGTGACCCTGTGACCTTTGAGAGCCTGAAATGACCAGAGGGGTTAGTGTGGAATCCAGGTGGACACCGTAGGACCTTGTAAAGAAGAAAGGACGGGGTGTAAGTCCGGGTTGTTTCTCACTCGAGGAAGAACAGGCGAGTGTGTTAAAGAACAAAGATTGGAACCCAAAGCAGTCATAAAAATATATGAAAAGCTCAGAGTGATCCTGATTTGTATGTCAGAGGACATGTTTTTATATGTTGATGAAGACCAAATGTTCCCATAAGTCTTAGAATATCTGACAGTTTAGATTTGTAAGAACAATGCTTTTAAAAACAAAACAAAGCAAAAAACTGTAGATTTTATATAAAAGCCCTAACTTTTTCTTTTGCAGGGTCAAAGTTAAGGTTAGTGTTGGATTCGGGTGTGGCACAGCATTGATTAGCTACATTAAAAATTATGTCAGTGGAAGGTCCTCACAAGGATAGTGAGACAAACATTTGTGCGTAAGGAGTGCATACACGATTTTTCCAGTCGCTGTCATGTAACCTCTTTGAATATGCACCGAGGGATGCTGGGATATCTTTTTCATTTCATTCAGCAGATTTATGATTTACCGCCGTCAAGTGCTTCAGAATATCCAGAGAGGGTTCGGGAGAGACCTGGAGGAAGTAATGCAAGTTTCCACTGGAAGATTTTCAGGAACTTGGGAACTGGAGGAACCAGGGCCAAATATAGCTTCTGTGTCTCTGGATTTAGTTGTTTTGTTCTTAAACCAAGAATTTTTCATATTGCCCTGGACCATGTGTTCCCCACCTCTTGCCGGATCAGCTCTGGATCCACTGTGACCCAAATATAACATTTTGACCAAAATAAAACATTTTCTAAAGATGAATGAATGAATCCCGGTTCCTGTAGTGCAGCGGGAGCAGAAAGAACAGGACCAGAACACAGCCCGGAAATTCTTCTCCAGTTCTTGTTCATGAGCGTCACAGAACGCTTTAGTTCCTCTAAAGGTTGTAGAACCTCAGTGATAACATGACTACCGTGTGCAAACTGTATTTCTGAGTATTTTGTTACAAATAAACACGGAAGGATTATGTTTTTTGTTTTTTTGTTTTTTTAATCCTCCTAAACATACTCATAGTTTATCACTAACTTTTGGATATATTTAAAAAAAAAATTTTTTCATTCTTTATTACTCTTGTCTGTTCTACATTTTTGCAATAATCCTCTTTTACATAGCCGGCTCATGATGTTTGCAAGGATGTCCTTGTGCATGAGTGACGTTTTGGCTCGTTGTGGGTTTGAGTGTTAAAGGGTTGGGGTTTTTTTTTCATTCAACCAAAAAAATCTTCTGGTTTTACCTTCTTAGTGGTTTATTATGTTAAAATTCAAAAGGGTTTCATGAGCGAGCACATTTGCGTGTTACTATAAACACACACACACACACACATAAAACAAAGCAAAATATGTACAATATACAGAAAATATCCCTCTCTCTCTCTCTCTCTCTCTCTCACACACACACACACACACACACACACATAAAACAAAGCAAAATATGTACAATATACAGAATATCTCCCTCTCTCTCTCTCTCTCTCTCTCTCTCTTTCTATTTCTCAAACACACACACACACACACACACACACACGAACATAAAAGAAAGCAAAATATGTACAATATACAGAAAATCCCCCCCCCACACTCTCTCTCTCTCTCTCTCTCTCTCACACACACACACACACACTTTTTAGGCCATGTTCTACAAGGGCACCAGGCTGTCAAAGTGCTTCATCTGGACTCGATCAGCAGTGGCCAGGCTGACAGCTTGATCTGTGTCATTAATTCTCTCAGATCAAAGCAGTAAAGTGAATGTATTACTGGCACCAAAACAGCGTTTGCATGGTTCTTTTTACACACATAGACAAGGTTTTTACACAAAACCACTTAAAGATACTGTAGGGAATTCACACACACACACACACACACACACACACACACATACACATACATGCACACTAATACAAAGCCCAGTGCTGTGAATTGCTGGGAAGTGATGGTTCGTCTGGGTATTTTCTTTCCAGTCCATTTCAGGAGAGCTATATTACTTTCTTTCACCATACCTGAAGTGCATTTTACACAGCTTTGTAGATGTTAGGTTTCACACGTGTAGTGCATATTATTGTGATTTAAGTGATATTAACACACAATGCAATTATTTTTTATTCATGTAAGTATTCTCATGGGGTTTTTTGTGGGGGTTTTTTTACACATGATCAATTTATTTCCTTTTTTAATTTTTTTTAACATAACACAATATCTGCTCACAAGTTCACATTTTTAAGAAAGCTAACACTTGAGGAACGCTTTAATGCAAAATCACATATACTTTTGGAGACATGCTGGATGAACGTCTGATGGTTCTTTTCCATAAATACAAACCCAAACATTTGTGTATTTGTTTTAAAGGGCATCATTAAGCTGTTATCTCATTTAGTAGTAAAAAAAATAAATGTTTTGAAGAAGAAGACAAAAAGCAAAGTGAGTATATTTATATGTTTTAATTAGAATTATGGGTGAATTTTTATGTGACGGATTAAACGGGGAATTAAATCTCGGTGTCCATGATGGCCGCCTAATAACGTTCCAACATTCATTTGCACGCGGAAGATTTCTTCATTGTTTTGGATGACCGGAAGTCACATTGTGTGAGCAAGGTCTGTAGATTTCTGTTAATTGTCTACATAAGCCGTAAAAGTTAAAGTCCAACACCAACCATATTATGGCCAATAGACTAGATTTGTTCTGAAAGGAGAACAAAAATTGTGCAGATCTTTGCTGTCCCTTCAGTCGCGCTAAATTTGTGTGGCATTATATTTAAAACTATGAAGTAATGGGGAAAACTGATCATTTTCTCTCATATTCATCCATAGGTTCTTAAAAAAAAGATGACAGGTTTTTGACGTTTGCAACATTAACAGTGTAACTGCTTGAGATTTGTTCATTGCAATATTTTGACTATGGTACCGAATTGTGCCGGCGAAAACAGGCGATCATGGAGGTTGCTGCTCCAGATGCCCTGGTCTGGCAGGAATTCGCCCCTCAGCGCCCGGTCAGATAGACGTCTCAGGAGAACACTTAATGATCAAAACATGCTAAAAACAGCTCAGAAAAACAGTTGATTCAGTAACTACAACATTCTGAGAAACATTATGAGTTTCTGGTTTAAATATATATATATTTTTTTTGTTGGCCTTGTTTTGGCCGACGCAGAGGCATGCTGTTCTCCTGTTTTACTGTAATGAGCTGATGAAAAAGTTCCCTGCATGTGGTCTGGCCAAATCCCAACTGTTTTCTCTGCACAATAAATCCTAGACAATTACCGCTACTTCAATTCCTTTTATAAATGCGATTTAAACCAAAACGAGCGGCTAAATATGGACGCTGGTATGCACATGTGTTTCGTGTTAAAGACGTTTCGGCTCTTTAACGCGTTTCACCTGAGGAGTACATGCACGAACCAGTCTAGCAGCAAATCGTGAAGAGACACGGTTACGCACAAATGATCAAATCGAGCAGAATTTTTTGCTGTCCGATTAAATTAGATGAATACCATAGGGTCGAATATCACAGAACCAGGAAGCAACACATGAGCAGAACTACACCGAGCGGTAGAGAGGTTCTACGCTGACATATTGGGGGCGGCTGTGGCGCAGTTGGTAGGGTTGTCCACTAATCGTAGGGTTGGCGGTTCGATTCCCGGCCCAGGTGACTCCACATGCTGAAGTGTCCTTGGGCAAGCCACTGAACCCCGAGCTGCTCTCGATGGCAAGCTAGCGCCTTGCATGGCAGCTCTGCTACCATTGGTGTGTGAGTGTGTGTGTGAATGGGTGAATGAGACACAGTGTAAAGCGCTTTGGATAAAAGTGCTATATAAGTGCACATTTACCATTTACCATATTTGCTCTAGCATGAGGGTCTGTTTTTGATATAGACTACAAAGCACTTCGCTGCGGATAAGTGCGTCTGCTAAACGCTGTAAATGCAGGCTATATAGAGAGCTACAGGACGTGTAAGACAATGTCTACACAGAACTTGATGGAATAAACGTGAAAGGTAATAAACGTGTTATATGACATAATGTACTATATACACACTCAACACGCTGAAAAGGGCACACTAAAGAGTTTTATATACTGTATAGAAGGACAGATAAACTGAGTGACCGAGAAAGTAATCCACCTCGTACATGTTTATTACACGCTATTGTATTTCTCATGCTTCTTCTCAGTCATGTGATGATGCGCGCAAAATTCAGGAGGCATTTAACTCAGTGTAATCACCTGACATGACTGTCACTGATAGGCTGCATAATGTAAATGTACAGTCTGGGCTGAAAAGAATAATGTAAATGTACAGTCTGGGCTGAAAAGAAAACTCTGCAAAGTTTTAAAAAATCAAAGCGCAGGACAAACAGAGTTATCGCCTCCCAAAAGAAGGAACCGATTCTGAACGGCTGAAACGAGTCGTTAGTGATTCCAGATTTTACTTCCTGTACGAACCGACGTAGGTTTTTAACAAAAAGCCCCGCCTCTGGTCTTCATTGGCTGCTTGCTGACAGTGGTAAACCAATCACAGACTGGGACATCTGACCAATCAGAGTAGAGTATGCTCTCTGAAAGGAGGAGTTTAGAGTGAATCATTCAATATGGATCATTTAATGAGTCGTTTGTGACACTGGGGAAAAAGCTGATACTGCAGTTTAAATTTTGAGCGCACTAAAAGTGTTTTTTGACCTCGGATGCACGTAAATCTATTGTATGAGACCTTTAAAACAAAATTAGGCAGGTTTCAAAACCATAATAGATGTGCTTTAATATGCAAATGATCGTAACAACTCAGTGAATATGCAAATTGATTTGTGACATCACCTGGCGACTTCTAACAACGTTCTGTGCAGGCATTATTCTCGAAAACCAATGACAGGTCAATATTACTGACTATAAACTAATCTAGCTCAAAATCCTGCACAATGTGACAGTTATTGTCTACTAAAGACCCGTAGGGCGGGCAAAAAAAAAAAAAAAAACGAGACATAGTTTTAACACTCCCTGTTAAAGATGCTAAGACACACATTTTCCACCTCTTAGAAAATCCCTCCTCTTCTTTCATATGGTGTCCGAAAGAGCAGTCTCTAAATCAGGCCTGAACACGTGCAAGGATCAAATGTTATCAGCTAACGCACCATCAACAGGATAAATGCAATCCCGCATAAGGCTGTTCGTCTCACGCAGCCTGTGTGAGGCAGTGGAAGGGGGGCAGAGCCGCAGTGCTGGGTGAAGATGAAGGAAAGGGAAGGAAAGGAAATCTCTCGGTGTAGTTTATGGCCTGGACGCGAGCCAGACACGAAGGAGAGTGATGGATGAAAGCAGAAGGCCTTGATGCAGCAAAGCAAAATGGCGGCAGAGGGAAATTAACGAAGAGCAGATCTACGAGTGAAAAAAATATATAAATGAGTTCACAGCATGAAGAGGTTTGTGGTGAAGAACAGAATGCTGTAATTCTTTTCAAATTCTTTTGAATGATTTTTAAATGTACGCCACCAGAACACCACTGGAATCGCTCTAACACTGAAAAGGAATTATTTTACACCAGTTTTGATTTATACTATGAACATATTTTACAGAGAGCGATTCACTTGAGCTGAGAAATTATCTAAGAAACCATCGCTGCAATCCTGTACAAACATTTCAACAGTCTTTGTGTGTGTGTGTGTGTGTGTGTGTGTGTTGGTGGAGCTTAAAATGCACATGAAAATTGAATTACAAGAGAATCATGTTGAAAAGAGCATAAAACAAAATAACATCAGAAATGCTTCGCTTTTATTGGTGGTGCACTCGGTCAGCCGTTAACGACTCTGACGAGGCTTTAATAGAACGTTCTGGGCCTGCTGCTTTTACACTTAAACCATAAAACTGCAAACCACAGAGTGTGTGTGTGGTGAGGAGCTGCTGCTCCTCAGGTCCTCAGAACGAATCAGAGGCTTTCAGTAGGACTTGTGGAATTCAGTGCAATGGTATGCTTTGAGAAATTCGATTCTATCCAACAAGGTTGATTTAGTAGCAAGATAATGGTACGGTTGTGAATTTAATCTAAAGGTGCCAAAGCACCACCCACCCACCCCCACAAAAAATAAACATATTATAAGCAATAAAGTCAGTAGTTTAAAGACAATTTAATGTTCAGGGTGAGGAAACAGGGGGCACAGTGGCTTAAGGCTTAGTGGTGAGCATGTTTGCCTCACACCTCCGAGTTTGGGTGTTTCGCATCCTGCCTCCGCTCTGTGTGCACGGAGTTCGCATGTTCTCCCCGTGCTTCGGGGGTTTCCTCTGGGTACTCCGGTTTCCTCCCACAGTCCAAAGACACGCGCTGTACGCTGATTGGTATCTCTAAATTGTCTACAGTGTGTGTGTGATTGTGACCTGCGATGGGTTAGCACCCTATCCAGAGTGTGTGTGTGTGTGTGTGTGTGTGTGTGTGTCCCAGCCGTTTGCCCATAGTTCCTTGGGATTGACTCCAGGCTCCATCGTGACCCTGTGTAGGATAAGCAGTATGGAATATGGATGGACCAGGAAACATCTTGGCTGTGCAATATATGTTTCTTGTATTGATATAACATGAAGATGTGAGGTGGGAATACACCATGGATCACAGAGCACCATGCACACACACGTGAGGTACCTGTTGTGCCACCATGCTGCCTAAAAGTACAGTCTGGTACCGTTATTTCTCTGAGTGTGAAGGTGTAGTACTCGGTTCGGGACACACCCAGGCTTTGTGGCTGAGTGAGTGCACTTCTTCTCATGTCCTGTGTGTGGCGCTGTGCTCCTCCTTTTCTCATTCAACCTCAGAGGGTTGGTTTTGCACAAAAGGAGACGCATCTCAAGGAGAGTGCGCTTTGCTGGGGCGTCTTGTTTTAGTCTCGTGTTCGGTGATCACTGTTGTCCCAGGTCAGAACGCAGCGCAGGTCCGAGTGCGTAACCGAGCGCGTGGAAACGGAACAAGCGGGTTCTAACAGGTGCATTTAGGAGCTCCGGGGTAACGCATCATTATCGAGATCAATGGGAAATGTTTGCATGAACATGTGCTCTGAGATCTTTACCTGTAGGCTTTATCTGCACTGCGCGCGCACATGATGAAGAAAAGGATGAAGAGCGCTGCTCCGTTTGTGCTGTGATTTGTCCCGGTTTGCGCGCGCGCGAGTTCGTTCTTGGGAGTCTCGAGCATGACGCGCTTCGACCGGCAGCGGCTCCGAGTTGCAGTGCTTTTCCTGGGATTCCTGCACGGTGTGACAGGTGAGGAGATCTCCTCTTCATCCCTTCAACCTGTCACTTTGTACGTCTGTAGCTGTATCTTGTCCTATGCATAATCTATTGGCACCCCTCCATCCTGTCCATAAGTGCAAAATGATGGACCAGCGTGGGATTATGGAGAGTCCCAGCACAGCAGTAAGGATGACATGGTTGTGTACATGTGGTGCTGGAAACACTTGACATGGATGAGCATTATTTATTCATTCGTTTATTATCAGTAAGTGCTTTATCCCGCTCAGTGTGTTGGTGGATCCTAAGAATATTCCAGGAAAACTGGGCGTAAAGTGTGGAATACACAACCAGATGAGACGCCAGTTCATCACAGGTCACACACTTATTCGAGCAATTTAGAGTCAATAGTTGGCCTACTGGTGTGTTTTTTGGGGATTAAAAGGACAATAGAGAACAAAATTTAAAAAAAAAACCCTAAAAAAAACAAAAAAAAAAAAAAAAAAAAAAAAAAAAAAAAAAAAAAAAATTGCACATGCTATTAATGTACATTATTTGTATATAAAAGCTGTGTACACAAGATACATTATGCAGCATTTATTCTGGCATATTAGATATATTAGTATACTTTTACATATGTCGTAAAAATTAAAATCATATTTTGCTGAATTTGGCACTATATTGAAAACCAACTAAAGCCCAGCAACGTTTCTGACCTGAAGCTCCAAGACTAAATCCTCCTTTATCCCACCAAAAAAAAAATTTCTCCACCCCCCCCCCCCCCCCCCCCCCCCCCCCCCCCCCCATATCAACTTACTGTCAAAGTTTTTGCTGCAAGTGACCTTAAAATAAAGAAGAAACCCACAGGAAAATCTTTCAAAGTCCTACCTGGTTTCTTCCCCGTTCGAATGAACTATTCCAGTGAACAAAAACACCCATAGTTAATCAGACAACTCATATCACAGTATAATCAGACTGCATCTTTGTGTAGAATAGCACTGGCTCTTCCTGGTGCTCACATCCCTGAAAGCGGCTAATCGTTTCTTGACACAAACCCAACCCGTGGCTTCCTCCGGCTGTCAAAGTTAACTCTGCGATTCTGCAGGCCCTGACTGTTTCGAGCCGTGTAGAATTACAGAAATGGCTTTCACTTGCAGCCAAAGCTGGGAAACCCTTATATAATGTTTTATCTCAGCATCAATCATTCTAATATGTGTGTGTGTGTGTGTGTGTTCAATCATTTCTTTCCGTCCCTTTAATCCAGCCTCCAGATGTGCGGGCAACGCCTGCAGCCCTCCTGTGGGCAACTTGGCCAGTGGCAGGACCCTTCACACACAGTCACTCTGCTGCTCCAACAGCTCGCTGATGGCGGATGACCCTTTTCTCCACCCAGACACGTGGTGGGAGTCAGGGGTCACAGCAGCTGGAGAGGACGAGATCCATCTGGACTTGGAGGACCGGTTCTGTCTGACCCATGTGGTGATGGTGTTCCGCTCGCCACGTCCTGCTGCCATGAGCCTGGAGCGCTCGCAGGACTTTGGCCGCACCTGGGAGACACTGAAGGTGTTCGCTGAGAACTGTAGCTCTGCTTTCGGGCTCCCTGATGATGTTAGCCAGCAGGAAGCGCTCTGCACGTCCAGATACTCCAGTGCCATGCCATGTACTGGGGGAGAGGTAAGTTGATTGAGTCATTAGCCTTGTAGCAGTGATCACTGCTGCTGGAGGTCTAGCTTTCCTTCAGAACCTACAGTGGTGTGAAAAAGTGTTTGCCCCCTTCCTCATTTCCTGTACCTTTGCATGTTTGTCACACTTAAGTGTTTCGGAACATCAAACCAATTTAAACAATAGTCAAGGACAACACAAGTAAACACAAAATGCAATTTGTAAATGAAGGTGTTTATTATTAAAGGTGAAAAAAAATCCAAACCATCATGGCCCTGTGTGAAAAAGTGATTGCCCCCTAAACCTAATAACTGGTTGGGCCACCCTTAGCAGCAACAACTGCAACCAAGCGTTTGCGATAACGTGCAATGAGGCTTTTACAGCGTCCTGGAGGAATTTTGGCCCACTCATCTTTGCAGAATTGTCCTAATTCAGTTACATTAGAGGGTTTTCGAGCATGAACGGCCTTTTTAAGGTCATACCACAACATCTCAATAGGATTCAGGTCAGGACTTTGGCTAGGCCACTCCAAAGTCTTCATTTTGTTTTTCTTCAGCCATTCGGTGGTGGACTTGCTGGTGTGTTTAGGATCATTGTCCTGCTGCAGAACCCAAGTTCGTTTCAGCTTGAGTACACGAACAGATGGTCGGACATTCTCCTTCAGGATCTCTTGGTAGACAGCAGAATTCATAGTTCCTTTTATCACGGCAAGTCTTCCAGGTCCTGAAGCAGCAAAACAGCCCCAGACCATCACACTACCACCACCATATTTTACTGTTGGTATAATGTTCTTTTTATGAAATGCAGTGTTCCTTCTACGCCAGATATATTTGGACACACACCTTCCAAAGAGTTCCACTTTTGTCTCATCGGTCCACAGAATGTTGTCCCAAAAGTCTTGGGGATCATCAAGATGTGTTGTGGAGAAATTGAGATGAGCTTTGATGTTCTTTTTGCTCAGCAGTGGTTTTCTCCTTGGAACTCTGCCATGCAGGCCATTTTTGCCCAGTCTTTTCCTGATGGTGGAGGCATGAACGCTGACCTTAACTGGAGGCAAGTGAGGCCTGCAGTTCTTTGGACGTTGTTGTGGGGTCTTTGGTGACCTCTTGGATGAGTCGTCGCTGCGCTCTTGGGGTAATTTTGGGGGCCGGCCACTCCTGGGAAGGTTCACCACTGTTCCATGTCTTCGCCATTTGTGGATAATGGCTCTCACTGTGATTCGCTGGATTCCCAAAGCTTTGGAAATGGCTTTATAACCCTTTCCAGACTGATAGATCTCAATTACTTTCTTTCTCAATTGTTCCTGAATTTCTTTGGGTCTCGGCATGATGTGTAGCTTTTAAGGATCTTCTGGTGGACCTTACTGTGTCAAGCAGCTCCTATTTAAGTGATGCCTTGATTGTGAACAGGTGTGGCAATAATCAGGCCTGGGTGTGGCTAGAGAAATTGAACTCAGGTGTGGACAACCACAGTTATAGTATGTTTTAACAAGGGGGGCAATCACTTTTTCACACAGGGCCATGATGGTTTGGATTTTTTTCACCTTTAATAATAAACACCTTCATTTACAAATTGCATTTTGTGTTTACTTGTGTTGTCCTTGACTATTGTTTAAATTGGTTTGATGTCCCGAAACACTTAAGTGTGACAAACATGCAAAGGAACAGGAAATGAGGAAGGGGGCAAACACTTTTTCACACCACTGTACATCCAGGGGTTGACTGGAACAGATACAACGCCTCGTTAAAAAAAAATTCAGTTTCAAAGACAATTCATTTGATTTGAATCGGTGAATCTTCATGCATTTATATGATATACTGATTAAAACTGAAGTAAGCTTTATTCTGTCCAAAAAAGGATATAAATTTTACTTGATTTTTTCCGGCAGGTGATTTTCCGGTCCATGGCTCAAGGTAGAGAGATGGACAACCCGTATAGTCCCGAAGCCCTGTCCATACTGACCCTCACTAACTTGCGCGTGCGCCTCCTGAAACCCCATCGCTGTCCTGCTTCTCCTTTCACCTCCTCTAGGGGGCAGCGCAACGCTCCACAGCAAGCACCCAACCTCAGTTTCTTACCCAAAGTTCCCAGACGGCCATCTCGTAACTCCACAAGCTTTGATTCTGCTCCTTATGCCATCTTCTCGCTCCTTGCGCAAGGGACGTGTCTGTGTCATGGACATGCAGAGCAATGTCTTCCTACTGGAGGACAAAACAGCCTGCAAAGCAGCGGTAGTGTGGTAAGTCGACGTGTGAACGGATTAAGTGCTATGATGTAGAAAACAGAAAAAACTGCTGTTTATTGATCGTGTTCACCCTATGTACTAAAACTACAATGCCATGTGGGTTGCCTTGTCAGGTAAAAGGGTGGAGCTTAACAGCTCTGTATTGTCTGGGGGTGGAGCTCATTTCTGGGCTGGAAAAAATGTAAAATAGAACACTTATAAACTCTGTAAATAGACACTTAAAATATTTATTATAAATCATGAAACAATTTTTAAAAAATACAAACTGCCGCAATAAACACACACACACACACACACACCACACACACACACACACTCACACACACACACGAGTACAAGGTTGTGATTGGTTTATAAGGGCAGACAGTCCTGATATGACCTGTAGTGATGCTTCAACGAGGATCACATCTTTATAAACGTATGTGTTGTGTGTGCGTGAAGCAGGTGCAAGGAAGGTGTGTCTGCACTCACCACACAGCAGGCGTTCACTGTGAGAAATGCGCTCCGCTCTACAACGATCGGCCCTGGAGAGCAGCCAACGGCAGCAGCGGAGAACCGAACCCCTGTCAGAGTAAGTGCGCTACATGAGTACCGCCTTGAAGGCTAACCTGGTTAATATTGTGTAAAAGATATCAGAAGTTAGCACGAGGCCAATTTTCAAATCTGATTGGTCAGAAGGTGTCGATTCCTTTTCTTTAACAGCAGCTCTGACAACAGTGATGCCTGTAATTCCAATCACGGGTTTATATGAATGTGTTCATTCTAAAACTTTTGATTGGATTTCTATAGTGACAGCCTAATAATCCAAACAGATAAAAAAAAAAAGTTATACAATGAAGAAAAACATATCGTTGATGTTTTCTGTGAGGAGATTTATGGAAGGAGTCTCCAGTGTCGGTGCTTTGTTTTCCACCACATGAAAGTCTTTGGGACAGAGGAGTCCTAAACATTTTCTTCGCGTACTCTTTCTCTCTAGAGTGTGAATGTCATGGCCATGCACAGAGCTGTCACTTCTCTCAGCGAGTGTGGAGCTCCACGGGTGGCACCGGTGGAGGTGTCTGTGATGACTGCCAGCACAACACGGCCGGCCGGAAGTGTCAACGCTGCCGCCCAGGATACCGACGCCGCCCGGGTCGCCCCCTCACCTCGCCTCAAGCCTGTACACGTGAGTGAGAGAATAAGGAACTCTTTATAATGTGCAGGGTTCATGCACATGCTAAAACATGTAAAATGCGATGCAAACACATTCAATATCATCTTACGTGCATAAACATGCACTTGAACTTATTAAACCAAAAGAAGAGTTTAATCAAGTGCGATTAAATGCTGAAGCGTGTAATAATATATAATAAGACAGGATTAAGCCTATGGCACGTAATACATATTTTTGTATTTCAGGGACATATTGACAGGTAAGTGGAGAGGAGACTCGTAGCCCTGGGCTTCAGGATGAAGGACTTGAGAAGAAATGCCGTTGTCAATTTGATATCAGTTTCCCTTGGGTGAAAATATATTCATAATAGATTTATATTTATAACACAAATATAAGATTATGATGTGTATTTCCAGATTTTCCTTTTTCTTATTTCAAACTTGGAATTGCTTTACTTTAGTTTATTTAAATACATTTTTTTTTCTATGAAGAAGAAAAACGATCTGCCTAAAAAAAAACCTAGAAAATTTCATGCTCTAAATGAGAATAAATGTCTAAGAATGGGCTTAATTAACTTCTATTTATTTTATCGTAATCAGATAAATATGATATAAATTTGCCTGTATTCATAATCATTTCACTTGGCAGTTTGGATTTATTACTTGTCAGATTGAAATTGAGTTTTGCATCTAAAAAAAATTTTTTTTATGTATTATTTTATGTATTATTGAATAATACTAATTAGATTGAAATTGAACCTGAATCCCAACTCTGCTCGGTGTAAACTACTATCTCAGTTCAGTTCTTCTGTAATCCTAATCCAAGACTATGTCATTGTAATTGAAGAAAGTATTTGAGCCATGTATGTTAGATTTGGGATGGAATGATGGAATTTGTCAGAAATTAGATCTTTAATAGGATGATCCTCCTTCAAGGCCATGACAGAAATCACAAAACATCAGCAGGGAAAACATGATTATTTGTGGAAATTCAGTGCCACGAAGTCAGAATTGTTTCATTGCCCTCTGCTGATAAAACCATGGCATTACACAATCGTGACTTCATCCATCCATCCATCTTCAACCGCTTACCCCTTTTCAGGGTTCTGGGAACCTGGAGCCTATCCCAGGGAGCATCGGGAACAAGGCGGGGTACACCCTGGACAGGGTGCCAATCCATTGCAAGGCACACTCACATACACACTCACACACACCCATTCATACACTACACTTTAGACACGCCAATCAACCTACCATGCCACCTTTGGACTGGGGGAGGAAACCGGAGTACTCAGAGGAAACCCGAGAACATGCAAACCCCGCACACACATAGCCCCGGCAGGACTTGAACCTCGGACCCTGGAGGTGTGAGGCGAACATGCTAACCACTAAGCCACCGTGCACCCCCATCGTGACTTTTAAAAGTTAAAAGTGCACTTTTTGTCTAAAAATGCGCTGTACACAGTTTTCACCATTACCCCCAAATGTAGAGAATCAGCCAAAACATATTTGGTGTGTTGAAATGTCTTTAGTTTTGCACTGGAGCGACAAAGCTAATGTTGCTATCACGCACACGAATCTTATAGCTACTAGTTAGAATGGAGCAGTTGTACATAAACAGTTTCATGAAGTAGTAGAATAAGTCTGAATTAAAACATTAAATATACAGATCAACTTGGAACAACATTATTGTCAAAATCAATAAAAGTGCTGGTCAGGAGTGACACTAAACACCAAACATGGTGTTTTAGCTTCAAGAGAGCTACGGAAAGGTCCATTTTTATAGACATCTGTATCATGTAGTGTCAGAAACCACATCAGCAAGTAGTCCGAACATACAACACCGAACAAGTTTCAGGCGAGTGTGCGATGATTAAGGCAGCTAAAATGGAGGCTTGTACACTTTACTTAAATGTTAGCTAGATTAGCCTCATAACTCCAGTGCAAGACACCAAACATGTCTGAGCTGATAAAGATGAACTTTTGTATATTTCATTTCGGCGCTGAACTGCTGTGATAAATAAAGGTCAAATGTCCTCATTGGTCAAGTTTAAGGATTACAAATTTTAAAAAATAAAAAAAAGTTGTCCTTGTTGTTAGGGAGGAAAGATTTTATGAACATGGATGAAATTTTGTAAAAGGAACAACAGCTGAAATGGCAACCATATTTTAACAGAAAGGTCATGTGGTTGCTAACAGACTCTTTCACTTTCTGATATGGAGGAGAGATATTAAGTTTGAGCATGTTCCTCTATCGGAAGAAATTCCTGACAGTGATCAAGTGACCATATGAAGCAGTCTGAAAATGAGTAGACACACTTCAGATTATACAATTCTATTTAGATTTGTATTAGAAATGACGCCACAGGATGTATGAGATGCTAAATACAGTATGCTCCATCTGTTTGTACTTATTTTTACCTCAGGCTGTCGGTGCGACCCAGTCGGCTCGGTCCCAGTCAGAACCAGTGGCGAGGCAGGCTGGTGTCACCCCAGGAGCGGGCAGTGCCACTGTAAGCCTGGTGTCGGTGCGACGATCTGTAGTCACTGTCTGCCTGGACACTGGGGCTTTGGACTACAGGGCTGTAGACCCTGCGCATGCCCTCTGACCTGTGACCCCGTTACAGGTCACTGCTTAGAAAGGTGAGATCTTGAGTTGATCTTCAGCGACTCATCATTTCTCTGTATTTCTAAACAGCTAGTCCATTTTTCGCAAGATTATTTATGCGATTATTATTCCTAAGTGATTCACGTATCATTTCTATATAAGGTGAGCAGAAGTGCATCAGAAAAATCTCTAGCACACGGTAGAAGCTGTGGTGCCCCAGCACGTTTGATTCCTTTTACTGATTACATATTAATATACATATTAACTGATTACAATTCTAACACCAAATCATAAAACACACGCAGAATCACTGATAATGTGCAAATTAACCACTTTGGCCTAAAAATGATTTCTTAATACTGCTGCACTGACACCCTTTTCTTTTCTTACCCATGTTCTGTTTTGTTATAGCCTTATTTTTATTTATTACACATTAATAAAATGTGCTACATCTTATTATGTATGCCGCATCCTCTTTCTCTTTCCAGCAAACCCAACGGAGAATTTTACAACATTCCTCTCGGAGGCAAAATTCCTGATCTGACCCACTTTCACCCCCATGAGGAGAACAAGTCGTGGTCCAATGAGCTCACGGTCTCCGCCCTGTACGACACAGGTGAGCTAACAGATGCTGTGTACCTGTGAATACACATACTGAGGTGGTTTTGTTTTCTTTTTCCTGTAGCTGAACGTCAGGGAACGCACTGAAAGCCTATCAAATTATAAATGCGTATACATTAGAATGCGTTTGTGTTTGTGATGATATTTTACAGGGAAATGTACCTGCAAGGAAAGGAAGGTGAAGAGTGTGTCTGATTTGTGCAGAATGAAACATTCTTATGGTAAGATCAGACGAATTCACACGCATTCCGGAGTAATCTACAGTATAGTATGTATAATGTTTGAGCAGCTAATGATGAATTATGCTCAATAACGTACTATTTCTAAGGAAACTTTATATACTTTTTAATTATGATTAATTATTGTGTTCTGAATATTGGGTACATACTAAGGCTTTTGCGCATCGCTCCCGTGTAGTGATCAAGGCCAGTGTGCTGTCAGCTCATGATAAAGGCACACATGCAGTGGTGCAGGTGAAGGTGAGGAAGGTACTGCGCTCAGGCGTCGTGCTGCTTTCTCAGGGCACACACAGCTTGTACCCATTGTCCTGGACCAGCCGCGGCTGCACCTGCCCTGTCCTCAACCCAGGTACGGCACGCTTTCTCAGTGCTTTCTCATATTAGCCAAAAATCAACACTGTGTAATAAAATTAGCACCCTCAAGCAAGATTTTGCTGAAACTTGTCTGTATAGTTTTTTAATTTGGGACATGGAAAGCCAATAAGTGCACAGTGAAGCCCTTAATTAGTCGCATTTTGCAGGGTATAGGTAAGCAATATTCTTAATATGGACAAAATCTAGGAAAGGGTTAAAGTGAGAGTAAAGTGAGGAGTCTGCGATGGAAGCCTTGGTGTTCAAGGATATTTCAAAAAGTATACTGTCACTTATTTTTGTCAATTATTTTCCAGAGAATCGAGTTTGAATTCACCACTAGAGTTTTCTTTTTCTTAGTGCAAGAACATGTGCAGGAACACAAGGTTCACTCGGCTGAAATCATTGTGCTTTTCTACCCGTGTCCAGGATCAGAATACCTGCTGGCGGGTTCAGTGGAGGCAGAATCGGGCCGTTTGCTGGTCACCATGCAGAGTCTGGTAGTGCCATGGACAAGCATGCTCAGCTTTCTCGTCTCCGAGGCTCTGCGGCAGGGCTGCTTATGATAAGAATGCTGGAAGGGCACAGATACACGGACACTGAAAACGAGTACTTCAAACTCACAGACACAGCCGGGTTCTTAAACCAGCCAGGGGATGTTAACAGAACTATGGAGAGTCCCAATTGTAACGAACTCCCATACTGAATAAGGCCAGAGGACATGGAATTATGATACAGTACACCTGGATGCACAGTTTATGGCAGATGTTTTTACTGCTTCCAACAATTATTACATTAGTACTCAAACCAGTGATAGGAAGCCTGTTAAAGACAAGCAGTACTGTGGTCCTGTCACATTTAAACAATCGGCCATTATGGTATTATAATGTTTGAATTTTTGTTTACCGGTTGATTGATTTTCCTTCTGTCATTGTAAAATAGTCTATTTTTGTAAACTTTGAATAAAAAAAAGTATGAAATTCTATAATGAAACCCTATAATGCGTCATAGGGGACAGGATATCGCATCAAACCCAACAAATCCCCCAGGTTCACATTCTGTGAACATGAACAAATATATGGAGCCAAAAATCATGGATGTGTCATAGTTGCCTTGGATACAGATTTCTATAATGATACATCATCTATTTTACTTAATATCTGGCAGAAGATTGAACCGAACTATAATTCACCCTGATGCAGTTTTCACAGGAACCAACTGATTAGTCTCAGACAAACACAGCTAAATCCCCAGTGTTGAATTAACTCTTTCAGTGTTCTTTGTATCGTTCATTTCTGTTGACATGAATAAACACTGAAGGTGTTCATTCAACACTGTGGATTTTGCTGTGAAGTAAAGTTGTTTGTTTGGGTTTTTTTATTGAGCACCAGCATCAGGAACTGCAAAAGGATAGTCTAAGATCATACAGAACTGTACATCAGTGTAAACTCAGTGAATATGTATATACTGTGCATGAATATGCATATATAGAGAGATAGATAGATATACAGTATTTCACAAGTGAGCACACCCCTCACATTTGTGTAAATATTTGATGATATCTTTTCATGTGACAACACTGAAGAAATGACACTTTGCTACAATGTAAAGTAGTGAGTTTACAGCTTGTGTAACAGTGTACATTTGCTGTCCACTCAAAATAACTCAACACACAGCTTTTAATGTCTAAACCGCTGGCAACAAAAGTGAGTACACCCCTAAATGAAAACGTCCAAATTGGGCCCAAAGTGTCAATATTTTGTGTGGGGACCATTATTTTCCAGCACTGCCTTGACCCTCTTGGTCATGGAGTTCACCAGAGCTTCACAGGTTGCCACTGGAGTCCTCTTCCACTCCTCCATGACGACATCACGGGGCTGGTGGATGTCCGAGACCTTGTGCTCCTCCACCTTCTGTTTGAGGATGCCCCACAGATGCTCAATAGGGTTTAGGTCTGGAGACATGCTTGGTCAGTCCATCACCTTCACCTTCAGCTTCTTTAGCAAGGCAGTGGTCGTCTTGGAGGTGTGTTTGGGGTCGTTATCATGCTGGAATACTGCATACTGATCATGCTCTGCTTCAGTATGTCAGTAAGTACTTTTTCCTTTCTTGTATGAGCATTAATCAGATAAGAAGCTTGCAAACACTTATTAAAATTTAAATGTGTTGGACACATAAAATAAACCAGAAAATAACGCCATTTCGTTTTGATTTTGGAGAAATAGAATTAGCTAAGATAATTCTCAGGTACAAAAAATATATATATATATATTTATTTTCTCTACATTCACAGAATTTCTAAATAGTTCTAACTCCATAAAACCTTATGGCTGATCCTCATAAGTATTTATTTAAAAAGAAAAGCATTCTACCAGGGTTTAATGTTTGGACACACTAAAATAGGTTATTAAGCTGTATGATTATCTGATTATCATGGCTTCCGTTTATCTTATACATCTTCTCATGCTATATCTGCTGCACATCCAAGTGAAATATCTCAGGCTTTCAGTCTTCTCAGTGATTAAGCTCACATCACTGTATTAATCTCAAGTTTAAAAAAATAAACAAAAATCAAATGAAGGATAATCAGCGTACCAGCTGTGAACATCGGCCATTAAAATTCCTCATTCATTATAATCATGATTAACCGAAGAGTCATTGGTCACCGATTGAACACACTTCCTATAATGCCAACCTCTTTAATCTTTAGCTGATTAAATGAAACTCATAAATAACGGAAAGGGTCAAATCAAACCTGAAACACACACAAACACACACACACACAAACCTTGAATAGATGTATTTCCTTCACAATCACTTCCCACTGAAGATGCCACATCTGTGACATTGTCGACGTCTTAAAAAACGTTTTCCAGACTCCAAGCCCCACCCCGTCCCCCAAATCTTTTTTAAAAATCAGTTTTTCAGTGATATCACACAAAACGTAATCGTTCAACAGAAAGAAAACCATGTAAAACACTTTAACGCTACGAGGCGGCCATCTTGGACAACCAGGAACACACAAATTTTCAGCATACACATTATGTCTTGGCTCCTCAGTGAAGTATTTCCTAAAATGATTTGCTGACAGCTGAATTGAAAAGGGAGCATTCGAAGAGAAGACGCCAGAAGAACAGAAATATCACACGCAGTATGAGACAAACTACACGTTGAAGATAAAGACAGTCGTGTGATACACAAGACATGGGTTTTGTTTTTTTTACATTGTCAAGAAAAGCATCTAAAGACGACTCAGTGCAGACGCGGTCCTTTAGACATGAGCATTAATCATCACATATGATCAGGAGCATCAAAAACCACTCAAGTCCTTCATTCATTCTCATTTCCAGATATTAACACTGACCTCACATTTTTTTTTATAAATTATTACTATTATTAGTCATTATTATTATTTCTAACATTATTTTCATGACATCGTGCCTCCTTACAAGTGTTTCTGAGCTTTCTTTTTATTCTCCTGAGCCAGTCAGTTCAGAGGTTGAAAGGCTGTGTGTTTTTTTGTGTGTGTGTGTGTGTGTGTGTGTGTGTGTGTGTGTGTGTGTGTGTGTGTGTGTGTGAGAGAGAGTGACAGAGAGAAAGATTAGCTCGCTGCAGGGTTTTCTGTGCTCGTCACTGCTTCCTCCGAGCCTGAGACAGAAGCAGAGTCAGTGCTGGGGGAGCCGACAAGTGCAGCAGCGTCAGAGGGGGCGCTCTCGTTGTCGTCCTCCTGTGGGTAGAGTTCGGGGTATTTCTGCATGCACTCCTGCATGCCGCGGAAATATTCGACACAATCAGAGCCCTTCACCTCCTCCTTGCTGTAGTGGAAACAGGAGAAGGCGTCTTTGAACTGCTGGCCACACGGGCCGCTGGCCATCCCCCCCAGACACGGGCAGTTCCAGTTAATGTCCCCGTTGGGCAGAATGAGACCTGCAGGGGGCACAAAAGCAACAAAAATCAAGAACATATATTATGCATGTTTTATGTATTATTAAAGTTGACCAGCAATTAAATAAGGACTTGTTCATTGTCCACTCGCAGATTCTAACAGGACCCAGAGTATTTCAACCATGGGAAGCGATTCTTTCATTTTGTTCTCTCTCTTACTGTCCCTGTCTTTCTTACTCATTCGCTGTTTGTGTCTCTCTCTCTGACCCTGTCTCATTCTCCATTCGCTGTCCCTGTCTCATTCTCCATTCTCTCTGTCCCTGTCTCATTCTCTCTGTCCCATCTCGTTCTCCATTCTCTCTTCCCCGTCACGTTCTCCATTCTCTCTGTCCCCGTCACGTTCTCCATTCTCTCTGTCCTCGTCTCGTTCTCCATTCTCTCTGTCCCATTCTCATTCTCTGTCCCATTCTCATTCTCTCTGTCCCCGTCTCGTTCTCCATTCTCTCTGTCCCCGTCTCGTTCTCCATTCTCTCTGTCCCCGTCTCATTCTCTCTCTCCTCGTCTCGTTCTCCATTCTCTCTGTCCCATTCTCATTCTCTCTGTCCCCGTCTCGTTCTCCATTCTCTCTGTCCCATTCTCATTCTCTGTCCCCGTCTCGTTCTCCATTCTCTGTCCCATTCTCATTCTCTCTGTCCCTGTCTCGTTCTCCATTCTCTCTGTCCCCGTCTCATTCTCTCTGTCCTCGTCTCGTTCTCCATTCTCTCTGTCCCATTCTCATTCTCTCTGTCCCTGTCTCGTTCTCCATTCTCTCTGTCCCATTCTCGTTTTCCATTCTCTGTCCCCGTCTCGTTCTCCATTCTCTCTGTCCCATTCTCATTCTCTCTGTCCCTGTCTCGTTCTCCATTCTCTCTGTCCCATTCTCATTCTCTCTGTCCCTGTCTCGTTCTCCATTCTCTCTGTCCCATTCTCGTTTTCCATTCTCTGTCCCCGTCTCGTTCTCCATTCTCTCTGTCCCATTCTCATTCTCTCTGTCCCTGTCTCGTTCTCCATTCTCTCTGTCCCATTCTCGTTTTCCATTCTCTGTCCCCGCCTCGTTCTCCATTCTCTCTGTCCCATTCTCCATTCTCTCTGTCCCCGCCTCGTTCTCCATTCTCTCTGTCCCCGCCTCGTTCTCCATTCTCTCTGTCCCCGTCTCGTTCTCCATTCTCTCTGTCCCCGTCTCGTTCTCCATTCTCTCTGTCCTTGTCTCATTCTCTCTGTCCCATTCTCATTCTCTCTGTCCCCGTCTCATTCTCCATTCTCTCTGTCCCATTCTCTCATTCTCTCTGTCCCATTCTCATTTTCTCTGTCCCTGTCTCATTCCTTGTGCTCTCTGTACCCGTACCAATGTCTGTCTGTCTTTCTCTGCCTCTCTCTATTTGTCTTATTTTATCTCTATCCCCGTTTTTATCAGATTCTCTCGATCCCCGTTGTGCTGACAAACAGAGAACCCGTCTCTCGATCCCCGTCTCTCTTTATCCCCAACTCTCTTGGTCATTCCGTCCGTCTCTCTCTCTCTCTGCCTCATTCTCTGAGTCATTCTCTCCGTCCCCGTCTCGTTCTCTCCGTCCCAGTCTGTCTCACCGTGTCATTATCAGGCTATGTCTAATTCACTAAGGCAGTTAATGTCATGAGCTGACCGTGATCGTCATAGGGGTCATTGGGGTCATCTTCCACCAGCTCTGCGTTGCTTGGTGCTTCGTGGTCCTCCTTGGTCACAAATATGACACGGTCTTTACCTGACAGAAAATATAATAATAATAATAAAAAACACTCATCCACTCGGTGAGAGAACAAAGACAAAGTAAGTAAATACAGATACCTGTTCCAGCAATTTACTGTGAACTTCATACTTACATTACAAGTTTATTAAGAAAGAAGGGAGTGAATGAATGAATGGGGCAGAGCAAGAGAGGGAGAGAGAGAAGAAAGGTGTAATTTTGACATTTCACACCGAGTCCATTGCCCTAGAATCAATAAAGCGGAAACCGGAAGCCCAAACTGAGATTTTTATACACTTTATATAAACACAATCGCAAGCAGACCAAACACAACCCAATTATTTACCGTGTTCAAGCATTGGATATAAAAGTATCTGGCTAATAACCGAGCACTTGAGGATTTGTAGCAAGCATGGTACCGCGTTTCTTAATTTCCCATCCGTATTCCCCACGAACCCGCCTCCAATTCTAAGATTGGCTAACCGCAAGCTGAGTCGGCCTATTAGCCAATGGCTGCGCAGGATCCAGACCGGAACTATTCAATCGTAGCTGAGAAGGCGGGAGTAGCCGGAATGCGGGTGACAGTAACCGCTAACACACACGACATGCGAAATCAATGTCATTGAAGAAGAAATAAGCAAAAATAAAATTCGTTGGTAAGAATTATCAGTATATAAACCTGACCATACCTTCCTGCCTGCAATAAGACATTTTATTACCAACGCGGGGAAGAGTTGGTCACACGACTGAACAACTTTTACTCTCCGTTTTTAATATTTGGTCCAAGCAACCGGCAAACTCAGCAGCCGCACGCTGCAGTGTGAAGCAAGCGCTGTGCTTTCACAATAAAAGATCCATCTCAAAGCTGAAATTATAAAATACTAATTCTCTGCCAAAATAAAAGTCTTTGTATTAAAACTAAAATTCCAGACGTACTTAAAAAACCAGGATAAAAAAAGTAATGAGAAATCCCTTCATCCATCTTCTATACCACTTATCCTTCAGTGTCTCGGGGAACCTGGAGCCTATCCCAGGGAGCATCAGGCACAAGGCGGGGTGCCAATCCATCGAAGCACATTCACATACACACTCACACACCCATTCATACACTACGGACACTTTGGAAATGGCAGTCAGCCATTCCAAACACATGCATTCTATGCATGTGTTTGGACTGGGGGAGAAAACTGGAGTACCAGGATGAAAACCCCTGCAGTAGAAAGAGAACATGCAAACACACACAGGACTGTGGCGGGAATCCAACCCCTGACCCTGGAGGTGTGAGGCGAACGTGCTAACCACGATCGCAATTCTGACAATTTTTTCTCGCGATTTTAAGTTGAGTTTAAGTAATTCTGACTTTTTTTAGTCCAACTTACGAGTTTACGGCTCGCAATTCTTGTTCACTCACAATTTAGACGCCCCCTTGACGCAGTTCCTGAAATGCAAGTAACTCCAAGTAACGAGGGTGTGCTAGCGTTAAGTCTTGACTAGTTGAAGAGTGTTGTTCTTATGTATATAGGCTATTTATAGAGAATGATTGACGCTTTTTTCGGTGCACTCTTAGCAGCTCACTAAATGTGAAGTGGATGTCTAAATTGTAAGAAACAAAGTGAAAATTGTGGAATTGTGAGAAAAAAATGTCAGAAATGTGAGATGTTGAATAAAGAAATAAAGTTATAATTGGCTTCTTTTTTTTCCTGAGAAGGATTAAGCGGTATGGAAGATGGATGGATGGATGGGCTGCAAGCATGATTTCACACTTTTACTGATACAAAGACATCGCTATGGTAAATGTTAAAAATCTAAATCTGTCGATCTTTCCATTCCTACTGACGGCTTTGTTGATATCAGCAGGAGTAAAATTTCTAGTTCCAGCTCTAAGAGTTAAAAGTGTGTTCAACTAAGACACGCTGAAGCAGGGCCACATGTGACCAAGTCACAGATGACACTCGGCTGGCGTGTGAGACCGAGATAGCGGAGAAACAATAGATCCTAAATGTGTGTGAGGTCAAAGCAAACAAATCGAATCCGAGATGGTTTTACATTCAGTGTGTGTCACGTGTGACGACACGGAAAACCGTGAGGTCAGAGGCAGAGCCGGTCGTCCTCTGGCAGCCGTGCCGCTCTGCCCCGCTAAACAAAAGGCATCAGATATTAAACTCTGAGAGGCTTTTTGGGTGAAGGAAGGGCGGGAAATTATATAAAGCATTTGAAAGGGATAGAAAAGAGGATTTGCTCTGAAAGGTTGCTCGTAGTTACAGCAGCAACACACACAGTTTGAGGTGGGAGAGATTGCCAAGATCTTCTCGCTCCCCTTTGTCAATATACTGAGCTCATCCTGGAGCAGGATCTGACAAAAACACACACACACACACACACACACACACACACACCTCAACGTAATCTAAGGCTAATAATAAACGGATCTAGAAAAACTTTTAATTGTTGATATGGTGAAGCGTTCTGTAATGGGACTTTTATTGAACATGTATAGAAGGAGTCTCCAGTGTCAGTTCTTTCACTAACAGTCTGTAGGTTTTCCGACACGAGAAAGACTTCAGGACAGAGGAGTTTATGGATTCTCTGTAACATGAAAAGCTGACTTTGAAAAATGCAAACATGACTTTCATGATTTCTGAAGAATATAATATACAATAAAACCAAAAGCACTACATTATATATATATATATATATATATATATATATATATATATATATATATATATATATAAAGCAAATCCATGTTTAATTAGAAAAAAAGCTAGCAATATTGTAATTTCACAGGAAAAACTAAATGTAAAGACTACTTGCACTGTTCTATTCTCACTTAATACTGTTTTAATATGAATGATCCAGAGCTCGCATGAAAAGCCTAACTCATACATCATATCTGTATTTACATTCAAATTTTCATCAAGCATTAAAAAACAAAGACAGTGGTATCTACACATATATCAAACTATCTACTTTGAAAATATCATAAATCCACAAGAAGAAAAGTACTTAAAAATAGATATACAGACATACATAGATATAAACACAGTTTTTTGGTATAATATTTGATCAGCTTTTGTGAAATATTGTGTACCGTTATTATTTTTTTTCCAATTTGAAAACCCAAACTCAATCAACACAACGCATCAGCACGTGAAGAGCAGAGATGTGACAGAGATGGGCTAAACCCAGTTTTGACGTTTACTTTTCGATTTGGTAAAAAGTTTAGATCACAAACGATAAGAAGAGCTTCTGAAAGCTGATAGAAGTAAAAGGTTCCCATCCTCGCTCCATGTGTCACTACTCAGCCTGTATAGTATTTCGCGGTGTGGTTTTTTTGTGATCGTTGCGGCCAAAAACGCTTGATTTTGCTGCTGCTTCTTTTTTTTTTTTAATTTGCAATGTAACTTGTGGAGCATTTTGAGATTATTTTTGTGGAAAACTACTTGAACTGCCAAAATTGCAATTGCATGAAATTGTTGTGGACGATCTTTCGCAGTGATGTTTGATGGTATAAATGAGACCTTTTAGCTGTACTCTTGTTCGAAGAACGCGAATCGAAGAAGTACACGTTCTGATGACGTCACATGACGTGTCTCGGACCAAATCTACGGAAAATCTGCGTCATTTAGAAACATTGCAAGCTCCTCCGAATATTTCGGAGTTTGCTTCATTTTGCGTTTATTCTGCGATCGCAAAATCCTGGAGGGACTGACTATTGGCCAGTAACTGCAAGGTGGGCGGTACCTGTTTCAGAAAGTGACTTTAATAAACACAAAACAGAGTATGAGTTTAGTCTCCGTTTTTGCTCATCAGTGTAACAAAGTCAACAATATTACATTTCCAAAACTAAAACTAACCCATATCTAAACCCAAAGTACACCTAAACCCAAACTGAGATTGAACCAAATCTGAGACTAGGCCCAAACATATCAAGACTAAACCCAAGCGGAGACTAGCCCAAACTGATATTAAACTTAAAATAAGACTAAACACAAACTAAGACTAAGCCCTAACCTGACTGGGCAGAAAAGTGAGTCTAAGAAGAAACTGAGATGAAACTCAAACTGATAATGAACCCAAACTGATTCTAATCCAAAATGAGACTAAACCCAGAATGAGACCTAACTCAAACTCAAACTAAAAGTATAATGAGAGCAACCCCAAACTGAGACTAAACCCAAACCTGGTCTAATGTCGTTATTTTCCCACTTATTACTTATAAATACTGTGCTATAACTGAGCAGTATTTGTGCTGCTGTGTGGTGGGGCTTCGTTACAGAGGACATGACCTCTGGGAGAACAGGACGGAGCTCGGTAACTGGGGAACAACGCACCAGGAAAAATGCACCTCATCACGACAGAGCAACGTGGCAAACTGACAGCGAGACTCAAAGCTGTTAGGTAAGCATCTTCAACAAAAGCTCTAGGAATAGTGAAACTGTTTAGACTGTCGTTTCGTAAACAGGATCGGCCCAGACTTGAACGCCTTTTGTGCACGGTCCTTTCGGGAAACGTGAATACCTCTTTTAGGTCCATTTTCTGTTTAGAAACGATCACAGACTGCCTGGGACAATACCGGGGACATCTTCTTCGCAATGACCAAAGAGCGATACATGAAACTAAACTGTACAAATCTTAAGTCTTAACAACATGGTACTGTAACACTTGATTTCATATAAAACTCAAATATTTTCTCACTTCAAAATTAAACACGCATCATAACGAACATGTTACCACCACAGTGTCCATCTCTGTCACCCTATGAGACACTTTTAGAGCGAGTCCTCCTGTGCAGACTCTACACACCCACTGTGGTACCAGAGGCTGCGGGCGTGGAGGCCTGCTGCGGCGTGACCTTGGCCAGCCGGTGTTCTTTGTTCTGCAAGCAGCTCCGGCTGCACAGCTGACATGAGGCACAGCAGGAGTTACAGCAAGGCAGGAAGCGACACACGCTCACTCTCCAGAGGAACCAGCCGGGAGACCAGCAGCACCAGCACAGGACTGCGGAACCGACCAGAACTCCCAGAACCACGTAGAGAGCCAGCAAAGACACGTACGGAGGAGAATCTAACAGAACATGCAGAACTTTATATAAATAAATAAATAAATAAGACTTTAAATTGTCATTTGTGCTGACAAACAGAGAACCTTTTAAAGAACTGGCCTCCGGTTTGATCAGTTGAGTTACTTTTCCTTTTAAATGACCGCAATTGCATATGATTGCATTATCTGCATATTCACATGGGCCGTGAGCAGGGTTGCAGGGTTGTGATTTTCATGCCAAATTGGAACAAGGCCGGGGTGGAAAAGAGCAAGTCAGTAGATGGCAGGTTTTTTTCTTACGTCTAGCTTAAAATAGTTTTATTGCTTTAAAGAAAATATTCAGAATTAAATTCAATCAATTTCCCGAAAACATATGCTATGACATATCAAGGGAAGGTATAAGTGCCAAGCAGACAGTGTATCTGCGATGCTCAGCACCATTTCTGCTTTAAGATGTATTGCGTTTAAGACGTGAAATTGTTTCTTATGCAAAGAGTGAGAATAAAAATAGAATAGAGAAAGAAAAAAAATGTCTAAACTTTTCAGGTTTGTAAGAGGTATTTTTGTGTGCTTTTTTAAGACATAGTCAGTCAATTAGGTAGTTTTTTTTTTCTTTTACTGAGACCTGGCAACCCTGATGGTGAGTATTATCGTAAACAAATTATACTGACGAATCAATAAACACGCGTATGCCTCACTCACACCTGCGTGGCCAACTTAATTTTTAAATTTCACAAACTCAGCTAATTCAAACACTGGTCACTTAAACAATTATATTTAAACTAACTAGACTAGTAAATCCAACAATGGTTTTAGGTCACTAGCTGATCCTGGTGACTCGAGCTGACTGTTGATTTATAGCTCTGTCCACAGGAAGATGCAGTGAGCATTCATGTGCTCCTCCAATTAGCTTTATGCCCTTTGTGATTCAGTTTAGCTATTACTTACACATAATACGTGCTCACATGGGCACTGGCCCTCCGTCTCTGTGCAGCTGCTCTCTCAAAGCAGCCATTGTTTAAAGATTTAAAGAATCTTATTATCGACGTGACGTCTGTCAACTTTTCGTGGGGTTAATAGAAAATACTATTTAACTAATAACGGCGAAAGAAACGTATAACTGTAGAGAGTTTCTCTTCGGAACGCATGAAGAAAAATGGAGACTTAGCAGTATGTTCTGAGCGAATTCTAGCCAGCATGTTGCAAAAACCGTTACTGGATATTTAAACCATGTTTTATAGATTTCACATGATAATGATGATAATTTAGTAGTCAGCATTGTGCTGAGCAGGAAGCGGGATGCTAGCCAGCAGTAACAAAGCTGCTACAATCTTGCTTATGCTAACCTCTAACTAACAAACAGGGGAAAATTTACTAATCATGCTAACATAAAAATTTGTGTTACTGAAATTCTTTAAAAACTATGAAAGACAATATATTTGATTTATTCTCAAGGATTTGGTGCTGGTGTTAGCATTAACTAGAACGCTAACATAACTGCTAACAAGACTAAAATACGGCAGTTTATAATTGTTCTATAATACATTTTTATTCAGTCACAGTTCTATTAGATTGTTGCTCAGACAACATTACCAGTTTTATAGAAAATAACATTGTTAGGATTAACATTAACATTGATAAACGTTATATAAAAATGTGACAGACTGAAAATGTGACTGAACTTCTTGGATCACAGCAGAAATCCAGAAAAAGTTATTTTTTTTATTAAATTCGAGCTTACCGGTGACACAATCGATGCCAGGGATGAAGTTTGGGTCATTGCACTTCTCCACAGCTGATGCCCTCATGGTGGCCACATTCAACATGGGCGGAGGAGTTACATATGTCTGACGTGTGCTAGCAGTAGACAACAGACCTAAAACAAAGCAAACATGATGGCTTGACTTTGAAATTCCCATCAAAATTAGGTATCGCCAGCTCTCAAGTTTATTTTGTGCATGACATAATGGACACTTGTATGGAAATGTTATGAAAATGCATACTGACTGGTGCATCTTGGGTAATCTTGCAGGTCGGTTCCATCTCCGCAGTTGTCGATTCCCTTGTCGTCGTTGCACACCAGACTCATTGGGATGCATTTTCCATTTTGGCAGGTGAAGTAAGGCTCACTGCTGCATTCAGACTGATTAAACCCTGGAAATGAACGCCATTTGCACTCGATCACTCGTTTAAAAATGTTAATGTTGGACCTGCCTTGACATTACAACCTTAATGTTAGAGAAATGTCAGTATGGGGATAAAGATGGATACCGATATTACTACTGAAAAAATTAACTTTCATAGAATGGTATTTATTTCTGATAATTCTATTAAGTATCAATGATAATGTACACAAAGCCATTTTAAGGAAGAGGGAAGGTTTTTCCCTAACACCATGCACCATGTGCACAAGTGGAAGTTGATCCAAGATCATAACTTCCAATAAGTGACCTCATGTCTTACCCAGCCTGAACGAGGTGAAGTCCCCAACAAAATCCACGCGTGGCTGAGTCCCCCTGGTCACCAGTCGCAGAGTCAGATAGTTGCCAGTGGACAAGACTGGGCGTGGCAGACTCTTTCCACAAAGGGGAGGCCCGATAGGGGGCGCCATCTTATCCCGACCATCATAGAACTGGATGTAAGAGCCAGCATGACATGGATCTCCTTGGCCCTCGCCCGTTGTGGGCTCCATGAGCCGGTCAGCCCGTGTCGAACCCGAATGTGCGGGATCCCAGGCCGACTCTGGTGCGAGGGGGAGGGGGCTGAAGGGTGACACGCGCAGCAGGCTGTAAACCAGGAAGAAGCGGAACTGGAACTGCACCTTATCGCGGGCGTGGCTGCCTGCATGGTCAGGTGGCAGTCGGTGCCTATGCTGACAAAGTAGTACCTGCGTGATTCCTGGTGGGAACGGACAATCATACCGTCCCCCCGTACCGTCTGGCCACAGAAATCCACCACGTTCGCTGTTGGGACATTGGAAGATTAATGACATTCCTCGTGACGTATATTGAGACCAAAAATACAGACACCTGCATCTTTTGTCTGGCCCACTGTACCCTCCCAAGATGGTGATAATGAGATACAATTGAACAAAGCAAACCTGATTGTTTGCCTGAAGAGACCGCAAGGGGGAGTTGGCTGCGAAATCCCCCCCACAACTCCCCCCACCCCCAACCGGGGCAAGAACCAAATAATAAGAAGATTTATAACCATTCCAGGGTTTATTAGCTTTGTTACCAAGGGAAACTAGTGAAGCCCTGATGCCTGACTTCCTGGAATGTCCTGAGAAAACCTCAGACAGTGGCAAAGAAACAATACTTCAAAATATCCCGTAACCATGTTTCCTGAACCGAGTTTGCTCAGAAATGAGCAGGAGCGAGACAGCGGCTTTCTCGTAAAACGTATTCACTGCTCGGAAAATAAAACGCAAATGGTCTCGAGTATGGGTTTCCAATGTGATCGAGACCATCAGGACATTACCAGGAGGAGAAAGCATCAAGCATAAAGGCACAGAAGTCCATTTTACTCCATAATGCACTTTTATTTAAGTCTCTACAGTCTGTTCCTGGGATTTGTTGAACAGAAATGGTCTCGTATTTAATGGATTTTGTTGTGTGATAAATGATGTGTGTGTCTAGAACTTACTCATATATTAAGATGTGGTTAACCGGATGAGGGATTGCTTTTACTTAGTAAAGATTTCTATAGGTTGCATATCAGGGAAAGATTAGAATTTCATTTCTAAATTTCAGTGGGAAAATAACAGTCATGTTGTGACCCTGTTTCAGCTGTTGGTAGGGATTTTTAAATGAAGTGATTCTTTTTTTTTTATTTGAAGGGAATCAGATGTAGCTGATTATAGTCGTTGATGGAAATTAGTGTAAAGCTCACCTGTCTCCATGGCATCCGTTTGGAGTGTCATCATACTCAGAAGAACAAACCATGTAAACCGAAGTTTGGCCATGAGTCACAAGTCTTGAGTGTTTTTTCTTTTCCCACCTTCTCAAGCGTTACAGATCCGTTAACGTCATGTTATCAGTTGAACGGATAAAAAAAATTAACCATGTGGTCCACAAAAGATGCGAGATCCGGTCATATGGCTGTTATGAAGTTTTAAAGCTGAATGAGTTTTTGCCTCAGGAGCGGATCCTGCTTCATCATCGCCACTTTTGACGCCTCTTCGTCACGTCCACGCGTCTGCACCGTGTCCATGGTAACACGGCACCCCACAAAAGACCACGCGCTCACAAGGAGGGGCTCCGTCCGTTCACCACCATCACCATCATCATCATCACCATCATCCTCAGTTTGGAGACTGTGGTAACCATCTGTCACACTCACCTCCTATACACACATCATAAAGCCGTGGGTCTTTAAAGCCAACCTAAAAAAAGCGTCTTAAAGCCCGTGATTGAATAATAAATTGCTTGACATGTCGGATCCGTGTAAAATAAATAAATAAATAAAATGGCATTAATGTCACAACAGAAGAGGAGAAGCACGGGCGCAGAAGTACACGTTTACATTGTTTTAACCCTTGTGCGTCAATTTAAAAAAGTAACACATGGGTACATAGAGGACAAAAATGTCCATGTCCTAAAACTGGCATCCAAATATTTTCCACTTTCATTGACGTCGATTTATTTATTTATTTATTTAACCAGCATCAGTCCTGATCATAATCACCAAACATTCATTCATTTTCATAACCCTTTAAATGCTTACATAATGCAAGAGATGTTTGTTTTATTATGAAAAAATAAAAATAGTAATTATTTTAAATACACTAAATGCTAAGCAGAATTTTTTTTCTTTGATTATTACAGTCTTTGAAATGTCAATGCTTAACAAGAACATGGTGCGTTCATATTTTTTATGCAGTGTCAGATTTTAAAAAACAAACAATCAAACAAACAAACGAAAACTGTGATTTGCACCTGCACCACTACTGTCAGAGCTGCTTCTGACCAATCAGAATCCAGAATTCAAGAGCAACATGAGCGGGGGTTTCCTCCAGGTACTCCAGTTTCCTCCTCCAGTCCAAAGACATGCATGGTAGGCTGATTGGCGTGTCCAAAGTATCCGTAGTGTATGAATAGGTGTGTGTGAGTGTGTATGTGATTGTGCCCTGCGATGGATTGGCACCCTGTCAAGGGTGTACCCCGCCTTGTGCCCGATGTTCCCTGTGATAGACTCCAGGTTCCCTGTGACCCTGAAAAGGAGTAAGCGGTAGAAGATGGATGGATGGAAGAGCAACATGAGGGTAAATGCCATTAAATCACAATCCTATAAAAGTGGTGAGAAAAAAGAACTGACACATGAAATCTTTAACCCTACCAGTGATTTAATAATGTGAATAAGAAAAGGACACATTTTTGATTAAATGTAGCTACAGAGTGTGAGTGAAGGAGAGTAAACATGTGATTAGAAGCAGATTCATGAGGTGCTTCCCACCTAAAAACTTCACTGTCAGCAGAAACCCTGTATTCAACATTCCTGGCTTTACTCTCTAACCCAATAAAACCAAATGTCTGGTGCTGAGGAGGCCTATTTGTTTGTACTGAAGCTCTGCACTTGAAGCGTGGCCCTCGGGTGACACCCAGACCCTACTGCAAAGCCTCATAACCCAAGTTTAGCGGTGAACTTAGGAGCATCATAAAATGAAACTCACTAGCAAATAAGCGAACTTGTGCACCGCTAAAACTGCAAACTCTGCTTCATCACTCTGTTAAACCTTCACTCCTAATTCTGATAGATTTATTGTCTCGTTGTTAACCTTACACATCTACTTCGATCAAACTGCCATCACTGGTTCCAGTAAATCTGTACTATTTGGGCATCATGTTTTGTCCTGCATTTTATTATATAGTTTATTGGTCACTGTTAAGATGTACTGAACCCAATCACAACAAACACTGTTGTGTGGCAATATCTTGAATCTTGAATAAGACGTAGATTTAAAAAATTGTACAGAATCGATATACACGTATATGTTTATACTTCTCTTCTTGGTTTGATTTCTTTTTGTTCTTTCTTTCTCTCTCTCTCTCTTTATTTTTTTGGAAGTCAACTCACTTTCACTGAATTTATTGTAAACACTGTATTGACAGGCATCAGTGGAATGGGACCGTTATTGAACCACGAGGAGCAGATATATATATATATATATATATATATATATATATATATATATATATATATATATAAACACTAATTTGGGCAGTGGTTTCTTCTCAGAACAGTATCATATAATACTGAGGTGTATAGAAACTCCAGTGCTTTGATGAGAATCATCCATCAACATAACCTAATATAATCTGGCCAGTGGTGATCCAATGGTGCTCTTTCCTCTGATGGCTGACAAATGCTGCATTGCAAAAGACGGGCTTTACTGATCAATTAAGAGCACCTATATGGCATTAAGAGTGATTTGTCGTCCCCCCCCATTAATACTAATATACTATTTTTATCAGAACTCCATCAATGTAACGTTCTGCTACAAACTTAAAAAAGAACCCCCCGCCCCCCCAAAAAAAACTCCAGTATAGCGGACTTTACCGAGTGCGCATGCGCAGAATGTAGACGACGACAGGCTTGCGCGCCGGGAGTGCGCGTGACGTCAGACGCACCGACACGTCCTACGTAAGTACGTACGCCTCAAACAAGTTTGAAACATAGGAAGGAAAAAAAAGAAATATTTATTTAAAAACAGAGACAAGGGCGCTAAATACAAATATACAAACTGAATAAAATGTGGGGGGGGAATGACTTGTTAAAGCATCTCTATTGAGCAGATTTGTTCTGGTGAATACAAGCGAGGTTCGCGCGCAAATTTTTTTTTTTTTTTAGTAATGTTTTGCTAACGTTAGCCATGGTATCCAGGTTAGCTTTTCCGCTAGCTGGCTAATCTGCGTAGCGCAATAGTAATAATAATCATAACATCGCCGAAATAGCTTTAGCTGGAGATGCTAATGCTAAGCTAGTTAGCAAAAATATATAGAAATGAACGTTAACACATTAAGGTCGGTTAACTGGTTAGCTAGCCAGATAAGATTTATTTATTTATTTAAAAAAAAACTGTATTGCTGGAAATGTGTTTGAATTAAAAAAAACCCATAGAAACTGCTGCGACATGTCTCCTTAGCTAGCTAAGCTAACACGGTTTACGTAAAAGTATGCAAACTACGAGCCGGCTAATGCACCGGAGCTTTCACTTTTTCTCCCACTCGATCGCCTGTTTATAGCCGTTCTTTGCCTGACTGCCTCGGGTTGTTTTTGCAGAATGGCCCCTCGTCTGCAGCTGGAGAAAGCCGCTTGGCGATGGGTCGATACGGTGAAACCAGAGGACATAACACAGGAACACATCGAGTTGGCGTACCGTATTGCCGTACCGGCGTGTAAGAGGGGGACATGCAGGTACTGCACTCTCAGGTGTATTATAGTTATTTATTTATTTATTTATTTATTTTCACATGATATTGATCAGCATGGATTGCAGTCATCGCTCACTACTTCATTTTGCTTGGGTGTGTGAATCTCCTTTCCAACGATACGATACCAAACCGATACAGTTCGATTCACTACTGATTCGATACGCTGCGATTCGATTCAGTCGAGTCGAATTCGAGTTTGTTTTTTTCCCCCCACCACATGAAAAGTCTTCAGGTCAGAGGACGTTGCGTCTCTCTCTCTCTCTCTCTCTCTCTCTATAATGACAAGTTGTTGTCTTTTCTCTGGTGAACATTGAGAGAAAGAAGAGAGGCGCGTGAGGGAACGGTTTATCGCGCCTATTGATGAAACGATACAGGATCAAGTTTGTATTTTGGGTGTACTTTGTTTCCTCTGGAAAATGTTGACTTGGTACAGCGCTTTGAAAAATGTCTGCACCTGTTAAAATCGCAGGTTTTTGCATTAAAGTCGACTGGTATTTGTAGTCGTTTAGGATTACTTCCACGTTGATTAAAAAGCCCCAGTTCTGGCTGAAGAACAGCAGGACGATGTTGCCAGCACCATGCTTCAGCGTGGGCATGGTGTTCTTTCAGAATTGGTCTCATCGGATTACGGTACATTGTGCCACACCGTCTAGAGTGGATTCAATTGCGGTTGGATTTTTTGTGAGAAAGGGTTTCCGTCTAGCTGTCCTACCGCATAGCACGGACACGAAGTATACGAGAGATTGTGTACATGCTGAGAGTGACCAGTACAGCTGGTGTCAAGCTCTTCCTGCAGCAGATTTTTTTGTGAGAAAGGGTTTCCGTCTAGCTGTCCTACCGCATAGCACAGACACGAAGTATACGAGAGATTGTGTACATGCCGAGAGTGACCAGTACAGCTGGTGTCAGCTCTTCCTGCAGCTCCTTTCATATTTTGCATTGATGAGCTGTGTGATGATCACTTTTGAACATGAGATTGAATGTGATTGGTTCATTCTGAACACAGCCGCATCTACAGGTATTAAAGGGTGTACACGCTTATGCAATAAGTCATTGTTCTAAGTTTTTAAAATATTTTCCCCAAACGTGTTTCTGATTGTTTTTCACTGGATTTTTATGTACATTGTAATTTCGCATCAAGGGTGGGGAAAAGTTCTGATGGGATTTATGTTTGGATTGATTTTTTTTTTTCCCAGTCACAAAAACCTGCCATTTAAACGGGTGTGTAGACCTTTTCTATCCACTGTATGTTGTGTTGTCGTCTTGTGTGTGATGATTTCCGATGGCAGTATCGGTCTTTAACAGTTTTTCTTCTTTGATTTGTACCACATCTAAGTTTATGATATCGGTGCAGCCGCAGAACGTTCAGACGTCCGATTTGTAGTTATTTACTATTCGGTTAAACTTTGGCTTTGCTTGTTTGTCACGTGATCTTGTCTGTTTTTGCATCACGTCGGCATCTTTTGAAAGGTGCTAAATGTAATCTGCGTCATCTCGTCCTGTCCCGTCCCACAGGAGGAACTGCAAAGGGAACCCGAATTGTCTAGTCGGAATTGGGGAACAATCGTGGCTGGGAGAAATTGACGAAAACACCTTCCACAACATCGACGACCCAAACTCTGAAAGAAGAGACAAGGTATGTTAGTCCTCGGGCATCCCACCTCCCCAAAAACATGCTCCTAGACGGATTGGTGACTTTAATTGCCTCGCGGCGGTCCGCCGGGATCGACTCTGGATCCACCGCAACCCTGACCGGGATAAAGCGTTTACTGAAGATGAATGCATGTTACGTGTTAGGATTCACATGTGGTTTACTTTTCATAACGTTCCCTAAAAATGCTGAAGCTGAAACACGGGCAGCCGGGAGTCCTGGGGAATTCCACCGGACTAAGATGATCACTCAGCTCTTATGTACCAATTCTCTTTTTTGAAGAAAGGCAGTAAAATCCACACAGCTGTGTAGCACGTTTACCAGGTATTATATTTATATTTTGCTAGAACGTTGCTTTTTATCGTTTGTCACTGCTTGATTGTACAGTACTTATAGCTACCACATGAAAAGTGCTCTATAAAAGAAGTTCATTATTAGTATTAGTAGTAGGAATAGGAAAAATGATAGGTTCGTCAGTGCGTCATGGTTCTCCAAAGCACAAAACAGCATAATCTGACTTTTTATTAAAAACTGTCAAAAATGTTTTTTTGTATTTGCGTAAAACGTGTTTGCGTCTTTAAACATGTAGTATTTACATACCTTTTGGATTTCAAGGTGTCATTTTTATTCCCATAGACAGCACTGATATTAACAGAAAGATAAACGCGGAACATGACGTGGTATTTCTAGTGTTAAGTTTAGTAGTTCTGACTTTTTATTAAAAAAATTTTTATCCACAGGTGCTATTGAGTACGCTCTTTTTGTACGCTGTGGGTCATTTAGGCAAAACATTTACAAAAATGCTGTCAACTTGGGCTGTGAATTCTTTACTTAGGATATGTAATTTCCAAAGCTCAAATAGTATTCGATTACGGTACAATTCTGATAGACGCCTATAAAGAAGATGATGATGATCGAGGGGATTCTCAAACTTTTTCGAGAAAGCAGAGCCCATATTTAGCACATTCTGAAGTGATTGATGTAGTTTTTGTCTTAAAGACGCAGTCCAAACACGTCGGAGGTAACGTAGTATTGTTATATTGTTAACAGTACGTTCTAATGAATTTGTCCTCTTTTGTTTTTTGTTTTTTTTCCCCCCTCATCCAAGAACACGTTTGTTGGCCTGACGAATCTCGGCGCCACGTGTTACGTGAACACTTTCCTCCAGGTGTGGTTCCACAACCTGGAGCTGCGCCGGATGCTTTACCAGTGTCACAACTCTCGAGCTGAGGTGCACAACACGGAGTCAGGTGAACCGACTTTCGATACCCGCACATTCTGAACGAGTCTGTACTTCTGCTGTTTGTTGAAAAGCAAACACACTGATCATGCAAGTATCAATGATTAGAAGTGGTTCTCGGGGTAGGGCCTGGGGACCTCCAGTGGTCCACGAAGCACAGCCGGGGGTCTGTGATTTAAAAACAAACATTTAAAAAAAATTGTTATAGTGTATCGGTGGAAATATAAGAAGTACAAAGTTCTATGGCTTCAGAACATAACCGTATTGTTATTGTATACATTTAAATAATGGTATAAATCATTTGTACCGAGCGATCTGTGGGAATTATTTTCCAGTTAAAGCGTACGTTGGCAAAGTACCGTCACGATCCCGCTCTCGTTTGTGTCCTTAAAACCAACAGATTATGAGCCGAAGACAATATGCGAACACCTGCAGTACCTGTTTGCTTTGCTGCAGAACAGCAACAGAAGGTACATCGACCCCTCGGGTTTGGTGAAGGCGCTGGGACTCGATACGGGGCAACAGCAGGTAAACCTAACAATCCCCATCTTGAAACACGACTTGTCTGGCCTATAAACCGCGTCTCTGATCGTTAGCAGTCTTTAATTGCAGACCCGAGCAGTGCTAGTAATTGAATCTGACATGTTTGAATCTTTGTTTTCCTGATTAACCGCAATCTTCTTCTAATTGATCATTTTAGGATGCGCAGGAATTTTCCAAACTCTTCCTTTCACTCCTGGAAGACACTCTGTCCAAGCAGAAGGATCCAAACCTCCAAAATGTGATTCAGCAGCAGTTCTGTGGACAGTTTTCTTACGTTACCGTGTAAGCTTCTTAACATTCTCGTTCATGACACGGAGCGGAATGTATATCGCCTGTCGACTGTTGGCGAGTGGGAGCGTCTTTTTTCTAGTAGTTACACCTAAATAATGTTACCATTCTTAAATAACATTCTTTACTTGGGAAGAATTTGAGACTCTAGGGATCCCCTGGGATAAAGCGCTCTTTTTTGGTGGGTTTTATAAAGTCAAATGTCTGAGTTTATGTGCTTTAATATTAGTGTTGGTGCCTGCTTGAACTTTTACAGCGTTCTTTTTGTACTCGCGAAGCGCTGTACGTGTCAATTTGATCAAGAGTAGGATTACTGTCTCAATGGGATTTGTGTTAAAGTGAACAATTTTCGTAAAGAAATGTTTTAATAAAGAAAGGAACACACAAGGTTTTTTTATTTTTTATTTAATGTTATTACAATTTGTTATTACGCTTTTGTTAACGTATGACGTCTTCGATCGATTTATGTTCCTGAGACAGGTGTAACCAGTGCGGACGATCGTCTGCTTTACCGTCTCGGTTTTACGAGCTGGAGCTCAATATACAAGGGCACAAAAACCTGACAGAGTGCGTCACCGAGTTCCTCAAGGTAACCCTTCTTTGCCTCGTAATGTCTCCAGACTGCACCCTACGAACAAGATAAAAATATATATATATTTTTATTATTACGGGAGACGTGTCGGCACAACATTCTTGGAAAAGCGTTAGAGAATGATTGTTATAAAATTTCACTGCTCATTAAGCTGCATCCTGATCTCTGCTTTTTTTAACATTTATTTATTAATTATTTAAACAACTGGGACACCCTTGGACCGTCGATTTTTTTGAGATTTGTGAATGATGTGATATGAGGCTGACGTGAACTTGTTGTTTCTCTGGTGTTGTTCAGGAGGAGAAATTAGACGGGGATAACCGCTACTTCTGCGAGAGCTGTCAGAGCAAGCAATGCGCCACGCGTCGGATTAAGCTCCACAGCCTGCCGCGGACTCTCAACCTTCAGCTCATGCGCTTTGTGTTCGATAGGCGAGTTTACCGAGTCTGGACGTGTCCAAAAAATTCTTATTAATTAATAATGCTAAATTAAACTCATTACAGCCCATTTACGCGCATGTGTAGATTTTTACTAAAACATAAAAGTACACTCTTCAGCTTAACTTATTCATAGTTACTGGGTCTTAGTTCCTTAAGTCTTAGATCATAATGGGAGTAGATTTCATCATAGATGTTCAGCCAGATAATTTATTACATACTCTATGGTTTAGATCAGCGGTCCCCAACCTTTTTTGCGCCACGGACCAGTTTAATATCAATTAGACCGGCCTTTAAGGTGTGGTGGATAAATACAACAAAATAAAATGATAGGACTGGCATAAAAACGGGGGTATTTTAAAAATATAATAATAAACGTGAATCCAATGTGAAATCGAACTTAATTAGCAGCGTCCTCGTAACATCCTCTCTCCCCCCTAACACTCTCTGGTCTCTATGGTAAGGTTTCAACATATCACGTGACCGAGACAAGCGTCTTGACATTCGTCAAGAGTGAGTCGTAGAAGGATGTAACGGAGAGAATCCGGTCATCCAGATAATAAATAAAACAGAAATAAGTTATTTATTCTTTCTGTGCGGCCCGGTACCAAATGACCCACGGACCGGTACCGGTCCCCGTACCGGGGGTTGGGGACCGCTGGTTTAGATGACCTTGTGTCATTAGAACATCGTTTCTCAATCCCGGTCCTTGCATAGGATTACCTGGTGCTTTTCTTCCCCAACTCATGCAGTTCAGGCTTGGTAATTAGCTGATAAGTTGAATCAGGTGATTTGGGAGCTGGGAAAGCACTAATATTGTGCAGGATCGCCAGATTGAGAAACACAGCAGTAGAATATAAGTAAAAAGGCAACATCGTAATGATAATCAGCGTATTCAGTATTATCCTGTCACAGGATTGCAATACACCAGATTCGATTGTTAAACCGTTCGATGTTTCTTGTTAATTTGAAACTTGAAATTGTGTTTTTTTTTATTGACCGATCATTTAAAACTGAAGCATTTTAAGCATTTGTATATGAATTTGTACACCGATAGGCTATGGAAATGTAAAGCTCGAAAAGGGTGAAATCTTCTAAAAAAACACGGTTATTTATAATCTTGGATTTGATTCACATAAGATACAAGTTTGGAAGTGTAGGACAACCTACAGTGGTGTGAAAAAGTGTTTGCCCCCTTCCTCATTTCCTGTTCCTTTGCATGTTTGTTACACTTAAGTGTTTCGGAACATCAAACCAATTTAAACAATAGTCAAGGACAACACAAGTAAACACAAAATGCAATTTGTAAATGAAGGTGTTTATTATTAAAGGTGAAAAAAATCCAAACCATCATGGCCCTGTGTGAAAAATTGATTGCCCCTAAACCTAATAACTGGTTGGGGCCACCCTTAGCAGCAACAACTGCAACCAAGCGTTTGCGATAACGTGCAATGAGGCTTTTACAGCGTCCTGGAGGAATTTTGGCCCACTCATCTTTGCAGAATTGTCCTAATTCAGTTACATTAGAGGGTTTTCGAGCATGAACGGCCTTTTTAAGGTCATACCACAACATCTCAATAGGATTCAGGTCAGGACTTTGGCTAGGCCACTCCAAAGTCTTCATTTTGTTTTTCTTCAGCCATTCGGTGGTGGACTTGCTGATGTGTTTAGGATCATTGTCCTGCTGCAGAACCCAAGTTCGTTTCAGCTTGAGTACACGAACAGATGGTCGGACATTCTCCTTCAGGATCTCTTGGTAGACAGCAGAATTCATAGTTCCTTTTATCACGGCAAGTCTTCCAGGTCCTGAAGCAGCAAAACAGCCCCAGACCATCACACTACCACCACCATATTTTACTGTTGGTATAATGTTCTTTTTATGAAATGCAGTGTTCCTTCTACGCCAGATATACTTGGACACACACCTTCCAAAGAGTTCCACTTTTGTCTCATCGGTCCACAGAATGTTGTCCCAAAAGTCTTGGGGATCATCAAGATGTGTTGTGGAGAAATTGAGATGAGCTTTGATGTTCTTTTTGCTCAGCAGTGGTTTTCTCCTTGGAACTCTGCCATGCAGGCCATTTTTGCCCGGTCTTTTCCTGATGGTGGAGGGATGAACGCTGACCTTAACTGAGGCAAGTGAGGCCTGCAGTTCTTTGGACGTTGTCGTGGGGTCTTTTGTGACCTCTTGGATGAGTCATCGCTGCACTCTTGGGGTAATTTTGGGCGACCGGCCACTCCTGGGAAGGTTCACCACTGTTCCATGTCTTCGCCATTTGTGGATAATGTCTCTCAGTGTGGTTCGCTGGATTCCCAAAGCTTTGGAAATGGCTTTATAACCCTTTCCAGACTGATAGATCTCAATTACTTTCTTTCTCAATTGTTCCTGAATTTCTTTGGGTCTCGGCATGATGTGTAGCTTTTAAGGATCTTCTGGTGGACCTTACTGTGTCAAGCAGCTCCTATTTAAGTGATGCCTTGATTGTGAACAGGTATGGCAGTAATCAGGCCTGGGTGTGGCTAGAGAAATTGAACTCAGGTGTGGACAACCACAGTTATAGTATGTTTTAACAAGGGGGGCAATCACTTTTTCACACAGGCCCATGATGGTTTGGATTTTTTTTCACCTTTAATAATAAACACCTTCATTTACAGATTGCATTTTGTGTTTACTTGTGTTGTCCTTGACTATTGTTTAAATTGGTTTGATGTTCCGAAACACTTAAGTGTGACAAACATGCAAAGGAACAGGAAATGAGGAAGGGGGCAAACACTTTTTCACACCACTGTATAATGCTCGTGAGGATGTGTTGTTTTATTCAGAAGAGAATTGCTTTGAATAACATGCTGGCTGGTTTTTTTTTTTTTCCTTCTGTTTCTAGGCAGTCCAGTCACAAGAAGAAGCTAAACACTTATATTAGTTTTCCAGAAGTCCTTGACATGAGCCCGTTTATGGAAGGACAAGGTATTTTTGCCCCCCTTATGCCTTTTGTCTGTGTCTGAGGTGCTACACACTTCTCTTTCCCTTTCCTACTGATGGTAAAATGTTTTTATGTCTTATTACTATGTTTTAATTGGGACGTACCGTAAGCTAGCTTATTTACACACAGACTGATTGGAATGAAATCGAACGACGTTTAGTGAATTAGTTTTTTTTTTTTTTTGTGTGTGTTTTTCCCCCCCTCCCTAGAGGAGAAGTGTACGTACGAGCTGAGCGCCGTGCTGATTCACCGAGGCGTCAGCGCCTACTCCGGCCACTACATCGCTCACGTACGAGACGCTTGCACCAACGACTGGTACAAGTTCAACGATGAGGAGATTGAGAAGATGGAGGGCAAGAAGCTCCAGCTGGGCATCGAGGAGGACCTGGGTAAACATCAGAGCGCTGACTTTAACAATTGATTGAGAACGCGTAATACGATTGCGCACTTAACTTTTTTGTTGTTGTTGTCCGTCAGCTGAAACTGTGAAGTCACAGACCCGGAAGCCCAAATATAGCAAAGGCTTTCACTGTTCGAGAAACGCCTATATGTTGGTGTATAAACTTCAGGAAGAGCAGGTGGACCAAACCCAGGCCAGCGTGGAGGTGCCAGGTATGACCAGGGGTCATGCATATCAAATCAATTTAAAGAAATTATTTTTTCCCTTTCATTTTTCCATCTGTGTGTTTTTTATATATATATATATATATAATATATATAAAATAAAATATTTTTACAGACTTCCTCCAGAGGCTTGTGGACCAGGACAACAAGAAGTTTGAGGAGTGGTGCAACGAGATGGCAGATATGAGGAAGCAGAGCGTGGACAAGGGCAAAGCCAAACACGTGGAGGTCAAAGAGCTCTATGAGCTGTTACCTCCGCGAGAGGGTATTTGTTTATTTAATGTAGAAGTAAAACTTGATAAACAGAGGTAGTGCATTAACTTGTGATGATTATTATGGATTATTGTCATGCCCTTGTAGGTGAGCCGTATGAGTTTGTCCCTGTGGAGTGGCTGAAAAAGTGGCTGGATGACTCGACAGCCATCAAAGAGATTGACAACTGCCACTTCCTGTGCTCGCATGGAAAGTTGCACCCAGACCGCCTGAGCGAGGCCAAGCGCATTTCCCACAGTGCTGCTCAGATCCTCTTTAGTCGCTACGGTGGAGGACCCAGAATAGATGGTAAGGATGACTCGTGTATATACACATCATTTTTTTTTCTTCTTCTCCTTTTCACCCTGTGACTGCGTGATTTTATTTTTATAATCGTTCCACGTCTGCGTAGGATCGTTCCTGTGTAGAGAGTGTGTAACCCAACGGTGCCGTGTCCTGAGGCTTAAAAACCAGCTCAATGAAGACTACAGAGAGGTGACCAACCTCGCCAAGGCTCAGCTGAAAAGGTAGAGCTACGTCTTGTGTCCGAGTCTGTTTTTCGAATGTCGTTAGTGATCAGATTGAAATGAAATCACTGGATGTTCGAGCAAGCTATGCGCATTAGTCCGATCGAATTTCGGGTGCCGTGTGTTAGCAACGAACAGGGTTTCTGGATCGGGAAGGCGTCTCTGAGGCAGTGGAGGCAGCTGGCTCTGGAGCAGCTGGAGGAGGATGAAGAGGAGACCAAACACAGCGACTGCAAAACAAACGGGGAAAATTCCACAGGTGTAAAAGGTAACGTGGTTGCTCGGTCTCAAGACTAGCCAGGTGATATTTAGCTGCAGGGTAATAAATCTGATGGCTTAACTCAGGAATACAGTAAGCTAATCAGTCCGAGCTAATCTCAATAATCTGTTAAAAAAATCTCTGTATTAGCTTGTAAATGTAGTTTCACAGTTGGATTGTTTTTTATACCTTCTGCATGTGTGCATTTGCATCATGGCTTATGCTGACCAACACAGCGGAAAAGGAAAAAGAAGATTTAAAAATAATAACGAACGTTTCAAGGCAAAATGATGCAGGGCATGAAATCTTTCTTCTGTTTACCTTCTGAGAGCGAGCGAATATAAATTGTTAAAACGCAACAAGGCGATGGAAAACGCACAATGAACTAGTTAGCTGCTTGTGCCGTGCTGGTTCGTCATGAAAACGTCGACCCTTCACATCGCTGTACGCTGTTACATAAAAAAAATGACAAAAGTCTGTGTCGCTAACGTTCACTGTTGTAATGTGTGTGCGTGCACGTTTGAAACTTATAGGATTGTCATCTTCCTGTCTATAAACAGACGGCGTGAAGGAGAACGACAGGGATGACGACGAGATGAAGAGTTTTAACGAAGACATTGTCTGCTCTCACGGTCAGTCGTTTTTGTAACAAGACGTCTAGGAAACATTCAGAACACCTGTATAACTTGTTCACAATAGAGATATATGTATGCCTGGATATTGAGAAAAGCACTGCACCTTTCCCCTCCGTTTCCCCTCCAGGCGGTCTGAGTATTCAGGAGAGTGAGAGGCGGCTGGTCACGGGCGAGGTATGGAGCAGGCTGAAGGTTTATTTCTCCAATGCGCCAGAGTTCACACAGCAACAGGATCCCTGCCAGCAGTGCATGGTACACATACACACACGCGTGCGTCATCTTTTCACACAGTAAAATAGCTCTGATTATCTCATTTACTGTTTGTGTAATATACAAATATTAGCCGTGATCAAGCCTAAATGTATTTTATTTATTAACAGCAAGAACATTTGTGTTAACATTTGGGGCGGCTGTGGCGCAGTTGGTAGAGCGGGTTGTCCACTAATCGTAGGGTTGGCGGTTTGATTCCCGGCCCAGGTGACTCCATATGCCAAAGTGTCCTTGGGCAAGACACTGAATACCAAGTTGCTCCCGATGGCAAGCTAGCACCTTGAATGCCAGCTCTGCTACCATTGGTGTGTGAGTGTGTGTGTGAATGGGTGAATGAGACACAGTGTAAAAGTTTGGATAAAGCGCTATATAAGTGCACATTTACCATTTACCAAGTTGCCGCTGTCCTTAACAATATTCCATAGTGTTTAAAGTGTCATTTTAAAACGGAGATACGACGACATTTTAATTGTTCTTCATTCAGGAACTGCAGACACAAACACATGACTCGTTCATTCAGCACTTTGCACTTCACCTAAGCTCAGTCGCAGTATTGAAAACAATGTTTGTTTGTTTGTTTCTTAGAGGTTGGAGAGGGAGGGTAAAGAGAATGAGGCTCTAAATCGAATGATGGCCAACGAGCAAAAGAGCTCTCTCCTCAATCTTTTCCATGAGAAGAATCGTCCTTCACTGCAAAAGTGGCCTCAGGTATGAGCTTTTTCTTCTTCTTCTTCTTCTTCTTCTTTACAACGAGCACTGCTTGCACAATTTTACGATTCTGTGGAACCTATCCCCCGCAGAGACGGGGGTCCTACCGTATTTATCATTTCCTTCTACTGAGAATTGCATCTTCTTATTTAACAGCGTGCACCGTCGGTCAAAAGTTTGTGGACACTCGACCGAAACGTTTCTCATGATCTTTAAAAAACTTTTGATCTGAACGTGTGTGATTAAACGTTTGAAATCGCTGTCGTAGACAAAAATATACATTGTGCCGACATGTTCATTTCTTTCACTAGAAAACGAACATTTTATTTACCAAAAAAATATTTTTTTAAACGGACAACTCGGAGCAAAATATTCCGAAAAGCAACCGATAAGAGTCCAGCGTAGGTGTGAACTCCTTTAATACTGTTTAAAAAGTATCTCAGAGAAAACAATGTCTACGTTTGAAGATGCTAAAATACAAAATTATTTTGATTTTTATTATCACAACATAATTCCCATAGCTCCATTTGTGTTACTCCAGAGTTTTGATGACTTATTATTGTTCTAAAATGTGAGGGAGGGGTAAATAAAGAATGAGCGTGTCTAAACTTTTGACCGGTAGTGTATATGAAATGTTTCAGAAATGAGCGACAGAGGCATGTGTCTTCCCACCATATTTTTTATTAACTGCTGTCTATCTGCGTGTCTGCAGGACGCCGATATTCTGTACATCGTGCCATTGTTCTTCGTTGACGAGTGGAGGAAGTTTATCAGGTGGTTTCATATTTTACATGCATTACTCCTGTTGTTTTAAATGAAACGTTTATGAAATGAAGAAATGACATGGTTAGTGAGCTGGTAAACGCTTCCTGATTGCTCTAATGGCTAAAACAATATATATTTACCCTTTCCACCATTTTCATTACCACACACACACACGCACACAACATCACAGGAAGCCGGCCAAGTCGAACCCGGTGTCCAGCATCGGAAACAGCATCCTGCTGTGCCCTCATGGTGGCTTTATGTTCACCTACGACTCCTTGCTTCAGGGAGAAGACCAGCAGTGAGTAACTTCTTACAGAGCGTGGCTTGACTTTGGATTTTCCTTTCAATGTGTTATATTGTGGTTCAGACTACTTTTGATCCCATGGTTTTAAGAATGTCCTCGTGTGTGTGTGTGTGTGTGTGTGTTTGTGTGTGTGTGTGTGTGGTGTGTGTGTGTTTGTCGTTGCACAGTGTAGCTCTGCTCTGGCCTGCTGAATGGGAGGTGATCTGCAGGCTGTTCTTGGTGGACCAACCCATCTCCATATGCAGGATCCGCGATCCAGCGCAAGACAATGGGAATGTGCAGTACCACACCCAGCCTGGTAAGCACAGCCTGATTAATTGCTCAACCGCAAGATAATTGGTCGCTGATGTCAGTCGTGTGTATTAGACCAGGGCAAATCGCTACACTGTGGAGTTCGGTGGCTGTCCATGATCGAGAAAGAGAAACAATGCTTTAAAGAGTCAGGTGTGTGATGTAATATACAGTGATGTTTTCGTCAGAGCTGTGTCGAGAATGCCGCGAGGGCTTCATATTCCAGCAGCAAAGGGACTTGCGGGAGTACGCTCAGGCCACCGTTTACGTACGCAAAGTCATCGACAGCAAGAAGGTCAGCTTTAATGTTCTAAACGGCAAATTTAATGTCTGTGTTACTTCTCCAGCTTCCCTCTGGAGTCTCCATCTCTAATGTCCGCTGTGACATTATAGATGTTTCACGGTCTTCTTCTGTAATTCTTTCTTTCTTTTTTTTTCCCTTCTACGTTTCTTCCTGTCCGATTCCTGCCCCCACTTTTTTTCTGTGTAGATGATTAAAGAGGCTGCTCCTGAGTTCAGTATGAGTGGATCTGAAGCAGAGGATGAGAGAGAAGAGCCCAAAATAGAAGGAGAAAAAGACCCTGACTTCAATCAGGTAACCTGACCGAAACTTCTTAAACAAAACCAAATAAACCCCAAAAACTCCACCTCATTAAAGCGGCAGTTTGCAACTCGAATCTAATAGAAATCTCATGAGGGCACATTTTGGAACGTCAGTCATGCTAGCACCCATGAGGAGTGACCTTTTGTGTACAGACTCATCATTTAATAAATGATGTCCCTTTTGTCTTTCCGTACTGCAGTCTGAGGACGGAGCGAAGCGGCAGAAGCTGAACGAGGCGAGTCCTGCCGTCGCCATCTCTTCCTCATCCTCCTCTTCCTCCTCCTCGTCCTCCGCACCTGTTGTGGGGAAGTTAGGGATTCGGCGGAGCATGCGGCACAGGAAACTGCGCGGGGAGAAGGCCCTCATCGTCTCCGCCAACCAGACCCTGAAAGAACTCAAGATCCAGGTATGCGCCCCTAACTCTTTGCGTTCCGTGTCGAATCGAGACACTTTCGCAGTTGTGTCCTAACTACATTTTTTTTTTTTATCGCGCAGATCATGCACGCCTTCTCCGTCGCTCCGTTCGACCAAAACCTGTCCATAGACGGCCGATCTTTAACCGACGACTCGGCCACACTAGGAAGCCTTGGAGTCTTTCCAGAAAGTGTTATATGTCTAAAGGTACTACTGTATCCTAGCTTTTTCTCTTTTTTCTGTTCACAATCAGGCGAATTGACTTGATAGACTTGGCTTATACGTGACCCCTGTTTTGTGCCATAGGCTGACGAGCCAATTGCAGATTACGCAGCTATGGACGATGCGTACCAAGGTAAGCACTTTTAATATGTCCGAATAAACACATTCCTTAATGCAAACTGATATCCGATACTGAATATTGCTGAATATTCCATACCTTATTATCTGAAATATTTGCTATACTGTTCTCTTTTCTACACATTTCTTTACGTTTGTGTGAGATTAAATGCTTGCTTTTTCTGTCCCTCCCAGTCTGTTTACCTGAAGAAGGATTTAAAGGTAGGAAACCGTTTCATGCCTCCCACCTCACAAAAACACGCCTTTAAGTGGATTGGCTACTCAAAATTGCTCCTAGGTGTGAATCAGTGTGTGCATGGTGCCCTGCAACAGTCTGGCGTTCCATCCCCATATATGCATTCCTGGGATTGGCTCCGAAACCGACACGACCCTGACCAGGATAAAGTGCTTACTGGAGACGAATGAATGTAATTTACTGTTGTTAAACGTAACGGTAATGTACTTGACGTTTTATTCTATACGACCCAACAAACATCTGGCACGAGGGTTCTCTGTTTAACTTCCCCTGTGCAGGCTCGATCGCTTCTGATCGTGTCGCTCGCCGTCAGCTGCAGTGCATAAGACGTGCATAACGCAGTGCATAACGAGTTAATAACTGCAGTGCATAACGAGTTGCCTCATTCCGATCTTCGACTCAGGGTGTGTCTCAATCAGCTCCTTAGTTCAGTAGTCAGGGCAAGGTCGACTATTATAATGGTTGTCTCATTCGCCAAAACCTTCCAGTGCGCCAGAACATCCGTGAGTATTCCATTAGTCGTAATAATTAGTATTATTAGTCGTGTTGCTGGAAATTGAGTCATCAGTGTCCCATCGTATACTTAACTAGGGTCCTTACCCGTGTCCCAACTCGTGTACACCGTATACTGATTCACCATCTAGGGAGCTGATTGAGACGCACCCTGATTGTTCTGCGAACCACAAACAGACGCCATTAGTAACCGTTTGACTTTAAATCTTTAAATCTTCAGGTACTGGACTACTAGGACACTGATGGAGGTTCTGGATGTGGATGAACACCGACAACATCCGTGTGAAATAACATCATCATCAACAAAAAAGCTTGAATTAGACCGAGAAGTTGACTGAGAGAATAAAGTCAGATTTGTTTAGAGTCGGGTATTTTACATTTTTGGTTGCCTTGTAACTTAAAGTTGCAATTCCTTTAAAGTTGTCTGTCTCTGCTTTGAGAAGAAGAAGAAAAACTAATCGTTTGTTGGCTTTTAATATTTCAAGCTGTTGATGCATTCTGTGCACGCCATGACTGTAAACAAATACGAGTCGAGACATTTACATAACAGTGTCTTTGTTGTTTGTGGCGGTGTCGTATTATCTCGAGACGATGGATCGGATCGACGCCCTTGACATTTTACTTTCGGTAAAAGCTTCCAGAGAACGTTTCATTCAGCGGTCACATGGTCACCCACTTCCTTGTCTCTCAGATATTCATCAAGAATGCATGAGCAACTTCAATATTAAAAATATCAGTGTAGCTACGACTGAAAAAACAAACAAACAAACAAAAAAAAAACTTTTTTTCCCCACAAAAAAAATCACACTTCAGTAAAAGTAATCTGTGGAGCGACACGGAAGAATAATTTCCTAAAGGGGGGGTAAACAAAACCCTACACAGAAGTTAAGACATACTATTACTTGAAATATTACTACGCAGACATCTGTGTGTAAATTTTTTTTTTCTGTAAATCTTTCATACGGGCAATAAAGTTCCTTTTTTCACATGCTCAGATATACTAGTAATTTAAATGTGAGAATGATATCCGTTCAAAAAAAGTTCAACAGCGTTTCCCTTTCTGAATGTATAGGAATTACTCTTTAATACTTTTTTTTTTGTGTGTGTGTCCTTCCTTTGACCTGTATCTCCTTCAGATTTACAATTCTCTCAGTAATATTCTCTCTGTTGTAACTCCAGAGTTCACAGTAAGCTTTTGCACTCTTGTAAATATTGTAGATTTCTTCGTAGACTCCGATATGACCAAAACAATAAATTCAGATATATGAATAAAGATTGATGTTTATAGTGTGTATATATATATATATGTATATATGTTGTAGATAACCTGTCACCATTGTGCAAGTTCCAACTTGATTTTAAGTATTTCCTCCCCCAGTCCAAAGCCATGCATGGTAGGCTGATTGGCGTGTCTAAAGTGTCCGTAGTGTATGAAAGGGTGTGTGTGAGTGTGTATGTGATTGTGCCCTGCCATGGATTGGCACCCTGAAAGATATAGAAGATGGATGGATGGATGATTAAATGCTCAGCCCCCCCACCCCCTTTAAACAGGCAATACAAACACGTGTTATTGGGGGGAGGGGGGCAATTTAATCAGGATTAGCTAATTAGTGAGAAGATCACTATAAGGTTATAGTAACTGATTTACAAAGGTTTAACTAACCTATGTATATCAAAAGCATGGAAAATAACGTATATGTTATATATCAACATAAAGCCGTTAAATAAACTTTGCACATGCTCCTAATTGTGACATATGGACGTTTAGTAGCGTTTAACATTGATCCCTTGTAGCTGGAGTTGCCTCGGACCTCGCGCATGCGCATTGTCGCGGTCGACGAGTCGCCATTTTCAGACCCGGCAGAAAATGTTGTCCTTCGGTGGAGTTTAAATAAAGACCTGGATGATTTGAATAACACTGAAGGTAAAAAAAGGAAGTCAGCATGGTCGTGTGTTCCGAGCTCTCTCTGTGTGTGTATGTCAAAAAGAAAGAAAGAGAATAACGAGGATGAAAAAGAGTTGTTTTTGGCAACACTTCTTGCTGGCTTGACAAACTAGCTAGCACAGGTAGCAGCTAGTTCTGGTGAAGGGGTTACTAATAGTATTATATGGCAACCTGTCAGTGAAGTCTCATTTTCTCTTCTAATAAAGTTCACATCAACATTATTCAGTGTATTGAACTGTATTAATGCCATGTCCTGAATTTTCCGAGCTTTTATCTGCTCATTAACTAGTTGTGAGAACGAAACCTTATCCAGCTTACATGAGTGCAAGAATGAAATATGCAAATGAGGCAATTGATTATTTAATATGTGCCAGATATTTATTTTTTGTTCCAAAGGTCAGACTTTTATGATCTGTGAGGATGCATAACAATGACGTGTGATAAACAGGTAAAGAGCCAAAGATAAAGTGAGTCCAAGAAAGAAAAAATCCCACTCATCTGACCATGCTGTCCTTTATCCATCCCCAAATTCATTAAAAAATCTAAATAAATAATAAACTATGTACCTGCCCTCACTTTCTCACCTGCGCAGGTGCGTCATGGAGCTCCCGAACTACAGCCGGCAGCTCATGCAGCAGCTGCAGACTTTGCGAAAAGAGTCCCAGTTCTGTGACTGCACTATCCTGGTGGGGGATGCGACATATCCGGCACACAAAGTGGTCCTGGCTGCCTCCAGCCTGCTCTTTAAGTTTCTCCTCGAGACTTCCGAAAGCATCTCCATCGACACGGCAGTGGTCACGCCGCAGGAGTTCGCCTCTCTGCTGGACATGGCCTACTTGGGCAGACTGGTTCCTGGCAAACACGACTTCACGCGCGTCGTCGCTGCTGCAGACAGCCTGCAGATGTTCGACGTTGCGGTCGGCTGCAAGAACGTCCTGGACGAGCTCGTGAAACAGTCCGCAGACGCTCAGGGTTTAAAAGATCACACGGACATTCCTTTGCATGAACTAGAAGAACCAAGACGACTTGATGCTTCTGGACGAGAGTTTGCGTCACAAAAGGGTGATTTTTATTTATTTATTATACTTTATCTGTTTATACGGTAGCAGCACGGTGGTGTTGACGCTTCACAGTTCCAGGTTTACCTCTGAGCTCAGGTTCCTGTTTTGCATGTACTCCCTATGTCTGTGTGGGTTTCCTCCCACCGTCTAAAACATGCTTGCTGGTAGATGTAACAAACTCACATCCTGTTCCCACCTAACGCCAAGTGTTCTTGTTACAGACGCCGGATCCACCATGACCCAGACCCGGATAAAAATACTTACTAAAGATGATCGAATTAATATTCGAGCTGTTCATCAAGCACAGTTGATCCATAATCGAATAACCCTAGATCAGACACTTGATTAATTATTATAAATATCAGTTAGGATGCCCCGTTAAAAAAGAGTCTGTTATTCTATCTAGCATAGACGTAATGATCTATAATCTATAAACGTTTACATGACTCCTCTGTATGTCAGTAAGTGATCTGGTGTGTAATATGGCTTGATCAGAAGATGGTGCGGTGGAGCTGCTTTCTCACAAACGTGACGATCTCGTAAGGACCCTGCAGGACATCCAGCCGTGGATCGACGTCCTTCGGACCTGGGACGCACTATCACGCCAGCACCAACGTGTGAGAATTGTGGACATAATTATATTTCTCAATCCTGAAATAAGCGCAGACTATTTACCAGCCTAAATTATGATTAAGATAGCTAATTAGGTGATTTAAGTCCTTTGATCTCTGGTATTCCCTGCCCAGATGTTGCTGGCGTGTTTCGAAGGAGATCCAGGTGTGGACGTGGTTTTCCAGCGCCTCTTGGACCTGGTGAAGGATGGGCGTGAGGTCTCGGCCCGAGCCGTCGTTACGCTACTGGACCAGATTAAGAGCCTAAAGCCTGATCCGGAGTCTGTGGAGGTGGAGGAGAAGGAGGAGACGGGACCGGAGCTCAAAGGTAAACCGATTAACTCGCATGAATAAGCGAAGTCATTTTATATAGGGTTTTTTGGGTTTTTTTCTTTTTTTTTTTTTTGTTTTTTTTTTTTTTTTGGGTTTTTTTTCCTTTTTTTTTTTTTTTTGTTGGGGGGGGGGGGGGGGGGGGGGGGGGGGGGGTGGGGGGGGGGGGGGGGGGTGGGGGGGTGTGGTTGGGGGGGGGGCCTTTTAATAAAAATAAAAAAAAAAAAAAAAAAAAGTCAAAAGTCTCACACACAGTGCTGTTATTATTGATCATTGATGCTGGTTGGTGAGAAAATGCTATATTTTTTAAAAAGTTTTAAATTTTTTTTTTTTTTTTTTTAAAAAAAATATTTTTTTTAAAATAAAACTTTTCAAACAAATAAAAAAATTTTTTTTATTTTTTTTTTTCTTTTTTTGGGTTGTTTAGGGGTAAAAACAATACTTAAGAAAGTAATAAAAATTCCGGGGTGGGAAAAAAAATAATGGAAAGAAAGAAAAAAAAAAAAGTAAAAAGAAAAAAAAAGGTGGTAAGAATAAAAAATATACATAATTTTACAAATGAAGGAAGTTAAAAAAATAAAGAAAAATATTGTTTTTTTTTTTTTTTTTTATTTTTTTTTAATAATTTTTTTTTTTTTTTTTTTTTTTTTTTTTTTTAATTTTTTTAAAAATTTTTTTATTTTTTTTTTTGGGAGAAAAAAAAGGGGGGGAAGGAAAAAAGAGAGAGAAGAAAAAAAAAAAATGAATATACCGTACGTCGTTAACTATCAGATAAGAGGACGGACGACCGCATTGGCATGTCGCTGTTGAGAACTTTCCAGAACAGGCTGTGTGCGCTGAACCTGGAGGCTCAGATCATCAGGCGGAGTTTGGACGAACTGCCTAGCGTCTCGTCCGATCAGAGAGAGGTAATGCACACATCGTATGCTTCCCAAAAGAGTTTTCCGGACAGGAAAGTGTATGTGTGTGTGTGTGTGTGTGAGGTTTCTTTTTTTGTTTCGCAGGTGCAGCGATTTACAAAGCAACGTAATGTAGCGTATATCTTATCATTTGTGCATTAACCTAACACGAATCAAGCGGAAAGCTAGTCTCATGAACGCCCAGATTCTGTTCAAATTGATCGGCCAATCACAAGCTTGATGATTATGACATCACCCAGTCGTTTACCCAACACTACCTACCTTAGATACTTGTTAAACTGTTAGATTACTTTATAATGTATGTTAAACTACCGTAATATTATATAATCCCTGTGCAGCCACTTCCCGCAGATTGAGACATTGTTTATTGCTAAGTCGTGTGTGTGTGTGTGTGTGTGTTTCTAGGTCCTGCAGAAAGAGGCTGATGGTAAAGTGGAGAAGCTGCTCAGAGCTGCTCTGGATGGAGGTTTGGTTCAGCCTCTGACGATATGGAGGCTCCTGTTCTGGGCCGCGACTCACGACCCGGAGCTCCGACTCGTCATACAGGAAATCAGGACAAATCCAGAAGCTCAGGACCTCATACAAACTGGTATAATGACTTTTGTTTTTTTTTCCTTTTGTATTTCTGAATTTGATTTACTCCTCAAATTAAACATGCTCTACATGCCTCTTAGATTCCGTCTAAATCCACACTGAGCTATTATATCACTCTTACGTTCTCTCTCTCTCTCTATCTCTCTCTCTCTCTCTCTCTCTCTCTCTCTCTCTAGTTGCCCTAGTGGATGCCTTGTCCAAGCACAAAAAGCTCATTCTGGAAACAATCAATAAAATCCCTGACCTGGAAAGAGCTGCGGGCGATTTGGACGGCGATAAAGACATCACTGAGGTGAGCGCGTGTGAAACGCGCCGCTAACCGAACAGATTAGTCTCGGATTCTCCGTAGACGTGTCGAGAGATGTCTCCAGAACACGAAGGCTAGCTGGAGAAACCGTGCCCGTCACCTCACACCGTGCAATAGAGTGTGTTCCCGAAAGGAAGGCGTTTCAGGTCACTGATTAAAAAAACAAAAAACAACAAAAAAAACAGCACAACATCAGAATAGTTTCTTTCCTTTAGCAGTCTCGCGTTAAGTGTACGGAGACTCCACTTTCACTGTGTGATCAAATATATGGGGAAAATAAATAAAGAAACTATAAAGAGTGCTGTGAAAGGAAAATAATCAGTGAAGCTGATTAATTTCCTACAGCAGACACATACTTGAAGTGTTTTCTTCCTGGTATACGACAGCAGTTTGTCATCACCGACAATTTAAAAAAAAAAAAATTATTATTAAAGAACAGCATACATACATGCAGAGCAGCAGCGATAAGCAGTTGTTCCCTCACCAGCCTCCCAATTTTATCCCCTCTTGGAACTAATAAGAAACCCTGAAAACCCTCAGTACTGCTTTAACTGCTTTAATGGGAACACTGTATAGAGTTTAAATGTATCTTTCCGTCATGCTTGTCCATAACAAACACACAATGATCTTTTTCCAAAACTTATCATTATGAACAATGATGTAATTACGGGTCTGACGCAGCATTTACAAATTGGAAACTTGTTATTACCTGATACGACACGAACGCATTATATCTCGGCGTAAACGTCTTGCGTAATTGTGCCAGTTCCTGCAGAGCTGCCATGGTGCTGACGGAGGGACGGAGTCCGTGCAGCAGGTTTTGGACCGGGTACTGAGCAGAGAGTCGCAGCACGTCCGGCCGCTTTGTCGCCTCCTTTCCACGAGCCGGTCGAGCTTCCCCCAGCTTTCTGTCTTCATCGAGGAGCTCAGCCATGTTGGTAAGGCTTTATAATATATTCTTTTTTAAAATTATTTTTATTTATTTAAGATGCTTATTTCACTCTTAAATGTATGGTTATCAAAGTTGATGTAAATAAATAAATATATAATAAGAATATCAATAAAATATCTGATCAGAAAAGAAAAGTCACTCTCTGTGACGTTGGAACGTGATGATGATGATGATGTGAACCAACACCATCCAACCAATCAGAACACTTCCGAAAGCTCCGCCTCTCCCACGATCATTTCAGATGTCTAGCCTTAATTTGTGAGTTTTGGGGGTGTGGCTTTGGAAGGGAAATTTTCATCAGTACCAGCTAAAATCACAGATTGTACCTTTAAACAGAAGCGGAACAAGATGAGGAGACTGCGGGCTCCGAGGAAGAGGAGAAGGATGAAGGTCGCATATTCAGGAGGAGGAAGGGCGTCGTCGTGTCCTATAGCTGCCAGTGGTGCAACAAGGCCTTCGACTTTAAGTGTCGTCTGCTGAAGCACAAGCAGCAGTGTACGTTCTGTCCGGAGAGAATGCAGCGCTGTACCGAGTGCACCGCCTTGTTCCCGTCAGTCACGGCCCTGCAGAAGCACCGAGCCGAGACTCACAACGGCCCGCCGGTTAAGAGGAAGAAAGTAGAGCCGGTGACGTGTGAGCTCTGTGGAAAGACCTTTAAACACCCTTCTGGTGAGCGTGCACACACACACACACAGCGCTGATTTCAAATCAGTTGCCGCTTATTCCTATAGTTGAACTAGATAAGTGAGAAAAACAAACCCTGATCCCGGATCAGCAGGTTCGCCCGCAGATATTTGAAGTTCGCTGTTGTGTTGCAGGTTTGTTGTACCACAGGCGCACGGAGCATTTGGAGGAAAGGCCTTACGCATGTGAGGATTGTGGCACCAGGTTCTCCGCCAACTCGTCCCTGAAGAACCACATGCGGCTGCACACGGGGGAGAAACCGTACCGCTGCAAACACTGTGACATGAGCTTCACCGTGGCCGCCGCGCTGTCCTACCACACCAAGAAGAAACACTCGGAGGGTACGACAGATCTGCTACACAACACGTACACACCAAATACTCAACCTCCTGCACGGCATTGATAGCAAAATTGTCCCGTCTCTTCCCATGACTACCTGTCTCTACTACGTCTCCTCTACCTGTCTCTACCCGTCACTACCTGTCCATACCTGTCTCTTCCTATGTCTCCTCTACCTGTCTCTACCCGTCACTACCTGTCTCTTCCTATGTCTCCTCTACCGGTTTCTACCGGTCCTTACCTGTTTCTACCTGTCCTTGCCTGTCCTTACCTGTCTCTTTTTATGTCTCCTCTACCTGTCCTTATCTGTCTCTTCCTATGTTTCCTCTACCTGTCTCTACCTGTTCTTATCTGTCTCTACCTGTCTCTTCCTATGTCTCCTCTACCTGTCTCTACCTGTCCTTATCTGTCTCTACCTGTCTCTTCCTATGTCTCCTCTTCTTGTATATATCTGGCTTGTGTCTATATGTCTCTATCTGTCTTTACATGTCTCTACCTGTCCCAGGTAAGATGTACTCATGTCAGTACTGCTCGGCTACGTTTGCGCAGTCTATCGAGCTGACGCGGCACGTGCGTACACACACAGGAGACAAACCGTACGTGTGTAGGGAGTGTGGGAAAGGCTTCAAACAGGCCAACGGGCTCTCCGTGCACTTGCAGACCTTCCACAGTGAGCGCGCACACACACACACAGTTATTACATCCTGTATCTATAATTTCCTACTATACAGCAATGATTTTAGACTAAACACTCCACTAATCCTGACCCGTGTCTCCCCGACAGACATCTCAGACCCGCACGACTGTCAGAAGTGTCGTGTGAGCTTCAGTTGTCTGGAGAAGCTTCGAGAGCACATTCAGGAGGTTCACCCTAAAGATCTGCACCAGTGTCCCGAGTGCAGTAAGATCCTGAACACCGCGACTCAGCTGGAGAAACACATGAGCGTCCATGACGGCAGCAAACCCTACAGCTGCCAGAGCTGCCACAAATCGTACCAGGTCAGGAAATCACCACGCCACACTACACGTGGCGAACGTGCGTTAATCGCAATCAAAGCGTGACGTTTGGATCAGTCTCTTTGCACCACTTGGGTCTTCTGGTCAGGCTGTAATGTAGAGAATTCAGTAACGTTCGTGCGCATCTTCGCTCTGTGTGTATCAGACTCTCTCAGGGTTGTGGTACCACAATCGCACCACGCACCCGGACGCGGTGACGGCGGAGGGCAGTCGCACGGTTTCTCACCTTCTGCACTGTAAGATCTGCGACAAGGCTTTCTGCAACAGGAGCAGCTTGTTTAAACACAACATAACCAAACACCCAGGTCAGGAAGGACCCCGGTGCCTCGGGGCTGTCTGCTTCACGGCCTGTCTGTAATACGGTTCATTCACAATTGTTTCATGCGTAACGATTAAATAGTGTTTCGATTTTATTATTATTATTCTTTTTAAAGAAAACCGTGCTGGGACGGAAGAGGGTGAAAAGGAGGCACAGGCAGGTAAATATTGTAACAGACACTGGGATTTTTTCGGCAGAATAGAAATGTGCAAGAATATATAGCAAAAGCTGGCCTTTATGGCCTAATGCTTGGATGCCAAGATATTCTGGGTGGATCATGTTACCCATTCTAGCATTTTATCTGATTGAATATTCAAGCTTCTCCTGTGTGTGTGTCTGTGTCTGTGTGTGTGTGTGTGTGTGTGTGTGTGTGTTCCTCAGACACACTCATGTGGAGGTGTGTGTACTGTCCTCGTGCTCTGAGCAGCGAGCAGGAGTTGCAGCAGCACGTGTCGAGCGAACACGTGAGCCAGCAGGGATCCGTGTTCGCCTGCTCCGTCTGCTCGCTGTCCTTCCTCTCCGAAGCCGAATTCCAGCAGCACTTCCTCACCAGCCACGTGCAGCTCGTCCAGGAGGAGGAGGAGCTACGGGCTCATGGCTCCACCTCCCAAATGGTAACTACTCCCCCCAGTACAGGTCGAGTTCGTGCTGGAGTTAAACGTTATTCCACACATCTTTGCACTCACTTAAGGAAAGATTCCTTTTAATTCGGAAATGTCGCACCATAATACTGTGTGCAAATATATATAAAATAAATATATATATATATATATATATATAAAAATATCATTCCCTTTCACAATCAGGTGATCCAGTCAGAAGACGCCTCATCTGAAGGGGCGGCGCAGATCGTCGGGCTCGACCGATCACAACTGGCCGGCTCCCAACAGGTGTTTGTTGCCGTGGGCGACGACGGGGAGACAGTGGCTGACTCAGGGATCGTTGCCGTTAACATGGAGGACTTGCTGACGGGCCACGTCACGCTGATCTGTGAGGAGAACTAGTAGAGTCGTGTTCACACAGGAGAACAAACATGTCGGCAAAACACACGTATGCGCGCACACACACACAGACACACACCATGTGTTACGGACAGTTTTGTTTTCACACAACTCATGGTGCAAATTCACGTCTTTAGCTCTCCAGGAAATAAGAGGTTCAGAGTGTGTTCATGTGTGTGTGCGCGTGTGTGTGTCATGAATTTTTAAATTTGATCATCGTACCGTCTCTGAAGGCTGTTAAACAGTGTTATTGACGTATAAAGTGGCTGTGGTAATGATTGATCAAAATAACGATATTTCATCTTTATTTCTCTTTCATACTAAAATGAAATACATGAAAAGGCCTTGTCTTCAGCCACAAGGTGTACATATTTTATCAACGAGATAATATCCTTATTAAATGACACCACCATTTTTCACCTAATATGACACCTAATAACGTAATGGTTCTTATTCTGCAAAGCAAAGATATACAAATACAGAACCTAAACTGAGCAATAAAGTACCCCCCCGGAGTAACACAAATGGAACTATGGGAATTATGTTGTGATAAAAACATCCAAAATAATCGAGTATTTTAGCTTCAAAGTAGACGCCGTTTTTGCCGAGAATTTCCAGAAATGTGTTCTTTCTCAACCGATTTCTTGCGGAATTTCCCCGAGATGCTTTTTAAAAATTTTTTTTAAACATTATTAAAGGAGTTCCCACCTACGCTGGACTCTTATCGGCTGCTTTTATAGAATATCGCGCTCCGGGTCATCCGTTTTAAAAAGAATTTTTTTGTAAATAAAACGTTCGTTTTTCTAATGAAAGAAATGAACATGTCGGCACGATTTATATTTCCGTCTACGACGCCGATTTCAAATGTTTAATCACACACCTTCAGATCAAAAGCTTTTTAAGAGAATGAGAGACATTTCAGTCGGCCGTCCACAAACTTTTGACCGGTAGAGTATAATCTCTAAAATCTCTCATTGTGTGCGATGCCTTTGGTGCAAACTCTGATCCTGAAGTGTAAGCTGGTGTTGACTCGTCCTCCGAGGGGTCATGGAACAAACTCCACTTGAGCCGATTACATAAGGGAACTGACTTTAGGATTGCGAGTTTACAAGTGCGTGCTCCAAACGTTCTTTGGAAAGAAATAACACCACCATAGCACGATAGTGTGAACAATGTGGTAAGACCGTTTTAGAAAAAGGGTTTTCGTGCCCGTTTTACATTGAAATCAGCTTTAAATGTAGTGTCCCTTTAGGATAAATACACAGTCCGGCAAGTACAAAATGGACCTTTATTCAAGCAGTTAAGTTTAAAACCACAGTTAAACCTCAGTTTACAAATACTCCATACATCACGATTAAAATGTGTCCCGTGATTCAGCGTGTAACACGAAGCTCAACAGGCCAAAGGTCTATTATCCGGAGTCTCAATTATCAACCACGTGTACGCGTACCTTCACGCACAAACCGTACGCATACACGTTTCTACACATATATAATGTGATTTATTCTTTGTGATCGAGGATGTATAAATATATCGTGAATCACTCCTGGGCCTGAGTACGCACAAACCCTTAGTGGGTAATCTGGGGTCTCGTTTAGAAAAGGACAAGTAGTCATTCTGTGCATACGAAGCGCCAGGACGCACTAGAAAATAGGAATTTACATATCCGCATAACATTTTGTAATTTCCGTGACATGTTTGCATAATTTACATATAGAAACGCCCCAGATTGCCATATATGGTAAGCAAATTCCCTTTAAAAGCTTCGGCAAGGTTCCACATCCTCGCCCTCCGGCAAAGGAAGATCAGCCTCACCAGCGTTTAAACGTGCTTTTTATAGGATTTTACTGTTCATTTCATCTGCGTCACCCGCCGCGAGCACCGAAGTCAGCAATGGTGCCGACGTGATTTGATGAAAAATTTATTCCAGGGTTTGTGTATACGTGTAAATCTAATCCTCATACACATAATTCTACCATGACCTCATCAAATACTTGCTTCTGATTGGTGGACAGGTGTAGATTATTTTCGTCTACTGGAATTCTCTAACGTAGATTCGTACAAGAGATCCAGAACGTAACCATGACAACAAGGCCTCTGTTCACATTAAAAAGTTACAAACCTTTAGTAGTTCTTCCCCTTTTACTTAAAAAAAAACAACACATTAATTTTTATTGTAGACACTTCAAAATATTGCTAGCTGTGGACAGGCACCATTTTAAAGGGCAGATATCATTACCAAAACATTAAATAATAATAATAATAATAATAATAATAATTCACATGCTTTTACATGGACAATGTAAAGGCAGAGTGACTGGAAACAATTAAAAATGTCAGTAAGGTCAACGTTTACCTCAGACGGGCTGGTAAATTCCCAAAGAGATAGTCCAGAAATATACCAGGTACATTTCAATGCAGCAGCAACAACACACACACGTTGAGGATAACACAATCTTGTTCACCACATGAGAGACGCCATGGAAGTTAAGAAAACTCGTCAGACTGCACTCCCGCGTAGTGTAGCGCATAGCTAGAACACTTCCCCGTACTACACAGTAATAAAAGGTTAGGAAATGATCATCTCTGATAAGTGGAAGCATAACACAGCTGTTAAAGTACAGATGTGTACACACGTTCCTGTCCACAAACATACTTATTCAATTAAATTAAACCAAAGCAAACCCACAAAACATATATATTTATATATAATAACACCTTTAAAAAATGTAAATGCAAGTATGTTTTCACAGGAGATACTGTACGTCACGCTTCAAGCGCAGCCGGATTTACATACGGCGTCTTCAAATAAACGTGTATAATTACCACGTGTAGTTTAGTTAGCTTGCACGTGGTTGTTAAGTGTTTAATACAGACAACGTGAAGGCTTAGTGATCGTGGAAACGAGACAGAATTATTAGGAATACGACCTTAGTTTTCACAAGTGGTGCAATATTATTCAGGAACGTCTCACGTTCGTTTAAAACTGACACAGCGATTAGGCGTAGCATGGAGCGCTACGGGTTCCGCCGTAGCGGAAAACCTCAACGTTGCATCAGAACTGCGGATAGTTTCGGAACTCTTAAAGGTAGCAAAAGACAGACTTTGATCTCATGTGTAGTTTGTGCTTGTCGTGACGGTTCACGTGGTTAGCTTCTTCTTAGGCAGGAAGGTGTTTGTGATTTGGTTCATCACCACCAGAGCGGGGAACGGAGGCAGGAGCAGGAAGGCGTACCAGATCGGCCCATTGACGGTGGCCTGGAACCAGTCGCTGAATAAAGCGGCGGTGACGGTGACGGTGGCGAGCAAGTAGGCAACGAGGCCGCAGGTGGCGTGGTAGAGCCGCAGCCGTGACACGGAAACGTTTCGGGTGAGCTTGGGGAACAGCAGGCAAACGCCGCAGGTCGCCTGCAGCACCGTTGCCACCAACGTCCCGACACCCAGCAGGCTGTGCCATGTCTCCAGGTGGGGGTGCTCCGACTTCCTCTTGCTGGCCACCATGAAGCCGAGGCCCATGCTGCAAAATGTGAAGCAAGATAATTTTTTTTTAAAACCCTCGCCCGAGAAGAGCAGGATCCCCTCCGTCATGCACAGACAGAACTGAGAAGGCAAAGAAAAGAGCAGTCGAGTTTAACAGGCTTTAATACCACACGCTCGTCTTTTCTTACTGCTCCGTCTGGGACTGTCAGTCACGGTGAAGGAGGTGTGGCCTCAGATAACACTACGTTCACACTAGTAAGCAACACGTCGCTTGTAGGCGTGCACCGTCCCAGAATTTTGTTGTTTTGTTTGTTTGTCTTTGTTTATTTTTAGATCAAAGTGAGCTTAGCTAACCACAATAGCTCTCACCAGAGGTACCAACGATCTTTGCTGCTCTCTTCCGAGATTATTCGTCTCTGTACATGTGCCGAGTTGACGGGATAAAAATGAAACCGTGGTTAGAAGTCTCTCTCCCAAAGAGTAAATAGGAACTAAAGTTGCGAGTCAACTAAAGAAGCACCATCGGGTTGTTCCCGATATATCATTCGAATCGATCGTTTGGATTTGCTACTTTATTGTGTCGTGCCTAATTTGTGTAAACTAGAGAAAAATCTCACTTCATACGCTGTTGCTTTGTCACCAATGGACTACTGTATGCTGATTAAACCGATTATTAGGCTAAAATCCAGGAAGTCTTCTATATCATGTAAACGCACTCTGCAGAATATAACTGAAGTCTAATTTTAAAAAAAGCACAAATTTAACACCGTTGTTGATCACTTCAGGAAGGGAAACTGTAAGTCACACCGTCGCTGAGGTTTTATTATTGGCACCCGTTCCTCCACACAGTACAATAGGAGGCTGTGTACGGACGAGGAGCGGGAAGGTCACGCCACGCTGGTCGGCGCGTCACTGCGGTGGAAAAGTGTTCTGGCGTCCTGGGTCAGTCGTAACCATAGACTCGGTGCCGGTGGGGAGAGGTGCGAGCCTAATGATCTAACTGTTCCACCGTGTACTATTCATAATTCAGGAACGTGATGCATTATTCATCGATTGGCCTCGAGGCCGTGCGCCAATTAGACATTCATCATCCTCGAACAAAACAAAACCAAACAAAAAACACATGGAGCAGTGCAACAAAAAAAAAAAAAGAGAGAAAAGGAAAGAACAAAAATGACATTTTGACTAAATGACACCCTTCAGGACTAACTGGTGTGTACTGTTTAGTTTGGATTAAAGCCGTGTTTCGGGAACTTACCCCGAGTGACATGCAGAGCGGATGCCAAGAGAAGAGACCTGCAAATAAACAAATGAGCACCTGGAGGTTAGCGTGAACACGGAAGTCGATCATGATTTGCATTTTTCAATTTCAATTCCAACAGGCTATATTAAGTCTGCTTGTGTGTTTTAGTCTCTTGATCCCGAACGCCTCGGTAGATGATAACGGAGAAGAACTGTACGGCTGATCCGGCCCTGCGGCGCTCATGAAAACGTTACGTGAAGTCCTAGCCTAATTATTGTGCAGGACATCGTGTAACATGGCACGACATGCAATCTCGAAGTCGTGTCTGTGACGTCACACCTGTTCACGAGAAATCCTTTCAGATCCCAGGGTTCCGACACTCGGGATCATTGCTCAGGGACGGGCGCAGTCTAAATATGTCCGATTTGTTTCCGGAAGGGGGGGGGTGAGGGAGTGGGTTGGTTCGTGATGCGACGGTTGAAAGAGGACACTTGCGAACTCTTTCATCATATCTGGGCTCTCGTGACATTTTCAACCTGAGGATTGTATAAATGTTCCAGGTGCAGGTGATTTTTTTTTAGCTGGTGGTCCAGATCCGAGCGTAAAAATCACGTCTGCTGTCTTGGAAATATCAGACATGCTGTGCACACCTTGGCTCATATCTCATCAATTTAAGTTGTGTCGGGCCTGCTTTACACTCTAACATTAGTCCTTTTATTTTGATCCCATCTCCTGCAAAAATCTCCTACTGTCCTGAACATTCCAGGCTTTAAGGGGTTAAATTGTTGTGGTTCTCGGAAGCAGTTCTCACAAGGCATGAAGTAGTCTTCAGGCAAGCTTCAGCAGGACAAAAAAACATGTACAGTGCCTTGCAGAAGTATTTACCCCTCTTTTGAACTTTTATACTGTTACAAGCTGAACTGAACTGGATTTAACTGGGAGTTTGTGTGTGTGTGAGGTTTTTTTTTCCTTCACATTTGTGCAGCATAAACCCCAAAATGACCAAACAGAAAACAGCGCTGCAGAAGCATCTGAATTGATCCTGATTGATTATCAAACAGCATGAATGTCGATGGGTGATTAAAAAAAATATAACCCCACCCAAACACATCTCATTAAGCTGACTGAGTGAAGGGACGAGTTAATAGCTGATGACTCAACTTTTCTGTTTATTCTCAGGGACTACCTGAACCACGGCTGTCCAATCTTATCTAGAAAGGGCCAGTGTGGGTGCAGGTTTTCATTCCACAAAAGCAGACGCCACACCTGATATTGAAATGTATTGAAAGCAGAGATCCACTAATTGTACAGGTGGAATCAGGCGTGGCTCATGATTGATTGGAATGAAAACCAGCAGCCACACCGGGCCTTTGAAGAAAAGATTGGACACCCCTGACCTGAATTATTTGTGGGTGCAGACACCCCTGACCTGAACCCTGCGCTCTGAGTCCATTCATTTCTAATCAGGGATGGATGGATAGATTTATTTATTTTAAAGGTCTGGCAACACCGAGCCGTAAAGAAATAACCCAAACTGGGAAATGCAAAAATGTTCCCTACTATAACTGATGGATAATATTAAAGAATGACTGTGTCTAAACTTTTGAGCGGTAGTGTATGTAAAATATAGAAGATTTTAGACCCCAAGCTAATATGCATTATTATTATTATTATTATTATTATTAGGCTAGTAGTAGTATTAGTATTATTAATAGTAGTTGTAGTAGTATTTGTATTTATTATTATTATTATTAGTAGTAGTAGTAGTAGTAGTAATAATATTAGTAGTAGTTGTATTATTATTATTAGTGGTAGAAGTAGTATTTGTATTTAATATTATCAGTAATAGTAGTAATATTATTATTAGTAGTAGTGGTATTAATAGTAATAGTAGTAGTAGTAGTGTTAATATGATTATTAGTAGTAGTAGTATTAATAGTCGTAGTAATATTAATATTATTAGTAGTAGTATTAATAATAGTAATAGTAGTAGGCTAGTAGTATTAATAGTAGTAGTAGTATTAATAATAGTAGTAACAGTAGTAGGCTAGTAGTATTGAAATGATTTCACTGAATGACTTTAGGTTCCATACATGAACAGAAACTTCACGAACTGAAGTGAAGCTCTAATTTGTCGTGATGTTGTGAATTGAGAGTTAATGAACTCACTTGTTCCGGGTCGGGACAGGACGCCGATGAGCACGGTGAAGCCCAGAGCGACACAATGCGCGGTCACGAGAGAGATTTTGCGCATGCACGCGTACAGCCAGTACTCCCGCATCCCGAGCCCCTCACCGACCGGACTGTACTCCACTCCCTGCCGCATGTCCGCCTTCACCTCTACCTCTACCTCCCTCTCTCTCCTCTCCTGATTAGTGCAGCTCAGGTCGGAGCCGAACACACGAGCCAGAGCTGTTCTGATCGGAAACACCGAGCGTGAAGTGATAACCGACCCGTGCTGTTATCATGTTAGACCGGGATTCCTCCTCTTCTTCTTCTTCTTCTTACTGCGAGCCCAAACAAAACATGATGGAACCGGACAAGTGCTGCCACTTCCGGGTGCGGTTGATGCGCGCGCGTCGCTAATTCGTGTCCTTTCCAGTAGATAAACGTCGAGTGACGGCGATAGCGACAGCGACAGCGACACTCCTCATAGCAGCTCGCTCCTGGAAAGAAACAATCATCACTAGCGACATTTTAAATACCTGCATAGTTACAGCCCGTCCCGCGCCGCGGGGAGTGTCGTCTCTGTGGGCGGTGCCATCATGACGCTCAAAACAGGTGTGGATTGGACAGGTCGAACAGAAAGGGGCGTGGCTCGCGCCGTTTCTCAGCAACAGCAGCCGAGTGTCATCATAAATCAAATACTACTACTACTAATAATAATCATAATATTACACATTTACAATACTACTAATCATAACTCAATTACTGCTACAACGACAAACAATAATAATAAACAATTATACTACTAGTAATCATTACAGAATACTATTATTACTAATAATTAATATACATTTATAATAAATACTACAAATAATCATTACAGATTTACAATACCAATATCACTACTATTACTGTTATTACTAAAAATAACAATAATACATTTATATTACTAATATTACCTATAATCATGTTACAGACATACAGTAATTAATACTACCACTAATAAAATAACTCATTACAACTACTGCTAATACAAAATTATAATTATACTACTACTACTACTACTACTATAAATGAATACTAGCAACAACAATAATAATAATGCACTACTACTGCTATTAATAATACATAATTATACAACTACAAATACTAATAAAAAAACAAAATTATACTACAAACACTACTACGATGTAATACTACTACTAATAAAAATACAAAATTAACAACTAAAGTTACTAACTATATACTACAACTACTACAGAGAATAACGAATGACAATATTACAAAATGATCAAAAAAAAAACCCAGTAATAATACACACTCCCTGTTTCAAGTATAAAGAATATTTTAATCCATTTTTATAAATCAACATTTATATAGCAGCATGTCCAGTAGATTGTGAGGTATTTCTGAATTCACGGAGAAATTCACTCCCCCATCATCTGCCTTTCACTCGCACCCACATTCATATATTGGCTTTTTATAAGGACCATCGTCCTAATGATCCACACCGCTCTAACACTTCCAGTCTCAGACACACAACACACTCGGACACGCACACGCCTGCATACACCCATTCACTCACTCTCTCTCACACACACACACACATCTGGAGACTTGGGTCCACAGTCCATATAAATTCGCAGTGCTCCCCAGTTAGTGGCTCGCTCAGCGATGGAGTTTTGGCTGTGAAGAAAAGCAGGCAGTCAGCGTCACAGAAATGCATCGTACAGTCCAGTTATCTGTTCAGAAATAACCTCGAAGGGTTATTTAACTGTAAAACCTCAGGGTTTGTAGATCAGCAGGTGAATTCAGGAGTTGTGTGTGCATGTGCTCATATAATCATCAGATGTTAATCGGTTATTAAGTGCTTCCTCCACACATAGCCTAGTTAACATTATTACTAAAATCCATTACGTCTTGGTATGCGTTTTCTAAGAATATCCTAACACTGGACCAATACGACTTTTACTCAGGACCCGTTATGTCTTTATGCCTTTTTCTGTGCAGCTAATTTTGTGGCTCAGCTGCTTCGTTGCCACTTTTAGCAAACCCACAGGAAATGTAAACTGTGATGTGGGTCTCAAATCGAAAAAATGCAAATTACCTACCAAGTATCGCTGTATGAGATTTTATTTTTATATATTTATAATATATATATATATATAAAAAACACATACACACGAGTGTGAAAGCAGCAACTGTTACCTGATTTTAACATGTGAATGATATTGTACGTAAAGTAATTTGCATTAAATTCTGTCACAAACACACAGTAAATGTGCAAGTGTTGCCACAAGTGGGCTACAGGGACTTACTACAGCACTAGCTTACAGCAGTACCACACTGCACAGGTGTAATACACCCCCAGGTTACCCCCTCCCTCACCTTGGGCGCACTGAGCTTCTTCTCCCCTCCTACTGGCAGCGGTGCTCCTTTGCTCTCTTTCCAGGGGTAGAAGCCGGAGTGAGGAGGGGTGGGCAGCCGGTGCACTTTGGAGGGGGGAGAGGAGTCGCTGCTCTTGCGTTTCTTGCCCAGGCCTCTGTGCTCATATCCAGTAGGCCTGCCGTGGTGTCCTGAGTTTCCTGCTCGCCCGGATGCGCCTGGCTCCGTGGGCGAGGTTCTGCCCGGCGTATGAGTCCGCTTAAATGGCCACGGCTCGGCCCGGCTCTGCTTGTGGCCGGGCGAAAGCGAGCCGTTAGTCTGTCCATGAGATGATGGCGGCGCTAAAGCTGGAATCTGAGGCGGCGCCGTTTTGCCAGAGCCGAGCGGCCGGGCTCTGTCCCGATCCGGGCTCACACAGTTCCTGTCCGGGCTGACCGTGTCGGCCTCGCTCAAAGAGCCTTTCCGCTTTGCGGGAGCGGCCGGTTCAGCCCGCTCCGTTTCCCTGAGACGCAGCTGCTGCTTGCTGGGTCTGCCGACGGGGTTCCTGGACCGCCCCGTGCCCGGCTGCGTGGCAGTCTGAGCGGGTTTGGAGTGCGCCGCGGACTGGGAACCTCCGGATTTCTCCGACTGAGCCGAAGCCCGGCTGCTGGAGGAGCTGTCCCTGCCTGCTCCGTGCGAAGAAAATGAAGGCGACTTGAGGGAGGTGGCGCTCGGATTTCCCGCTCTCTGCTTGGAATGATGGGAAGTGAAGGATGGGGAGGAAGGAATGGCTAAAGGCTTGGCTGAGGAACTCTGGGACTGAGGCTCGGATGCTTGAGGTATTTTCCTAAGGAGGGGGTGGGGGTGGGGGGTGAGATAGATACACCATTAATAAGTGGTTTGGAGTTTCTCTCGCTCAGATAGAGAGTGCTCTTAAAGAGAGATAAAAAAGGCAGCGTCTGGTTTATGTACTTATGCATGTAATTAGGGACAGCCGGAGTAAACGTCTTTTACCAGAGAAATCCAGCAATCTGATGCACACAAACAAACATCAGAACTCATTATTCAGCAGTCCGCCACCATCAGCTTATCGTTTATCGCTTAAATTATGCAGCGTGTCCCCCATACATGTCCCTTTGTACGTTACTATAGAAACAAGCACTTTAAATAGATCAGTTAAAGAATGAAAGGAAGCCAGGTGTGGAGTGAAAGAGACACTCACTTCCACAGGTGAGCGCTAAGGTGACTCTCCACCATGGCACTCACAGCGGACCGCAGGTGATGAAGCCGCCTGTCGAACGTGAAGACGCCGTGGCCCAGAGCAAAACCACCAAATGTACACACCTGAAAGAGAGAGAGAGAGAGAGAGAGAGAGAGAGAGTGAGAAAAAAAACAACTATGATTAATTCACACTTTCGTTTGTTAAAACGTTATCGATATATACATCTCGCGAGGGAGTCGAACGCGGGTTCGTTTCGCAGACATCTCCTCGGGGTGCCCCAGACGCGCAGTATATTTACTACAATTCCCGACTCGTTCGATTTAACTCGCGCCCTGCTCGGCCGAGCCCGTGTTTTCTGGCGCTGGAATTTAATCACGCGCTTGTGCGGGATTTGCGCCTTAAACGCTGACCGTCTTTTAATCAAATCTCAAAGAAAGTGGGCAAGCTGAGGACAGAAAATGCCGTGGAAGAGCCAGGAAACTGCCTGCATCTGATGAACAGTAGTTAAAGGTCGTTTCCTTAAGGGACAAAAAGAAATCCAGACAAACGTCTTCGCCGAAGGCCGAGAGAGGGAGGGGGGGAGAGAGAGAGAGAGAGAGAGAGAGAGAGAGAGAAAAGGGAAAACAGACAGATGGGGAGGGAGGGGAGAGAGAGAGAGAGAGAGAGAGAGTCAGGGGTTCATTTCAACTACATCAGATCAAACACGACGGCAGGATGAACGCTGATGAATATGAAAAAAAAGAATAAAAAAAAGAAAAAAGGTACCGCGAGTGGTTTGGGATGCCAGGGGCTCGAGTGCCAGTCGGCAGGTTCCTCAATGCCTTCTCCCTCACTCTCATCACTGGAGATTCGACACTGCGTGAGAGGGGAGGACGCCCGAGCCACGCCCTCCTCCCGAACCGCCCTCTCGTCCTCAGGGGCGTTCTCTGATAACGTTCGCGTCCTGCTAGACACACACACAAAAATATATACACATAAAATTAGAGAAGGGGGGGGGGGATTATAAAAAAAATTACACCGCCCAACAAAATGTATTTATGAACTTATCGATACACACTTTTGCTCAGCTAATCACTGTTATTTTGCTTAAAATTTTAAGAATTAATAGATCACATTTATCCTGAGAGGTAAAGCTTTCTGACCCGGACGCGAGATATAAAACTCTCGTCTGGATACGAGAGCTGAGATGCTCGGACTCGGGCTCGTACCTGAAGGCAGGAGAGTTGCTCAGGGGTCGCCTGCAGAGCGGCGCGGTGTTCGGCTCTCTGGGAGTCTCGGTGCTCGGGGACTGAGCGGCCGATTCTTCGTGGCTCGGAGCGCTACGCTCTCGATTTTTCGAGACCATCTTCAGCTCCGCCACCAGCTGGTCGAAGTTCTTACTTCGACCTACGACCTTCCGCCGCTGGTGAATGGAGTGGATCTGATGGAGGGAACGAGAATGACGAGGTTCGTTTGTATCGCATGAACGTGCGCTCTCTATATAAACGGTAGCGAACCAGTTTCATGCTAACGTTCTGAACCAGTTCGAGACTAAAATGGAAACGAAATCGTGCTACTTTTTGCAAACGTCGACGACTTCTGGTTGAGCGAACGCTGGCATTTCGGACAGCTGCTGCTCGTTGGATATTTCTTAAACAAGTAGTAGTAATCATTTTTAATAAAATAAAAATAAGGCACTGTTCACCAAATTGGAGAAAGGACAGAGAGTCATTTCCTGTAATTCCTTCCTCATTTCCTGTTAGTCATGTCCGTGTAACTTCCTGTCGGCCTACAGACGTAGGCGGCATTAATCGAAAACATTTCTGTTTAACCTTACAGAACACAGCTCACATCAAACAAAAAACACACACATTCAGGAAAATAATCGACCTCTGCTCAGAGACTGCACACAGAAAAAAAACCTGTCATTTATTGGATGAGGCAGTCCATTTGGTTTCACAACCTTAAAAACTAATTTTAGCAGCTGCTGAGGTCACAACTGAGCCAATATTAAAACTACTACACTTTTTTTTTTTTAAAGAAAACTAGTCCAGAAATGTCATAATCGTGGTCAGCGTTAACGGAATTAGCATTTTAGGTCGAAGGAGAAGGAACTCACATTGCAGGTTAACAGCCGCGTACACACTTTCTTCCTCTCTGGATCCAACACGCCACAGTGTTTGTCCAGGTCACACTCTTTTTCTGCATTACGTGGAGAAAGGAGACATTTTTATCCGTTTTACGTTCACCATAATGACAGAATGTGTGTTCACATAGAAGCTGTGGTTCAAAAATAGTTACGGTTTTCTGACAGACATTAGAATGAATGACATTCTACTTCCAGACCACGTTAACACGCGCTTACTCGAGGTCTTATACGGCCGGTTGCTGCGGGCGTGCGGTGCCGTGGCGTTGGCCGAGCCAGTCTCCGCTCTCTGACCCGGGGACTTCTCGGTGGAGCCCGCAGAGGGCCGGCTGGGCGACGGGCCTCCATAGGGCCACGGCGGGTCTCTGAGACTCGGGGGAGGAGAGCTACGCTGGGGCTCCAGCGGCGGGGGCTGCTTGAAGACGTTGGACTCCGAGTGACCAGAACTGGACGTCTTTTCCAGAGGCGAAAGGCTGCGTGAGGAGACAAGCAACACAAAGACGTCGGTTAGAGAACGTCACGGCGAACAGACGTGCGAGTTAATCTAGGACATTTTGCCACTTATTCGAGATTTAAGAACTGTCGAAGCCCTTCAAGCTGACTCAGTTAAGTCTGAGGTTATAGTTTAAGCTGCGTCCAGCTCTAAAAGAGAGGAGAAAAAAAGCTCTCTTTTAGCAAGAAACCCCCCTCCCCCAAAAAATGACGCGTCTTACCGAACTCCGTCCTTGGGAGTCTTGGTGTGTTTAAACTGAGGTGGAGTGGAGGGCGACTGGGGCGACGGGCGTGCCGCTCCTCCGCTCTGGCTCTTTCCGCTCCAGCTGCCTGCACCGTGCCCAACGGTGGGCGGGGCATGTCCGTGGCGGGCGTGCGAGCGCTGCTGGCCGGCCGGCGGTGTGGAGCGCAGGTGTGCATAGAGCTTCCCGACCGAGCCATGCCTCCTCTCACAATGCTTCTCGAACGCCTGCGGCTTCACCACCTGACTGCAGTGGCTGCACACCACCAGGTAAAAGTCGTCGTGTCCCGGATAGTGACCAAAGATCGACATATCTGCGAAGATGATCGCTGTTCTTGAATTTTTTGTTCTTTTGTTACACCATTAAACAGAAGGAAAAAAAAAACCAAAAAAAAACCACATTTTTCATTCGGACACTACGGATAGAGGGCGAAAACTTCCGCATACTAAGACCGCTGTACTTAAAGCGGCCGTGTTGACTGACATGTAGGGTCAAATCGTAGGCAATTTAGGCACATTTTTATGGAACCGATGACACTGGATGTGAAAAGAGCAGAAAAGGATGAAGTCATACCCTCCTTCCTCAGCGTCATGGTTTCCATCGTTTTTTTGCCATTCTTGCTGCAGTCGTCCCCGTCGGACCCTAAAGATAAGAAAGAAGAAGAAAAAAAAAAGAAGAAGCTCAGAGTGGGTTTCCATTCAGAGTTTTGCAGATTGCGTTTGAACGATATAGAACCGTAAATCGTAGCACATTTTTCCTTCACGTTTCTGAGTCGAACAAGATATTTGGACGGGAATTCACATACGGCTGGATTCCTCGGGTTAAACCGACAGGAACTGATCAGAGATGCGCTCCTGCAAGAAAACCTGTGATTGGCCAGCGTTGCTGTGATCGACACCCATTCAGTCATTTTTTTTTTTCTTCGCCCCCTCTCTCTAAACTCCTCAATTCATACTCAACTCGCTACGTTTTACTTCCAGAGTGTTTGTGCTCTACGACACGGCAGGATTCGTAAGCAGGGTGCGAAACATTGCGATGATCCTGTACTGACGACGTCCACGTTAACGAAAGCTCTCTCTCCTCATCGGCTTCGTGACGTAGCGAGGGTGATGCTTTGCTCCCAAGAGCCCTTGGATCAGACAACACTAGGTGTTGTTTCCGTTGCCTCCGGACGGCACTTCCTTTCGACCGCCACAGAGTCGTGTTTGTCCAGGAAATAGTGTCGGGATGCTGGCTTCGTCCCAAGACAGGAAGTGGAGTAAAATTCTTGCACGTCTAGAAAAACGTCAGAATCTCGCGGATCGTTTTTTCCCATTCCCGCTATCTGGAAAAGGGCTGGCCATGCTGGTCAGGAAGTCTTCGGATTCGTTAGAGATTAATCATAGGGGACCTTCATCGTCGCCACAGTGAGACGGAGACGAGATTACTCCCGAGCAAAGGATTTAGTCACGTTTTTGGAAAGAAATATTATATATTTATTATCGTTATTTATTTACGAACAGCTCCTGAATCTGGACATGCGGATGTGTGAGAACTCATGCATTGAGCACATATTGAGGTCGTTTTCCCCTTCTGTGGGGAGAAAGTACAGCTTGTGTACCTGTAGCTCCAAGTACACCTTAACTGATGCCATGGAGGTGTGAAGTGCTGAATCCCAAATACCTCCACACTTCCTTTATAGGTGCACTACACCGGGTCGTGTAACTGTGACGGGCTTTACGACCCATGTAGTGCACTTTGCGCCATTTGAGATTGAGCCACGGTTGTGGGTGGGACGCGGCGCCCCGAAAAATCAAACCGAAGGAGCGGTTTGAAGCGTCTGGAGAGCTGCCAGACAATACGACCACGGAACACGGTTCCTATTCGCTAGCATCAGGCTAAGCGTGTATTGAGACAGCTGACACAGTCTTAATAAAAGCTCGATCCTTCCCTAAATATCACAAACCGAGCCAGTAGAGGGAGGTGGGAACATTTAGCTGATTAGTGTGAAGTAAAAACAGGCCACTGTTCACATATAAACAGGGGATATCCCCCCCCCCTAGTTAGCCTCCTAAGGTCTATTAGCGTTATTGCTAGCATTTAAAAAAAAACTCCTCCATAACCGGCGCGTTATTTTTTTTTCTCGCCTATATTCCGACACGGACCCGCCTTCTTCGCTACGATTGGCTAGCACACACCGTCCCGCTCGTGAGTTACAACTATTAACCAATTATGGTGGAGAAGGCGGGATGGGACTGACCAATCTTAGCACAAGAGACGAGGTTTTAGCGGAATAGCGGTAGGGGAAAAAATATATATAACGTATCACCGGCGTCTTGTCTAGTACAGAAAGAGCTGAGCTTGGCTAGGACCGAAGATATAGCAGGGTTGCCAGATTGGTCGACTGAATCCAAGCGAATTACAGTTTTAAAAAGAATAAATCGACCGATATGGCATCAAACAGTCTGAAAATTGCAGGCAAATAACACTTCTTTGAATTTAAATTACGGTCCCTATTTATTTGAATTGCGAGAGGTCGACCTGATTAAAATTCTGCCATTTGTTAGGCACGATCTGGCAACCCAGAGCTATAGTTAGCGCGGTGGCTGAGCTGAAAGTTGTTCGTCCACATGCATGTGTTCCAGTTTTGCAAAAAAAAAAAAAAATTAAGTAGACTGGGCGATTTGATCTGACACTCCTGTCATTTACACCCCCCTCAAGGCGTATCTGTGTTTTGAAACAATAAAACAGTTTAAAAACTAAGTTAGAAAGTGAACTCTCTCAACCCACTCCTCAGAACGAGTATGTACTAAGAGGACCTGAGGGAAACCAACGGAACCGGCCAGCGCTAGGACCTGGCAGGTTCTTTGTTTGGGTAACATTGGTTAGGGATGCCGTGCCTTTCCGCGAAAATAAACCACATCCGATCGACTTTTTTCACCGAAATATCAGGAAAAACCGGTGGAAACGTAATCACTCACCGTCCGATGCTGTCAGGTTAATCCTCTCTGCCCAAACGCTCCAGCTTTGACCCACGAAATCATCGAGACAAGGCACCCGCCGTTCCAGAGCAGCCATTACTTTAACTGCGCGTTCACGCACCGCCATCATCACGGCGCGGCGAGTCACTTACGTCATACTGCGCGCTCCCGCGAGCGAAGGCAGCAACTCTGTATGCGCGGCCCTTCCGCTCTTTCTGTGTGTGTGTGTGCGTGCACAAACTGCATATATGTTCTTTAATTCTGTATTATTCCTACATGTTGTTCAAATCTCAGAATTGTATTCAATTTAAAGAACCAAAAAAAAAAGTATTATTTGCTGGAGTAATTATGAGTTTCATTTTTTTGAACGGTCTAAACCCAGAAGTTAAACTATTTCGCAGAACGTTAATGGCTTTTTGCTAGTCTTATTAGGGGTCGAAGCACACTGTTCTTGGCAGTGCCAAAGACAGCCGGTTGGTGGCACTGTAACGCTCTGGGTTACGTTCTCACTGGGTTCTGCCAAACAAAACACTACTCGAGAGCCCATTAACACCGCCCACTGCGATTTATTTATTTATTTTGCTAATTTGCTTAATATACAAAAGCTATATTAAGCTACAAGTCTGAACCTTGTGATCATGGACATGAGATTTGTGAACAATATGGCCACCACATGCCAAACGGTCATAGAGGGGCAGAGCTTGGTTTACTCAAACAGCTGTATCTCAATAATGCTCAAATAGATTGGCGCAAAACTTGAAGGGCATATTCAGAATAAGACTCGAGGATGTCTGCAAAGTCTGGGGTATGGTCATTGATGGTGGGCAGAGTTATGTTCAAACGACTTTTCCAACATGTTGACGTCTAGCTATTGTCACGGAGCATGAATTGTACATCCCGCTAGTAACTTCTGCAACCTCGCCCAAACTGGCCACTGGGCCACTGTTCGTGTTGGCCAGTTTGGGCTTTAAACTAAGCATATGTATCTCCTGTTAAATAAGGCGTACAGTACAGTTTTTTTTCCTGATTCGATGACTCTTGGGCCATTTAGCCCGATCCAGATATCCATCCATCTTCTACTGCTTACTCCATTTCAGGGTCACGTGGAACCTGGAGCCTATCCCAGGGAGCATCGGCGACAAGGCAGGGTACACCCTTGACAGGGTGCCAGTCCCATCCAGATAATATGCATAATATGTGAATCCTACTTTTGCGAACTAATCCAAGAATTGTTTTTTACATACCGTCATAGAAATTGGCGGCAAACTACATAATCAAAATCTGAATCTAAGTATTGGCTTTAGATCAGTTAATATACAGATATATACAGCATTACAGCATACTAATCGCTGTTTTGAGACGGTAATCAATAACATTCGAATTATCACTCATTTTGGCCGGCTAGCTTATTGATAGCTAAATGGTAAATGTGCACTTATATAGTGCTTTTATCCAAAGCACTTTACACTGTGTCTCATTCACCCATTCACACACACACCAATGGTAGCAGAGCTGCCATGCAAGGCGCTAACTTGCCATCAGGAGCAACTTGGGGTGTCTTGCCCAAGGACACTTCAGCATGTGGAGACACCTGGGACACCAGGAATCGAACCGCCAACCCTACGATTAGTGGACAACCCACTCTACCAACTGCGCCACAGCCGCTACTCGCTACTCGCTAAGCTACTCACTACTCGGTTTGCTGACTCACTATTGTCTATTATTGCTGTCCTGCGATTTCAGTCCAAAATGTTGCATTAAAGTTTGACATTCACGACAGTAGAATAGTAAACATCTAAAATATTGTTCTGCACATTTGAATAATCTGAATAGCTCATAAAATAAATTTGGACTGGTGGGATTTATTGATTGATTTGTTTCTTTCTTTCTTTTACAGCTAAAAGGAATACGTTTTTGTAACTTGGCAAGAAATGGCATTTCGTTGCAGGTCTGCACTGGAAGCTGTATATATTTTTATATTTACATTCATTCATTTAGCGGACGCTTTCATCCAAAACGACTTACAAATGAGGAAATGCAAGCAAAGTAATACATCAAGCGGAGAACAATAGAAATAGTGCAACCATACAAGATTTATAATTGAGTTCCAGAGAAGCAAAGTGCACCGGGTAGAGGTGTAAGAGCCAGTGTAAGTGCAGACTTTATTAGTTAGGTGTTCATGGAAGAGGTGGGTCTTTAGCTGTATTTTGAAGATGGTGACAGATTCTGCTGTCCGGGTTAAGGTTGGAAGTTCATTCCACCATTGAGGGACGGTCTTGCTGAGTAGGCTCTACCAGGCATCGGTCGTTAACCAATCGTAAGTTTCGCAAGGGAACGTAAACCTCAAGGAAAGTGTTGTAGTAGGTAGGTGGGTGTTGTTCCAGACAAGATCTTGTATGTGATCAAGCATCAAGGCCTTGAATTTGGTTACAGGATGGCTACAGGAAGCCAGTGGAGGGAGATGAAGAGGGGTGTGACATGGGTTCTTCTGAGCTGGTTGAAGATGAGACCTGCTGCTGAATTCTGAATCATCTGAAGGGGTTTGATAGAGCTGGCTTGGAGGCCCGAGAGTAGTGCGTTGCAGTAGTCCAGTTTTGAGATAACAAGAGCCTGGATTACTTAGCTGTGTGATCAGTTTTTATTTTATGTTGTTATTGTTAACATTTTGTCGTAGAAATGATCGTTGACAATGACTATTTAAAAATGCCGTACCTTGTTGATAAATCCATCATTAAATAAACGTGGAGATTGAACTTTCGTGCGCGCATGCGTGTGACATTTTCGTTTACGCTTGCGCTTAGCGCATGTGCGGCACAAACTGGGTGGCGAGTTCTACTCCAGACCACGAGGTGGCAGTTATACACCACACACCAGCTCACCATAGAAGAAGAACTTTTTAAACTATATATAGATACATATACATTGCTCCTCAGCAGAAGAGACGTTTATTATTATTAATATTATTATGTTGCAGTCGATGTTTGACCTGCTAAAGCTTTTGAATCCTCACCCTTAATATTCAAAACAAAGTTACACCCATGCTACCTTCTGTTTATTATTCATAAAGTCTGCTTTTTTTAATGTTTATATCCTTTGAAGTAGAACTCAACTTAATAGTTAATAAAAGTGCAAACTCCAGTGCTGGGGGTTAGGGTTAGAGTTAGGGTTCTCCTTCTTGCACTGCTTAAGTGTGCAGTTTGTAATAAAACACCTGAGGGCATGTTTCGGGGTGGTGCGATGAAGCGCTGTTACTGTTAAAGTTACTGTTACCACCCAGAAGTGGATTCTTTTCCGGTAACAGCACGTCCCGAAGTGTTCTATTCCTCTTACACCACAGCAAATACTGACCATTTTAGGTTTTAATTTATTATCGAACATGGCATAATTTTTTTTTTAGTCTGAGTATAGTTACATTACAAGTTATAAATACAAAGACAATGTCCAATACGGTCCATCTGTCCATTTGTGTTTCCTGATGTGATTACCAAAGTACTGATATCATGATGTTCCCACCATCCGTGCTTCACTGTGGGTGTTCCTGGGGTCTGAGCAGAGTATATTGGGGTCTGAGCAGAGTATATTGGGGTCGGACCTGACTATTTTGGGGTCTGACCAGAGTATATTGGGGTCTGATCTGACTATTTTGGGGTCTGATCTGACTATTTTGGGGTCTGACCAGAGTATATTGGGGTCTGATCTGACTATTTTGGGGTCTGATCTGACTATTTTGGGGTCTGACCAGAGTATATTGGGATCAGACCAGAGTTTATTGGGGTCGGACCAGAGTATATTGGGGTCTGACCTGACTATTTTGGGGTCTGACCAGAGTATATTGGGATCAGACCAGAGTATATTGGGGTCGGACCTGAGTATATTGTCCCCAAAAAGGTTTTTGTTTTATTTGTCTTTAGACACACATTTATGTGCTTCTGTTTAGCAGCGGAGTTTGAGGTATGATGTATAGAAAATGAAGATGATTGCAGACAGTGCAGCTTTTTGTTGAGTTTGCTCATTAACTGTGGTTCCTGCTGCTTTCAAGAGTCCTGCAACTCTTTTCAAGCAACTACTGACTTCTCTCTTAGCTTCTGTACCAGTAATCCAAGAGCACGTTGGGAAATCTTGCACACCTGTCTTGTGACAAGACCTAAGAATAAGAAGCAAAATCTGCTTCTTATTACCAACCAGTGGCAGCGTCTTATATAATGACACCTGGTGCAATTTGCACAATAATTTCGTTGGCATATATATGTATTATCGTTGTTATTTTTATGTAACCTTTACATGTATATATATTTTGTCTGAATACTTTTTTCCTCCTTTGGTTTATTAAATAGGGGTGTAATGGTACATTGGGACACGATGAATCATGGTTCAAAAACTTTACGCTGTGCATCATAGAAATGTGCGATATGGACCATCTGTTAATTACGCATCTAATGCATTTGCGTTGTTTGATCACAAGAAGTCCTATATCTGTACTACTCATATAGTTATAATATAAAGAGACCACGCTGGTCACATGACTGCATTATTTTGTGGACAGTGCACAAATACCGCAAATAATCTGCACTTGTGAAGTGAAACATCCAGATCGCAATGACTAACCTGCAGTATACATTATACAGTTACACTACTACGTTATAAGAGTTAAAAAGTGCTCTTCAGTAGCTTTCAAATGACAAGAACTCCACACCACCGGGATATCCGTTGCCTGGGAACGAGGCGGCGGAAGTCTGCCATTTTAGCCGACTTTGGAGCCCTTTTTTCTGTTTAAAAATATGCCTCTGGTCCTGCTACGGAGCTCATTATGTTTCAAGTGATCATTTTCTCCGGGTCAGAGACTCAAATTTTAAGATATGGTGAACCTGTAGTACATTTTGTTTACAATATTAAACTTCTGTTCATAGCAATTTCTGATTTATTTATTTTTATACAGACAGTAATGCACATTGTTTTGCATTGATTATGATTCATACTTATTTTTAAAGAGTCTTTTTAGTCATAATTAAAATTTTGTTAAGAATAATCTGACCACCGAATCGTGAGCGGAGTGCATCATTACATCCCTGTTAGAAAACGATTAGAACCTTTTAATCGGATGCACTGTACCCCCATCTAGTGGTTAAGAAACACACAGCAGTTTCTCTGTTCATCAGAACACAAAAACACACGCTCGCACACGAAAGCAATGAAGCTCCCTTCATTTAATACTTTACAACATAGAAAATGCCAACAAAAACAAACAAAAAGCCCTGCAAAATGCAAACTCAACTGATGGGATTTTTTTACTGATACAAAACAGTGTAAGAACAATGTATTTCACCAAAAAGACATTTACAACCTAAAGTGTTTCCAGATGGTATTAGAACATCCGAAGAGCCGAAGTGATATGAGAACAGGCACGTGTGCTTCCCTTACATACAGAGGAGACAGAACTGACCTCTATCTCCACTTCTGTTTATGTCGTTATATCAGATAGCCTTAATAGCAAAACTCAATTTGGAATATATATATATATATAATGTGAAACACTATTATATTAAAAAACCCCGCTGTGATTAGAGATTAAGGCACATTGTATTTAAGGCTTTCATATTGCAAAGGGCAATGAGCAAAGGTAGAAATTAATCAATCATCTATATTAATTAAAAAAAAAAAAAAAAGAAAGAACGAAAAAAACCTGTAGAGAAGCAGAAAAGACAAGGTGATGTGTAATCATGTTATTCCCCGTTGACGGGATCATAACAACACTTACAAGAATGTAAATTTGGCTATAAAATGATGTAATGATAGGCATGTGCCAATAAATCAGTAAGCAGTATGTAATGTTAACGTAAAATAGAACGTCACTACCCCCTCTGCTTTATTCAGAAATGTTCTTAAAGTCTGGTTTAAACAAGAATGTTTACGTGTCCTTTACAGAGAAGACACACCTGACAAACAGGTTAGAAATCGGGTAAAATACACAACATCGTAGCAAATGCCTTCTCTCGAGTAATACAACGCTTTAATCAAACTGAATTTCTCTTAAGATGTACGTCATATAAAACGTACACGCTGACACCAGAAATAAGAATAAGATTATGAATACTTGGCTTGGCGTAATTACGCAGAAACATATACAAGCATGTTTCTAATTCGAATAAGCTGTAACGTATATTTAAAGAAAAGATTTTTTCCTTCTTCTTCAAAAACAATCATTTGGCTGAAGGTAAGTCATTTATCACCGGGACATCAAACAATTAAACGTGTACAGCGTCAATAAACTGAACACAACGCACTGGGAAAGTGTATTAAGGTCTGGATTCGGTGCGAGAGTCGTCTCTAAACGGAGCGAGAATAGTGTGAAAGTGTTATTTTCATGTCCCAGAGAGACGACGGATGTCTATAATTTGAGGCACTTAGATGTCAGAATAAAGTGTCTAGTGTGTAACACCCGAGGGTACAGAAGGCACGTCTTGTGTGCGGGTTTCTAAATCATAAAGCGCACAGTTGGTATGAAAAGAAAATAATATAAAATACACATACCTATAAGTGCATATACAGTTGAGTGCAAAAGTTTGCACCCCCCACCCCCCCCTGAATTTTGAAAGCATTTGGGCGTGTTCTGTAACAAAGAAAACTAGTTTTGCCAGGGTCCTCGCAAGCTCTAGACTCACCCTCCAGAATTAAAACGGATTTGAGCCAAGATTTGCCAGTAGATCTGGTTTGAATGGATAGACACTGATACCAACATTATTAAAATCCTAGCAGGTGAGGAAAAACAAAACAAAACAAAAAACTTTGGTGTATGCTGGTGGTCGAGTGGCTTCGAGTGTATACAGAAAACAACCAAAAAACAAACAGAAGTCCAAGACGGTACTGATTACACTGACCACACTAGACGTGAAGTGAAAGTAACTCCTACCGAAAGCAAATAAAATCTTTCACATCCCAGATCCGTTTTCTGCTTTCTTGTCGGTTTTTTTGGGGCGTAAAAATATTTTCAGGTGTCTCTCGTATGTAACGCTGTAACAAGACATGAAAAATTGTAAATGCTGTGTAAATATTGGCACCTCATGAAAAAAAGGAACCCCTCCCCCCCACAAAAAAAACGAAGCTACTCGGGCTATATTAAAGATGTTTGTAAGTTAAAGGATGAACATACTAAACATACACATTTATTTTGATATTAAATTGAATATTTGTTATATGTGGTGATTTAGTAGGAACGTGTCTGGTAGACAAACCAATTTTTATATATATACTCAACTGTATACACAGTGAACAACAAACTATTCGCGACGAAGCAAAACAAAATTATGGGATGTAGACAATAACATCGGCACCAGGCAACACGACCGAGACGTACACTTTCTGTCAAACAACCAGACCGAACGTCCTGCACAGTGAAGACCGGAGACTGGCTGTGAACCGAAACCTCTTCGTATCAAAACTTTACTTTACTTTACATAGGGACGACTCCGTGTGAACCCGCAGTGGTATACTCAAATTTCTGATTGGCTTGAATGGAGTGGGAGGAGTCTGCCATATCCAATTAGGAGCTGCCTCCATGCTCCATGTTGGAGGAAGGCTGAGAAGGCTTGTGGAACGGAGTCTCCTTAAAGATGAACCAACAGTTTCCTGCCCACAGGATGAGATTGAGGAAGCCGCAGACCTAAAGGAACGAACAGAAGTTTGTACTCTCTCACACACATGTACAGACAGCTGCCTCGGGTGGTATTTAGTTGTATTGTTAAGAAATGTTTGTCTCACCACAGAGGAATTAAGGCGTCCCATGGCGGGAAAAGCCTTGGTCTCACACTTTGGTGTGCAGTAACCGAGCAGGTTTTCAGGGTTGGTGGAGTGCTTCACGTCGGCCAGCCCTTTCCCCCAGGCAGAGGACGAGACCAGCCACAGGAACGCAAAGATACCAGTCAGGATCAGATCCTGGAGGGAAAAACCACACCGACAGAGCAGACGGGAGGGGGTCAGGAGCAGATTTTTTTTAGTGTCCAGTTGTTACGTTTTTATACACATGTCCTGCATATCAAATTCAGATCCCTGCAGCGAAACTCTCCCCAAATATTCATACCTGTATATGTATTCGGATTTAAAACACCAGTAATTGTGTGGCCTAAACAGGAATAGTGGTGTTGTTTAAAATTTTTTTTAAATTAAATATAAACCCTGACACTATGCTCTCAGAAAAACATATTGGGTTTCCTTAAAGCAGCAGTCTCTCTCTCTCTCGCGCTCACACACACACACACACACACACGCGCTTTTGTTTGTAACGGACTTCAATCCGGCTCACTCACAACGACGGGTCCTCGTGTGGTTTCTCTGTAGACCTGCTGGTAGCCCAGGTACAGAATGAGGGTGAAAGTGCAGTACAGGAAAGCAAAGACGCCCACGGACACAAAGAACTGGGGGGAGGACGAGAAATCCCCACTCAGGTACGTCGTGTTGGCGGGGAGGCTGGCGTTGCATTGCGGGATCAAAAACGAGCTACTCTGGAGTCTAATAAACAGAGAGGTAATAAAGCAGATGGTTACTGACAGGTGTGATAATCAATTAGTCAAGCGTTACGTATAGGAAGTGCACACAGTTCAACTGATCAAATAATACTGACCGATATACATAAATCAAGGCTTTACTGATACGATTTACCGAAATCAAATTTCAACGTGAAGATGAATGACATATCCTGCTTTTTAACCATTTATGGTTATGTTTAACGTCCTCGAAACAAGTTCCTGTTATCGCTTACGTTATAGCAGCTATAAACGGTCATTCCCTCACCAGCCCTTATTTCTTTCTTGAAGTTAAGAAGATGAAAAGGGCGGGGGACCCCCTCAGTCCTGAACGTTCTCTCCTATAAATGTTAAATATCACAGAAAGCTTCACGTTATGTCATATTGACGATATTTAACGACTATATGATATGTTTCTTATTCGGTTTGGATCAGATACAATTCTGCGTGCAGACTGCTAAGGACACAATAAGAAAAGATAGCAAAACATCCAAGTACATTTGCAGGACGGTGGACAGGCTGCCCATAATAACGAGTGGGTGAACGAGGAGTTGGCGTTTACCTGAAAGGATAGGCGAATTTTGCAGTAACATCTTGTGCCGCTTCTTTTTGACAGTTGAGCGTCATGATCAGGAACCCCTCGTATCCGCCGGTGGTGGCAAAGGCGAAGATGCTGAAGAGCTGCAACGCAATGACGACGTTAGACTCAGATACGGATGTGCATTTAACGTCGCGCAAACATTTAGCAAACAACAAGACATGTTCGGTGTTTACTTTTTAGTTTTAGGTAAGAAAAAAAAAACAACAACAAACATCTGGCTCGGGTAAATTTGTGCATAGGCAAGTCGCGCAAGTCTCAGAGCCCCAGTGTAAACCCAAGCTGTTCCTTGAATAGTACCGTTATGACTTCTTTGTCTTTTCTGAGACATTAATATCACTTGCATTATTAATATCTAATGTAAGGTTTAAGAACTTTCAGTCCCTCCAAGATTTCGCGATTGCAAAATCAAGGAAACTCCGTGATTTTAGAGCTTGTGATTTTTCATAATTACCGCAGATTTGGGCTGAGACGCATCACCATCACGATGCATATTCGGTCAAAGCCATCTTCGACTCACATGCGTCGAACAGGAACAGCTTGTTGAACAGCTCAAAGGTCTTGTGCGATTGTAAGTAGTTTTTGTCAACAAAACAGTTGTATCGCAAATTTCGGAGAGGAAAAACAAAACAAAACTTGGCAATATCAAACATTTTTGGCCGCACCAATAACAACAACTACGTGAAATCCTGTATAGACTGACCGATACTACCTCTCCATGAATTTAGAGTAACTGTGCTGTTAGGCTGCATTCACATGTCAGTTTTCTTCTCACCTTCCCGCGCACGTTTTTACGCGCGACACCTACAGTAAGCGCAATGCGGGCGGAATCGTTGCCGCTTTTTTTTAAAAAAAAGCACCGCCGTCAATCACGTAAAAGCGTTGTTTTTTTTGGGTGTTTTTTTTTTTTTTAAACCTCCTGACCAATCAGGTTGCAAGTTTTTGTGGGGTGTGATAAACCAAGACGTTGAACACAAAACATTCCACCGATGTGATGTAACTAACAAGAACAGCGTGTGTGTTTTGGGGAGGTTCGCCGGTTCACGTAACACACTTTCTGAAAGCGATATCAGACAGCTGATGCTCAACCACGCCCCCACCGCCACAATCGTACTATGCATAGTCCAAAACGTTACAGTGCAAAATAAACACCGTTGATCCGATAAACTTTATCATTCCTGGATATATCTGCTACCACCAAAAAATCTTAGCGGAAACTCAGATTATATAAAATCTTTCCCCGTCACATCTCCCCTCTCCTTCCTTGCATTTCTCTGACTCAGCTTCCACTATCAAATCCGTGTGACCGCCACTTCCTGTCTCTCAGGAAAAACTGGCTTACAGGTCATTCTAGGAACCACCTGAGTCATCAACACTGCGTTTGTTTCGCGGACTCGGAGGTCAGGGTCGGAGACGACCGAAAGCCGCTGAAACCCAGTAATTCTCCGACGGTGAGCAGGTTTACAGCAGGACCGACGGGACAGGACGTCAGTGCATGGCGAGAATAAAACCGTAGCGGTGGCCGTAACGGGTCTGACGGAGGACAGACGTGCAAGGGGTACTGTAAATAACGCCAGCAGGGTGACGGATGAGGAGACGGGATTCCTTTCAGAGCTGTCTTCAGTCACACGTGGATGGGGATTTAAAGTCCGATGCAGTTAATAAGAACTACTATGATCAGAAATATTTTATTTTTATTCATGACAATCTATCATTTACTGTACATCTTGGTATACATCTTATCTTCTTGTGTTTTTATTAGACTCGAGAAGAACGTGCTAGTTTTTATCCTTTGACAGCTTCGCAGGAAACGCTTCAGGACACAGGCGCTCGCGGTAACCATGTCCCTGTTTTGCTTTACCGAAACGTTCTATAGAGGATATTTTTTCTGTTGCATATTTAATGAGCTACATTGTGAGGGAAAAATGAAGCAAAACAAAACAAAAAAAACCCCCAGTGACACAGGATTCACTGTAACCGACTCGCTCTTCTGCTCAGAAACATCTGCATGTTGCCGAGCCACTGTAACCTCCTGCATATGAACCGTGTCGTTAGAGGTCTTCAGAATTTCTCACTTGTCTTCTAAAGTCATCGGATCTTGAGACGGTCGATGGCAGTTAATAATTACTCCAACGTTAATAAAGCGGTACTAAATTTAACTCCGGTGGATTGAGATCCCCTCCAGGACTGCCAGATTAAACTTTACCACGAGCACCTTGAGATTCCCAAAGTCACTATTTAAAGAATAAACCACTGGACTGTTGAAATTTAACAGCATGGCTTGGCGTTGCGGGCTCGGTTTCAGATCCACCCCCAAACATCTTTCCCTTTCATATCTTCCTGCTTCATTTTCCTTTCTGTCCCTCACCATATCTGGAGGGGGGTGGGGTGAGGGGTGTACGGTCTTTCCTTGTCCAAGCGAATCACAGTTCAGTTCATAACTAGTGTGAGCACAGTTTTAAGAAGGCACAGAGTGTTCGTGTCGCCGACGTCATGTCCCTTCAGTTGTCAACACTCGTTTTTTCCACCTTTACCAAGATCTGGACGGACTGCTGAGGCAAATTACGAAAAGTGCTCGCTAAAATCCTTCTACCCATTTAGAAGTACCATACGAGCATCAGCATGGTCAATGCCTTTGAATAAATTCAAGTAAGTAAGTAAGTAAGTAAGTAAGTAAATAAATAAATAAATAAATAATGCATTTTAACACCAAAAGTCAACTTTCTGGTGATAATCAGAGCAGCAGGTAGTGTTTTCACGAATGTACACAGATGGTCAGATTATGACTCCAAACCCCTGCAGTGTCAGTCGCACCAGTTGATGCTGAAGACGAAGACGGATCAGGGTCTGAATCAGAAGAGTTTGGGTCACTATCAGTTTCGGTTTCCAACATCGCATGAACTTTCACTGCTGTCACTATCTAGAATCCTTGCTCTCGCCTGTGTAACTGTGCATGTTTTCTTTTTTTTCATTGTTTTAGATGTACCCGTGTTCACTGTAGGTGGAACTTTAGCTGGAACACGATTAGCTTTTCGCTTTGGCATTTTTAGTTCACTTCTACTAGTATGCCAATATTCACGCTTGGATCTTCATCGTAATGACGGCGTAATAACGTAATCATGTTGTGACGTCATCAACCTTCCGGGTCAAAAAATAATAATTAAATAAGTCAGGAATCATAGCAGAGTAATGCCGGTATACCGGACTTACGGGGATAACGTTTACACTGTAAATTCTCTATATCGGCCTTACGGGGATTTGGCATAGACAACCAAGCCGCTATATCGTCCTTACGGGAATAGATCAAAGACGGGCAAGCCAGTTTTTCGGCCATACAAGGTAAGAGGGTTAAACTTAGGTTTACCTTTAGTTTGAACCCACACATTTGTTCAAGTGATCGAAACATAACTGACAGGCGTTTCGTGCTGCCCAGGTGTGTCCTGTTTAATTGATTGTTTAAAAGAAGTAATATCTCTGAATGTCTACTCTTAGTTTGAGCCCTAGGTTTCACCTGTGAAGACTGCATTTGTTGTTAAAAAAAAGGATAAACCAACATGAAGACCAGAGAGCTGTCTATGGGAGAAATGCAAGCCATTTTGAAACTGAGAAAAGAAGGGACATCTATCAGAGCATTACACACAGCCGATGCAACAATATGGAACATCATGAAAAAGAAAGACACCAGTGATGCACTAATAATCAGACACCGAATGGGTCGGCTGAGGGGAAAACAGCAGCACTTGATGACAAACATTGTGAGAGCTGCGAAACACCCCCCTCACCCAAACACACCCCAAAAAACAACAGTCAATGATAATACGCTTCTATGAGATGCCATAGATATAATTTTTATAGATGTTTCGCTGGCCGTGCCGCATAACGAAACGTCTTCAAGAAGTCTTGACCCGTGCCGTATATTTCATTGTGTTTCCTTCTACTAAATCTAAACCGCTATACCCTGTTGACAATGCACTTAGCCGGCGTTTTCATCATCCGATTTCTCAATCGCTTTATTAGCCATTTATTAAAAGGTGGGTTTCAAAGTCGCTGCCTTAAAAAAACAAAAGGTCCACTGTGGCATGCCTGCCACAAGCGAGCTGTAAAACTCTGCTAGAGTGCAGGAGGTTGTTTATCTTTAACCACAGTTATGTTTTAACCGTGTGAGAGTGCAGACGACCTAAAAAGTTGTTTTTTCTTCTTCTTCTTCTGATGCAGATCAGTGCAAATTGTAATTTACGAGGTGGATTTAAAAAAAAAACAACAACAAAAAAACAGAGCCACCTGCTTCTTACAGTGGACTATTCCGCTGCCGTAAAGCCGTGTTTTTTGTGTTAAACAGGACGCGGCGTGTTTCCTGGTAACTCCCCTCCTCCTCCAGAGCGATCACGATATGAACTACACAACACCTTCTTCTCCTCCCGCCTTAAGCAAACAAAAAAAAAAAGAAAAGAAATTTCCTTTCTGAGAACGGCTGCTCCTGCACTGTAGGAGGTGAGAAGGATGGAGGGATAAGAGTGTGTGTGAGAGAGACAGCTGGTGGCTTGCTTTTCCACGCACATACTCTAAATTGTCCCTTGGCTTTTCTGTTCTCGAAACGTTACACCTGTTAATTAACATTACTGCTTTACAGCACACCGGTTGCGTAAAACATTATGCTAAGGGATACAGAATACAGACACAGGCACGAGGGCGCGGCTCACGTGACACCGACACGGTGTCCGAAATGGTTCAGATTTCGATCCGTTCTTTTTCTGGTGCTGAGGAGATCATTACAGTATTCATACTATGTGTTCACTGCGAGACCTGATACACACTCATACGCATACACATAAGGACTTATCGGGAAGGAAAAAAAAAAAAAAAAGACGACGTATTTACAGGATAAACATACATACGTGCCCTTTGTTTAAATACGACTACGGCCAAACAAAGAAGCGGAGTCGTATTTAAACCAAACGTGCTGCATGTATAACGTTCTCCACGTTTTAATCTCGACACCAAACACGAACCACTGTAACCGATATAAGGTTGCGATGCAGAGCAGCTGGAGCTGGGAATATTACCAAAGGGTGTGTACGTGGGTGTATATCTGTATACACGTGTGTGTCTGGCCGTGTAGCGTTCCATGTTTATGCCGATTGCTGCTCGAGCGTGTGTACAGAACTGATCGACGAGAAGCCAATTAAAAGTTCCCGATTCGTGATTCGGTTCACGTGACTCTACCAGTAAAGACAGACAAACGAGCTCTGGGTGTGAGACGTAGTGATTTGCATGGCCGACTCGAGTTCCAGTTTGAGCAGCGCATAGTTTATCATCGAACGAAGTAAGAGTGAAAAGAGCTGAGATGGCATCATAGACGAACCGTGATGTCAACACAACTTGCTTTTTTTTATTTTAATGAATAAAACATTACCTACCAGATGTTCTGTTTAAATGTTTTTAAGAAGGTTGTCAACGGCGTCGTAAAAAAGGACAGATTAAATGTCTGAGATATGCATTTTGTGCAATAGGGCTGATCTTTTCTAATACCTCATACTCTTACTACTACTACTACTAATAATAATAATAAACAACATCTATGCATATATAAATGTCTCAAATTTCTAAATGATTGTATGTACATTAGCTTTATTTAATATGTTTAAACAATTATTCGCATCGTGCTGTACGTTATCAGAAGAGTTTGTAGACACACGGTGTGCAAATGTTTGTGCCCCCAAGTGCTGCTGTAATGCACCTACATGTAATCACGTTCAGGTTCACCTTGAAAACCAACATATGCTAACATTTCTGTTCTCTCTCTCTCTGCACTGTCTTTTAATCCACCGTACAGTCTGTTAGGCACGACATCCAGGTAATTATTAATCCACATTAGTCACAGATAGTACTTTCATAAAGCAGTCAAAGATTCTCTCTCTCTCAGACACAACTATAGACTTCATGCAGAAACTCACCCACTCCAGAAGGCGAATAAATCCCAGCGGCTCTTTTAACGGTCCCAGGTCAAGCTTGAAACCAGACAGCAGCTTCTAGGTAGAAAATAAAAACAACATACAATCTGTTTTCAGCAAGTAGGCGACACTTTAAAAAAAAATCAGCCTCCGTATGACAGCCATGTCAAAAAAAAATATACGTTAAAACGCGTTAAAAGTTTGGGCCGCATCCCAAACGACTCGACATTCCAGAGGTAGTGGCTGTACATCTGGGGCGGACGCCGCTGTGTCACATCAGAAGTAGTGCACTCGTGTAGGGACTAGGGGGCGATTTGGGATGCGGTCTCGCACTGAGCGACAAGTTGGCTAACAAGTCAGTTAGCAGCGCTAAGTCTCGCGCAAGAGTGGAGGGAAGAAAAAAAAAAGAGGAAATAAATTACCTGAAGAAACTCCATGGTGTAATAGTTCTCCTAAAGGCTGATCGAGCGGGGTATATGCTAACTCCAAAACACGGACGTTGTTCTTTTTGGTGGATAAAACGAAGCAAAAATGCTGACAACCCAGGGCGGAGGAGAAAGAGAAAGCGCGAGAGAGAGAGAGAGAGAGAGATTTGGTGCGTCGGTTAAACTTGTCAAACTTTCTAACCCGTAGCGGATCACGTGACCTCGTTTCACTCTTAAAGGGACAGACGTTCATTCCTCTGCAAATGTACAAGAGTGTAAGGAGGCGAAAAGCGCGTGCACACCTGACCGGGACACCCATATGTGCTTGTCGAATATACCATTCCAGATCGATCCCTCTCTTTTTTCTCTGTCATTATAAACTCCATTCCTCTGGGAAGGCTTTCCACTAGATTTGGAGGGTGGCTGTGGGGATTTGTGTTCGTTCAGCCTGTATAGTGCACTTACAGGGAGACTAAGAATCTATCATCCTTGTATATAAGCGTCCAAGTCTGTAATTATACTAGTGCAGAAGTGCGCGAGTGTGGTAGTATTCAATTAGTTAAGAGTGAACACAAGTCTATAATTTTAAATTCAAAGAAAGCAAAGAGGCTGAACGCGCGTGATGATGACGTCACATGGCGCGTCCCGTCTCAAATCTGCGGTAATTCTTTGAAAAATTCGCGAGCTCCTCGGAATATTTATTTGCAGTTTGCTTTATTTTGCGTAAATTTCTGCGATCGCTCACTCTGGAGAGCCTTGACTTGTGTGCTTCCAACTTTCTGCCGACGCATAGTCTGGGGAAGAACCACATATGGGTGTGATGGTCCGGTGTCCACATACTTTTGGCTATGTAGTGTATTTATTAATTAATTCATTTATTAGGAAGGGGGGATATTATGTAACATTTTGCATTTATGACATTTGGGAGACGCCCTTATCCAGAGAGAGAGAAAAAAACAAGACTATGATATTCCAGAAATTCTAGTTAATGCAGAATATAACATAATAAATTACTGATAAGGATACACGTGTTGTTGCACACTGCCATACCGTTGTACATCCAAAAACGATTAACTGAACAGCGTTAAGGTGATTCAGTTATGATTATAATAAATAAACGTTTCAAATTGTTATCTACAGTTAACAGTTTACATTGCACGTGTGTATATAAAGTTGCCTTTTTCCCAATATTTATTTTCTGTTCTAAATTGGTAACAGAAGTGTGATTTTCTTTAACAACAAAAATAAAAGTTTCAGGTAGGAACTAATATTTTGGATGCCACGGTATCTTCCGGACCAGTCAACATACGCACTTCCTGCACTGCTGAAACAAGCAAACTCACTCTGCTGCAAAGAGGAGGTAAGCTGTTCTTTCAACAATTAATAATTAAAGCGTGTGGAAAGTAACAGATACGTCTTCGTTCGTGATATGAGGCGCGACGTTAAAGTCATCCGGACATTAGGGAAAAAAAAAGATTTGTAAGTGTGATAAGATAAGAGTTTGACTCAATAAGACAACCGGCGAGCGCCGTGGCTAACTTGAGTTGGGACTTCGCGTTATTTGTTTCCCACTCGTATTGCGGCAGACATGTCATATATCGCGGGAGGTGGGTTTTTGCCTAAATACGGGTGGGAAATGAGTTGTCCGGTTAGCTAGCTTTCTAACAGCGTGTCCACGCTTTTAGTTAATAAATCCCAGGTCGCTTCTGGCGATGTAAAGTGTTTGACACCGTCGCTGTGACGTTTCTACTATTTATTAAAATAAAACTGCTGCCACGTGCGGAACTTGGATAGCGATAAGCTATGAATGGAGCGGTTATGATTTTAGCTAGCGCGAGTGTGAATGGCAAACCGTTCAGCCAATAGCGTTGAAGGATATCTCTTATTCCCGCCTTCGGTTGGAGGATCGTCCAATCGGCTTCGGGATATGTTTGAGGCCTTCCCACATACAGGCTAGCGACATTGATTCATAAACACTGAACCTGTCTGGAGTAGTTCCGGATATTTACCTTACACTTGTCTGCTATTATTTATGTTCCTTTCCTTTTTCTAGACAATTCAGGATGTTCTTGACAAGATCAGAATATGACAGGTAAGCAAATTGCCTTGATTAAACGGTGCTGAAGCAACTTTCACTTTCAGTTCGGTCTGGTTGAGTCATTAGATGCAGTACAGTCTGCTGAGTGCATGATTAAGTGATGCTGTGATTACACATCAGTATACAGTTATATTATACATCATTATTTTGATTAATATCCAGTGTGTTATAATTCTGTTTTCTGCCTTTACAGAGACCCAAAATACAACCATACTCCTTCCATGTTTCTATGTAAACTGGACTCAATTTCGTAAAGGAAATATGCTTTGATTTCATTTTGCTATTGTTCGACTGAAATATGATTGATTTTTTTTTACTTATTGTCAAGACTTTGAGTTATTAGTGTTAATAAAGGTGCTGAATTTCTGCGTTGGTACTGGATCAAATTCGATGCACAGTACGGTGCAAAATTCAGCAGGCAAGCTGTTGTTATAGGTTTTTATTCTATGACTTTAGCGCGATCGAGTCAATGCCAAAACGTTTTACATCTCTGAACGTTAGTTAGCGCAAAAAAATGAAATGTTACAGGAAAACGATTGTGTGTCAGTAAAGAAAGCAGCGTGTTAAGAGAGATTTTTCAGACAAAAAAAATAAAAACCTAACGAAGGCCGCTGGGTTTTGCTGCAAAAATAAGAAGCAAGTGTGATGGTCAAAGTCTACAGAAGAACCGTGTCTGGTTCTGCAAGACGCTCAATAGAACCTACAGCTCATTTCCTTATCAAACTTTGTGCAGATGTGAGACTGCTCATTTTAGTAAAGGGTCGTCACACCAAATGTAGACTTGAATGTTTAATTTATTACCATTTCATGATTTTATTTATTTATTTTGATGGTGTCTGCACTCTTCGGTGAGTAATCTGCACTGATCAGGATCGTTTGCGAAACTTAACACCGTGATTTCTGCCGTGTTTTTAGTTACGGTTTTTATTTTTACAGTCGTGTCGTCTGGCCCCTTAGAAAACAAAAACGTGCTATTTGAGTTAAATCGGTGTCTTATTGAGACTCTTCTCTCCGCAGAGGCGTGAACACTTTCTCTCCAGAAGGAAGACTTTTTCAAGTGGAGTATGCCATCGAAGCGATCAAGGTATTTGATCTGCTCAAGCACGTAACTGGTAGCAGAGTGCAAAAGTTTGGAGAAAAAATGTAAATAACTGTGTTAGGTTTAACCAAAAAAAAAGAGTTTCTAATGCATATCATAGACACCGGTGCATTTTAGTAATCCAAGTCCAAGTAATCCAAAAAAAAAAAACGACCTTCCATGTGTTCTTTCTTGTTGCTCGGACGCTCCTTTGATGCTTGTGAACATGTTTTGTAGCTGGGCTCGACAGCCATCGGCATTCAGACGTCAGAAGGAGTGTGTCTCGCTGTGGAGAAGAGAATCACCTCGCCCCTGATGGAGCCCAACAGCATCGAGAAGATCGTAGAGATCGACACTCACATCGGTAACGTGGCCTCGCCGCGCCTTCCAAACCTGCAAACAATTTGTTGTTTTGCTTGCAGTTTCTGTCCTGTATAACACAAACGCTGCTCTGAATAAAGAAAATAATTAAATCGCAAGAGCAGAATATCTCTCATGAGTGAGCTGGAAGAGCGATATTGGTGAGTATGAATATGATCTGTTTTTGTTTATCCACAGGTTGCGCTATGAGTGGCTTGATCGCTGATGCTAAAACACTTATCGACAAAGCGAGAGTGGAAACACAGGTCCGTGCACGCCTCTGTTGCGCCGTATCGCTCACTCAAACCAATTATAAATCTGCAGGACCACACTCTAAATCTTTATTTATTAGAATTGTTTGTTCTAAATGTGAATGTTTTTTTTTAATTTCTGTTTCTTTGTGCCGACTGCAGAATCACTGGTTCACCTACAACGAGACGATGACGGTAGAGAGCGTGACACAGGCCGTGTCGAACCTGGCTCTGCAGTTCGGAGAGGAGGACGCAGACCCTGGCGCCATGGTAAAGTAAATCTGAGACACAGAGTGTAGATCTGTGAGTCGTGCTATGTGACGACGTGTGGAAAACGACCAGATCTAGATAAAGCCTTCAGCTGATGTGCATCACTACGTTAATAGCAGCGTAGACGTATACAAAAAACGAGCGCCAGCATCCGATCAGATCTGGTCTAATCTGCAAATTTGTATAGCTTAGGCATATAAAGTGCCAGCAAATGTGTGAAAAAAACTTCTTTAATTATAATCTAAAAAAAAATGTACTGTAAGGAGAAAAAATTTGGGTCAGTAACATCAAATTAGCTGTTTCTGATATCAGGATGTATTTTATCCTAAAAAAAAAAAACATCCCTGAGTGCATCTCTGTTTAAGCGTCATATTTTTCAGTTCAACGAGCGAAAACGTCATGGTTTAATTTAAATCTGTTTTATTTATTCCCCGTCCTCAGAGCCGTCCTTTTGGAGTCGCCTTGCTCTTTGGAGGTGTGGATGAAAAAGGACCCCAGCTGTAAGCATCCTCGAGAGCACTTCACACAAATTTACAACATGCGTTACGTTTAAAAATAAATAAATAATAATAATAAATAAAAAAAAATTTTTTTAAGACTATCAGCAGAATAAAACCTGAAGTTTGTCCTCAACATTTGTTTTTCTTTTGTTTCGCAGGTACCACATGGACCCATCAGGGACGTTCGTGCAATGCGATGCCAGGGCGATTGGGTCAGCATCCGAGGGCGCCCAGAGCTCTTTGCAGGAGGTCTACCACAAGGTAGTACATGGCAAATACCCTGTGTTACTCTACACAATTCGAATGAAGCTCATGACACAAAGCGGTCGCTTTTACCTGCAACGGGACACAGAAAATGCAGATTTCTTTCTTTCTTTCTTTTTTTTTTTTTTTTTTTTTAAACAGTGTTCTACATGGGACCTTTTCAATGTTTCTCCTCTTAGAGTGTACTCTGTAAATATTTGTACTCCTCCAATTTAAATATTTAAGTACCTGACAATTAAAATTTGTGTGTGGGGGTTTTTTATTTCTTTTTTTTTCCCCTCTTCTCATCTTTGTCTAGATTCTTGTGTAGTATGCTGCAGTCTTGTGAGTTTTGTTTCTAAATCCAACAGCAGGTTATTTTTAGGACCGGAATTTACCCCGTCACTGTGGAAGTTGGGCTTAGCTCCAAATTATTATTTTTAACTCGCTCCCATCCCGCCCCGTCAACTTTCCGGTTCTTCATAACATCTCCCTGTGACCAACAGATCGACCGCTCACGTTACCCTGCAGTATGATAAACATTCACAGCGAGTTCACGTTTACCATTTACTTCCATATAAATAAATAAATAAAGATTCCTAACAGGATCTGTTCACAGCTGCTTGATTTGTTCTGCCTGGATATCTGGTTTGTGTTAGACAGAGCACTGATTAAAAAGAGAGAGAACAAAAACAATAGATAGCAAATATTATATAATCAGCTGCAAGTCAGGCATACATGACTCAAAGATAACTTTTGAAATTAGTGTTTTCTGTTGTTGATTTATTGCTTGCTTTATTTATTTATTTATTTTTTATTTTATTTTTTTGATCCAGTCCATGACGTTAAAAGAAGCCATTAAGTCTTCCCTCACCATCCTGAAACAGGTTATGGAGGAGAAGCTGAACGCTATCAACATTGAGGTAAAAACATGAGATGACACCCGTTTAGAGCATGAAGGAACGTTTGCACTTCACTTGATCTTTTATACAGCGAATCCGATATGTTACCGTTTCTCTAGTAGCAGCTCGTTTGATCTGCGTCGGCGCAAGACGTAGCTTTCTGGAAGTGTCAGCAAATTTGTAATGGCCTCTAAGTTCAGGAGTTTACACTTGCCTGGTTTTTAGCTTATAACTTCAAATGCGAGGAAGAGAAGAAAGGGGGAAAAAAGGAGAGGCTAACGAGAGGAAGGTCTGTTTATAGCTGCTATAACTTAAGCGAGGACAGGAACCGAGTTGTTTCATGGATGGATTTTCATGAAATGTAACTATAAACTGATAAATTTAAACTGAAAAACACTTCAGCAGTATCAACAGTAATGTCGCTTCGTCACACCACCCACACTTTTCCAAGTGTTTTAATCCCTACATCACGTTTTATGAAGAGGTAGTGTTACCTGTCTTTCATGCGCACTAGCCAGTCCTGTAGTCGTTCTCTGCCAGTCCTGGGATTAGAACTCACAAACTTCCACTCACTAGGACAGAAAGCATGAATTTGCAGCAGCAGTAGGTCAGAGGTCAGGGTTCTGCTTAAAATAAAATGAGTTAAATAAATAACATCCATAACGGTGCAGTTTAGCCAAGGCTGAATTCATGTCTAGGAAAACCCTCGCCCAGACGATTGTTGAGTAATCCCCCACTTGTCTTTACTCCGTAGCTGGCTACAATAGAGCCCAACAAGACGTTCCACATGTACACAAAAGAAGAACTCGAGGAGGTCATCAAGGACATCTAGAGCAGTTCTGCGCTGGCCTGACTGATGTTCTCTGATGTTCTCTGTGCAGACGGATAACAGCGAACCTAACAGCAGCCTGGCTGATTTTTTTTCAGACCGGAATCCACTCTTTATACTGTTTTTTCTTTTTTCTTTTCCTCTGTCAATTCAGGATACACAATTATTTCTACTGTTCTGTTCATGCCACAGAACATCAGTACTTGCAATGGAGTGAAAATAAAAGAAGGGGCGGGGGGGGTATGTTTTTTTGTTACAAATCAATGCGCTAATAAAAAATTGTAGTCAAGAAGAATTGAGTTTTGTGTGAATGTTGTACAAAATGTCGTACTTTATCTAAGTCTATCCCAGTACTTAACCGGAAGAAGAGGAGTCCGGTGGCATAGCAGCCACTTAACACGTCCTGATGCAGCAAAAAGTGACTTGGTTGATCTAGTTCGTAGTGCGTTCGAGTACAACTGGCATGAGGTTTAAAGCCGATTTTATCATATGGTTGTCACACTGTACGAGATCGCAATACACTCTTCACTGAATTCCATCACAGACGTGTCTACTACGTGCCAGATTACACACTGAACGGTATATCTAACAATAGACCTGCGATTAAACGAAAACCTACTAAGTTCAGATTGTCATCAATCAGTGTGATCTGGACTCGTACAGAAAACGTTTGTGCTTCATGATTGACACTACCCTGTGTATAGTTACGTGTCATCCTCTTCAGTCCCTCAGGATTTCCCGATTCTGTGATGACACAAATCAAACTGAAAAGCAATATCTGCAGGAGTTTGCAGTATTTTTTTTCTTCTTCAAAATTACCACAGATTTCTGCAGATTTGGGCCGAAACGCGTCAACGTGCATTCAGCTAAAGCCCTCTTCGGTTCACGTGCGTGGAGCATGCGTACGGCCAAAAGGTCTCATTTAGTAACAAACCACTGCGAGAGGACGTGCAAAACAATTTCGTGTGATTGCGATTTCTTAAATTCAAATAGTTTTCAGAAAAAACAGTGCAAAAGACTCCCTAAATTATGGCGCAAATTTTTTTACAACAAAAAAATCCCTCTGAAATCCTGTACGGACTGTCCATTCTAGAAATTTTACCAAATGTTTTTTGCGCTGCCAGAACTTTGTCATCGGCCGTCCTCGGTTGCAGTGGCACTAAATCGGATGATAAACATGTCATGTTATGTGTTCCCGGACCTCTGTTCTTAGCGCACCACCAAAAATTTTTTATAGATTGTACAATGTATAGCTGGCATGTCTTTTGGATGACTGGTGTTTTGTTTTTGTTTTTTTGTTATTTTAACACAAATGTATAGATGTTTATTAAATGTGTTGACGTCACAAAACAAGTAGCAACGCTTGTGGACCAATCGCACGTGATCTGCAATCACGATATGATTACTTTAGGAAGGCTTTTTAAACCACATAACCCATGGTGTGCGTTTATAAGCAGAACATAGTTGAATATTATATTTTATGCAATAGTTTTGAATCACGATCTTTTTTTGTGGTTTTTCTGCTTTAGAAGAGAAAATCCTACTATTACACTGTTTTAAAACGTAAGTATATCATATTATTTTAACTTTTTTTTTTAAGTCCGTTATGTTATGACCCTTCAATCACAGAATTAATGCCTGATGCCGCAGCAACCAATCAGCGCCCTCAGATACATCACCAGGGGGTGTGGCTAACCTATTTTCTGTCGCGTTAGGCTCATTTAACTTTTCTTCGCAGGTTTAAATCGACACCTGTGCTGTCCAATGAAATCCCGCCGACAATTTCAAGCGGCCAATCGCGTGCGTTAAGGTGCGCGAGTGGGCGGTTTGAATGGGCCAATCAAGCGCGTAGACCCCGCCTTCCTAATTCGAGCCGAACTCGCGCATCAGTAAGCACACGAGACCGCTACGGCTCGCGACACAGCAGATATGTAGTTAGACAGCGGCGGTGTAAACGCGACGCGATGCTCGACGGCTTTTTTTTTTTTTTACAACTTTTCGCAACTTTTAAACACACACTTGAAATAAGTACTAGAGTTTTTTAAATGCTGTCTGGAGTAAATATGAGAGCCGTGTACTGGCCTGTTGCAGTTTTATTGGTTCTAGCGGCACTGTGTGTGGACTTTGAGCATGCGCTGAGTCTCAGTCGGAGAGAAAACGCAGCGCTTTTACACCAATGGAAAACCGGTTTTAACGATTTAGTTGAGGGGAAAGTGAAAAGGAGCGAGGAGTCGGTGGGAGAGTCGTGTCGTTCCCTGCAGGACTATGAAGCCAGGCTGCAGGAGGACACACACACTGTGAGTAGGATTTGCCCTTACGGTTCTGGAGAACTTGCAGTACTGTTGTTTAGGGATAGATGATATGTCAAACGAAATATCGCGATATTTGTCCCCGCGATACGTCTCGGCGATATTTGAGGGCGGGGTTAATGGAAATGGATGGATGTATAAATGCACAGACTCCTGACAATAACCTGATATTGAGTGTTGCATGTAATAAAACTGAACTGATGGAAGGTACTGATGGTCCGTCAGCCCTTTTTTTGGTAATTTAAAAAAAATTATTTTATATATATTTATATTTATTAATTTCCTGTTTCGTTCACTAAAATATGATTGACTTGTTCTGGATCACAAATGTTTCTAAAGTAAACATGGTCCTGTTTTAGTTAGATTTAGAGTGTGTGTGAAATGGCAGACACGCGCTGTGCAAATAAACTCAAAACCCCAGTCACTCATTAACTTCATCCATGACTCTGTAAGGTGTGCTCCTGGTGCAAAAGAAAGTCCGATTCTTTTTAGTTCCTCTGTCCCGTGCCAAGGGGTTTAGTGTTTGCTGAAACCCCAGTGAACGCGAGCGAAAGCCAAAGTCGAGCACCGTGCGTGTGTGTGTGCGTGCGCTGAGGACAGGAAGCCGAACCCGGTTTCACAATTGGCCTGTTAGGTCAAGGTCCCTTTAAATACACTACATGTAAAGATAAATGGGAATCATCCACCTTTCAACCCCCTTCCTTCTGGCCGCAGGTATAGTCTACCCATGTGCAGAAAGGCCAGCGATGGTTGGAGTTTTTTTCCTATGGCTATACGAGCGTTAAACACTGGTGATTTTCTTTGACCCCTTCTCCCCTCCATACCTGTGATTGTTTTTGATGGTTTATATGTAATGTGTTATTTTTTTGTTTTTCTACACACCCACGGTGGAAACAGATTTCCTCTTTGAGGACCAATAAATTATCGATCTATCTATCTATCTCTATCTATCTATCTTGGGTGATCAGTTGGGTTTGATTCTGGATTTAGTGGTCTGTATCATATGTTCATTTTCAAAGTAAAGATGAGGGACACTTCTACAGCTCCTCTGTGCTGTGGAATAGTACAGTTTGTCTCCTTCTCTGTTTATTTGTTCCTGTCTGTCTCTTTGTGTTTTTCTCTGCCCCCCTCTTTCTCTCTCTCTCCCTCTGTTTCTGTGTCTGTCGGTGTGTCTGTTTCTCTCTGTCCATCTGTGTGTCTCTTCTCTCTCTCTCTCTCTCTCTCTCTCTCTCTCTCTCTCTCTGTGTGTGTGTTTCGGTGTCTGTTTCTCTCTGTCCATCTCTCTCCTCTCTCTTTGTCTCTCTCTCCTTGTCTCACCCTCTCTCTCTGTACATGTGTCTCTGTCTGTCTCCCTCTGTCTCCTTCTCACCCTCTGTTTCCTTCTGTATATGTGTCTGTCTCTCTCTGTCTGTCTGTGTCTCCCTCTCTCTTTCCTTGTCTCACCCTCTCTCTCTGTATGTCTCTCTGTCTGTCTGTGTTTTTTTTTTTTCTCTCTCTCTCTCTCTCTCTCTCTCTCTCTCTCTCTGTGTGTTTGTGTCTGTCGGTGTGTGTCTGTGTGTCTGTTTCTCTGTCTATCCCATCTCTCTCTGTGTCTGTCTGTATCTCCCTCTCTCTTTCTCTCCTTGTCTCACCGTCTCTCTCTGTCTGTATCTCTTTCGCTCTCTCTGTCTCTCTCTCTCTGTGTCTGTGTGGCGAATAGATCAATTAAAGTGACATGTAGAGATGAGCGATAGGAAAAATAATTAAACTGCAGTAAATATTTTAGTAAGATGTCTGAACATTTTGACAGTAATTTGTCAGACCCACTTTCTTTTTCCACATCAGAGGAATTTGTGCTGCGTACACCAAGCTGCCAAAAAAACGTCAAACTCGCACAAATTCCCGCTTAGCACAAACGTCGTTGATCAGCCAGGACCCGTCTCCAACGTCTGTCAGATGCGGGTTTTTACAGATACAGATCTACCGGTGTCAGACTTCTACAGATACAGATCTTCTGGAATCAGACGTCCCGGAGTCCGATGTCTTTCCCTCTATGGACATTTCAATCAGTGCCAAAGGAAACTCGTTAATTTCACAATCCACAGCAAAAATGAGCTCTCCAAAGAATGTCTGGATTATCGAACTTTCGATTCCTAACGTTCTCAACACTTTAGGTGTGGTCTGTATGGAACGAATTATGTTAAAACTTGCACAGGAGAACGCCAGAGCATCGAGGTGTCCTGCTGCTCTCCGGGTTTAATAATGGGACCGACAGATGGACGGACAGATGGACGGATTTGAGCAGGCTCTCGGTGCGCACACTCGTCATGTTTGAGGAATTCTTCATACACGCTCAGCACGAAAGGTTCAGGCTGTTGTTGGGGGGTTTTAATTAATTAATTAATTTAGTTAGTTTTCATTTAGCTTTACATAAGGTCCACACATTAACATATTTAAATAAATAAATAAATAAGTATATATAATATATATATATAAAAAATATATATATATATATATATATATATATAATATATAGACAGACAGACGACAAATGTTCAACAATGAATTACTCTGACATTTCACATATCTGTGTAAAAGTCCTCATGGGTTACGTACGTGGCATTCCACATCACCTGAACCCCCCAATACTTCATACAAATGATGTGGGAGGTCTACAGTTCCACCTTTCTGTGTACATTCTCAGTGTAAATTCAGACACCAACCGGACTGCAGTGTTTACATGACTCGCTAATACTAAACAGAATATCACCAAATTCCGATAATGATCAGAATATTGATCACGCGGTCAAGTTTTAATTTAACAGGAAATTTTTATTAAATAGAAAAGTCTCAGTCGTTTCTTATTAAATCTGTAAATTAAGATGCATACGGCTTGATATGTTCAATTAAGACAAAAGTATTGGTACTCTGGAAGGTCAGGAGGCACATTTATTTATTTATTTATTTATTTATTTATTTATTTTTATTCACCATTTAGTTGTCATTTTGCCATGAACTCGTTGCTTTTTATGGAGTTTTGTGGGCGTGGCTAAACATAAATCAGCTCTGCTGTGACCACAGTTCTCAGTAACTCATCCAAATATCTATGAACTAGTCAACATTACCAAACTGTTTGTTTGTAAATCCTTTAGGAGTTTTTACTCTCCATAATACGTTGCGTAACTTTAACTTGGAGAGTTAATTAGCTGACTCGTGCTCTGGACATTTAATCCAAGTAAATATAGTGTGAAATCATGAAAGAAATCACTTGTTGCTTCTTTCTTCTGAAATTTTCATCTATTTCTATCCGTTACACAGTTCTGAGTGGTCAGGGAAAGTGGACAAGCACATGTTAAAATCACTATTTATTCCAGTGGTTGATGTCGGAGACTGTTTTTTTAATTTTTTTGTATTTTTTTTTGTTGTTATTTATTTATTTACTTATTTGAAATTAAAATCTATGCACCGCACCATTTTAAACATCCATCATGAAAGTGTGTAACTATTTTTAAAGTTCTGCTCCTTTTCAAACAGTGGAATTTTATTTATTTTTAGGATTTAACTTTACTGTGTGTGCTTTTGCGGTCGAGCACCTGTCTAAATGTTATTTTCTTTCCAGAGAGAAGCCTGTGGTTTCTGGATTCCTGCTGTTTAAATTTTGTAATAAAATTTTTTTATTATTTTTTTTTAAATGAAGGAAGCCAAAATAACTTTTTGTGCTCGTGGGATACGGGGGAAGGGGGGTGGTTGGAATCATGTTCTGCTGGTGGAAACGGTGTAGTGTAGTGCTTCCAGGAACTGAGAATGTGGAAACGCTGAAGAATGATTGTTTCTAACTTTGACAGAGCGAGAGACAGCGAAATAAGGACAGTCTTACAAGAAGAAAACACTAAAATGTCGTGTGTATTGGCTAGACATGAGATGATATTACAGAGTCTTTCAGGGTTCAGAGCAGAAGAATAATTTAGCAGATATGCCAGAGATTCGATTTGTGGAAGGGGGGGGGGTGCTGGGGTGTGTGTAGCTGTGTGTGTAGCGTGTGTGTAGCTGTGTGTGTAGCTGTGTGTGTAGCTGTGTGTGTGGGGGTAGCTGTGTGTGTGTGTTGTGTGTGGGGGGGTGCTGTGTTGTGTGTGGGGGGTGCTGGGTTGTGTGGGTAGCTGTGTGTGTGTGGGGGGATGCTGGGGTGTGTGGGGGGGTGCTGGGGTGTGTGGGTAGCTGTGTGTGTGTGGGGGGGCTGTGTGGGCTGTGTGTGTGTGTGTTGTGTGTGTGTGTGTGTGTTGGTGTGAGCGTGGGTTGTGTGTAGCTGTGTGTGTGGTGGGTGTGGGGGGTAGGTGTGTGGGGGTACTGGGGTGTGTGGGGTGTAGCTGTGTGTGTGGGGGGGTAGCTGTGTGTGGGTATCTGTGTGTGTGGTGGGAGTGCTGGGGTGTGTGTGGGTAGCTGTGTGGTGTGGGGGTGTGTGTGTGGGTGGGGTGTGGGGGGTGTGGGTAGCTTTGTGTTGGGGTTTGGTAGCTGTGTGTGTGTGGGGGGGTGTGTGTAGCTTGTGTGTGGGGGGTGTGTGGGGTAGCTGTGTGTGTGGGGGGGTGTGTGGGGTAGCTTGTGTGTGTGGGGGGTGGGTAGCTGTGTGTGTGGGCTGTGTGTGTGGGGGGTGTTGGGGGGGTGTGGGTAGCTGTGTTTGGGGGTGCTGGGGTGTGTGGGTAGGTGTGTGTGTGTGTGGTGGGAGGCCGGGGGTGTGTGTGGGTAGCTGTGTGTGTGTTGGTGGGAGCGGTGTGGGGTGGGTGTGGGTAGCTGTGTGTATTGTGTTGGTGGGAGCGCTGGGGTGTGTGTCTGGGGGCTGGGGTTGTGTGGGTAGCTGTGTGTGTGTAGCTGTGTGTGTGGGGGGTGGCTGGTGGGGTGTGTGGGTAGCTTGTGTGTGGGGGTTGTGTGTGTGGGTAGCTGTATGTGTGTGTGTGGGGGGGTGGGGGTGTGTGGGTAGCTGTGTGTGTGTGGGGGGGTGCATGTTGCACCTGTGGATGAAAAGTGTCTGTTCATTCTCTCTCTCTCTCTCTCTCTCTCTCTCTCTCTCTCTGAGGGTTTTTATATTATGTTTGGTTCCTGCAGCCAAACATAACGGGTTATGTTTTAACAAGGTGAGACGGGCGGTGTTATTCACAGCACATAAAACAGAATGTTCTGGAAAAGTATCTCTGGCAGTAGATTTGATGCAGGTGCTGTGAACACGCCGAGTGCACGTGCTGTCGGAGTAACAGGCCGGGTCTGGGCGAGTCGCAGGAAACGGGGAGGTAAAAACCGCTCTGCGTTTGCGAAACATGGAAACTTTTATTCACACTTGGAGTGAGCGCAGCCTCGGCTTTCCACTGCCTTCTCCAAACATGCACTGATTTATTAATTTATTTATTTGCCTTCTATTGCAACAAGTTCATCCGTTTATATGCAAACCTGGAGTGTGTGTGTGTGTGTGTGTGTGTGTGTAAAGGGAGAGAGTTTTAGAGGTTGTGTGTCCTTGGGGGGAACAATCTGGAATTGCAGATATGCTGTGAAGGCTTTTCGGACTGACGGGCCATGTGGCCTGTAAAGGGCAGATGGGGTGTGTGGAGAGGTTTTCTGTGGTGTCCTAATTTGTACTGTGTGTCTTAAACCTCCATTCCATTCATTTTTACTCTCATACTCCCTCATATCTCTCTCTCTCTCTCTCTCATGTCCATCCATTTATCCATCTCTATCTTTTCTTGTCTATTTTCCTATTGGTTGTTCAGTCTGTCCAGTCTCTCAATCTGTTTATCTATTGGTCTGTTTGTCTGTCTGTTTATCGATTTATCTGTCTTGCCCTCTGTCTCTCTGTCTTGCTGTCCCTCTCTCTGTTTATTGACTTCTGCTTTCCATCTGTTTTGTTTGTTAATCGCTGTCTGTTTTTGTCCGTCTACCCGTTTATGTCTTGCCCTCTGTCTGTACACCTGCTAGATAGTTTCTGTCTACCTCTCTGACTCTTTATCGGTCTCTTTGTGTCTTTCAGTCAGTTTATCCGTCGGTCTCTCAGTCAGCCTGTGGATATAATGTTCGACTTTTAACTTGTCTTTCTCTTAGTGTACCTACCTGTCTTGCGCTCTCTCTCTCTCTCTCTCTCTCTCTCTCTCTCTCTCTCTCTGTTTGCTTTTCTATTTGTTAAGGATTCTTTCTTTGTCGGTCTCTCCATCTCTTTATCGACCTGTCTGCCTTCCTGTCTATCCATCAGTCTGTTTTAAATAGACCTCTATTAATCTGTCTTTCTTTCAATTGGTCTGTCTGTCAGTTCACCTTACCTTACAGGCCTGTCGTACCCTCTTTTGTCTATCCATTTGCCTGTTTTTCTGTTTCTCTTTCATCTCTTTGTCTGTCTGTCCGTTAATCTGTTTAAATAAGCATCTATAGGCACCTTCCTTTCTCTCAATCCATTTATCTATTGGTCTGTTTCTCTGTTCGTCAGTCTGTCTGTCTCTCTGTTCGGCTGTCTGTCTGTCAGTTTATCTGTCTGTCTTTCTCTCTCTGTTTTTCACCGTTCATGCCTGTCTGTTTCTGTCATTATCTGCTTATTTCTCTGTCTCTCATGAGTGGATGTTAATGGTTTTTTCCTCAGTGCCTCTTCTTTTCTCAGTGTGTCAGGCAGACAAAAATGTGGTATATTCACACACACACACACACACACACACACACACACAAAAGACATTCCAATGGTGAACCCAGTGGTGAAAAGAAGGAGGGGGTTTTGCTCTTCCTCGGTCTCTCTCTCTCTCTCTCTCTGTCTCTCTCTCTCTCTCTCTCTCACTCACTCACACTTGGGGGGGCCCTGCTGTATTTCAGCGTCTGGTTTTTGGGGATGAAGCGCAGCACTTGTGATGTAAAAATAAAGTTAGCTCTGTATGATTTGCATAAAATAAATCAACAAACAAGTTTTCACTGTCACCATGGTAACTCCACGGTTAATCCTCGCCAGACACTCTGCAATGTGTTATCACAGCGTGAACGATAATTCAAAGTGTGCTGAAGTGTAACCTGTCACTTGAACGCTTTTGTCCCTATGTCTCTTTCAGCGAGTCTTTAATGACGTGTCCGGCTCGGTGTCTCTGGCCTGGGTGGGAGATGGAACCGGGGTGAGTGTTTATGTACCTCTGCCAGCTCGAATCATTCACTTCTGTGACTTCCACAGCGTTCTTCTGCCTACGAAACACCGACCGCGCCTTCAGGAACACTGCCAAGTAGTTTGTCAGAATGCAATGTACTGTTGATGTTTTTACTATTAATCCCTTGATAATAATGACCGTACCTCAGGAGTGCAGTATCCATATTTCATATACAGATTGGGTGTGGAATTAAATCATTAAAGCACTTCAATCATTTAACATGCCCGAGCTTTCACTTAAATCATAACCTTCGGTTCAAAAGGATTGTTCGGGTAAATCGTGTCCCTGTTAGGCCTCTTGGTCCTCATAGCCTGGGGTTTTTATGATGTCGGGTCTAATTTGTTATGAGGACGAGAACCTGCTCGTGTAGCGAAGGGGAAGTCGTTAGTGAAGTGGAGACTTAAGCGTGACCCGAGTGCCCGGGACATGCCGAGACGCAGTACTCTAACCCTTAAAGCTGTTCTCCCTCTCGAGCCGCGAGAGACCCGCTGTCCTCCTGAGCGCGTGTTTGCATTTGGCTTCATGCTCTGAGTCTGTGGTATGTGACCCTTCTGAATCTGCGAAACCCGGGGCGAATCGAATTTCAAATTCTTATCCTTATGCCGCGTTTTCCGGCACCATGCTCGACTCCGTGTCAGGAAGACAACGGACGTCGTTCTTTTAGTCAGCAAAAGATCCAGCTATGAAAATAAAGAATGTTTACGAAGGACCTGTGAGGGTTATTTTATTTTAGTGTGAGGAATTGAGCGATTTCCTTCTCTCTCGTTTTATTGTGGGACGGATTCGGAAAGAGTTTTAGTGGATTAAATAAGTAAAATAGCAATTTGATCGATGTTGGTCCATGTAGAAGAGTGCATGTTGGAGTTCAGCGAAATGAAAAAACAAGTCTTAATGTTGGAAGAACAGTTTTCTAAAAGCCGATATTCTGTCATGTCTGTCTGTTCGACTGAGAAAATAAATCTCTAATAAATGACTCCGTGCACAGCTAACGCCAGACTGCACTCTTCATCTGACCTTCTCCAGAACTGGCTCTCTCTCTCTCTCTCTCTCTCGCTCTCTCGCTCTGTCTCTCATCATCTGTGTTTTTTTCTCTCTCTCTCTCCCTCCCTCCCTCCCCATCTGTCTGTTTTCCCTTCTCTCTCTCTCTCTCTCTCTCTCTCTCCTCACTCTTTCTCACACACAAATCTGGGCTTGGAGTCACACAGTTTTGAGACTAATGACCTCATTCATACAGGTTGGCAGACTGGGGGGGGATCAAGCTGTTCTAGAAATCTAAATGGCCAATCAGTTATTTAATAATAATAATATTGGAATGAAATCAAAATGAATTTTCAGAATGTTTGTCAACCTAATTGGTTTTGTAAAAGTAAAAAAAAAAAAAATGAACACTGTTGTCAAATCAAAAATATAGTGGCAAGTTTTGTCGAATATTTAAAATGATAAAGTACAAGAAAACAATTAAAATTGTAATAAGTAAGTTCTAACTGTAATAAATGTACAAATAAATTCACCATTGTGGTGTGGTCTTGTAAGTGTAGGGTTTTATTTACACAAACGCATGGAGCTTGCTATTCAAATTTTCTTAAGTTTTGGGCCAAGATGCATCATGTGACGTCATCACAAACATGCGTTCACCCATAGCCCTCTAAGGTTCACGTGTGTCGAACAGGAGTACAGCTAAAATGTCTCATTTACCAACAAATATCACTGTGAAAGACCGTGTAAAATGATTTCATTCGATTCAAGTAGTTCTGCAAAAAAATAATAAACAACAACCCTGATTGGTTAAGGTTAGGATGAGGGGTGGGGTTATTATTCATTCCTTATAGTTTAGTTTTCCTACAAAACCCAGCGCATTATTTTGTGTTACTGTGTTTACACTTGTGCTGTGTGTTCCTGTGTGCAGGTGTTGCTGGTCCTCACTACGTATCAGGTTCCGTTGTTCATGTTCCGCTTTAGTGAGCCCAAACTCTACAGGAGGTGTGTGTATGTGTGTGTGTGTGTGTGTGTGTGTGTGTCTAATAATCAAATGATTCAAGGATCCTTTCATTAGCATCGCTCACTAATAATAACCCTGTGTCCCAGTGAAGACCATGGGAAGTCGTTCCAGGACGTCACGTATCTCCTGAACAACACCTTCGTCATGACGCACTTCGGCATTGCCATCGGCCCGGACAACTCCGGAAAGGTGAGGCTGAAACTCCTCGTGACCCTTATGTTCTCTTTGCTCATTCTCCTCTTCACCCAGTAAGAGGGGGAAAAAAAGCATGTGTGAAAGTATTATGCTGTGTTTTATTTATTTATTTATTTTCTCCCCAGGTGATCCTCACAGGTTATGTATCTGAGGGACAAGGTTCGAGAATTTTACGCTCGCTGGATTTTGGAATGAGTTTCACCCCCTTCAACCTGCCCTTCCAAGTGCTGATGCAGATCACCTACAACCCAGTTAACAACAGCGTACTCGCCGTTATTAGCACATTGGTGAGCTCGGGGGAATTGTATCGTCCTTACAGTGTCATTTAAACTGGAGTCTCCAGTATCAGTGGATAAACAGTCACTTATTTTATTTTAATTGATGATTTGGACTTGTTTACTTGTTGTTGATTGGACCCCCCCCATGAGTTTACACTCATGCTCCTTGTTCGTCCTGCAGTATGACCTGTGGCTCTCTAAGGACTTTGGGCTCCACTGGAAGAGGATTCACTATACAGTGTGTCTGGTGAAATGGTAACACACACACATGTACATATGTATAAAGTAAGACAATTCGTAGGATGCAAATCCCATTCCTACATGAGTTTGACTTTGTTCTGCTTACTAGTGTGCAATTTAAGTGTAAATCCACTCCGCCTGAGCTGTTTTTAAAACGAGCTTCCTTTACATTCTATTAGTAGTTTTCAACTGCGGAAATGGACACATATTAACGAAGCGGTGTTCAGTGTCCTGAATCTAAAAGTTTTGTAAAATTTTGTGATGTTCATTCGTGTGTGTGCGTGTGTTTTTTAGGGGGACTGCTGACACTCTGTTTTTCACCACAAACCCAAACGGCTCCTGTAGTGAGTCTTGTTCTCATATTGCCACGAAAAATGTCAAATGTGTCTAAATACACAGCTGCTTATTGTTTGTCCCTGTTCTTATAATGTGTGTGTGTTGTACTGTAAGGTGAAAGGGGTGCGCTGGAGTTGAGGAAAACCTCAGATTTCGGCCGGAGCTTTAAGACTATCGGGAGCAGGATTTACTCGTTTGGTCTGGGCGGCCGCTTTCTATTCGCTTCAGTCATGGCTGCCACGGTACGTGTGTGTGTGTGTGTGTGTGTGTGTGTGTGTGTGTGGTGGGGCAAGTCTCTGTCACGTTTTGCTGTAATTCCAAGGATATTATGGTTTAACAAGATACTACATTTTTGTTGTATTTTCATTCTCTCTCTCTCTCTCTCTCTCTCTCTCTCTCTCTGTGTGTATCAGAGTTCGATGCGCATGATTCACGTGTCTGTGGATCAGGGTGAGGTTTGGGACATGGCCCAGCTGCCGGACGTGGGACATGAACAGTTTTACTCCATACTCTCTGCCAACGACGACATGGTTTTCATGCATGTGGATGAACCTGGTGGTCAGTTTTGTGTGTGTGTGGACGTGCATTTGCGATTGGTCCTGAAGCTAGTAAGATTAAACCGTGTCATTAAAGTCCTCATTGTGTTCTTATTCATCTCCCATTTTTCTGACAATATTATACTACCTACATTATTTATTGTATGAGAAGATTGAAACCTGTATTGTGTCCTGACCTGGATAATGTCTTGGCTGCACCTGAGGTTTAAATTTGATTGATAACTAGAGGTTGTCGATTGCGTCTCTCTCTCTCTCTCTCTCTCTCTCTCTCTCTCTCTCTCTCTCTCTCGTCCTCTCCAGACTCAGGGATGGGCACGATCTACGTGTCTGATTACCGAGGCATCGTCTTCTCCAAGTCCCTCGAGCGTCATCTTTACACGTCCACAGGTGGCGAGACCGACTTCACTGTCGTCAGCTCGCTCAGGGGTGTCTACATGACCAGCGTGCTGGCTCACGGTACACACACTCGCGCACACACGCACATATCTCCAGTCTGGAATGAACTTCAATCACCCCTACCTTGGACAAAAGAACATAACGTTTAATGAAAGTAGCATGCGCTTATTGGACGTTATTAATCATTACTTTTAGTTATAGCTTAAAAATAGTCTGTTACTTGTTTTAAACTGTTCTTATGAAATTCTCCATTTAGCTAATATCTTAAAACGCTTTATCTACACTAGCTTTCGGTCTTTCTTGTATCAGATGTGCTGGTTTATCTGCTGTGTGCTCTTCCAAAAAGCTCTGCAACAGGAGATTGTGTGTGTACTGGTGAGTCCTGATGTGTGATATAAGCTGGTGTGTGTTGGTCTGTGCAGATGGTTCTGTTCAGACCGTGGTAACGTTCAATCAGGGAGGAAATTGGATGCCTCTGAAGAAACCTTGGAACGCAGAGTGTGACTCCACTGCAAAGGATCCGGACATGGTGAGAGCCCTTTTATACAAACACGCACACGTGCAGACACTGCAGATCTAGTTTAGGTGGTTCACGTTAGGTCAATTTAGGCTTGCACCAACAGCGGGAACGAGGTCCGTGAAGGTCCTTGCCAGTGAAGAGTCCATTTTGCATATGTAGTTCTAAGAGGGCTATTTAGGGAGAATATATACTGCCGGACACATATTTGTAAATTAGTCGGATTGAAGTCATGCCTCCTTCCTTAATGATACTGTACGTGAGTGTCCTACCAGGAACATCGATGGGATACAGATGCACAGTGCCAGAGGAAATTCATGATGAAACGCTGCTAATTAATGAACGATACTAGTATTAGATCTGCGTGTGCTATTAAGCATTTGATTCATACAGAGATGCCTGAATTCATTCTGTCAGCATTTAACTTGCCTTCGCAAGGACTGATTAGGAGTGGAAGAGTCTTAAATCATAGCGTCATGCAAACCTGGACTCTTTATAGCTACAAGGCTAGGATTGTGCATTTATTCAGCAGTCAGAGCTGGTTAGTCTGTGATCTTGCATGGAGGAAATGGTAAATTGTGTGGGATGTACTCTGTTTGTGTGTTGCTATAGTGCAGTCTCCATATTCACGCCTCCTACAGCACCTCGATGAGGCTCACCGTGCCAATGCTGCCGCTGACCGAACCTAGCGCTGTTGGTCTCATCCTTGCTCATGGTACACACACACACGCACACACTTGCAGATTTCTATCTGTAAACCACCTACTATATATTCTGGACTATGGAAAATCTTTATCCATGTTGCTTTGTTGTTCAGTTGCAATATTGTACCACACATTTTAATGTATGGCCAGGAAATGCACTCATTTTCATGATTTAACATACTGTCCATAATAAATAGTCATCTGAGATGAGTTAGTGTGTACCAAATATTAGTACATTTAATCGAGTATCCCGAAGGTACCCGGATGGCCTAGGATTTCTACTAGAATTTTCAGAGTGTGGATCTGTGGACACCGTTTCAGCTAATATTGCTCGTAAACTCGCATGGGGGGGAGGAGGAGCTTTGTGAAGGGTCGCTTCGCTGAATGCGCGCACGTGTTTTCGAGAGGTGTAAATGAAATGTGTACAAATATATCAAGGGAGTGATCAATTATATACAACCCCAATTCTGAAAAAGTTGGAACAGTGAGGAAAATGCAAAAACAAACAAAAAAAACCCTACAGAGTATTTTAAAATTCAGTTGTGGGTTTTTTTTGTTTTGTTTTTTTTTTACTTTGTGAATTTTATTGCTTCTTGAAAATATACACTCATTTCAAATCTGACTACTGTAGCACGCTTCCAAAAAAATAAAAAGTTACACAGTGCTAAACTGTTGACTGTTTAGCACTGTGTAACATCAACTTTTCTTTTAATAACACTTATTAAGCATTTGGATGCTGGTTGAAGATACCAGTTTGTTACGTTTAGCAAGAGGAATTTTCCCCCGTTCATACATTATGCATTCCTTCATAATGCTCATTCTCAATAGGAGATGGGTCAGGTCTGCAGCAGGCCATGCTAGCACCTGCACTCTCTGCTTATGCAACCATGCACTTGTAATCCGGGCAGAATGTGCCTTGGCGTTGTCCTGCTCTGGATGGCAGCATATGTTGCTCCAAAATGTGTATATATACTGCTGCATTAATGGTGTCTTCACAGATGTGCAAGTTACCCATACCCCCCACCCCCAATACCATGATGGACGCTGGCTTTAGGACCTGACTCTGATAATAGCTTGGATGGTCCTTTTCCTCTTTGGCTCGAAGAACACGACAGCTGTTTTGTCCAAAAACTATTTGAAAGATCGACTCGTCGGACCACAAAACACGACTCCACTGAGCTACTGTCCATCTCAGATGAGACCGAGTCCTTCTGGACAGTGTTGATGTACGGCTTCTGCTTTGCATAGTGAAGCCTTAACTTGCATCTGTGGATCCATCCATTACAGACTCATGACTGTTACCGTGACGTCTGAGGGATCGGAGAAGTGGTTTTCGGCCTCGCCCTTTACGCACCGAGATTTGACCGGATTCCTTGAATCTTTTAATTATACTGGGCAGTGTAGAAGGTGAAATGCCCGAAATCCTACCGATGTGACTTTGGGGAATGTTGTTCTCAAAGTGTTGGATTATTCGTTGACTTATCTGTTGGCAGATCGGCAAGCCTCAACCCATCCTTACTCTTGAAGGACTAGGCCTTTTTTTGGAGGCTCTTTATATACTATGATTAGACGATTACCTCACTTGTCACATCACTATTAGTCCTAAATTGCCCCTGTCCCAACTTTTTGGGAACGTGTTGCATGCATCAATTTCAAAATAAATGTTTATCTTAAAAACAAAAAACAAAAAAACCTATGCAGTTGATTTAGGTAAAACAGCAAATACCTTGCCTTTATTTTGTTGTTGTTTAAATACCAGTCAAAGTACATTTACATATCACTTCTCTTTGTTTTTGTTTGAATTCTCCACTCTGTCCCAACTGTTTCTGAATTTGGGGTTGTAGTATAAATTATAAGGAATAACGAATGAAGAAAAGCTGAAATGCAACGAGGAGTTTGTTTACGGTGACGGTGTTCTCTTCCGTTACGTGACGTGTTTGTATGTCTTTTAGTACATGGTACAAGTAGACGAATTGAGATGCAGGACTTGAGATGGTGCAGATCTTTGCTCTAGCTCTTAAATAGACTTTGAATGAACCTTTCCTCCTCAGGCAGCGTGGGGGACGCCGTGTCCATCATGTCTCCTGACGTTTACGTGTCTGGTGACGGCGGGTACACGTGGGCGCGGGCGCTCAAAGGACCGCACCATTATGCCATCCTGGACTCAGGAGGACTGCTGGTGGCCGTGGAACACAATCCCGTCCAGCCCATCTCGCAGATCAAGTGAGTCCTGAAGCATAAACTCGGTGGAAGAAATAACCCAAAACCTAAAAAGACATATTATTTTGGAATAAACCACGAAGGACCTGTTCTTGTTCTTAAACAATGAAAAAGACCGGAGTCTTAACATTGACCCTCGTTCATAAAATCTATGGATATGCAAATTGTAAACCCCACATGCCCCGTCCCTTTCTTCTGCTTCTACCCACCCATTTCATTTCATGGGCTGTATTTGCATACTGGAACATGATTGGCTCTTGTAGTTTATGACGCAGTAACATTTGCATGTTGTGTTGAACGCTGACTCAGACTTTCTTTTGAGAGGTTTTCATTTTGTCCGGTCTGTGTGCTTCAATGAATTCTCCTGAAAGTGATCTAACAATGAAAGTGCACGTTTTATTCAATTTAGAGAAGCCCGAAGCACAGAAGGACAGACGCAAGCACAGTCGCATGAGGAAGAGACTCGGCAGAGTTACTAAGCGTTATTTATCTGTGGTGGCGGCGGCTGTGTTGAAGTCGCTCAGCAGTGTGTCGCAGCCGGAGACGATACGGTTTGCTCGGACTAACAGGAGCTCTTTGTTCGCAGTTGACAGTTTGCAGAGCTCTGGTTCAAAGGAAGCACTGATGTTAATTCACACTGTGAGGAAAATAGGGCAGAACACGTTTAGTTGCCTCTCACTGACTGGAAAATATCAGTATTTCTGTCTGTCTGTGCGAATTCGGCACTAACTCGGCAGACAGTTTTATAGTGCTCTGGTTTTCATTTTTAAATTGCTGGTGATTAATATGGCACAAACAACTAATTCATTTTCTATTGATGTTGGTTGTTGTGTTTTCTGTGCACATTTTTCCCCACCATGACCCTTTAATTTATTTGACTGAAACTTGGTTAAATGGACGAAAGCGAGTCAATATTACATGATTCTAAATGGACTGCATCGTAATAAACATTTTTATTAAAATACTAAAACGCAGAGTTAGTTTTTTTTTTTTTTTTCAACTGTAGATTAATACAGAATTAAATATGTATCAGTTCTGAAAGTAATGTGTGTTCTCGCCTAGATCTTGGCTGAAAATTGGAGCTAAGAGTAAACCTTGTGCTGTTTTTTTTTTTTTTTAATTATTAAACTGTGTATATGTATGTGTGTGTGTATGTATATAATATTTATTTATTTAATATATATTCTTTTGGCCATTGTATTTTCTTGCCACTATCTCCATTCAACTTCTAAACTGCATTTCTGATTTTATTTTAATCGAACTGAACTCTTACCCTGCTCTTGTTCAACTGGGTTTTTTTTTTTTTTTAACATTATTATATATTAATATTTTTTTTTGCTTTTTTTTCCCGCCTTTTTTCCACTGTCAGGTTCTCTACAGACGAGGGCCAGTGTTGGCATGTATATAACTTCACAGACACGCCACTGTACTTCACGGGTTTGGCTTCGGAGCCTGGAGCTCAGTCCATGACCCTCAGCCTGTGGGGTTTCAGACAACCGGTGTTCAGCCAACACTTAGTGTCCATGACTATAGACTTCCACCAGCTGCTCTCCAGAAACTGTGAGTGTATGCGAGAGCGTCTGGTCTGTGTGTGTGTTGTGTGTGTGTGTGTGTGTGTGTGTGTGTGTGTGTGTGTGTGTGTGTAAGAGAGATTTATCATCACTGCAGGACTGCAGAAGAATACTCCGCATATGTGTGAATACATGCACAATGCCATGTACATATGTGACCAAACTAAAAGAATTGTCTAAACTCTAGAAGAAAGTGTCCTATTATGAATGTCACACAACCGTGAACATACAGTATTAAGTGCTCTTATAATATCTCATAATACTTTTTCCCTGAAGGGGAATTTTTAGTTGTGCTTTACTAAATTATTGAAATATTTAGAGGCTGTGATTAATCTAGTGAACACACGGCTTTGCAGTCTAGTGTGTCTGTGTTTATAGTATTTCTGAATGCTTTAAATTCCTCACTCATCCTTGACTCGCCTGTGCTCGCTCTCTCGTTCGCTTTGTCTCTCCCTGCAGGCGGTGAGGAGGATTACGTGCAGTGGCTCGCCCACTCCGATAACACCGGCAACCCGAACGATGGTTGTGTTCTGGGATATAAAGAAACGTATTTACGGCTACGCAAAGATTCGGCGTGCCGAAACGGGAGGGATTTTGTCATCACAAAGCAGCCCACACCATGTCCCTGCACTCTGGATGACTTCCAGTGGTGAGAGTTGGTTTAGATTGAAGTTTAGAAACGTTTCGTATGGTTGGTTTTTGGGGGGGGGTCATAAACACTTTTTTTTATAAATACATAAACTTGCATAAAGGCAACGTTGAAAAATCACTGGGGTCCATGGAATTTTTAGAATTGTGATGGTAAATAAATTGATTAATGAAATGGGTAATAAATAAACAAATGAAACTGGTAAAACAGGAATCATTACTGAAGGAAAGGCATGAGGGAGACTGCTGAGTCTGGTCTGTATAATGCCTCTCCTCTTCCACTCCCCAACCCCAGGCTTTTTTTTTTTTCTTCTCAATCCTGCAGTGATTTTGGTTACTACCGTGCCGTGAACAGCTCTGAGTGTGTGGAACAGCCGGAGCTGAAGGGCCACTTGCTCGAGTTCTGTCTGCATGGCCGTAAAGAGCAGCTCCAGACCAGCGGGTACTGCATAGTCTGCCATTCATTATTGTTTTATTATTTGTTTGAACATTAAATGTTCCGTGTATGAGACAGAAAGCATCAGTACCTCGTCAGTGACACTGTTAATGTTATGTGCTATATCCCAACGTCTTTCCGATGGCATACTGAAAATGACGAGTGGAAATCTATTACTCGTATATCAAGGCAGATTGGGTTCATGGATTTTATGAAATCATTCATGATTTTTTTTTTTTATAAAGGGTTTCAAGTAATGCTCAAATGAGTTCCTGCCACGTTTCCTCCAAAATACCAAATGGATAAGTTGTAACCCTGTTCTCCAAACCAAAACAAACCAACCACTCAACACTTCATTTGTCCTTTTGTCTAATTTGTACTTTGATGGGACAAATGTGTGCTCATTCTATCTACTTTGAGTTTCTCCACCAAATGCTCTTTAAGGGGGAAAATGATGGAGTAAATAATCCACTCATCACGATTGTTAATGATCGGCTGTGTAAAATCTACAGTCTGGATGAGAGCAAGAAATCAGCCTCACTTTTTATTTTATTTTTTTCCTTTTTTTTCTGTCCAACCCTTTTGCCGTTTTTCTTACGTTCGTTGTTTTTTCCTCATGCTTTTTGCTGTGCGGTACAGTTACAGGAAGATCCCAGGAGACCGGTGTGAGGGAGGCACGCAGCCGGAGAGGAAACTGATCGACCTGAGCAAGAAGTGTGTCAGTAACCTGCTTAGTCCAGAGCTTCTGGTGAGAGATCTGTACTTTTTAATGCTAATCAGTGTTAACTGGAATTTGGACACAAGTTCAAGCTAAATGTCTAGGTGAGCTTATCCGATGCCTGTTTCTCAGTCAGAGTCTCAGTCAGGAAGCTTGGCTCCTGTAGTGTCCGTCATCATCCTGGTTCTGCTCATCTGTGCCGTGGCTGGGGTCCTACTCATCAAGAAGTATGTGTGTGGTGGAAGGTAAGATCTGACTGAATTATATAATGTGAGTGGAATTGAGTTGTATTGTCATCAGTTTGATATTGACACGTGTGTGTGTGTGTGTGTGTGTGTGCACATGTGTTAGGTTCCTGGTGCACCGTTATTCTGAGATGCAGAGGCATGTGGAGGCTAATCCCATTGAAGGTGTGGACGACGTGGACGCTCCAGAGGAAGACAAGACGCATTACAATGAGGACTCAGACGAGGTATCAACACCAACACTGTTTTGAGCTGTATTACATTTTTAACATAACTATTCTGAAGACGTGTTTGTGTTTCTGTAGGACCTTCTGGCTGGAAATTGAAGCAGGAATTTCTCAGGTAGTGTCCTTAAGCTTACCAGTGAGTAACTGGAATTCCCTCTTCGGTACCCTCTTTGTGTGTGTGCGATCAGTAATGTTCGATTATTTACGTGTCTTCATTCTCTGATTGGTGACAGGTGAACATTAAACCCCATGTGGAGATAGTGACAGCCCGGACCAGTTTACTGAAGGATGAGGAAACGAAAGTGTAGACTTTTTTTCAAATAAATTGGTTCCAGCCACTGGACAGGCGGCAGTTGGACGTGGGTTTTCTTTTTGGACGCTTCTTTATTTTCCTCTGTGTTTCTTCTTCGGCAGACTGCTTCACTGGTTGTAGTTTGACAGTTTGTTTTCTAGAAAGTCCGATTTTTGAAAAATTTTCATTCCTTTAAGACTTAAGGATTGTAATGGTTATGGTGTACTGAAAAACCCTGAATTTTGTTAAATGCAAACTGTTATAGGGACAGAGACAAAAAACATTATAAGCTTGTGAGGACCTTAGACTTTTGATTGACACACCAGTGCCATTTTTATACAGTATTTCTTTTTTATATATAAGAATTCAGCCTGAGTAATTAAAGCAGTATTTTAAAGCAATAACAGTTCATTAAGCTAAAGTTCAAGGAGTGTGTTCGTTTGTACAGGCTAGATAACAAGCTAAATGGACATGCTGTGCAACGATAGCATTTGCATTGCTTCTAGTTCTTTCCCTGTTACTTCCTTGGATGAAGGTACTTTCATACCTGCACTGTGGGTTTTTACTGATGACCCACTAAGCTCATTTTATTGTAAAATAAGCTAAGAGGTTCTAAGCAGTTGTGCACTAGCAAAATAAAATAATTTTTTGTATGATTTTGTAGTAAGTAATACACTAGGCGAAATGAATGATAAGGGAGTTGGAGAACGTATGTTTTTACTACTCAAAGGTATAATTACTTTTCATAGCAATAATTAATCTAACGAGTATTTGTCTAATCTTAACTACGACACGGTGTGTGATGTGTAAACCTGACCGTATTGGGCAACAATGCAATGTATGTAAGTAATTAGCTCGATAAAGGGCCACTTTTATTTCAGATTTTATGCCAGTCGGGAAGTAAACCCACAAGGCCAGTCGGTGTAAGACTACGATCGATTTGAGTGCACAGATTTGTCAGGAGGGCGTCTGCCCAAATAAGATGTGAATACAGTACGTTTTATGGTACTGATTTTTTAATAATGCACGTCTCAGGGGCCCCGGGTTTTCACCTTCAGCTTCAAAATGTGATGAGAAAAACCTTGAGTGAGTTTCGGTGTTTGGTCGCTGGATGGATTTGTCAGTATTCGGTATTTTTAATGCTACTGGGGTAATTCAGAGAATTTACAGCATCTGTCTTTGAATGTAAGGGGAATAAACACGACGTTGTAATTCCAGTGCTGTAAATAAGATGTGTACAGATAAGCTACTGTTCTTAACTACATTTCTTATGTCTGACGTCTCAATACAAGTCTCGGAAACCCATTAAATATATAAAGACTTGATTGAAAAGATTTTGTTGTTGGTTGTTGTCCCCCCTCCCCCCCAATCAGAATAAAGAATTTAAAACCCCGATACCGTTGTGGGTTTTCTTTGTGTGAGCATAGAGCACTTGGGGATATTTAACAAACCGAACACAAATTAGAGTTTATGGTGTATCTACTTGTGTGTGACTTTTGTGTGAAACAAATTACTGTGAATTGGTTATCAAATCCACCAAATAAGGAGCGATTGACAATGGGCTGTTGAATTATTAGAAAATAACTAAATAAGTGTGCATTTATTGTCTAATAATTCAACGAACCGGAGTCAATTATTCCTTACTTATTTCTGGAAAATCTCAATTTTCTGTCGATTTGTTTGTTGTTAAATGTGTGTGCCATGGTGGTTATTTCAGTTAACTGCAAAGGGATCTGGAACTGTAATGCGGTCAAGACCTGACTGGAACTACTTTAGCTGCCCGTTCACTGAAAAATCGTTGCACACCTCGGAACATCTGTCAGCCAATCAGAATCGAGAATTCAGCAGCGCTGTGGTATACGCAACTGTAAATGGCCGATGTTACAGCAGCTATAAAAATTCATTTCCTCATCTGCTTCTCTTTTGCCATGTTGTAGAGAAACCTGTGTTCTGAAGATATCTGACAACTTAAAATTACACCGTCAACTCGAACTCCTTGCCTAAATGTCTAACAATCTTTCCATCTATATCCATCCATCCATTTTTTTATTCCGCTTATCCTACAGGGTCGTAGGGAACCTGGAGCCTGTCACAGGGAGCATGGGGCACAATCACATACACGTTCACACACTACAGACACTTTGGACACGCCAGTGAGCCGACCGTGCATGTCTTTGTACTGGGGAGGAAACCGGAGTACCCGGAGGAAACCCCCAGACAAACACCGGGGGAATCGAGTCCTCAACCCTGGAGGTGTGAGGCGAACATGCTAACTGCTAAACCAACAATTACACAAGGATTTTATTTTACTCACGTTGTTTATTATTATTTTACACTATCCCTCTTTTCACAGCTTAACAGACGTATGAAATCTTTTACAAAATTGTATGAGTTTTCGATACATGAGGATGTCCTTTGTTTGCTTTCTTTTTGGGATAAGTGTGTTTTCCATTCATGTTTACTTGATGGTCTTTATTTGTAGTTACACACTAGCTGAGTTTACATGGACAACAATAATCCACTCTTAACCCGATTAACAATCCACCATGTAAACGGCAATTTTTACTTGCCTTAATGTAATTGGTATACTCGAATTAAGCTCTAATCGAATTAAGACAGGTGGAGTACTCCTGTTTTAGTCGCATTATGGACGTGTATTACAGACATATAGATAGATACTTTACTGATCCCCAAGGGGAATTCAAGAGGGTTTTTTTTTTTTTTTTTTTTTTACACACCTTAATCACATTATGAACGTCGTGTGAGAGTTTTCACCGCATTTTGCGACAGGACCCGATCACACACGGCAGCGCAACCGTGGCGTATAAGAGAATTCGGCAATTCGGCTGCGTTCCAAACCGCATACTTTCCTAAACTACTATAGCCCTGTAGTGGTGAAAAATACATGTATCTCGGCTACTATATAGACGATAAGTGCACGGTTTGAGACGCAACCCACGGCTTCAAGCAGTTGACTATTTGCACGTACAGCATGACTAATAATTAACTGCACTTCAAGCGTTCGTAATAAATAAATAAATAAACAAACAAACAAACACCCAAAACTGTATATCGCCCCATAACGAAGACCAACTGTATGTTAATACGTGAGATTCTGGAGGGACGTCGGACGTAATGACGTGTGCTGTTAATCGAACTATGTTCTAGAACATGTAAAACGGAACATGACAGGAGTATTCTAAAAGCGACTCATTTTCAGACTGGGCGCCATTTTGCCGCGCTGTGTTCCTGTGCGCGAGAGAGTTGTGATTGGGCTCCGCGCGCCGCCGTTGGATCCAATCAGTGGTGATAATAGCGGGAGGACGGTGAGTGTGGGCGGCGCTGAGAGGGGATGGGACTCGGTAACAGAAGGCGATTGGTGTGCGTCCGACCAACCAAAAGACTACAGTAATTATAAACAGGAGTTTAAGAGGCACGGTCCGTGTGCGTGTTAACCCGGACGGTGTAATTCTCACAGATTAATTGGACCGAGTTAGCTGAGAAGCTAACCGCTATAAAGAGGCTTAGCTAGCGTAGCTAACCGAACCGTCGGTGTCTTTGTGTAAAAAAATTAATACATAGTTAGCGTTTGTTTCTCAAACCAGAAGTTAAAACATGTCCCCTTCGTGTGGATGAAAGTTATTCATCCTGGCATGTTATTTACTGGCCTTAATAACTGGCATGTTATTTACTGGTTTTAACAATAACTTCGTTATAACGTTATACCGCGTTTACTAAACGAGCGGACATGGCCGTATCCCAAATGCGTAAACTTGAGTTTCTAGGGCACTAAACAGCGCGTAGGGCGTCGTCGCGTGGGGTGCATTTGTAGGGTGCGTGTGAAGGGGTGCGAGGAGCCGTTTGGGATACGACTCGTGACTCCCAACAGTGCAAACGCGCCAATTCATTCCAACTTGTTGTACGCCGTAACCATGGAAATGAGTTTTATTTCTTTATTTTTTTCTTTAATTATCTTGTAGTTAAGGCGCAATGTGTCATTTATTAAACTTATTCATGTAGGGTAGGGCAATAATCGCAACACTAGGCTTGTAATATTGTTCATGTGGTGAAAAGTTTATTTATATCCATGTTCTGCTTGAACTAAAATGACCAGGCCAAATAGAAAAAATGTCGCTTGAATGCAAATGATATCAATCATGATTATTATTGAATCGAAGGCTCATACATTTATATTTACATGTACATTTATTCATTTAGCAGACGCTTTTATCCAAAGGGACTTCATAAGATGAGCAGCTTTATATCAGAGCTCATGTGATATCGATGTCACCTAGAATATACCCTGAATTACACCCCATAGCACAGCTATGTATTTTGAGAAAAGGGGCGGGACCAGCAGGGGGACACACTGGACTGGGTACCATAACATCGCAGGACACGATCTCACACATTCACACACTGCTGACAATTTGGAAATGCCAATCAGCGTACGATGCATGAATCCAGACTGGTGGAGGAAACCCCCGAAGAACGGGGAGAACGTGCGCTAACGTAGAGCGGAAGCGGGATTCGAACCCTCAACGCACGAACCACTAAGCCACCGTGCCCCTCTGAGTGCCTGACTAGAATGTGGATTTTGTGCAAAATGTCCCACTAAACTAAATCCTTCTCTCTGTACTCGTACCTGTTTCCTCTGTTTGTGTTCCCGCAGTGTAGTGTGGAGCCTTGTTTCTGAATAGACACTGAGCATGGAGCAGTTCGCCGAGACGATGAGCGGCGGAGAGCAGATCGTGGTGCAGGCGTCCAGTGGAGCGGTGCAGCAGCAGGTACGAGATCTGCCTCTGAATGCATGGGAGTGGGTGCGGTACTACTGATGACTGGTTGCTGCAGGCCACTGTGTGTTTGTGCGTGTGTGCGTGAGAAGAGCGTGGTGTTTATAACCGCACGGCTTCGTTCTCTGTGGTCCAGAGCACAGTAACTGCAGTGCAGCTGCAGGCCAATGGCCAGGTGGATGCAGGTGCGGGCCAGCAGGTTCAGACGCTCCAGGTAGTGGTATTCTCTCTCCGGCTCGTCAGCTGTCTGCATGTCCTCGCGACTACATAAACAACTTTTCCCCGAAATCGCACGATTACAGATGATCATCCGTAAAATAACCCCCATTGCTCTTCTCTTTGAAGGTGGAAGGGCAGCCTTTAATGGTGCAGGTCAGCGGGGGTCAGCTCATCACCCCTTCCGGGCAGCCCATAATGGTACAGGCCATGCCGGGAGGACAGGCGCAGACGATCATGCAGCCGGTGACGGGCTCGCAGGGTCTTCAGCAGGTGAGCCAGAGTGTGTGTTTATTAACACATTAATAATAACAGTAATAATGTCTGGCTGTGTGTGGTATAAAGTATCAAATAAAGAATTTAAATAGTAGACACCAACCGTTAGTCCCAGCATCCGAGTAATAGTTGATAATTGTGCTGATTTGTTTGTTTGTTTGTTTGTTTGTTTTTGTCATGCGTCTCTGATAGATCCAGCTCGTACAGCCGGGACAGATTCAGCTCTCAGGAGGTCAGCAGGCTCAGACGGACGAGGGTCAGACCATCCTGTACCTGCCGGTCAACGCCGATGGAACCATCCTCCAGCAGGGTAAACACAAAAAACCACACTCTGGTCACAACTGTGATGTTACAGAAAGTGTGTGTGAGCTCTGAGGGAGTCTTCTGATGGAGTTTGTTCTCTTCAGGCATGATCACTATTCCGGCTGGCAGTTTAGCAGGAGGTCAGATCATCCAGGCGGGTTCAAACACGAGCGGCATCGGGGGTCAGGGCACGGTGAATGTTGCTGTTCCCGTCACAGGAAACATGGTCAACGCTGGAGGAATGGTCATGGTGGGTCACTCACGGGCTGAGGTTTGCCCAGGTTTACCGGCATTCATCAACAGCATGCAGGACCGATATCTTTCTGACGTTATATGTCGTAGAAATTTATTCACTTAATCACACGCGTTTCTGTCGTGGTGCTTCAAGCAGGATCGTCGGCTGATAGTAGGCCGTAGTAGCTAGTGGATTTTTAATAAAGAAAATTCGTTAGACTCAAACAAATCGTATATAGAACGTCAAATAAAGTTAAAAGTCGTTAATCATTTGAGAGCCACATCAACGATAACAAGCTACTTATATTTGTAGACGAAGTTGGCTGAGAGTTCGTCTGCCATTTTGTTTTGGGTTTTTTTGAGCTGAGGAATTGCGGTGCATTGTGGGATGTTTTTTTAGGGAGCACTGGTAGGATTTTGTGATTGCGACGGCTCTTAAAATGGCCGACTCCCTGATCAGTGCCTGGGCTACTGAACTAGGGATCTGATTGAGACACGCACACGTGATTACCTCTAATGCGCTTTCATATATAATTCGCCAATCTGTTAAATCTGTTTTTTGTTTATTTTTGAAAGAAAATGGGCCGTGTGTAAAATGTGGTACCGCTCGTGTATTTATCAGATGGTCCAAAGCGGTGGCTCTGTCCCGACCATGCAGCGGATCCCTCTCCCCGGCGCAGAGATGCTGGAGCAGGAGCCGGTCTACGTCAACCCCAAGCAGTACCACCGCATCCTGAAGAGACGCCAGGCCCGCGCCAAGCTGGAGGCCGAGGGCAAGATCCCCAAAATGAGGAGGGTGAGTTAAATACACAAAACTCGCAGATATAATGGATTTACTTTCTGTGAGAAATGTTTATATGTTCCAGTAATGAGGTTCAGCCTGTAAAGATGTGGTGTGTGGTTATTGATTTTTTTAGAGTGTGTTAAACCTGTATTAGTCGCATCATTTAAATAAAAACATTATACAAACGTGACTCTCAATATTGCCTGATTAATTTTTTCTGTTTCAGATTATTGTTTGTATCATTTTTTTTCATTCTGGATGTTAGCTCCACCTCAGCTCCGCCCCTTTTTCTTAAACAACCACCCCCCCTTTAAGGTTGGAGGAACATCCTAAGAGTTAGTGATGGTGTGTGTGTGTGTGTGTGTGTGTGTGTGTTAACCTGATCTATTCTCATTGTCCTAGAAATACCTGCACGAGTCTCGTCATCGGCACGCCATGGCGCGGAAGCGTGGTGATGGCGGGCGCTTCTTTTCAGGGAAGGAGAAGGACGAGCTGGACGTGCAGGTGAGCGGGTGTCTACAGATCAATCCCAGCACTGATTGGACTGCCTTCTCAGCCCCGCCCCCTGGGATAACTATCGCAGGCTTTTAAGCAATACATGTTCACCTTTGCCAGCCAAAGAAGACTGCGCACATGCACGCGCTTGTGTGTGTGATAATCCTTTCAGGCTTTTTCACATGCATGCATCGTTTATTATTGCTGAGAATGTGTGGCTCGATGCTGGAACTGTAGAATAATCCGAATTTCCCTAAAACGCTGCAGCAGCCGTGGAATATTTGAAGTGGGACGTTTGTTAATAAGTGCTTTTGTGTATTTGGTTGGATCTGAGCAGTGACTGGACGATGCTGTGATATACACACCTCTTAGATAAGAAGTGTGATTAACTAATAATAATAATAATTATTATAATTATGTAATAAATACATAGTAAATATGTCCAGCACTTTATCCTTACGGTCACTGTTTCAGAGCCAAAACCCAACTCATCCGCCTGTATGGCACTGTACTGTACGGTGTGTGTGTGTGGTCAGTAATGTTCGATTATTTACGTGTCTTCATTCTCTGATTGGTGACAGGTGAACATTAAACCCCGTGTGGAGATAGTGACAGCCCGGACCAGTTTACTGAAGGATGAGGAAACGAAAGTGTAGCCTTTTTTTCAAATAAATTGGTTCCAGCCACTGGACAGGCGGCAGTTGGAGGGTTTTTGTGCCGAGGGTTTTCTTTTTGGTTGCTGGTTGTAGTTTGACAGTTTGTTTTCTAGAAAGCCAGTTTTTTGAGAAATTTTCATTCCTTTAAGACTTAAGGATTGTAATGGTTATGGTGTAGGGTTTCACTTTAATGTAAATATTAGTAATAACATGATATCACAGAGCTTAAAGGACTAGTTTACCCTAACGTGTAATTACAACAAATACAAATTTCTAAATGTTTCCCTGTACTGAGAAAAAACTCAAAAGTTTCAGCGTAAAGGTGTAAAGATTAAATATATATAAAGAACGTAGTTCAGGTCGCATTACGTCTTCCTGTATCCATGTGGCATGAGACTCTCAGAACTAACTCTGATCGTTTTCTAATTCTTCCTTCTCATAAAGGACTGAATAATTCCTGACTAAACTTTTATTGACGCACCAGCAACTGCCCTTAGACTTCCATTTATAAGTGAGTTTGGCATAAACAAGCTTTCTGTTACTTTCTCGGTGCAGGGGTGGGGGGGATTCAGTGAAAAACCCTGAATTATTTTGTTAAATGCAAACTGTTATAGGAACAGATAATATATATGAAAATATAACATGAGCTTGTGAGGACCTTAGACTTTTGATTGACACACCAGTGCCACTTTTTATACATGTATTTCTTTTTTATATATAAGAATTCAGCCTGAGTAATTAAAGCAGTATTTTAAAGCAATAACAGTTCATTAAGCTAAAATTTAAAAATATTTTTTGTATGATTTTGTAGTAAGTAATACACTAGGCGAAATGAATGATAAGGGAGTTTGAGAACGCATGTTTTTACTACTCAAAGGTATAATTACTTTTCATAGCAATAATTAATCTAACGAGTATTTGTCTAATCTTAACTACGACACGGTGTGTGATGTGTAAACCTGACAGTATTGGGCAACAATGCAATGTATGTATGTAAGTAATTAGCTCGATAAAGGGCCACTTTTATTTCAGATTTTATGCCAGTCGGGAAATAAACCCACAAGGCCAGTCGGTGTAAGACTACGATCGATTTGAGTGCACAGATTTGTCAGGAGGGCGTCTGTGTCACAGCTCAGTCCAACCTGGACTCCAGTTCCCAGAATCCAACACAAGCGCGCATGCGTTCGAGATCACCGGAATTCTGATTTGCAACACTTGTGACTAGCCTTCGGCGTCCACTGGTATTTAAGTAGTCACATTCCTATTTCAGGTTGCGATGTATACGCTCCATAACATATGTTAGCTGCGATACCAAGCTTTCCTTATTCTGTGAATTCATCTGGTTGGTTTCGACTTCCCACTTTGTTTAAGACTACGCTTCTGGATTATCCTCATGATTCTGTATTAGCTGGTTTATCTCGACAATCTGCCTGTTTACGATCACGTCTCTGAAATACCCGCATATCTGAACATTACGCGTTTCCACCCGACTATCTGGGTGATTACCTCTACATCTCTGGAATACCCCTTACATCGTGCATTACTGTCTAACTCGGACTGTTCCTGCCCTCATGTCTCGGCTCCTTTTCACGAAAATTTACCCCCTCCGAACGGAATTATGATATGGAGGACAGAGAACTTTTAGCCTTGAAGATGGCGTTCGAAGAGTGGAGACACTGGCTGGAGGAGTCAACTCATCCTTTCATGGTGTTTACGGATCACAAGAATCTAGAATATCTCCGAACTGCGAAGAGGATGAATGCACGCCAATCTAGATGGAGCCTGTTCTTTACCCGGTTCAATTTTATGGTTTCCTACCGTCCCGGATCCAAGAATACCAAGGCTGATGCCTTCTCTCGTCGTGAGCCCACAGATAATGTTCCAAATCAGGAGGACCCGTGATCAACCCGACCTGCATTCTCAACGCTGTAGAATGGAATTTTAACCAGGAGTTAGAGAAGATGCCCACAGTCTGCATTCCGGCTAACTGCCCGCCAGAAAAATTATTTGTACCAGAAAGACACAGAACTAATATGATCACATGGGCCCATTCGGTCCAAGGGAGTGGGCACCCCGGGGCACAAGGAACTTATCAGATCCTGCTAGCACGATACTGGTGGCCGAAGATGAGCACAATACTGGTGGCCGAAAATGGAGCGAGACATCCGAACTACAGTGGTCTCATGCTCAACGTGTGCCCAGGCCAAAGTTCCCAGGACACTGCCAGTAGGAAAGCTGAAGCCCTTACCTACGCCTGAAAGACCATGGTCGCATCTCGCTATCAATTTTGTCACGGACCTGCCCGTTTCCCAGGGGAACACAGCAATCCTAGTAGTAGTAGACAGGCTCTCGAAGTCCGTCCGTTTCATTCCTGTACCCACGATACCCACCGCCTTCGCTACTGCCAACCTGATCTTTCAACGTGTGTTCCATTACTTTGGCATCCCTGAAGAGATTGTCTGCGACCCTCGCCCCCAGTTCACCTCTCGGGTATGGACGTGTTTCATGGAGAAATTAGGGGTGACAGTGAATCTCATGTCCGGCTATCACCCCCAAGCCAACGGCCAGGCCGAGAGGGTTAATCAGGAACTGGGGCGTTTCCTGCGGACCTTCTGCGCTCGTACTCCAGAGGATTGGAGCTCCTTTATACCTTGGGCTGAGTATGCGCAGAATACCCTCCAACACCCAGCCACCAAACTCACACCGTTCCAGTGCGTGCTCGGGTACCAGCCCCCACTGTTCCCATGGAACGCTACTCCTACGGCAGCCCCAGCCGTTGACCGGTGGTTCGAACATAGTGAGCAGGTCTGGGCAGCCACCCATCAACGCCTCGAAGCCATCTCAGAGAGGTATAAATGCCAGGCAGATCGCCGATGTAGAGACCACCCTAACTACAAACCTGGCGATAGAGTGTGGCTCTCAACTAAAGATATGAAACAACATCACAGCTGCAGTAAACTAACCCTTCGATATGCCGGCCCTTACCAGATCCTCCGACAGATCAATGAAGTCACCTACCGCTTGAAGATGCCTCCGCATAGTCGTATATCCCGTCATTCCATGTGTCCCGTCTAAAGCCAGTGGTGGAAGGTCCCCTAGCACAGGAACTACTGGCAACCAGTCCGCCTTCTCCACTCCAGATCGAGGGACAACCAGCTTACCAGGTCAGTAGGATTCTGAAATCGCGATGAAGAAAACGAGGATTGGAGTATTTGTTCGAGTGGGAGGGATATGGCCCGGAGGAACAATGTTGGGTTCCACGTCAGGATATCCTAGATCCGAAACCCGTAATACCCTGGCCCAAGACCCCGAGGAAGACCAAGAGGGGCAAGGGCTCTTATCACAGCTCAGTCCGACCAGGGATTCTGGTTCCCAGAATCCAACACGAGCGCGCATTCGCTCAACCCCGTCCGACCTGGACTCCAGTTCCCAGAATCCAACACAAGCGTGCATATGTTCAAGATCACTGGAATTCTGATTCGCAACACCTGTGATTAGCCTTCGGCGTCAACTGGTATTTAAGTAGTCACATTCATATTTCAGGTTGCGAAGTATACGCTCCATAACATATGTTAGCTGCGATACCAAGCTTTCCTTATTCTGTGAATTCATCTGGTTGGTTTCGACTTCCCACTTTGTTTAAGACTACGCTTCTGGATTATCCTCATGATTCTGTATTAGCTGGTTTATCTCGACAATCTGCCTGTTTACGATCACGTCTCTGAAATACCCGCATATCTGAACATTACGCGTTTCCACCCGACTGTCTGGGTGATTACCTCTACTTCTCTGGAACACCGTTATTGAGATTCAGTATCTGTTCATGCCTGCATCTCTGAATACCCCTCACATCGTGCATTACTGTCTAACTCGGACTGTTCCTGCCCTCACGTCTCGGCTCCTGCGCTTGCGTCCTCCTCCACCCGTGTGACAGGCTGCCGAAATAAGATGTGAATACAGTACGTTTTATGGTACTGATTTTTTAATAATGCACGTCTCAGGGGCCCCGGGTTTTCACCTTCAGCTTCAAAATGTGATGAGATAAACCTTGAGTGAGTTTCGGTGTTTGGTCGCTGGATGGATTTGTCAGTATTCTGTATTTTTAATGCTACTGGCGTAATTCAGAGAATTTACAGCATCTGTCTTTGAATGTAAGGGGAATAAACACGACGTAATTCCAGTGCTGTAAATAAGATGTGTACAGATAAGCTACTGTTCGTAACTACATTTCTTATGTCTGACGTCTCAATACAAGTCTCGGAAACCCATTAAATATGTAAAGACTTGATTGAGAAGATTTTGTTGTCTTTATTTGTTGTTGGGTTGTTGTCCCCCCTCCCCCCCAATCAGAATAAAGAATTTAAAACCCCGATACCATTGTGGGTTTTCTTTGTGTGAGCATAGAGCACTTGGGGATATTTAACAAACCGAACACAAATTAGAGTTTATGGTATATCCACTTGTGTGTGACTTTTACAACAAATTACTGTGAATTGGTTATCAAATCCACCAAATAAGGAGCGATTGACAATGGGCTGTTGAATTATTAGAAAATAACTAAATAAGTGTGCATTTATTGTCTAATAATTCAACGAACCGGAGTCAATTATTCCTTACTTATTTCTGGAAAATCTCAATTTTCTGTCAATTTGTTTGTTACAGCAGCTATAAAAATTCATTTCCTCATCTGCTTCTCTTTTGCCATGTTGTAGAGAAACCTGTGTTCTGAAGATATCTGACAACTTAAAAGTACACCGTCAACTCGAACTCCTTGCCTAAATGTCTAACAATCTTTCCATCTATATCCATCCATCCATTTTTTATTCCGCTTATCCTACAGGGTCGTAGGGAACTTGGAGCCTGTCACAGGGAGCATGGGGCACAATCACATACACGTTCACACACTACAGACACTTTGGACACGCCAGTGAGCCGACCGTGCATGTCTTTGTACTCGGGATGAAACCAGAGTACCCGGAGGAAAGCCCCAGACACACACCGGGGGAATCGAGTCCTCAACCCTGGAGGTGTGAGGCGAACATGCTAACTGCTAAACCAACAATTACACAAGGATTTTATTTTACTCAGGTTGTTTATTAATTATTATTTTATACTATCCCTCTTTTCACAGCTTAACAGACATCTTTTACAAAATTGTATGAGTTTTCGATACATGAGGATGTCCTTTGTTTGCTTTCTTTTTGGGATAAGTGTGTTTTCCATTCATGTTTACTTCATGGTCTTTATTTGTAGTTACACACTGAGTAATTTATGTTTACTGATATTATATTAAAGGTGTTTTTTGTAAATTAAAAATTAAAAAAAGAGACTGAGAGACTGATCCCCCCTTCTCTCTGCACGAGAGAGTTGTGATTGGGCTCCGCGCGCCGCCGTTGGATCCAATCAGTGGTGATAATAGCGGGAGGACGGTGAGTGTGGGCGGCGCTGAGAGGGGATGGGATTCGGTAACAGATCGCGATTGGTGTGCGTCCGACCAACCAAAAGACTACAGTAATTATAAACAGGAGTTTAAGAGGCACGGTCCGTGTGCGTGTTAACCCGGACGGTGTAATTCTCACAGATGAATTGGACCGAGTTAGCCGAGAAGCTAACCGCTATAAAGAGGCTTAGCTAGCGTAGCTAACCGAACCGTCGGTGTCTTTGTGTCAAAAATAAATACACAGTTAGCGTCTGTTTCCCAAACCAGAAGTTAAAACATGTCCCCTTCGTGTGGATGAAAGTTATCCATCCTGGCATGTTCTTCCAAAAGCATACATAATTTATCCACTGGCCTAAATAACGTTAGAAGACGCGTTTTAACGATAACTTCGTTGTAACGTCGTTATACTGCATTTATTAAACCAGCGGACATGGCCGTATCCCAAATGCGTAAACTTAAGTTGCTAGGGCACTAAACAGAGCGTTGGGCGTCGCCGCGTGGGGTGCATTTGTAGGGTGCGTGTGAAGGGAGCGAGGAGCCGTTTGGGATACGACCCGTGACTCCCAACAGTGCAAACGAGCCAGTTCATTCCAAGCTGTTGTACGCGGTAACCATGGAAATAAGGAGTTTATTTATTTATTGTTTTCTTTAATTATCTTGTATTTAAGGCACAATGTGTTTTTTTGCAATGCATTTATTAAACTTATTCATGTAGGGTAGGGCATTAATCGCAACACTAGGCTTGTAATATTGTTCATGTGGTGAAAAGTTTATTTATATCCATGTTCTGGCTCCATGTTCTGCTTGAACTAAAATGACCAGGCCAAATAGAAAAAAATGTCGCTTGAATGCAAATGATATCAATCATGATTATTATTGAATCGAAGGCTCATACATTTATATTTACATGTACATTTATTCATTTAGCAGACGCTTTTATCCAAAGGGACTTCATAAGATGAGCAGCTTTATATCAGAGCTCATGTGATATCGATGTCACCTAGAATATACCCTGAATTACACCCCATAGCACAGCTATGTATTTTGAGAAAAGGGGCGGGACCAGCAGGGGGACACACTGGACTGGGTACCATAACATCGCAGGACACGATCTCACACATTCACACACTGCTGACAATTTGGAAATGCCAATCAGCGTACGATGCATGAATCCAGACTGGTGGAGGAAACCCCCGAAGAACGGGGAGAACGTGCGCTAACGTAGAGCGGAAGCGGGATTCGAACCCTCAACGCACGAACCACTAAGCCACCGTGCCCCTCTGAGTGCCTGACTAGAATGTGGATTTTGTGCAAAATGTCCCACTAAACTAAATCCTTCTCTCTGTACTCGTACCTGTTTCCTCTGTTTGTGTTCCCGCAGTGTAGTGTGGAGCCTTGTTTCTGAATAGACTCTGAGCATGGAGCAGTTCGCCGAGACGATGAGCGGCGGAGAGCAGATCGTGGTGCAGGCGTCCGGTGGAGCAGTGCAGCAGCAGGTACGAGATCTGCCTCTGAATGCATGGGAGTGGGTGCGGTACTACTGATGACTGGTTGCTGCAGGCCACTGTGTGTTTGTGGGTGTGTGCGTGAGAAGAGCGTGGTGTTTATAACCGCACGGCTTCGTTCTCTGTGGTCCAGAGCACAGTGACTGCAGTGCAGCTGCAGGCCGATGGCCAGGTGGATGCAGGTGCGGGCCAGCAGGTTCAGACGCTCCAGGTAGTGGTATTCTCTCTCCGACTCGTCAGCTGTCTGCATGTCCTCGCGACTACATAAACAACTTTTCCCCGAAATCGCACGATTACAGATGATCATCCGTAAAATAACCCCCATTGCTCTTCTCTTTGAAGGTGGAAGGGCAGCCTTTAATGGTGCAGGTCAGCGGGGGTCAGCTCATCACCCCTTCCGGGCAGCCCATAATGGTACAGGCCATGCCGGGAGGACAGGCGCAGACGATCATGCAGCCGGTGACGGGCTCGCAGGGTCTTCAGCAGGTGAGCCAGAGTGTGTGTTTATTAACACATTAATAATAACAGTAATAATGTCTGGCTGTGTGTGGTATAAAGTATCAAATAAAGAATTTAAATAGTAGACACCAACCGTTAGTCCCAGCATCCGAGTAATAGTTGATAATTGTGCTGATTTGTTTGTTTGTTTGTTTTTTGTCATGCGTCTCTGATAGATCCAGCTCGTACAGCCGGGACAGATTCAGCTCTCAGGAGGTCAGCAGGCTCAGACGGACGAGGGTCAGACCATCCTGTACCTGCCGGTCAACGCCGATGGAACCATCCTCCAGCAGGGTAACACAACAAAACCACACTCTGGTCACAACTGTGATGTTACAGAAAGTGTGTGTGAGCTCTGAGGGAGTCTTCTGATGGAGTTTGTTCTCTTCAGGCATGATCACTATTCCGGCTGGCAGTTTAGCAGGAGGTCAGATCATCCAGGCGGGTTCAAACACGAGCGGCATCGGGGGTCAGGGCACGGTGAATGTTGCTGTTCCCGTCACAGGAAACATGGTCAACGCTGGAGGAATGGTCATGGTGGGTCACTCACGGGCTGAGGTTTGCCCAGGTTTACCGGCATTCATCAACAGCATGCAGGACCGATATCTTTCTGACGTTATATGTCGTATAAATTTATTCACTTAATCACACGCGTTTCTGTCGTGGTGCTTCAAGCAGGATCGTCGGCTGATAGTAGGCCGTAGTAGCTAGTGGATTTTTAATAAAGAAAAATCGTTAGACTCAAACAAATCGTATATAGAACGTCAAATAAAGTTAAAAGTCGTTAATCATTTGAGAGCCACATCAACGATAACAAGCTACTTATATTTGTAGACGAAGTTGGCTGAGAGTTCGTCTGCCATTTTGTTTTGGGTTTTTTTGAGCTGAGGAATTGCGGTGCATTGTGGGATGTTTTTTAGGGAGCACTGGTAGGATTTTGTGATTGCGGCGACTCTTAAGTGACGCGACTCCTGATCAGTGCCTGGGCTACTGAACTAGGGATCTGATAGAGACACGCACACGTGATTACCTCTAATGCGCTTTCATATATAATTCGCCAATCTGTTAAATCTGTTTTTTGTTTATTTTTGAAAGAACATGGGCCGTGTGTAAAATGTGGTACCGCTCGTGTATTTATCAGATGGTCCAAAGCGGTGGCTCTGTCCCGACCATGCAGCGGATCCCTCTCCCCGGCGCAGAGATGCTGGAGCAGGAGCCGGTTACGTCAACCCCAAGCAGTACCACCGCATCCTGAAGAGACGCCAGGCTCGCGCCAAGCTGGAGGCCGAGGCAAGATCCCCCAAAATGAGGAGGGTGAGTTAAATACACAAAACTCGCAAGATATAATGGATTTACTTTCTGTGAGAAATGTTTATATGTTCCAGTAATGAGGTTCAGCCTGGAAAGATGTGGTGTGTGGTTTTATTGATTTTTTAGAGTGTGTTAAACCTGTATTAGTCGCATCATTTAAATAAAAACATAATACAAACGTGACTCTCAATATTGCCTGATTAATTTTTTGTTTCAGATTATTGTTTGTATCATTTTTTTTCATTCTGGATGTTAGCTCCACCTCAGCTCCGCCCCTTTTTCTTAAACAACCACCCCCCCTTTAAGGTTGGAGGAACATCCTAAGAGTTAGTGATGGTGTGTGTGTGTGTGTGTGTGTGTGTGTGTGTGTGTGTGTGTGTGTTAACCTGATTTATTCTCATTGTCCTAGAAATACCTGCACGAGTCTCGTCATCGGCACGCCATGGCGCGGAAGCGTGGTGATGGCGGGCGCTTCTTTTCAGGGAAGAAGGACGAGCTGGACGTGCAGGTGAGCGGGTGTCTACAGATCAATCCCAGCACTGATTGGACTGCCTTCTCAGCCCCGCCCCCTGGGATAACTATCGCAGGCTTTTAAGCAATACATGTTCACCTTTGCCAGCCAAAGAAGACTGCGCACATGCGCGTGCTTGTGTGTGTGATAATCCTTTCAGGCTTTTTCACATGCATGCATCGTTTATTATTGCTGAGAATGTGTGGCTCGATGCTGGAACTGTAGAATAATCCGAATTTCCCTAAAACGCTGCAGCAGCCGTGGAATATTTGAAGTGGGACGTTTGTTAATAAGTGCTTTTGTGTATTTGGTTGGATCTGAGCAGTGACTGGACGATGCTGTGATATACACACCTCTTAGATAAGAAGTGTGATTAACTAATAATAATAATAATTATTATAATTATGTAATAAATACATAGTAAATATGTCCAGCACTTTATCCTTACGGTCACTGTTTCAGAGCCAAAACCCAACTCATCCGCCTGTATGGCACTGTACTGTACGGTGTGTGTGTGGTCAGTAATGTTCGATTATTTACGTGTCTTCATTCTCTGATTGGTGACAGGTGAACATTAAACCCCGTGTGGAGATAGTGACAGCCCGGACCAGTTTACTGAAGGATGAGGAAACGAAAGTGTAGCCTTTTTTTCAAATAAATTGGTTCCAGCCACTGGACAGGCGGCAGTTGGAGGGTTTTTGTGCCGAGGGTTTTCTTTTTGGACGCCTCTTTATTTTCCTCTGTGTGTTTCTTCTTCGGCAGACTGCTTCACTGGTTGTAGTTTGACAGTTTGTTTTCTAGAAAGTCAGTTTTTTGAGAAATTTTCATTCCTTTAAGACTTAAGGATTGTAATGGTTATGGTGTAGGGTTTCACTTTAATGTAAATATTAGTAATAACATGATATCACAGAGCTTAAAGGACTAGTTTACCCTAACGTGTAATTACAACAAATACAAATTTCTAAATGTTTCCCTGTACTGAGAAAAAACTCAAAAGTTTCAGCGTAAAGGTGTAAAGATTAAATATATATAAAGAACGTAGTTCAGGTCGCATTACGTCTTCCTGTATCCATGTGGCATGAGACTCTCAGAACTAACTCTGATCGTTTTCTAATTCTTCCTTCTCATAAAGGACTGAATAATTCCTGACTAAACTTTTAATTGACGCCCAACAGCTACCCTAGACTTCCATTTATAAGTGAGTTTGGCATAAACAAGCTTTCTGTTACTTTCTCGGTGCAGGGGTGGGGGGGATTCAGTGAAAAACCCTGAATTATTTTGTTAAATGCAAACTGTTATAGGGACAGATAATATATATGAAAATATAACATGAGCTTGTGAGGACCTTAGACTTTTGATTGACACACCAGTGCCATTTTTATACATGTATTTCTTTTTTATATATACGAATTCAGCCTGAGTAATTAAAGCAGTATTTTAAAGCAATAACAGTTCATTAAGCTAAAATTTAAAAATATTTTTTGTATGATTTTGTAGTAAGTAATACACTAGGCGAAATGAATGATAAGGGAGTTGGAGAACGTATGTTTTTACTACTCAAAGGTATAATTACTTTTCATAGCAATAATTAATCTAACGAGTATTTGTCTAATCTTAACTACGACACGGTGTGTGATGTGTAAACCTGACAGTATTGGGCAACAATGCAATGTATGTATGTAAGTAATTAGCTCGATAAAGGGCCACTTTTATTTCAGATTTTATGCCAGTCGGGAAATAAACCCACAAGGCCAGTCGGTGTAAGACTACGATCGATTTGAGTGCACAGATTTGTCAGGAGGGCGTCTGCCCAAATAAGATGTGAATACAGTACGTTTTATGGTACTGATTTTTTAATAATGCACGTCTCAGGGGCCCCGGGTTTTCACCTTCAGCTTCAAAATGTGATGAGAAAAACCTTGAGTGAGTTTCGGTGTTTGGTCGCTGGATGGATTTGTCAGTATTCGGTATTTTTAATGCTACTGGGGTAATTCAGAGAATTTACAGCATCTGTCTTTGAATGTAAGGGGAATAAACACGACGTTGTAATTCCAGTGCTGTAAATAAGATGTGTACAGATAAGCTACTGTTCTTAACTACATTTCTTATGTCTGACGTCTCAATACAAGTCTCGGAAACCCATTAAATATATAAAGACTTGATTGAAAAGATTTTGTTGTTGGTTGTTGTCCCCCCTCCCCCCCAATCAGCATAAAGAATTTAAAACCCCGATACCGTTGTGGGTTTTCTTTGTGTGAGCATAGAGCACTTGGGGATATTTAACAAACCGAACACAAATTAGAGTTTATGGTGTATCTACTTGTGTGTGACTTTTTGTGTAAACAAATTACTGTGAATTGGTTATCAAATCCACCAAATAAGGAGCGATTGACAATGGGCTGTTGAATTATTAGAAAATAACTAAATAAGTGTGCATTTATTGTCTAATAATTCAACGAACCGGAGTCAATTATTCCTTACTTATTTCTGGAAAATCTCAATTTTCTGTCGATTTGTTTGTTGTTAAATGTGTGTGCCATGGTGGTTATTTCAGTTAACTGCAAAGGGATCTGGAACTGTAATGCGGTCAAGACCTGACTGGAACTACTTTAGCTGCCCGTTCACTGAAAAATCGTTGCACACCTCGGAACATCTGTCAGCCAATCAGAATCGAGAATTCAGCAGCGCTGTGGTATACGCAACTGTAAATGGCCGATGTTACAGCAGCTATAAAAATTCATTTCCTCATCTGCTTCTCTTTGTGCCACATTTGTAAAAGAAACCTGTGTTCTGAAGATATCTGACAACTTAAAATTACACCGTCCGCTCGAACTCCTTGCCTAAATGTCTAACAATCTTTCCATCTATATCCATCCATCCATTTTTTTATTCCGCTTATCCTACAGGGTCATAGGGAACCTGGAGCCTGTCACAGGGAGCATGGGGCACAATCACATACACGTTCACACACTACAGACACTTTGGACACGCCAGTCAGCCGACCGTGCATGTCTTTGTACTCGGGAGGAAACCGGAGTACTGGAATAAAGTTGGCACACAACCAGTCTGTAAACTGTTCATCTAGGTGTCCAGTCTGAGACACACCTCTTAGATTTTTGATATTTATTAAAATAAACGATTAAGTCATATATAAATATTGTACCCCGCCTTGTGCCGAAACTTCCTGGGATAGGCTCCAGGTTCCCCGCGACCCTGTAGAAGGAATAAGCGGTTGAAGATGGATGGATGGATGGATTTTTTAACTGCATGGGCTCATACACAAAATATACCATAATTTAAAGCTCAATAATAAGTCAATTTACACGTGCTGTAGATAAAGTGGCAGTTTAATAAATGATTTGAATAAAGGTGTGTATAAAAATAAATATAGCTTTCATGGTCATATTTAATACTCTTATATTTGATTTATTCCGCTGTATTTCAGTGGGGTCAGAATGTAATATTTACATGGAATTTTCTCCAGATTTTAAAATACTATAACTTTAGGAAAGCCTGTCATTTATTTATTCACTTATTTTAAGGCCGTGCTGCATAATAATGTTGGCCACACAAAATATTGACACTTTGGGCCCAATTTGGACATTTTCACTTAGGGGTGTACTCACTTTTGTGAGCTCCTGTATGTTATATATTATATATGTATTTATATATATATATATATATATATATATATATATATATATATATATATATATATATATATATATAGAGAGAGAGAGAGAGAGAGAGAGAGAGAGAGAGAGAGAGAGAGAGAGAGAGAGTATGGGCCCATGCAGTAATAAAATACATGACAATATTTATATATGATTTAATAGTTTATTTTGATAAATATTAGAAATCTAAGAGGTGTGCATCATAGATGAACACTTTACAGTTGGTTATATGACTGTAAGCCATTCCCTTCAAATACTATTGAAGTTAGAATCGTGTTTAACAATGTCGTATGTAACTTTAGAGACGGTCCCTTAATTTCCTCATTTCCGGGAATATCGAACATCACACACACTTTATTCCAGTACCTGGAGAAAATCCGCGCGCGCACACCGGGGGGAATTGAACCCTCAACCCTGTGTGTGTGTGTGTGTGTGTGCGTGCGTGTGCGTGTGGCGGACGTGCTGACTGCTAAGCCAGCAATTACACAAGGATTTTTTTTTATTTTACTCCGGTTATTTATTAATTATTATTTTATACTATCTCTCTCTACACAGTTTAACAGACATCTTTTACAAAATTGTATGAGTTTTCGAGACATGAGGATGTCCTTTGTTTGCTTTCTATGTTGGGGATAAGTGTTTTTCCATCCACGTTTACTTGACGGTCTTTATTTGTAGTAACACACTTAGCAGTTTATGTTCTACTGATATTGTAAAGGTGTTTGTTGGGGTTTTTTGTCAAAAAAAGAATCAAATCTCCTGCGTGTGTGTTTGTGTGAGAGAGAGAGGGAGAGACACACCCACACGGAGCTCTACTGAACCCCGCCCAGCTCCCCCCTTTCGCCCCGCCCCCTTTTTAGACTGGGCGCCATTTTGCCGCGCTGTGTTCCTGTGCGCGAGAGAGTTGTGATTGGGCTCTGCGCGCCGCCATTGGAGCCAATCAGCGGTGATAATAGCGGGAAGACGGTGAGTGCGCGCGGCGCTGAGAGGGGATGGGACTCGGTAACAGATGGCGATTGGTGTGCGTCCGACCAACCAAAAGACTAAAATAATTATAAACAGGAATTTAAGGGGCACGGTCCGTGTGCGTGTTAACCCGGACGGTGTAATTCTCACAGATGAATTGGACCGAGTTAGCCGAGAAGCTAACCGCTATAAAGAGGCCTAGCTAGCGTAGCTAACCTAACCGTCGGTGTCTTTGTGTAAAAAATAAATACACAGTTAGCGTCTGTTTCTCAAAACAGAAGTTAAAATATGTCCCCTTCGTGTGGATGAAAGTTATTCATCCTGGCATGTTCTTCCAAAAGCATACAGAATTTATTTACTGGCCTAAATAACGTTATAAGACGCGTTTTAACAATAACTTCGTTGTAACGTCGTTATACTGCATTTACTAAACCAGCGGACATGGCCGTATACCGAATGCGTACACTTGAGTTGCTAGGGCACTAAAAAGAGCGTAGGGCGTCGTCGCTTGGGGTGCACTTGTAGGGGGCGTGTGAAGGGAGCGAGGAGCCGTTTGGGATACGGCCCGTGACTCCCAACAGTGCACACGAGCCAATTCATTCCACGCTTCTTGTACGCCGTAACTATGGAAATAAGGAGTTTATTTATTTTTTCCTTCTTTTCTCTAATTATATTGTATTTAAGGCGCAATGTATCATTTATTAAACTTATTCATCGCGACACTAGGCAAAAAGTTTATTTCTATCCATGTTCTGCAAAATGTCGCTTGAATGCACGTGATATCAATCATGATGATTATGCGCATAAGATGATAGTTCTTTTATATCAGAGTTCATGTGATGTATCGAAGAATTGACCCTGAATTACACCCTTTTGGCACAGCTATGTATTTTGAGAAAAGGGGCGGGACCAGCAGGGGGACACACTGGACTGGGTACCATAACATCGCAGGACACGATCTCACACATTCACACACTGCTGACAATTTGGAAATGCCAATCAGCGTACGATGCATGAATCCAGACTAGTGGAGGAAACCCTCAAAGAACGGCGAGAACGTGGGGAGAACGTGCGCTAACGCAGGGCGGAAGCTTCGAACCCACAACGCACTAAGCCACCGTGCCCCTCTGAGTGCCTGACTAGAATGTGGATTTTGTGCAAAATGTCCCACTAAACTAAATCCTTCTCTCTGTACTCGTACCTGTTTCCTCTGTTTGTGTTCCCGCAGTGTAGTGTGGAGCCTTGTTTCTGAATAGACTCTGAGCATGGAGCAGTTCGCCGAGACGATGAGCGGCGGAGAGCAGATCGTGGTGCAGGCGTCCGGTGGAGCGGTGCAGCAGCAGGTACGAGATCTGCCTCTGAATGCATGGGAGTGGGTGCGGTACTACTGATGACTGGTTGCTGCAGGCCACTGTGTGTTTGTGGGTGTGTGTGTGAGAAGAGCGTGGTGTTTATAACCGCACGGCTTCGTTCTCTGTGGTCCAGAGCACAGTGACTGCAGTGCAGCTGCAGGCCGATGGCCAGGTGGATGCAGGTGCGGGCCAGCAGGTTCAGACGCTCCAGGTAGTGGTATTCTCTCTCCGGCTCGTCAGCTGTCTGCATGTCCTCGTGACTACATAAACAACTTTTCCCCGAAATCGCACGATTACAGATGATCATCCGTACGTTAAATCCGTGCAGTCACGTGCGTGTGCAGCCGTGCCTTCTTTGTTCATTTCATGTGTTTGTTTAACTGTTTGGTGCATTCATGTTACTCTGCATGATGATATCATGACATACAGCCGTTAAAACGTTGGACAAATATCGTTCTCCGGCGCATGTGTTTGCTGTTAAGTGTACAAATGTGTGTGAGCGTGTTCGTACTCGATGTTTGTCTTGCAGACTCCTGTATATGTTCTGCATGATGTCGTCTTGATCTGGACTGTGAGAGCACAGAGAGACCCGTGGCACAGAAAAAAAAGAAAAGTAAAATAACCCTCATTGCTCTTCTCTTTGAAGGTTCAAGGGCAGCCTTTAATGGTGCAGGTCAGTGGGGGTCAGCTCATCACCCCTTCCGGGCAGCCCATAATGGTACAGACCATGCCGGGAGGACAGGCGCAGACGATCATGCAGCTACCGGTGACGGGCTCGCAGGGTCTTCAGCAGGTGAGCCAGAGTGTGTGTTTATTAACACATTAATAATAACAGTAATAATGTCTGGCTGTGTGTGGTATAAAGTATCAAATAAAGAATTTAAATACTAGACTCCAATCATTAGTCCCAGCATCCCGAGTTGATAATTGTGCAGATTTTGTTTTTTGTCATGCGTCTCTGATAGATCCAGCTCGTACAGCCGGGACAGATTCAGCTCTCAGGAGGTCAAACGCTGCAGTTACAAACAGCACAGGGACAAACTCAGCAGATCATCATCCAGCAGCCGCAGACTGCAGTGACCGCAGGACAGAACCAGGTTTCAACACACACACACACACACACACGCATAAATAAAAAGAACATTACAGTTTGTATGAACGCAGTAGTTTACCATAATGTACTATAAGGACTACATAACATACTGTTTAACACTAGATTAATATTGTACTATATTTATAGAATGCAACACACAAGCTCATGTGTAAATGTAAATGTGTGTGTGTGTGTGTGTGTGTGTGTCAGCCTCAGCAGATCACAGTGCAGGGTCAGCAGGCTCAGACGGCGGAGGGTCAGACCATCCTGTACCAGCCGGTCAACGCCGATGGAACCATCCTCCAGCAGGGTAACATAACAAAACCACACTCTGGTCACAACTGTGATGTTACAGAAAGTGTGTGTGAGCTCTGAGGGAGTCTTCTGATGGAGTTTGTTCTCTTCAGGCATGATCACTATTCCGGCTGGCAGTTTAGCAGGAGGTCAGATCATCCAGGCGGGTTCAAACGTGAGCGGCACCGGGGGTCAGGGCACCGTGACTGTCGCCGTTCCCGTCACAGGAAACATGGTCAACGCTGGAGGAATGGTCATGGTGGGTCACTCACGGGCTGAGGTTTGCCCAGGTTTACCGGCATTCATCAACAGCATGCAGGACCGATATCTTTCTGACGTTATATGTCGTATAAATGTATTCACTTAATCACACGCGTTTCTGTCGTGGTGCTTCAAGCAGGATCGTCGGCTGATAGTAGGCCGTAGTAGCTAGTGGATTTTTAATAAAGAAAATTCGTTAGACTCAAACAAATCGTATATAGAACGTCAAATAAAGTTGTATTACTCGTGTATTTATCAGATGGTCCAAAGCGGTGGCTCTGTCCCGACCATGCAGCGGATCCCTCTCCCCGGCGCAGAGATGCTGGAGGAGGAGCCGCTCTACGTCAACGCCAAGCAGTACCACCGCATCCTGAAGAGACGCCAGGCCCGCGCCAAGCTGGAGGCCGAGGGCAAGATCCCCAAAGAGAGGAGGGTGAGTTAAACACACAAAACTCGCAGATATAATGGATTTACTTTCTGTGAGAAATGTTTATATGTTCCAGTAATGAGGTTCAGCCTGTAAAGATGTGGTGTGTGGTTTTATTGATTTTTTTAGAGTGTGTTAAACCTGTATTAGTCGCATCATTTAAATAAAAACATTATACAAACGTGACTCTCAATATTGCCTGATTAATTTTTTCTGTTTCAGATTATTGTTTGTATAATTTTTTTTCATTCTGGATGTTAGCTCCACCTCAGCTCCGCCCCTTTTTCTTAAACAACCACCCCCCCTTTAAGGTTGGAGGAACATCCTAAGAGTTAGTGATGGTGTGTGTGTGTGTGTGTGTGTTAACCTGATTTGTTCTTACTGTCCTAGAAATACCTGCACGAGTCTCGTCATAGGCACGCCATGGCGCGGAAGCGTGGTGATGGCGGGCGCTTCTTTTCGGGGAAGGACGAGCTGGACGTGCAGGTGAGCGGGTGTCTCCAGATCAATCCCAGCACTGATTGGACTGCCTTCTCAGCCCCGCCCCCTGGGATAACTATCGCAGGCTTTTAAGCAATACATGTTCACCTTTGACAGCCAAAGAAGACTGCGCACATGCACGCGCTTGTGTGTGTGATAATCCTTTCAGGCTTTTTCACATGCATGCATCGTTTATTATTGCTGAGAATGTGTGGCTCGATGCTGGAACTGTAGAATAATCCGAATTTCCCTAAAACGCTGCAGCAGCCGTGGAATATTTCAAGTGGGACGTTTGTTAATAAGTGCTTTTGTGTATTTGGTTGGATCTGAGCAGTGACTGGAAGATGCTGTGATATACACACCTCTTAGATAAGAAGGGCTTAATTTATTTTGCATGATTAAATAATAATAATTATTATTATTATAATTATGTAATAAATACATAGTAAATATGTCCAGCACTTTATCCTTACGGTCACTGTTTCAGAGCCAAAACCCAACTCGTCCGCCTGTATGGCACTGTACTGGACGGTGTGTGTGTGTGTGTGTGTGTGTGTGTGTATAATGTCTTAAAACAGCCTTGAACACATTGCGAGTGCTTACATTTAAAGCTCTCTCGCTGATAGAAAGTCGAAATTACACTGGACTTGAATCTGACTTCACTTGATCTCAGTAAAGTCAGTATTATAATAGTCCTTCCATATAATTTCTTATTATTCCACGCTGATTCCCAGCGTCATCCAGCTTCAGGACTCGTTTGCAGGATTTTGCTTTTCACTGTAAAGTGTTCTGTGTCGTCTGCATCCCTTGCCTGTATCTGTATCTGTATCTCTGCCGCTTTCGGATCTCTAGATCATTGCTTAATTGTTTGTCATAAGTTATATTTGCATGTTTAAAAGTGTTTTTATAAAAGAATGCCCGCAGAACCGAGCTTGCTTTGTGACCTGCTGTATAAAACGAGCCATTTTGGATGTTTGTAGTCCTGCTGTTTTCTTGTACTGTTTTCTTCTGTTACTTTTTTTTTTTTTTGTTTTAATTTGCAAATAAACACTTTTTTATATTTTGAGTTTTCTTTTTTCTTGTTTTTAATATCCATATCCAAATGATTATGCGATTCATATTTTTTTTCTAACTTCACTATAATGTCAAATATTGAGAACGGTTAGAGATTTTGTGACTTTTTAATGACGTATAAAGCGATGCAGACGCACATGCGATGCATAAATGCGTTTTTATTTATTTATTTATTCAGGATAGTGTGTGTGTGTGTGTGTGTGTGTGTGAGTGTAATATTACAGGTATAATGTCACAATGTAATTGATTGTAATTGCCTTCATCGCACTTCCTCTCTCTGTTCGGCAGGTGGAGTCAGAGCAGGCCCCGGTCGGAGAGGAAGCTGTGACTCAAATGATCAGCGTTTCATAACCCTCCGTAACGCTTCGTACGGTGTTCACTGCAGCGTAAAGCTGAAAGATCTCAGTGCTTTGTACAGCTTTCTACACTGGCTCTGTTCGAGTCGGTGCTTAATGAGCGAGAACGCAGAGCTAGGATCCATTTTTCGCCTTTCACCTTGTATATAATGCTACTGTAAAGGCGCGGAGAGCAGATGTCAGATCGGCGCCCTGCACAACTGACAGTTTCTGTATGAAAGCTTGGAGAGACTCGAGACGGATCCTGTGCGTTTCTCATCTCGCGAGGTCGCTCCTGTGTGCTGTGTTTTTCTATGGGGGATCTGATTGGCTTTTAGGCACGAGTTTTAATAGTTCGAACGTGACCGTTGTAGCGAGACCAACGTTTTCCGATCAGAGTTGTGTCTCGTACAAATTGTGAAAAGTTGAAATGTTGTCCTGACTATGCACTTCCACACTGAACGTTCCCCAGGACGTACCAAAAACTTCAAGGTCTCCAAGGCCACGTCTCACGTGAACTTTACAGCACGAATATCCATTTGATGAATAAAAAGCTGGTGTGTTTCAGAAATGCAAGCATTGTGAATGCATATGGATGTGTTTAGCAGTAGTGGGTGAGGTTTTTCTTTTTTTTATATATATATATAAATCAGATCGTTTGTACACAGTAAACTCTGGAACTATTGGCACCGTGCAGGAGAAGTTGTTTTGCAAGAATTAATTTCCCCCACAGCTTCCTTCTTGATTTTTGATGCTTCTCTTTTTCTTTGAGCACCTGTATCGTTTTGTGGAAATCATTGCTTGTTTGATTGTGAGAGCTCCGTTTCATTTCATACGAGATTAACAAAATAATATAGCATGTGTTAACTCTTCTTGAAGCAAACATGATTGCTGTTGTAAATCGTTGATCACACTAACACAGGGTTTACCTCCGGATTGAACCGGCTGTTTGACCATCGACTTCTGTTTTGCTTTTTAAAGAAATAGAACAAAAATCTCGCCACTTTCAAAGAGACGTTTCTCCATGGGTGTGGCCATGTCTAATTTCGAATCGGACTTGTGGTTCTTTGCCAGGCAACTACACAACATCCCAGAAGAACTGTGATTAAATATAGATGCCTGATAGTCATTTCCAAATGCCACACTTGTAGACCATACCTTTGACAGATAGAGAGAGAGAGATGGGCTGAATCAGATCACGTTCTCCATACTACTGACTGAACAGCCGGGTTTGGGGAAAAAAGAAGGTGGGTTTTATTGATTAGAGTTTTATAGTACAAACATTGTTACAAGTGTCTACAATCTCTTGCACCAACGACCCTCTTCCCACCACTAGAGGGTGCTGTTCAGAAGAGCCGGACGTGTTGTGTACGATCATGATCTTACTGTTCAGCAGTCTGGAGAACACTGCGTCCCTAAAATGAGCCTTGGTATTGATATTCCTTTTTGTTCTGGTGTTCAAGCCTCGCTCGTTGTCAGAGTGTCAAAACTGGCCTCAGATCAGCAGAAAAATGGAGGCATCCACCAACAACCACCCACTTGACCAGCTCTCCCCAGCTCAATAGCCACACATTAGCATGAAAATGGTGTGCTACAAATAATCAGGCCTGGAAGCGTGCAGAATAATTTGAATACTAATATTTTCTTTTTCAAACAAAAGGTGCTTCATGTATTCAGTTCAATAGCTTGGATAAAATGCAGCACGTCGCCCAATTTGAATTTAAGACAAGAGAGACGGCTTGATAAGCCTTGGCTGTCTTTTTATAATATCATACAGATTTAAGGTACAAAACTACAACAACAACAACAAAGGATTAAAAATGGTGGCCTGAGTTTATATTGCGTTACAAAAATACCTGTTTGTTACACAATTGTAATGTAACCTGAGGTGGTAAAAGTACCTCGGAGATCATACAGATGAAATTACTTTAAAGACCTGCAATCATACACTAAAACTGACTAAGTGAGAAATCACGTAGGTTTTAGACATCTTTCGACAGATTGACTAAGTGCTGGGCGATATATTGATATAATATCAATATCGTGATAGATGATTACACGATAAAATTTTCTGAGATATTGTTGGTATGGTGTTATATATATATATATATATATATATATATATATATATATATATATATATATATATATATAAATCATTAGAAATTAAATCATACTTGTCGAATGCAGTTGATTTGTCGTGAATTAAAAAAACGTAGTCTTTGTAGGTGTTAAACTCAATTTAACGTTGTTGTTTTTTTGTTTATTTTACTGCTGTTTTTGCAGGCAGTTTGTTAGCTAAATTATAAATCGTGATACGCATCATGTATCATAGAAATGCCCTCAAGTATCGTGATTATGATATTTTTGTCATATCGCCCCGCCCAAGATTGACTCGTTTTTACCACCATGTGAGCTGAACTGCAGGGAGATATCTTCGGCAGGACCGGAAAGTAAATGAAAACGTTTACATGAAATATAATTACGGTTTCATCCCTCAGTTTGTTTCATCACATTTTATTGGCTACCAGCAACTATGACGAGGAACAGGATTAACCAATAGGAATCAAGCGTTTTTTGTTTTTTCCAATAAATTTTTATACGTTAAGATGAAATTTCCATCATATTACTAGCATGTTTGTGAAAAAAACAAAACAAATTTCACCGTTATAAATTCCTGGTGCCTGTTAATGTTATTTATACAGTGTGATAAGATTAGTTGATGGTAAACAGTGCTTTTACTGCTGTCTAGCGTAATGTGTAATTACAGAGGTATTAAAGACTAAAGATTAAAGTGGGACGAAAAGAACTTGTGTTTTAAGTTTTCATGGTGCTCAAATGGTCTCACCACCACAATATTGTTCTTCATCACTAATTACACTAGCACGTTTGGACACCAGTCTACTACAGAGCATTGTGGGATTAGATGACGGTTTTACGTGACTTACAAAATGGTAAATCTCCTTAAATGGTGCGGTATACCGTATAGTCGATAGGTACAGGATGATCATGACATTTTCTTGTCCTGATCCTGATTGGACTTTTTTCCCCTAACAAAATTATGACACCAGTCCTATCTGGTCATTCCTTGTAAAAAAAAAAAAAAAGAAAGAAGAAGAAGAAGAATCCAAGAGAATCCATAGAGTCCTGTCACTACCACTCTACATATGGTGATCATGTCTCTGCTTTGAAAGATCCTTTTAAGGTACAGATGGTCCAGGAGTGAGGTTTTCATTTGCTCGTCAGTCGCATGCTGATGCTCGTGAAGGACTTGGAGACGCTGTGGTAGACAGGGAGGATGAAAATGTCCAATAGGCTTCTCCATAACCTCTCCAGCCAGCTGGTGTTCATGAAGATTACCTTTACGCACGGAGTGAGAAGCCTGAAGGACAAGAGAGGAAAGCTCCAGTCATTACGAGATCGCAGCATCTCTATCCAAACTCTATGAATGCAACTGTCCTTTTAAAAGGAACCGTATAATTCGCACCATCAGTGTGAACGATGAAGTGCCGTGAAGATGCCACGAGTTCAGTTCCCTCGACGAAGCTGTAAATGATTTGTAAACCAGGATGTTGATATTAAACGAAACATACCAGATGTGAAGGCAGGTGAGGAACGCGAAGAGAACTCCGGCGATGATGGAGAACGGGATGGCGAGCACCGCGGTGACGATGCGATAGAACCAAACCCGGGACACCTCAAACAGCGCGTTGCTCCAGAACCACACCCGGTCTCCGGTGCGCACTGAGAGCGGCTCGGCTATCACGTCCTCGAAACTCACCTGAGCACACACACACACACACACGCGTGGCTTACACATCAGACCTGATATTTTAACATTGGTTGACCATTAGCATATGAACCACACACGCTGTGAGCGCTAATCAGGGGGGTTTGGAGAATACTTACTTCAATGGATAATGATGTGGATCACATTTCAACAGACTGAATTCGAGACAAAACAGCGCAGGTTGATAAAAATGTATAATCTATGTACACTACGTATTAAATTTGTTTAGTGATTTAATAGTGTTTGATTGAGGACATTAATATAACAATAATCAACACCTTGTGACCAATCAGAATCATCAGAGCTGTGGTATAAATGGCTTTAGTGATGTAACGTGAAGATATAACCCGTATGGGTTTAGCCAGAGAACTCTTGAATGCACTTCAGTGCGCTGCTATAATTGTGCTCATGATCCGAACGCTTGTGCTGCGTTTATCCTCCATCTGTCTCAGAGCAGCAGCTGTTAGCATTCACTTCAGGACTAACGAGCAAAGAGGAAACGCAGACCTCTGGAGAGAAACATGTTTGTTTGGTGCAGTGGACAACAGAAGGGCAGGACTTCTTCTTGTAACGTTAGCGCTATAGTGCGCTGTATTGCGAGCTCAAAATGTACTTCCGAGCACAGTTTGTTCTGGAGTTAGAGTGTCAAAAAGTGCAAATTGGGGTTCGTGTCGACTCTAGCATTTTGTTGAGATGTTTAGCTCTGCTTCTGCAGGAGTTATTGATGCAGCGGTGGTCCAGAGCAAAATAATCACAAGATGAATACAGGTCAGAATAAGCCAGATGATTTTACTGCGTCTTTGAATTTGGTTATTGACGATGGATTATTGCTAATGTTGGTGCGGCATTGCTTTTTTTCTTGGCATGCGATGAAGAAAATCGCATGCTGCAAAGTGTCCCAATCTACCCGATGTCACAGTATGAAGCTAAGAATTTCCTCATCATGTCAAGAAACTGAGGATTTCTTAGTACATGGAGTTCTTAGTACATGGAGTTCCTCTCAACGATTTGGTCCATTTCTAAGACTAAGCACATTTGGATTTGGATTAAATCACACTGTCAGTATGAGTACTGTGTCTCAGCTGGGACGTACCTGATCACTTACTGTGATCCAGTAATTCGTTCAATTACCTTCAGGCATTCGTTCATCTGTCGTGGATCTCTTTCATTGATCAAAGGCCTCGTGTCACTCTGTGTCGAAACCATATCCTCCTCTTCCTCCTCCTCTTCTACTTCTTCTTCTTCCTCCATGACCGTCTCCAGCTGCGTCTTCCATGGCTGCTGTTCCTCGCTGTCCTCGCTGTCCCCGTTGTCCCCGAGGTCGATCTCTGTATCTACAGGGATCGTACTCCACATCATGGTGTTGGTCATGAACACAAAAAAACTCCTTAACTCAGTAAAACTCTGAGCGGCGTGTTGGCTGTGTCGCTGCAGTGCCGGGGTCGAGGGACAGATATATTGGGAAAGTGACCGTGCTCGTACAAGAATTCCCCGTGGGAAGATCAGTACCCCCTGCTAGATGAGCTATAAATACCGCAGGAAGGGCCGTCACTTTTCAAACGCTCCTCTTGTAAGTAACCAGAGAAGCACATGGAGGATCAGACCCACGTTCCTCTCAATAAAAGCAATTTTTTTTTGCATGACTGGATGGATAGATATATGCTTAAAGGGGCAGTATGTGATATTTATAGACAACTGCTGCCCTCTGACAAAACACTCATCTTTCCCCGAAATGACTCCACCTCCTCTGTTAATACAGTATACACCACATGAGCTGCTGTTTAAGGAAAAAAAGGGGCAGGGCTTAACTATTCTCTTCTGTTTCAGCACGGGCGGGGCTAATTTCTGGGCTGGAAAAATGTAAACAAGCCTGAAATGGAGAAACTAATGTGAGATTGGGAAACATTTGAATCTTTAAAAGCTGCATCTTTACAAGAAACTGGCCATTTTCAATGGGAGGATTTTATACGCTTTATAAAGTGTTTGTGAATCTGTAGGAGGTGGGGAAAAAAAGTCAAATAAATAAATAAACTTTAAACGTTTAGCTGTGGCTGTGGAAGGATTACGGTGTAGTAGTGTAGCCGGTTTGAGACGTGACCGTGCTTTACGGAGACAGGGTTTTCATCACTGAAAAGATTTAGTAAACGTCTCTCTACTGACTCTGACTCTGGATTAACGTGTGACTTGACTCGCTGAAACTTCTCGATAGAGGCTCAACAGCACCACCTTTGGCTTCTGCTGAGCTTCAGAAGAGCTGTTTGCAGTTAGAGCTGGGCATTACAGCTCATTTTAACACCGTTATTTATAAGCTACCCGTTTAATCAGAGTCCCTCCATTTTCACAGGCTCAAAAGTAATTGGACAGTTGACTGATAAGCGGTTTCCTGACCAGGTTTGGCCTGTTTCCTCATTACTTCACGACAAGTTAAGTCATGGAAATTAAGGTCTGGAAGACCACTGAAGACAACTGAAGTGGATGAATTCAGAGTTCTTTATTTGTTGAAGAAAAGCCCATTCACAACATCTAGCCGAGTCAAGAGCGCTCAGGAGGATGTAGGCGTGTAATTGTCATGGTCTACAATCAAGAGACGCTTTTATTAATGTAAATAAAGACGTTTATTTACATAAAATTTACCTCAAGATGCAAACCACTGGTAACTCTCAAGAACAGAAAGGGGACAGACCCATAAAAAAGCACCTCAAGGGAGGAAACTCAGCATTTGTTGATATCCATGGGTTCCAGATTTCAGGATTTGCATGCAAGTATTAAAAATAATCCTCATATTTATGATTATGTTAGCTCGTCCAATTACTATTGAGCCTGTGAAAATGGATGGACTCCTGCTGGGATTCCTAAACTGTTAACGCGATATGTTTTGTTAAACCCCTTGAATTAAAGCCGAAATTCTACACTTCAATCACATCGCAATCGCTTCATGTCAAATCCAACCGGGTGGTGTACAGAGGGAAAATCCGGGGGAAAAAAAATTGTTCACCGTCCAAATACTTACGGACCGACTGTAGATTCGCCAGGTTCGCTTTGAAATGTCTGCAATGTTTTGCAAAAGAAACGACTGAGAAACAATATACAGACTGAAACACAAATCAAATGTCTAACAATTCATTATTAGAGCTGCAGAGTGCCTTCAGCACGAACCCAGCTTGCGTTGATACTGCGACTCTGTACGCCGCTGGAATCCATTACGCAGACAGCGAGGTGATGAATGGGTTTGAGATTGTTGGTGACCTGTCAGTGCTTCATAATGGCAGTTAAAAAAGTCGCCTCAGAATCGCCGTCCTGAACATTACGCACTGTAAACACTAGCATCTTTACGTTTTATTCTTCTCACGCATTTATAAAAATAAAAATAAAAACTACATGAAGTTTATCTTCTACAAAGTTATTTACGATGATGATCGACATTGTGACGTAACAAATAAAAACGATCGGGAGAGTGTTTTTTTCCTTTTATACTACAGCTGTGTCCCATGATTGAAGTTTTGTTTTTTTTCAGTTTATGCTACTTTGTAGTTACAAAAACACATCTGGTCATGTTCCTGAGAAACCACAAAGCATAAATTCTTCTGTCCTGAAGATGTCGGAAATCTTAAACCTGACCGTTAAACTGACACTGGAGACTCCTTCCATCAACGTTAATTAAACACATTTCTCTTTATGGAAAACTTTAACGATTACGCTGCGACGCATTGTATGCATTTAAAAAAACAAAACAAGAACGACGTATCAGAACGAGCGCGTTCATATAAACCCGTGACTTGTGGCTGCGCTACTGTCCGAGCTGCTGTTACAGAAAATGAATCGACACCATTTGACCAATCAGAATCCGGAATTCACAGAAGAAAGGAGATGCATTACATTTCTTTAATTATGAGATGTGTACTGTACGTGCAGTCACTCAGGAAGTGTATTTAAGCCGCTTTGTTTGACGCGAGCACGTCGCCTCGTTCATCTCACGTGTGAATTGTTTGCTCGACAGAACGCGTTAGTCATAACGACGCGCTCGTGTGCGCGATCGGCACTAATGAAGTCAGCCATGACGTCTTTCAGAGAAACACTGCGCTGTTTCAATCCGCTACAGAAACGCAGGCCATCGCGTCATGCAGCGCCGGGATAATGTGGAAAGAAAAGAAGAAAAGAAAGAAAGAAAAAAAACCCTCATTGAGCTCTTAGGAAGATTTGTTCTGTTCACACATCATACTTAAGTGTGTATTTATAGCCACACAACCAATTTAACTGAAGTGAGAGTAAAATACAGAAATATTGTGGGGGTTTTTGTGTGTGTGTGTGTGTGTGTGTGTGTGTGTGTCTTTCTCTCTTAAACCCTTTTTGAGTCCTGAACTGCTGAATCAAACAAATTATTCAAAGAAAAATCTTCTTCTAAATTAGTTTTTCATGCATAGGTACTGAAAATAAACAAATGAAGTCACAGGCTGTGTTTGTGTTTAAACTGACGTATGCAGTGTATAGCGTGTATAGTGTGTGTGTGTGTGTGTGTGTGTGTGAGAGAGAGAGAGAGAGAGTGAGAAAATAAAGAGCAAGAGTAGAGATGGAAAGAAATAAGAACCAAGTGAATCTTGGTTCTCTTGCTCTTCTTGTTCTTTATTTCTTTATGTTCTTCTTGGTCTTTATTTTCATACACACACACACACACACACACACACACACACACACACACAGTGCTTAGTGCTTGTGGGCTTCATTTACTTACTGTGGTATATGAAGGCACTAATGGACTCGAAATCTCTATGGCAGATGGCTGTCTGTGTGTGTGTGTGTGTGTGTGTGTTAATTTCTCCTGACTGGATTATAAACAGCCGTGTATCTTTCTCTTTCTTTGTTGTTGTTGTTGTTGTTGTTGTTGTTTGTTTGTTTGTTTTTTGTCTTTTTCTTTAAAGCTTTCATCTCAATCTCAAAAATTCTCAAAAACTCTCCACAAGGGGGCGCTCTTACTGCCATCTCGTTGACAACTAACATCACCGTGAAAGGTCGTGCACAACAAGGAGACTAGGATACAAATAAACAGAAGCGCATTTGTATCCTATACTAAAGTACTGTATAGTAATTTAGTTTAATACCATCCTGGTTTTGTGACACACCACACACACACACACACACACACACACACACAGCATTGTGGGGGACAGAAAATCTTTTCCCAATGCTCTCATCTGACAGTTTGTTAGATCTCCATGTTTTCATGCTGCATGTCTGTTGCGGTTGTGCAGATTTGATACGTCTTAAAGCAGGGTGTGATGTAGAAGTGTGTCATCGTGACCCGGACAGGTAGCTCAGTGTGTGTGTGTGTGTGTGTGTTTGTGTGTTTCATGTTTACGCAGCTGTAGCATGTAGTCCTGCTGCTTCTACAGCTGTTCCAGTGCTGATTTTCTCTTATATAACATCAGCATCAGGGTCACGACTCCTCATAGATCCTCCACTCTGGATGGACAGATGGGGGGAAATGGATGGTGCGCTGCTTTGAAAGAGAGAGGCAGCTTGGTAGAGTAAGCCGGTGATAATGTTATTTTATGATGTTGGTAAGTTTTATATGTTAAATATCGTGCGAATCATATGTTCTCGTAGTATGATTCGAAACTACGAAGCATTTTTCTATCCATGCCTGGACACTTCTGAGAAGAAAAGCTGTCCTTTCTTTTCTAGGGAAGGAACATCCATCCATCCATCCATCCATCCATTGATTTTCTGTACCGCTTATCCTTCAGGGTTCCGGGGAACCTGGAGCCTATCGTATAAACGTTTTTGTTTACTCAAGCCTACCCTGACTAGACTTTCTGTTACGCTAAGCAGTCCTAACAATCTCTTCTCTCGCTCTCTCATTCTGCTGAGCCACACACGATTTTATGGAGATACAAGAGATCCGGATCCTTTCTGCTCTCCGGACCTGCCTGATCCGTTTCGGATGTCCTACCTCTGGATGGAGCTCTCATCTACTCCAATTCCAGACTGCTGGGTCTACGGCTGTTTCTAAGGCCAAACAGACTTCATATAAATCCATAATGAACTTTTTCACACTATCTGTTGTTACCCAGATGAGGACAGGTTCCCTTCTGAGTCGGGTTCCTCTCAAGGTTTCTTCCTCTTATCATCTTAGAGAGTTTTTCCCCACCACCGTCACCACCGGCTCGCTCAATAGGGATAATTCTGCTCTTTTAAAATCTGTATCCCGTGTTTCTATTTTTCTGTAAAGCCGCTTTGAGACTATGTCTGGTGTAAAAAGTGCTGTACAGATCAAATTGAATTGAATTGAATTGAATATCCCAGGAGGCATGGGGCACAAGGCGGGGTACACCCTGGACGGGGTGCCAATCCATCGCAGGGCACAATCACACACCCATTCATACACTACGGACACTTTGGAAATGCCAATCAGCCTACCGTGCATGTTTTTGGACTGGCGGAGGAAACTGCAGAACCCGGAGGAAACCCCCCGCGCACACACAGGGGAGCACATGCAAACTCCGCACAAGTTCTTCCAAATTCTTAAAGCTCCGAGTGTGTACTTTCATATCAGCTATTAACACAACGACTGTGGGGCGTGACCTCACAAATAAATTCACTCGGCTAAACCCATACAAGCAATCCATGCCCTATTTTTTACTCCGTGCTGCAATAATAAATCGGTTCTGAAGTTTTACTGACGTCTTTTAATCATGACATGCCATTGATCTGTGCGTGCCAAAGCAAGTATTCTTAAGGTTAAGTGTATCATACAAGGACATAACAGTAATAGTGAGAGGAAGTTGGGACATTTAGCACTCCAAAGTCTAAATTAGGGGTCTCGTGTGCTTTTTACAGTTTGTTATTTATCACTTGTGCACTTGTTATCATGTTATAGCATTGTTTGCAAAAAAAACAAAAAACAAAAGACGCTCCACTGCCGTCTTACTGGGTTGTTATGGAGTATTAAATGCAGCAGACCATTACGTATGCTTTTTGTGCTATAGTGCAATAAGAAGGCCTTTCTTTATCCCCTGGACTTTGACTAGCAGACACATTACCCAGCAGTAGCGTTCGCCAAGGCGGTTAAACCATTTGTTTTTTTTCTAAACAAAGACATGTTGTATAACACAACGCACGTGACAGGGTGAAGGGTGGGTTTTTTATTTATTTATTTATTTATTTATTTTCAATTCAGCACGGAGACAGGAGATCTTAGAAACATCTCAGAGCCACGTGGTGAAAAATGCACAGAGATACAAACAGAAAGACAGCTTTCAAGACGGCTTTAATAAATATCGTTCCAAATAAATATCATCTTTGCACATGAGACTACTCGGATCACGAACGACCGGAAAACGATTGTTAAAATATAACAATATTTAAACAACACCGTGTTTCAATATCTAGTATCATATAGAGTCTTTAGTATTGCGCGACTGCGTGAAACGAGGTGAATCGGCGAACGAACACGGGTACCAAAATACAGGAGATTTGTTAAAACCATTAACAAAATAGAGGACTTTAAAGTGTCACGTTGTATTTTAAGGCAAACGAATGAAGACGTGTTGTTACGGACCGCGATGAAAATTCTTGTTCTGAATAAAACACGGGTGAAGGCGGTAATCCAAGGCGTTATTGTGGCGTACGTGTAAGAAAATCTTCTCACTTCTAACAGCCCTGAGTATCCGAGGTGGACTTCAGAAAGCCCGACCTCAGGATCAGATTTTATTTACACATATCTGAATATGAAACAAAGTCACTGGAACATTTTACTTCAGAAATGGACCAGAAATTTGGTCATTTCTGATATGCTAAAAACTGACCTTCTCTATTATTTAAATAATAATAATAATATTAATAATAATCATCATCATCATCATCATCAAAAGGGGTGTAATCCATGTTAAAATTCAGTATACATAAACAACCCAGTATAAAAGTGAGTGTACTGGGTGTGTGTGTATGGTTTTGACTACATCACTACAATTTCACATGCTATAAGCATGACAAAGCAGAACCAAAAGAGATTTGAATTGTCCTTTTGTTATTTTTCTGTTCGCTTGAGCAGATTTGTTTGATTAGACCTGCTCTGGGCGTCTGATCCATTGCAAAAATAGCAGAAATGACCTTTTTCCCCCTTTTCTGGAGTTTTTCTCTTTATATCTGATTTGAACATTGATTTGGATCTGATATCCATCTTCCAGATTTGGATCCGTTTTAAATGTCCCAAATTTGGATCCGTTTTAAATGTCCCAGATTCGGATCCGTTTTAAATGTTCCATATTTGGATCCGTTTTAAATGTCCCAGATTTGTATCCGTTTTAAATGTTCCATATTTGGATCCGTTTTAAATGTCCCAGGTTTGTATCCGTTTTAAATGTCCCACATTCAGATCCGTTTTAAATGTTCCATATTTGGATCCGTTTTAAATGTCCCAGATTTGGATGCCATTTGAAGGTCAGATTTGGATCAGATATGACCTTTCCAGATCTGGATCAAATTTTTAGCATTCCAGATTTGGATCAGTTTTAAATCAACCAGATTTGGATGTGGATACGATTCGAATGTTCTGAATTTGGATCCAATTTGAAACATTCCAGATTGAATCCGTTCTGGATTCGATTTGAATGTTCCAGGTTTCGATCCGATTGGAATGCTCAGGATCTGGATCTAATTTGAAACATTCCAGATTTGGATCCAACTTGAAAGTTCCAGAAGAGCAGCCTAGGTGAGTTCCTCAGGGATCTGTCCTGGTATCCTGAACCCAGTTTGGTCCAGTGTATTTCTGGGAGTCGCAGTGTTGTAACTGCTGCGTGTGGCTTCCACCGAGCTGCTGCGCTTCAGGAAGTGCAGGAAGTCTTCATGTGCCGAGGCATCGTGGCCTGACGCCGGTGGTCTCGCGGGTCTGCTGGGAGAGCGGCAGCAGCAGCACATCGTCTTACACACCTCCTCGCGGATCTGGCGGTTCAGCAAGCCATAGAAAAACGGGTTTGCAGCGAATGAAGAGTACGCCAGCCACGTGACAGGGCCTTCAGCCTCGTCAGCTGAGCTGTGCGCGACGCCCAGGGACAAGTGCAGATGGAAGGCAAAGTATGGCAGCCAACAGAGGACAAACTGGCCCACGATGACGGCCAGTGTGAGTGCTGCTTTACCGCCCACCAGTGTCCGGCGTGGCCTGCGAGGTGCGTGCGTCCCTGTCCCTCTCCTGGCACTTGAGCTGCTGGTGATAATGGTGGTTTGGCTGTTGACGGAGTCAGAGCGGTGTTTTGGACGGGGTGTTGCAGGCACCCAGCTTGGCAGAGGACCCCTGTGTCGGGCGGCCATGTGCGCCACCTTGTAGACGTTGGCATACACGGCTAGGATGATGGCGGCGGGGACGCAAAAGCAAAGCACGCAGAAGATGATGGAGAAAACACGCCGGTGCCCGCTGTGGCTCCAGTGAAGTGAGCAGTGAGCTGCAGCAATGGCGCTGTGGTGGCGATAACTGGGCCACCCAAACACAGTGGCCAATCCGAGGACAGCAGACGCCAACCAGACCAACGCCATGACCGCAGCAGCAATGCGCGGTGTCATTTTGGCCTCGTAGCGCATCGGGTGCACAATGTAGTAGTAGCGCTCGACGCTGATCGCCGTCACCGTGAAGATGGACGCGGAGATCAGAAAAGCGTTGAGGAAGACGTACAGGCGACACTCAAGTGGCGTGAAGACGACCCCAGCGAAGATCGGTGAGCCGCACACGATGGCAAGGGGCATGAGGAGTGCTGCGCAGAGCACATCCACGCCACATAGGTGCCACACAAAGCTGTACTTCCTCAGGTGTGCTGCCTTCAGCACCACAATCAGCACGGCCAGGTTCGCCAACAGAGCCACAGCGTTCAGCGTCACCATGGCCGCCAGACCCACGGCATCACGGAGACGGGACTGTGGGTTGGACATGGTGCCCAGCTGCATGCTGGGAGTAGGGTGCCCAGACGTACCATGTTCCAGTGACTGGTTGGCTTGTGTTTCGTTGAGGTTGGGGGTCTGAGGGAATCCATATGCTGCCATGTTTGGAGCTCAGATCTACACAGTGCAGGTCACAATCACGGATTCCTCCATTGTCCAGCACGGGGACGTTGGGCTTGACTAATCACAGGCCAGCCCTGTTGATGAAATAACAGATACGGTAGTCATTTGTGTAAAAAGACCCTAAACACAAAAAATGTGTGTGTTTTTTTTTAAATGGTTAACTTCTTTCCCATGAATGATCCCATGATTACGTAGATGGAAATGTTTCAAAATCTACTGTATGCAAAATATACAAATCATACATTCTTCCCCTTGAAATTCGAGACTGCTCATGAGATGATATATGTACCGAATATCATTAAAATGTCTTCGTTTTTTAAAACATTGCTGTATCGCCTACTACAAGTTTAGGAACTCGTTCATTCATTCAGTCGTTCATCTTCATAGCCTCTTATGCTTAAGTCAGGAGATTTCCCTCTGGCCTGGACACAAGCCCATCATAAGTCAAGTTTAGCAACTCGTTATATAAATTGTAGGAATTATGACCGTGTAATAGCCTCACTCGCATCAGGACCTGCAACTCTTTTATTTTATTTGCCATAGGCCCTAAAGCGTGTCACATTGTTTCCAGCTTAATTCTAGACTCATAATCCTTTGGTTCAATATTTGACTTGTGTGGATGAGTCGTTACAGAATTGAGAGAGTGGGAGTTTGAACACTGAGAATTATTCATGGCACAATCTCTCGCTTTCTCTCTCTCTCACTTTCTCTCTCTCTCTCACACACTCTTTCTCGCTCTTTTGCTTGCGGTGCATCTTTCTGCATCTCTCAGTGACCTCTGTCTCATTTCACATCTCAGCTCTGTCTTTATCTCTCTCCGTCTCTCTTTTTCTCTGCGTGTGTCTCTCTCTCCTTTGCACATCATCTTTCTGTCTCTCTCCCCGTCTTTGTCTTTTCCTATCAGTCTCGACCTTTCTGTTTTCTCTCCCGCTGTGTGTGTTTGTCTCTGTCTCTCTCTCTCTCTCTCCTTGTCTCCCTCTCCTCTCGCTCTTCCTTTCTCTGTCTCTCGGTCTGTCTCTCTCCAACCTTTTGATGGTGAGTATAATGAGGCGGCTTGTTGGGTTGCAGCTGCGGGAAGCTTTTCTGCTCTAAGCGGCATTAGCATTAGAGTGAGGTCACTGTCACCTGCACCTCACCACACACACACATTCACACACACACACACAATCTCTTTTTCTCTTTCTTTTTCACTCTCAATCACACACACATACAAAGCCCCCATGCACACAGAAACATCCTCCCACACACTCATACAACATGCATTGTAATACAGCTTCTCCACACACACACACACACAAACACACTACTCAAAATCTCCACAAATTCAACATCTCAACTAAGAGCATGAAACCTGAGCACCACTTAAATAAAAGTCTACGTTTTCAATGACATCCAAACAGCATTGGTTATTTGCCTTAAAAATACGATTCAGAATCGAATCTGAAATGTCTCCTAAAGCCGATCGTGTCTCCTGATAGTGGACCTGCCTCACCTTCTGTTGGTTTGTCCATCATCTCAGGGTTTGTTTTTTTGTGCATGTATGAGCCACAGTCTGTGAATACACTTTATAGTCACTAATGGGTGTTATAAATGTGTGTGTGTGTGTGTGTGTGTGTGTGTGTGTGTGTGTGTGTGTTACATCATCACGGCTCCATGGTGTTTTTCAGCTTTATCGCTGTGTGGATCTTGATGGATCAGATGGATAGGACGAGGGCCTGCACACTCAGCTCCCACGCTTTTTTCCTATGGATGTGGAAGCCAAAGAGCTTTATCTCCAAACACACTCCTCGCCCGTCTGGTGTGAAACGTTGATAACAACGGCGAGTACAAAACATGAAATATTACCTTGTGTTTAGCCCTCTCTCCTATACACACAAACACACACACACACACGAGCAACTCTCTCTGAGCACCGTGTGAATTCTGTACTCTTAGAAACCTTCTTAGAAAGTTTCCCAGAATGCTTCAGCACTACAGGCTCATTAGTTCAGGCCATGTGGCACGTTTCTGATTTTATCCTCACTAATCTGATCTAATGGACTGAGTTTGGTCCACGGTGTGTATTAATGAGGTCAGGACACAGAGCTGTTTCGGATTATGACAGTTATATAAGATTTCAGAGAGTCTCTTTAAAATGTCACACGCTGCAAAAATTATTATTTTTTTTAAATGCACGGAACAGCGATGACCACAACGCCTTTTACTTTAATACGTGAAGACGTTGACTTTGCAATTATTTTCTTTTAGATAGTGATGAGAAATAATGATCATAACTAACCTGACTGAATTTGCCTATAATGAAGAAAAATGTTAGCCACTGACATAGACGTGTATATGAATTAAAAAAATATCTGTACATCTGATCAGAAAGCCGATCTGATTTACCTGTCCGATCTGATAATTGAACAGTTCTGATAATATGGTAAAGTTTCTGGTCAATAATGAGTCTGAGATCAACAATCTACAGTGTATGAATCGATCCACCTTAAATGAATCTTTCCTTAAACTATAATCTGTTAATATATAGAAGCTTGATCCTAAATGTTTATCTATCAACCAACCTACCCATCCATCCATCCATCCAGCCAACCATCCATACTTCCATCCATCCTTACATTCTTCCATCCATCCATCCATCCTTCAATCCATCCATCCTTCCATCCATTCAGCCAACCATCCATCCATCCATCCATCCTTTCATCAGTCCATCCATCCATCCTTCAATCCATCCATCCTTCCATCCATTCAGCCAACCATCCATCCATCCATCCATCCTTTCATCAGTCCATCCTTCCATCCTTCAATTCATCCTTCAATCTATCCATCCATCCACCTGTCCATCCATTCTTCCTCCATCCATTATTCCACCTAAACATCCTTCCATCCATCCTTCCATCTATCCATCCTGATATAATACTGCTATTAGATTAGACTATACTGATATAATACTTCTATTAGATTAGACTATCATTATTATACTACTATTTGCCAATAATACCACTGGATTATACTGCCATTATTTTACTACCATTAGATGAAACTTCTGTTATAATAACTTACCATTATTATGCTTTCATTATTATATTATATCGTATATATGTAATTATACAGTAGATTATTATATTATATTAAGCCATAATTATTCTGCTACCATTTGAATTCACTAAACTGATAAGTGATGAATATCATGAAGTTCTAATGACTATTCAACACGGAGTGCCTGGCACTAGAACCCACAGCCGGTTTAATCTGTACCCCAGGATCTGGCCTTTAGTCTGTGACCGTAATCAGTTTCCAGAAAACCGATCTGTGCTGAATGATTAAGAGCGGGGAGAAGCGGCCGTCTGGGCCGAGGAAGTGCTGTTTACTCTTCATCCTCATTAAGGAGTGCGCTGGACACACAGGCTGCCTTCATTAACATCCATTAGCCTTACACAAGCCCAGGTGTGCCGGCGTGTCCCATCTCTCCTGCACACACACACACACAGTACACACTCTCTCTCTCTTAGTTTCTGCAGTGACATATCTGCTGTGAACTCATGGCTCAATTTTCCTTCCTGTCTAATTCATGAAATTATTATTATTTTCTTTAATGGTATTGAGACTTTGGATCAACTTGATTGGGTGAAAATGTTTAACCACTGGCACTTATAACCTGACCAGTAGTCATTCAGTTCTTTTTAATTTATTTTCATTTTTTTTAAATTTTACTACCAGAACAGAAAGCACATTCATCCTGTGAGTGTCAACACGGATTCAATTATTGTATCATTTTTGACCAGATCATGAATAAATCTCAGAGTAAAAAAAAGTTAATAACTCTCACCTGGTGGTCACTGATGGTCCTATGAAATCCCTTTCAAAACCGATCTTACGGCCAGATGTGCTCATGTATCCAGATGTTACAATAAAACACAGAAGATCTATCAGGAGCAGAGCTGCTATTTAGAGGATGAGGCATTTGAGAGAAACAGGAGGGATGTGCGCGTTGGTAGAGTGACTCCACTCTCTCTCTCTCTCTCTCTCTCACACACACACACACACACAAACACATGCAGCGTTTACTGCCTAGCAGTAAACACCAAGTGGGTTCGAGGCAGCAGGTGAGCGATGGCACTGATGCTCCGAGACAGAGAGGGACAAACACACACAAACAAACACACACACTCAGAGAGACAGAACAGCTGGCCAGGGTGTGAGAGTGTGTGTGAGTGTGTGTGGGGGTGTGAGTAGTAACCAGTAGCAACAGTTAATCACATATTCATGTGAAAGTGAGAGCAAGAAAAGAGAAGGTGGCCTCTAGACCCCCTCCACTCTCACTATCTCCCACACACACACACACACACACACTCATACAGACAGTGTATGGCAGTGACAGGCACTCATTGTCTGTTTTGGGTTCTCTCCTCAGTCCAGCTCTTGTTTAACCTCCTTTTAAGCACAAAGTTATTATTATTATTATTATTAGTGTGTGTGTGTGTGTGTGTGTGTGTGTGTGTGTGTGTGTGTGTGTGTGTGTGTGTGTGTGTGTGTGTGTGTGTGTGTGTGTGTGTGTGTGTGTGTGTGTGTGTGTGTGTGTGTGTGTCAAAATGTCAAAAGTGGTATGTAAAGGACTTATGTTTCAATTTGTGAATGAATTGTTGTTTACCTTTTTATTTGAATTGCGTCATTGTGTGCGTTCTAGCCGTCTCCCGGTGGGTTCCTGTGTCTCCAGTTTCCTCCCAAAAACAGGACAGTCGGTGGGTTGGGGACTTTAAATTGCTACTAAATGTTAATTTGTGTGAATGAGTGTGTGTGCGGGTATGTGTGCATGTATTTATGCATTTGTGTGTGTGTGTGTGTGTGTGTGTGTGTGTGTGTGTGTGTGTGTGTGCGTGCATGATGTCCCGTCCACGGTGTACTCCCGCCTCACACCCAGAGTTCCTGGGATTGGCTCTGGATCTTCAACCCTGACGAGGATGAAGTGACTGAGTAGATTGGACTGTATGTAAATTAGTAATGTGTCAGTTTGGGAATGAATAGTTTCCTTTTTAAACAATTCCTTAATATGAGTTGGATGAATTGTTTGGAGTTTCAGCAAAAGAGGTCTATTTTATTTGAATTCTTTCAGTTTTTGGTTTCAATTCGGTTATATTTATATTCAGATTTAAAACACTGCTCTTGTTGCATGCCTTTGACACTTTCTACCTGCACTTTGTACTGTTTATATCTAATTTATGACTTTTATTTCCTCTTTTTTTGCTTTTAGTTTTGTAAAGTGCTATAAAATGTTTTTGTGTACGAAATGAATTTTCATGTAAATAAACTTGTCTTGTCTGTCTGTTATTATGAGCTAAACTGGAATGAATTATAAACGTAGCCTTAGTTGAGCTTAAAAAATAAAAAATAAAATATTTATTCATCTCTCTCTGTGAAGCGAAGCAATCGACTCTGTGTAAAGGAATTATAATTAAAGTGAGTCACTTAGAGAGTGAATCGGTTCACTTTAATTGACTCGTTTTAGTAGCATGTGAATCGACTCTGTATAACGGAATTGTTTCATTACAGCGAGTCGCGGTCGAGCAGTGAATCGATTCTGTCTAAAGTAATTATAATTAAAATCACCTAGAGAATCACCTAGAGAATCACCTAGAGAATGAACTATAATTGACTCGTTTTAGTAGCATGAATCGCGGTGGAGAGTGAATCGATTGTCTGTCTGTTATTATGAGCTAAACTGGAATGAATTATAAACGTAGCCTTAGTTGAGCTTAAAAAATAAAAAATAAAAAATAAAATATTTATTCATCTCTCTGTGAAGCGAAGCAAATGAATCGAGAAGCGAATCTACCCCGTTTAGAGAACTCAGTTCATTACAGTGAGTGGCGGTAGAGAGTGAATCGACTCTGTGTAAAGGAATTATAATTAAAGTGAGTCACTTAGAGAGTGAATCGGTTCACTTTAATTGACTCGTTTTAGTAGCATGTGAATCGATTCTGTTTAACGGATTTGTTTCATTACAGCGAGTCGCGGTAGAGCGGTGAATCGATTCTGTCTAAAGGATTTGTTTCGTTACAACGAGTCGCGGTCGAGCATCGAATCGATTCTGTATAAAGGAATTACAATTGTAGTGAGTCACTTAGAGAGAGAACTTTAACTGAAACATTTTAGTAGCATGAATCGCGGTCGAGCAGTGAATCGATTCTGTCCAAAGGATTTGTTTCGTTACAGCGAGTTGCGGTCGAGCAGCGAATCGATTCTGTCTAAAGGATTCATTTCGTTACAGCGAGTCGCGTTTGAGCAGTGAATCGATTCCGTTCAAAGCTCCCAATTCGGTCAAGTGATTCTCGAGTATTCCCTTGCCTCTCCGATCCGCTCGGGGGCGATAATGAGCAAACACACGCCTACGCACTCCTTAACCGAAGAAAACAAAGAAGACATGTGGAAGTGGCCCATGTGGGGCTTTAATGCATGAGCTCATCGTGAATATTTTTGATGAATTAAAGCACTCTGCTTTATCGGAGTTTAAATCAGTAGGACAGTTCAATATTTATTCATCATGTCTTTCTTTATAAAGAAGAAATCCGCCTCAATGGCTGACGGGAAAGGCGAAAAGTCAGCTCCTGGCAAGCGGAAGGTAAGATTTGAGCTAGCTTGTGGCTAAACTATACAGTACTACTCATGCCTGTAAACATAGGAAAGTCGTTATTTCTGTCTCCAAGTCTAAGCACAGTGAGAGTAAGAACAAGTGCAGATTAACATGCATCTGATCCCTTCATAAAGTTGTAGTGCTTTCAGTAACGTGTGTGTTATTTACATTATTGGGTGCAGACTCTACATTGACACTGTTGTGTTTTTTTTTTGTCCTCTGTCTTTAGGCTGATAATCAGGGTGGAAAAGGGCGTCCACAAAAGCTCAATAAACGCCAGAGTGAGGAGATCTCCAGCGAATCAGAAAACGAAAAGTCAGACTGAAGCACACCCCTTCTGTTCTTTGTCTTTGTAACAGTGCGAACCTTTCAGATTGTTCATGTTCTAGACGATGCGGTTTCCCCAACCGCCACCGAGTTTGTAATCCGTCTCTCTCTCTCTCTCTCGCACAGCGATGAAGCGCAGGTTCGAAAGCAGACCGAGGCGGAGGCGGACGAGGAGATCGATGAGACGCCGCAGGAGAAGAAGCTGCGTCTGGCTAAGCTTTACCTGGAGCATCTGAGAGAAGAAGGTCAGTGAAGGCGTACCATGCGTTCGTTCTGATCCGATGCCGTTGACGCCGATCCTGGATTAGGGTTTAATACACCTGATCTCGGTTCTGTGAGATTTACTGACCGTGTTTGAGCAGTAGAGAGAGAGAGAGAAAATATCTTCATGACGAATAAAGCTTCCGCTGCATCTGCCTGAGTTTCGTCTTCTAACACCGATCAGATATTGTTACCCGTTGTAGCTTGTATTAGCAGCTAGAATCAAAACGGACCTAAATCTGAACCAGGTCTGATCATCTGGTCATTAGACTCGCGTTTAGACGCGTGCATCCGATATTCGGATTAACGATCGACTCTGAAACGACACATCTGCGCAAAAATATCAGACTTTTGTGCCAAGGCTCATGAAGTGAAGGTAGCCTTTATAGATTGTGTGTGTTTTGGCGTACAGAGGAGAAGAAGGCGGAAGACGAGGAGTTTGAATCAGACCTGATAGCCGGACGCCTGAAGGAGGACGTGGTACGCTCCTGTTTCCGTCGGTTTAAATGTGAAAGCGTTTATTGCAATTCCGTGCGTGATCTTTCTAATGTCTTTCGCCTCCCAACAGCTGGAGCAGAAAGGCAAACTGCAGAGACTCATCGCCGAAGAGGTGAGCCGACTTCCTGTTTCCTGTTTAGCTCGGTGGTTCGCCACGCCGCGCCGCGATAGATTGCGAGATCTGAAACATGTCCGGACACGCCCGGAAATAGGCCGTAGAGACGACGACGACGGTCAGGCTGTTTAGGATTTGTCTTTTTGTCCTGGTGTTTTATTGCCATATAAAGTCATACGCGGTGTACTTTCAGCTCTGTTTGGAAAGGCGATGAAGTGTAAAAAAAATTAAAATAAACAAGAAACCAACAAGAACGTTCAGAGCAATAACGTTTTGTTTTTTTTGTAACTGTGGCAACGTTACAGTAATTATTGTTAATCCGTTTGATTTATCGAAGGGGAAATAGAATACGATCCGGTCTGAGATTCATCCGATTGAAGTTCAACGTTAACCGCGGCATTCTGACGCATCGACGTGTCTCTGTTTGTTGTCCTCGTGTCCAGCTCGTAGCGCCGGATCCTGCCGAAATCCGCTTGCTGAGAGGACACAAGCTCTCCGTCACGTGTCTGGTCATCACCCCGGACGAGAAACACATCTTCTCCGCGTCTAAAGACTGCTCCATCATCAAGTGTAACTATGACTTAAATCTCGATTCCTGGTGTTTCAGGCGCCCGTGATCCCCGATACTGCTTCTGTAGTTCCGGGTTTGGCCGAGCCACCTTTTGATTTACATTTTTTATTGACATTTTATTATAACATTTACAATGACCACATACACACTATTAGATGTTTAATCACACGTACTTAAGCAATTCTGTCTCGGTGAAGCGCACTCAGTGATTTTGAATTTGATCCGATTTATTACTTTTGTCAGAGTTGTAGCGTCACACTGCCGCAGGAAATAACTTGTTGATTTTGGTCGCGGGACGACCGCCGAGAGAACGTCCTGTACGTCTGTCTCGATGTTCAGTGAGATGTATCGTCCCTAAAAAGCTCAGTATTGTTTCCCGTCAGTCCTCCTGCGTTATTAACAGCGTCAGGATTTCAGGTTTCACACTTCATGCTGGTGTGTGTGTGTGTGTGGGAAGTGAGAAAACATTTCTTTTTCAGCCGCTGACAGGCTTGTAAACTCGCTTTTGGGGGACGGCGGCGTGAAAAGATTCGATTGGAAAGCAGCTGTGGATTTGTGGGAGGAATAAAGTAGATGTTTTTTTGTGTGTGTGTGGTGGAAATGATGGCCTGTGTGTGTAGGGGAGGTGGAGAGCGGGAGGAAGGTGCAGAAGATCGCAGGAGGGAGGAAGGGGACGGAGGAACGGCACGTGGGACACACGGGACACGTCCTCTGCATGGCTATTTCCTCTGATGGCAAATACCTGGTGAGGGGACAAAAAGCACAGGAAATATAAAGCTTTGTTTAGACGTGGAGCAGGGTTCTAAAATCTCCTCCTTCTTAAACATATCTAAAATATCGCTCTTTCCCTTTCATCAACCCCCCCGCTTGTTGATTTAATCCCGATTATTAAAGCCATTCTTCTTTCCCAGGCCACAGGAGACATGAACAAGCTGATCATGATTTGGGAAGCTGCTACGTGTAAGCACCTGTACAAGTTCACAGGACACCGAGACGCCGTATCGGTGAGGACGCGGCTCATCGTTGTTCCTGATCCGTAACTGAGTCCGGTTCTTCTTTTTGCGCGCATGCAGAGAAAAAAATTTCTTTGTTTGTTTGTTTGTTTTTTGGTGGATTTAAATAAAGATAAGGATGGAAAACGTTTCTGAAAGTTTCAGAAAAATGTCAAATAAAACTGTTTATTCTAAAGGTGTAAATGTGAGTTTAGTGCACATTTATTTATTTATTTATTTTAAATGTATTTTGAATTTAAATGATGATTGAATTAATTGATCAGGGGTTGGCGTTCAGGAGAGGAACACATGACCTGTACAGCGCCTCTCACGATCGCTCAGTCAAAGTGTGGAACGTGGATGAGAACGCTTATGTAGAAACTCTGTAAGTGCACACACACTTATACACACACTTATATACACACACTGCAGGTGGAGTGTTTTTTTTATATATATATATAATATAAAATTTTTTAACTGTTTTGCTCCTCAGATTTGGGCACCAGGACGCGATCACGGGCTTGGACTGCCTCGGACGGGAGAGGTGTGTGACTGCAGGGGGCCGCGATCGAACGCTCCGAGTGTGGAAGATCGCCGAGGAGACGCAGCTGGTCTTCAACGGGCACGAGTGAGTTTTACCTCAAACACACAACCCTTCAAATCTCTCGTGTTTAATGCAGAAATGCAGCGTCTAAATCAAGTTTTTATGCTCCTCCTAGTTTACATCCATAATGTGCTCTCTCTCTCTCCCTCTCTGTCTCTCTCTCTCTCTCTCTCTCTCTCTCTCTCTCCCTCTCTCTTTCTCTCTCTCTCTCTCTCCCTCTCTGTCTCTCTCCCTCTCTGTCTTTCTCCCTCTCTGTCTTTCTCCTCTCTCTGTCTCTCTCCCTCTCTCTCTCCCTCGTCTTTCTCTCTCTCTCTCTCTCTTTCTCTGTCTGTCTCTTTCTCTCTCTCTGTCTGTCTTTCTCTCTCTGACTCTCTGTCTTTCTCTCTCTCTCTCTCTCTGTCTTCTCTGTCTGTCTCTTTCTCTCTCTCTGTCTGTCTTTCTCTCTCTGACTCTCTGTCTTTCTTTCTCTCTCTCTCTCTCTCTCTCTCTCTCTCTCTCTCTCTGTCTGTCTGTCTGTCTGTCCCCCCCCCCTCTCGGTCTCTTTCTCTGAAGAAGCTCCATCGACTGCATCCAGCTGATAAATGAAGAGCACATGGTTTCAGGCGGTGATGACGGGTATGAATTTAAACCTGCGAGTCATTTTAAGCAGTAAATCATTTTTTAAGTGAAGTAGGTGATGAGTTTCTGGTTGTATTGTTTGGTTTGTTTGAAGTTAGTTTAGTCAGCCCTAACATTTATTTCTTTTCAAATGGAAATCTGACGCAGCGGTTCTTCTGTAAAGCCTTTGACTGTTTTGAACAAAAAAAGTGCTGTGTGTTTGTCCGTCTGTGTGTCCGTGTCCAGCTGCGTGTCCGTCTGGTCCGTGAACAGGAAGAAGCCGCTGACCACTGTGAGGCGGGCACACGGTCTCCATGGCGACGCCGGGCTGGAAGGGCCGTATTGGGTGTCCTCTGTTGCAGCGCTGCACAACTCCGACACCGTTGCCTCAGGTGTACACACACACACACACACACATTAATATATGTATCAGCACAAGTTCACACACCTAAAGCCCCTGTGAATTATTTTTGTCTTTAGCTTCTTTTTGTTAGCTGTAGCCTTTTTTTTTTTACCTCAGTGTTGCTTAGAAAAGAAAGATTTCTGGAAATAACAGACTTTTTATTATGACACGTTCAACATTTTAAACCAAGCTGAAAAACGATTTTCTGTACACACACACACGTTCACTCGGAGACTCTCAAGCACACAAGACTGCACACACCCACACACTCGTGTCTATTCTTCATGTCTTTCTCTGTTTTTTTCTCTCACACACCCACACACACACTCTTTCTCAAACTCAATATCACCATCACACTGTAAACAGCTCCGCTTTTCAGCTTGTGGTGATCTCCTATAACACAGAGAGAGAGAGAGAGAGAGAGAGAGAGAGACAGCATGTGAGCAGGAGAGAGACAGACAAGAGAGACGGAGGGAGAAATGGTCGGAGAGAAAGAGGAGGGCAGAGAGAGAGAGAAGAGAGACAGAATCACAGCAGGAGAGAGACAGACAGAAGGAAAGAGGGGGAGAGAGAGATGGAGAGAGACAGAAGGACAAAGCGGGAGAGAGACAGCCAGATAAATGATGGAGATGGAAAGAGTGAGAGAGAGAAAACGACAGCGATAGAGCTGAGAGAAAGTGAGACGAACAGAGAGAGACAGAAGGTTAGAGACAGACAGAGAGTGTGAAAGATGCCCGCTCTTTGAACGTCTCATTAACACACCATCGTGCTCTTGTGCTGTTCCTCAGGCTCCCATAATGCCTCAGTGCAGCTGTGGAAGTGCGGGCCGGGATTCCGAGGCCTGGAGCCGCTCTTCAGCATCCCAGTGGTGAGAGACGACACGGAGCGTTTCATATCTGAACCGTTATCCCGAGCACAGCGAGCGCACAGGCGTCACGTTAGGCTGTAGTTCTGTACTGGTAACCGTCTCGTCTGCGTTTGGCGTCAACACGCCTCTGTCCGTTTAACTGCTTTTGCATCAGCACTGGACACCGTGATGTAATGTTGGTGTTCGATACAGCACCGCCCAGCCACCGCTCCCCCCCCCCCACACACAAACATATATATATACCCCCCCCTTTCTCTGGCTTGTTAGTAAAAGCTAGCTGACCACAATTATGTATTTATTACACAGTGTCATTCAAAATGAGCTACACCCGTCTTTCATGAGGTGATTGGATAAAACAGGAGCCTTACTTCTGTTCAAATTCAGATGGAGTTGAAATAATCGATCATTTCAGTTTCTGATCATGTATTTGCGGCAGTTTTTAATATTTCACTGGTGTTGCTTCGGTCACATCGCCATCATCCTGAATCATGTGTAGAGCATCCTGGCAGTTCATCAACAGGGATGTGCCTCTGTTTTTCTTTCTTCCAGAATGGTTTTGTGAATAGTTTGAAATTCTCCAACACGGGCAAGTTCCTGGTGGCCGGCGTTGGACAGGAGCACAGGTACACACCAGTCACCGACAACATTATTTAAAACTGTAAATGCACTGTAGTCCTGCTGATCCGCAGAGAGCACTTAGTGTAACAGCATTGTGCAGGCACATGGTGGCGCTGTTGCTCTGTGCAGATAGTGTGTGTGTGTGGGGGGGGGGTGTCCTCCCCCCCTGCAGCCTGAGCGCCCGCTGAAACTAAATACGATTTTGATAAAAAATGTGCAAAGATGGTATAACGTATTTAACAAGTGGGGACTGGGAAGTTTTTGATTTCAGAGAAGAAAAATAAGTTAATTTGAACAGACCTCCAACTCGTAATTCCCACTTGGAAAGTCTGACCACCTCAAGTTCTCGGACTTCTCTGTGTGATGTTTTAAGCCTTTTAATCAGGCTTCTTCTTTCTTTTTTTTTTCTTCTTTTTTTTTAGTTTTCGCTAAATACAGGAGGGTAGCGCCACGATTTACTACTACATAGACTATGATAGACTACATCTAAAAAGCAAAGAACTTACCAAATGTTTTTTTTTTTTTGGTGGCATTTTTTGATATTGATTTGGTAATATAAACATCCATTATTACCAAACTTAACCAGTTTAAGGTGGAGGAAAAAGTATGTTTTTAGTCGTGATAAACGCAACGTCGTACGTGCGTGTGTGTGTGTGTTTTAGACTCGGCCGATGGTGGAGGATAAAGGAGGCTAAGAATGGACTTTACATCATTCCTCTCAAAAGACAGAACAAAGAGACTATGACGACTGAGCAATAACAAATAATACACACTCAGAACCGGAGTTTCGTCTAGTTTTATTTTGGATATTTTTTTTTGCCATCTGTATTAGTATTCCGTTATGTTCAATATGTAACTTTGTGCAGAAATCTACAAATAAATTTACTTTGAAGTTCCCAGGTTTGACTCATTATTACATACCTTCAATCCTGTTGAGTTCTGGTTTCTGATTGGTCAGGCTTATATTAATGCGCTTGCTCTAATATCGTTATCGTTTCTAAAGTAACAACTGTTGTGATTTTTTTTTTCCCTGCACGGATATAAATGGGGTTTATTTAAAATTGATGGAAGGAGTCTCCGTTTTTCAGCGCAGTAAGAACGAGGAGTTCACACTTTCTGGTTTCTCAGCAACATGAATGGTAAATGGTCTGGTCTTTTATTCAAAGCGGTTTACACCGTGTCTCATTCACCCATACACACACACACACACACACACACCAATGGTAGCAGAGCTGCCATGCAAGGTGCTAACTTGCCATCGGGAGTAACTTGGGGTTCAGTGTCTTGCACAAGGACACTTCGGTATGTGGAGTCACGTGGGCCGGGAATCGAACCGCTAACCCTACGATTAGTGGACACCCCACACTACCACCTGAGTCACACCACTGACGAGCAGCGTTTTGCTTGATTAACTTCAGAAAAGAGTAATGAAAGCAGCCTTGTGAAGGAACGACTGGTTAAAGCTGGCTTAGTGGGCAGCACGTTTGCTTCACACCTCCAGGGTTGGTGGTTTGATTCACGCCATGGCTCTGTGTGTGCATTGAGTTTGCATGTTCTCCCTGGTTTCCTCCGGGTACTCCGGTTTCCTCCCCCAGTCCAAAGACATGCCTGGTAGGCTGTAGTGTATGAATGGGTATGTGTATGCAAGTGTGCCCTGCGTAGGATTGGCACACTGTCCAGGGTGTACCCCTCCCTGTGCCCCATGCACCTTGTTATGTGCTCCAGCTTCCGTGACCCTGTACGATAAGCGGTATAGAAAATGGATGGATGGATGGATACACCACCCTGTCGATGATTGATTACATTCCTATTTTAACAGCTAAGGATTTTACCATTTTACCTGACCCAGCCTACTATAACTACACTTTAGCTTCAATTACAATCATTAAAAAACAGTTCTATGTATTATTATTATTATTATTATTATTATTGCATGAAAAATGTATGAATTTGCATGAATAATGTATGAATCCATTGCAGATCTCATGCTAATGAAAAATGTACATCGTACATAGTTGATTTTCCCTCAGCCCTACTACCTGAACACATTTGACCCTATGAAAGATCTGGAATTTTCCACAAGTCACGTGTTCAACAGGAAGTCGAATCGTCCGAACTTCCTGAAGATTATTAATAAGAAGAAAAGTAAGTTCTCTCATCCTTTGATTCCTTATTTTCAGTGATATAGACCGACTTTGATATTATACCAACGTTACTCAAATTAGTGATATAAAGTAAATTTTATATATATATATATATATATATATATATATATATATATATATATATATATAAAAATATAATATTTGTGACTGAAATACGTAAGCTTTTTAGTGGCAGTGGTGGCTTGGCTTTTAAGGCTCTGAGTTACTGATTGGAAGGTCAGGGTTCAAGCCCCAGCACTGCAAAGCTGCCTCTGTTGGGCCCTTGAGCAAGGCACTTAACCCTCTCTGCTCCAGGGGGCGCTGTACCATGGCTGACCCTGCTCTCTGACCCCAGCTTCCTGACAGGCTGGGGTATGTGGGAAAACAATAATTTCACTGTGCTCTACTGTATATTTGACCAATAAAGACTCATTATCATTAAACTTGACGGCTTAATCTATTTCTAAAAGTGCAGTAACCCTATCAGTCAAGGTTTACGCTAGTTAGTCTTGCGCGTAAACGTACACATACGTTTTTCAGAACTTACGATGTTTTTTGTGAAGGTGAAATTTCTTGTGTAAACGCTCCTATTCGATTCAAAATGATTCCCATTCTCTGGAAAACGGTTGAAGAAATCTGGACTAAGTGGCATCCCTGTCATGACATCATCGATGCACTGGTGTCTTGATTTCTAAAAGCTGCAAAGAAACCGACACGTTTGTCGTTGAAAAAAGTTTTATTTACATATATTACAAGAATAGCACTGACGGGTTCACCAAAGTTCACATTTAAACACATTCCTTTTTGTACTGTTATAGCTACTCTCAAATACTTTATTCAAATCTGACACACTAAAGATTTAGTCTTCAAGTTCAAAAGGAAATACCGACTATAGGGCTTTGTTCTTGCATCTGCCACTAAACTAGCGCATGGAAATAAAAACGTGGGACATTTCATTAACGGCACGTAAAGAACGACGCAAATCTGCTAATGAACTACGGAAGTAAAACATGGCGGAGCTCCGGCGCTCGTCCTCCCAGAGCTCTGCTTCAAGTCAGGTTCACAAACACGACCGTTTTCTGAAAAACAGATCTAACCGCTACCACTGTTTCATATTGAAATCATAAACGGTGGTGTGAAAAAGTAAATACACCCCCTGAAAAGTTGTTTATTTACTTCATTATCATTGCACATTCGATATTTGAACCTCAGTGCTATTGATGAAAAATAATACACTGAACTAATCTAACAGCAAACTATATATATTATATATATATATAATAGGTCTAAATAATTTCGCAATCATTTAAATACTAAATACTGTAGGTCTAGAAACATTATACATTTTAAGAACAACTTTTCAGGGTTGTACCTACAGCAAAATGCTGGAAAGTGTGTCTTGGTGCCATCACTGACGAAGAATATTGTTACCTGATAAGCTTCGTTCAGTGAAGTTGAGATTTTATAAATATGTAAAGTCAAATATCTACGGTTAATGTTCCTTAAACTCCAAAGTGCACTGTAAAGCGTTCACTTCTATAACACACTTTAAATACAGTATTCTCTTCTTTTTTTTTTAACACGCCCTTGTTGACTTTTTCCCCCTCACCAATTCCCCTTGTTCCTCTTGAGGGCTGTTCAAATGCTTCTGAAGGGAAACCTTTTCAGACGACCCTTTTGGAGGACTGAGATTTCATATGTATTTACTCAGAAGTTACTGTGATCTGATCTGATATTTCACCTGTTTACAAAATCATAACATAAATCTATGACAATTAGCCAGTTACTCCATATATACAAGACTGATGACGTAACGCGTTTGTTTTGGTCTCGTCACAGCTGGCTAGTTAAGCGCTCCAGCAGGTTACAACTCTAGATCAGGAGTACTCAAGTCACGTTTCTGAAGGTCCAGTTACATAAACGTTCTTGCTTACAAAGATCTGCATAAGAGACTGACGTGATCGATTGATTGGTGATTAATAGTTAAGAATTTAAAAAAATAACCATAAAGATGAGGTCATTTCAGTTTTGTTTCGTGGTGGTGCTTTATGTTTGATCAACGCCACCGAAATGATGCAGGGAGAATAAACGCAAACGTCTTCGTCCAGTCATCTTTAAACGTTATGTTTTCATCGCCAGGTTTTCTTCAAACGCGCGTCATCGGTGCGCCGATCAGACCACAGAGCAGGTAAATATAATGAAAAATCTGTGAGCAGTATAGCTTGATTCTGGTCCCAGTCACAGCGAAGTCATTTAGATAAATGTATGTGATTTGGATAAACCGTTGCTGGGTCCACATCCGGTCCTTGTTCTAGATAGATATCTAACATAACTGTAATAAATATATATGTCAAAAAAATAAAGGGAACACTTGGAGTTACATTGTGCTGTTTAAGTGTTCCCTTAATTTTTTTGAGCAGTGTGTATATATATATATATATATATATGTATAATTTTTACAGAACTCAACTAAAATACTTTCTTGTCAAAAATTAAATAGTAAAAATATCCAAGAAATTCGACCGCTTATTTTGCGGCCGCTGATTGGTGAGGGCGTGTCGTGAAAGTCGTGTTAAAGACCCTTCTGAACTGGAGTTCTAGCTTTTTACACTTTACTTCAATACTACAGCAAGTCCCAACCTTCCAACATTCAAACGTTAGTTGCCAGCGAAGCTTTGTAACGTAAAAACATAAATTCATGTGGCAACAAACCTACTTACTAGTTCATACTGGCACGTTGTTTCCACATAGTCACATTTACAGGATTTTTTTCAGTTATTTATTTATTTATTTTCAATGATTGAACTCTTGGATAGCCAAGTTTTTTTGTTTAATAGAATTTCCGCGTAAGTGCCTGAAATGGATGACAGAAGCACCCTTGGTGGACGAGGCATTGATAAAAGATTTATCCATGACATCACTGGAGATGGCGTAGTCGTGTGCAGTCGTGCTCGGTTCCTCCCTCACAACGATGACGTCGTAGAGTCCACTACCTCTCGTCCGTTACACACGGTCGGAACTACGGTCGCGGCTGAAGCTGCGGATGAAATATCAGATGTTCCCTTGTCAGTTCTAGTGAAAGAACATTTCAAGTATTCAACTTTTTTTACGCACAGAAACATGATGCAATCTCGGTGTAACCGTGCTGATCACTCAAGCATGTAACGGTCTTTGATACTCGGACCTTCTCCGCGGAAAGGAATTTGAGCTAATCTGGAGAGGAAATTCCGTAGGTATACTGCCACTAGTGTTCGTTTTAAGAATACAGTCTATAAAGCTGTATGACGTAGGATATGACGAAGGAATACACCAGCGATTTTAAACCTCATCTATAACGAGATAATATCTATAGAGTATATGTTTTTAACCACAGACACTTTTTCCCTGTACTGTGAAAAATAATGGTTCAGTAAATCAACTAACTGGTTCGGAATAGAAGTCCATAAATGTTTAAAATAGAGAGTAATGTAATCGAAAAGTAATCAACAACGGTTAGTCATTAGACAGTAGGTTGAAATACGCCATAGAATTCCTTTACCCCTGATAAGGATGAAGCAGGTATTTGACTACCGTGTGAGTAGGTGGAGCTGGGGGCCGTAGTCGCCGAGGAGAACCGGTTGTCCTTGGCCCTCAGCGTCGTCACGTTCTTCTGCGGCTGGAACAGTATGATGTGGATCTTGGGGGCGAAGAGGCAGCCGAGAACCACCGAGCCGCTCAGACTCACCGAGATGCACATGGTGGTTGTCTGAACCTGTGGAGTACACCGAGAGACACGGGTGTTAAGACATTTCTAAGCAGATAGCGATACAGTAGAGATGACTGCCTTATTACTGATTGATTTATTTATTTAAGTTTCGCCTAAACGTTTTTACTCTGCTTCGATGAGCAATTATGTGCTGCACAAGATGGCCATGTATCTGTACCGACCTCTAAATTTACAGCATTCTCCCATTGCTGGCTTTTACACGAGCGTTGTAGCAATGCCGTAACTTTTTTTTTTGTGTGTGTGTGTGGCTGTCTTTGCTCGCAGTCGCATTAATCTCAACTCACGAGAAAAGAATTCTTTTTATACGGTGTGCAGATTTTGTCTACGTAAATCGTACAACGTAAACGCCCAGTAGAGGTCTGGGAAAAACTTCGAGTTGTCTCCCGCAGTAACGTCTCTGTTTCCATTTCTGTTGAAATTCTCCCTGATTTAAAACGTGTCTCGGAGCGCAGGCAAAGAATTACATTTGTGTCCCATCGCTTTTCTATTTCTTTTTTTTTTTTTTTTTTTTTTTGTCTCCGTCTGAAAACTTCTGTTCCATCCACGTTGTTACTGCAAACTCGACAGACACCAGCGTGTGACGAGCAGAGCTCATTTGGGATCGCCCCCTGCGCTACTCTGCGGCACGCCGTAAAATGCTGGACGAAATACCAAAGCGAGGCTTGACAGCAGCCAAACCGCTGTGGGAAAGAAAAAGGAGAGTGAGGAAAATACGAATCTCTTTGTTGCGCTGACAATCGCTGCACTTTGCTCCCGTCTGCGAGGCCGAGGGTGCCGTGCTGAATCCCATCGCCGCAAGCCTCCCTTTTATGCCAGAATACATTAAAATGTATTATTTTCCAAACTGTTTTCATACTCCGACGGAGCTCCTCATTAGTTATGATTCTACATTTTAAACATGGCCAAAGGCTTCACGAATACATTTTTAGACCGCTGTAAACATCTGCTATATCTTGATACCGCGGATCTCCAGGTCTAGGTCTAGAATCTGACGCAGGAATGGCGAAACTTTTGGGGGGAAAAACAGGTTTTTAGACCTATTAAACAAAGGCCATGTTCACTACAAAACCTTTAAGTAACGTTTCCTACTAATACGCACGTCTTTTCGCGACAAACGGAGAGCAGCTGGTACGATCAGGCTGCCTGCGTAATGCCGACCGAACCCTAGAAAACGTTACCGATTACGAGCGTCGTTCGCACATTTATTGGAAAGTAGCCCTTGTACAAGGAGACTCTGCACAGAACCTGTAACACTGGATGCTAATGTGAATTCCTCGTTAGGAAAAAAAAAAAATGGTTGACGCTATCAACAAGTCGACACGAGATTTTTTGCAGAATCCACTTTTCATAAGTGTTGAAAGTTTGATTGCATACATCTTGATATTGCGCAACACTGCTGTCTTGAATACTTTTTTTTTCTTCATTTTTTAATTAACCGAGCTACCTTTAAAAAAAAAAAAAAATCTGCTTTCTAAAACTATCCAGCTGGACCAAGGGTATTGGAGCGAGCCCTCTTTGTATCTGTTGTTTTGTTTTTTTACGATTTGATGTCTTACAATGATAATAACTGAAGTAATATTAACTGCTATGCTTTGGCATACTCTGTACAAAGCTTCAGTGTGGTTAGCTGCTTTTTCTTACTAGCTTGTCGCGTAGCTTTGACAGAAGTTTTGGTTGGAGCTTTGCTACTTTAAACCAAGAGTTTCTGTAGCTTGACCAGTTGCAAATGCAAAGTAACTTCCCCAGAGCTGTTTTCAGAACATACATGCAGTGTATTTTTGATCTACGAAGTTAGGTAGCAGCTTCCTATCATGACGGTTGTAAAGAAGAAATACCTGCTGATGAAACTTTAAATGGTTAGCTATTGTTTTTCGGAAAAATATAACGACAATCATGGATCGAGCTACTTTTGTCATAACGCTTTTAGGAAAGTCTGAAACTTCGTTTTGTGTTTACGTAACGCTGCCTATTACGTACCGTTTTATTGAACAACTTTTGACTGTTTCTGTGCATTCTCTAAACGTATACCTAACGCGTCGACTTTTGACATGTTCACAGCCTTTTCTTTTCTTTTAAAGACGTGCATCTTGCGGTCTTTCTCTCTACGTGGCACATTATTCTGTTCACAAACGGATCTAGGGATACATCGCGGTTCTTTCCTCGATCCGGTCTCCACTTTGCACCGATGAGGAAGCGCTGGCTTTCTTCCCGGCTCTGTGATCTTTTCTGACAGCCCGGCGTCGCCGCTCACACAGCCTTGGGCCGTTCTTGATGACTGTGTTTACTGTGGAGCTAACTCAGTTCTGACATCTCGCACCACACGGCAGAACGAGTCCGCTGATAAAGTGCGACAGGCCGCCCACGGTCTGCCGGAGGGACTCGTAACGCACTCGAGTGTTACATGCTCACGCCTCGGCGAGTCGTGTGTTTGCGTTGGTTGATTATTTTTTTTTTTTGCTGAATTTATATGATTAAAAGAGCCATGTCACTTAACACCCCGTCCGTTGTGGCATGTCCGAACTGTATGTATGCCTCGGCATATCAAAGCATTTACCCATCCTTTAGAAGACATGCATTTTGTTACTTGAACATACAATTGTTGTTTCGCGGTTTTATGGGGAAAATGTAGTAGGGCGTAGTTAATGGTGGAGTAAATGATTTGTGCCTCACAGCTCCAGGGTCCCTGGATTGATTATGAGCTCGGGGTTACTGTCTGAACCTTCTCCCTGTGACTGTGTGAGTTTCCTCCAGGTTCTCTGGTTTCCTCACACATCACAAAAATATGCCAGTCGGTGGGTTGTCTATGATAATTTGCTCCTAGGTGTGAGCGAGTGTGTGTACTCCCGCCTCAAGCCGATTGTTCCCGGGATAGGCTCCGGATCCACCGTGACGCCGACTACGATGAAATTACCGAAGATGAACGAATATAAGGTTCGGAAGCTTCAGTCCATTACCGAAACCTGTTTTCATTTCTCCGGCGCTAAAAATCAAATGTGTTTCTCAAGGACTCGCTCGGCAACGAAAAAATGGTCGAGCCTTCTGCCTCACTCCCAACTGACCCTACTTCCACTTTTAACGCTATAAAAATTGGTTTTGTTGCGGAATATTACCAAGAGCCCTGAAGCTCAGTGAAGTGACGTGATTGTTTTAGTTTTAGAAACCTTTAAGGGATGACGAAAAATAGTCGGCCGTAAGAGATTGCATACTTTCGCTCTGTGTAAACATCAGTTTTTCACATCAGTTTAAAATGCAGTAAATTGGAATAATAATAATAATAATAATAATAATAATAATGTACTACACTTTCAATTGGTTGCATATGGTAAATGTTTAAATAAGGACTGTTCATGGTAGTGCACTCATGATCTTCACTCACCCTGTAGTCGCTTGCGGTGACGTAGAAGATGGGCTGAAAGGCCAGCCAGATGATGCAGGTGGTGTACATGGTGAACCCGATGAACTTGGCCTCGTTGAAGTTCTCAGGGCACTTCCTGGTCTTGAAGGCGTAGAATGTGCACAGGACGATCAGGATGCAGTTGTAGGTGAGTGACACCAGCATGCTGGAATCCAGACTGTTGCACTTCAGAGTCACCACGTCACGCCTCTCGGGACTCATTTCCTTCCTGACACCTGGTGCCTCCACCAGGAGCCATACCAGTGCCACCAACAGCTGGGCAGAGATCAGCACACCACAGATGGCCACTTGTGATGCGGGGCTGATGAAACGAGGCCGCTGGGCACCGTCTCGCACTCCACCAAAGATCCGCGCAATACGATTGGTCTTGGTGAGCAGGGCGGAGTAGCACACGGCGAATGAGGTGCCGAGGCCGAGACGTCGCAGGGTACAGACAACTGCAGACGGCTTAGCAATGTAGATGAAGGTCATGGCGTAGCACAAGAGAACCCCCAAAAGGAGGATGTAGGACAGCTCACGGCCACTAGCCTTCACCACTGGAGTGTCGTTGTGCCGTAGAAAAACTCCAGCCACGGCCAGAGTACACATCATACCCAGACAGGCGATGGTCACAGGTCCTACAGCCCAGGCATCTGACCAGTGGATGTATTCTTCTGGAAGCTCGTAACAGCCAGTCAGGTTGGCCAAAGGCCATTCTCCAAACCCACAGTCCTCACAGGTGAACTCGTCTAGAAGGTACTGATGGGCTTGGCAGGGGATGCAGATCCAGCAGCAAACATCCCCGGGTTGCATGCTCTTGGCCTCGTTCGGATGGCAAGGGTCGCTGCACTGGGAGGTGGGCGCTGGTCCTCCGGCCCAATGTAAAATGCTGGTATTAAGAACCAGACTTTGGGCCCAGTACCCCACCTTCCTATAGGCATACCTTCCGTTCTCTTGCTGATAATGGAAGATGTTGTAGCGGCCCAAGCAGTCACCCGAAGAGGTGAAGCGGACCACGTTCTCTGTATCAGCAGGTCTAAAAGGAGCTATTTAGTAATGGTAGAAAGGGAGGAAAAAAGGGCAGTGAAATTTAGTACAAAGATAATATTGAATAAAAAATGGTTTCACTTAGAGAACGCATCCTTCATTAGCACATTTACTAGCCAGAAAATGATCTCATCCTGCCTTCAGCAAAGCTTTTGAAAAATGTTAAGGCTTTGAGCTACGGTTGCTAATTATCACCACCTGCTGGCCAAAACACTTTAATGTGCATTTATTTAACGCCGTGAAAAATACCTCTTTATTATGGGTCATCAAAGGCCATGATTAACACCCAGATCAATAATAAATACAAAAACAGCTGGAGACTGGAATGAGCATAGCGTCTCCACTGATCTTCGAGAGATGAAACACCGTCGGTGGGCTTATTTGCTGAAATCCCATGGGCTTTATTGCTGAAACTGTCTACACTACCTCTGATGTATTGCATGAATAAAGTGCGGCTTTTAATGATTAAAAACAATGACGTATTTAACCGCTAATTGTGGCCGAATCGACATCATCTTCTTTCAGGCTCTACCAGATTTAAAACCCTCTCTCTGCTTATCTTTTCTTCTCATAGTTTCTCTCTGTGCAGCTACGCTGACTGGAGCTGTGCGGTAACCTAATAATTACAGTTTTCAAATCTGAAATTCTGCAGCATCCTTTTAATCAGCTGTAAAAAACAACATGCATCACGGGCCATTCATCTGAAGGATGCCTGAACATTCGTAGAAATCGCTCTCCTCTCTTTATACAGGGAATACTTGATGGATAAACATTGTTGGTAATGAATGAAAGACGGTAGGTGGCAATTAGCATTATGCAAAGCAAACCGTGCTAATTGGTCCCACTAGCTTTCAGCGATTGCTATTCATTTTGAAGCATCCTTTTTATGAAGCTGTGGTAAACATTTGTAATCGTCAGTCACGCCACTCACCATCAAACTTGGTCTTGAGGATGAACTCGCGGTAGAACCTTTTGCCGTTGCCAGGCTTCATGGCATCGCACACTCGTGTGGTGTTGGGGCACACGGCCTGCCGCATGTTATGCAGAGCGTGCGCCATTGCGTAGACGGCGTTCACGACGAACATGATCTTTGACTCCTGCTTGAACGAGCCATCCCTCAGGCTGTGTCTGGCGCAGCCCGGCTCGTGCAGCCGACACCCAAACTTGTGCTCCCAGAACTCTCTGAACCAGGGGTTGCGTGTGTTGAGCTCTGGAGTGAGTTTGGTGAAGTAGTCCTCGAACTCTCGGATGGAGTAGGAGGCGAGCTCGATGGTGAAGGCCCCGTTGGCCGCTTTCTCGCTGCCGTGCACCACACTCTCCTGCGCTCCCCAGCCATCGCTCGCCACCCAGATAAAGGTGACGTTCATGCGTGCTGCTGCGACCAGAAGCTCCCTGGCGTCCTCGCTGCGTGTGAACAGGATCACCACTTTGGCGTTGGTCTTCTGCTGCAGTGAGCGAATCACGGTCTCGTAATTGCCCCGATTCATGGACCGGCTGACTTTAACCGAAGTGGCGATACAGATCTGGCGCACCCGTGCTTCCTGCTGGAAAGCATCGATACCCGTCTCACCGTAGTCACCCTCTGAGGCCACTGTTGAGACGTAGGTCCAGTTAAAGTAGCGCAGGATGTCAGCAATGGCTTTTGCCTGGTAGAAGTCTGGCGGCACGGTTCGCGCAAAGTAGTCATAGCGTGATTTGTCGCTCAGCTTGGCACTGGTGGAGGCATAGCTGATCTGAGGGATCTGGAAGAGCCGCAGCAGGTTGGCCACCTGGAGACATTTGGGGAGGAGAGAAGACAGTCCTGATGTCCTACGCCAAACCCTATCAAGACATTTTTTGCGTCTTGTGCTATGAGGTTGGTGCAGATAACCAATAAGGGAAGCTTATAGCTACATTATGAGCAAAGGGAAGATCTTTTCTTTAATATCCCAATGATATAAAATGTGGTAAATGATCCTAGGCCTTAAGGCTACTCCAAGAATCTATCCATTGCATATACCGTGTACAGGTGTAATCCAGTACAGTTAAACTCGTACTCTTCAATTTTCAATTACTGTTTTTATGCCTTGAGATGACCCATGTCAAGAAGCAAGAGAGAATGTGGCCATCAGGAGATACCTGGGCAATTCAGTAGGTTTACAGACCTAGTGATAGACTCCTCCCAACATAAAAATTTTGATAGATTGCCAGTGCAATGGTGACAAGCAATCAGCCAGACACTCCAACCTCCATGCTTGCCCATGTCACCACTCTATGAAAATATTGCCTCTGGCTATGTATCTGCTCAGCATGGAGAGGGATTTGGAACCTACAGAGCCTCTATCTTCATTCGTTATCTAGCTCATCTGGGAAAGACGTTTCTGCTTGTTTAACCATGGGACTTGGGCAGGTTTCATTCTGATGGATCGAGATAACAGCTGCAACCAAAAAACAACAGATAAGGAATATTGTTCTATTTATCCCAGAGCACAATCAGGTGAAATCTAGGTGTCAAACTCTTGCTTTTATGGTTCACTATAATGGTTGCCAGCGGGCACTGAGGGAGGGGAAAGTATTGTGTTTGTCCAAACGTTTTTGCTTACTCTCAACATGAAACATTCATATGGATATTTTAAAGGGCATGTGGACAAAATGATTCATTTAGATCCAGCAGTGGCATTTCTTCCTTAACTGTGTTATATATGCAGTTCACAATTGAACTTTCAGGCAGACATTCAGGTGGATATTACATCTACATACTTATTTCCCAAAGCTTTCAGAGCAATCACTGGAGGAACTCGGGGAAGCCATTTACTCTGCAAATTGGAGTGACAATTAGGCCCGCCGGGAGAGCCGGCTAATGACGGAAAGTCAGTGTCCACGCGGATTCACATATAGCACAAGGCTACTCCACATTAAAAGACCATTAGTCTGATGCTTCTCAGGCCAATTGTTCTGCTTTAGGATCAATTTTTGCCTTTTGTATTTTAATGACTTAAATTACATGGACATCATGATCTGACCTTAGGTCAGACTTCCCTCTGAGACACTCCATACGTTCAGTTCATGAGCTCGAGAGGTGGCAGTGCTCAGTAGACTAAATCCGATAACGATACCCCTAAGGGGTTGCATGCAATTTTCTCCCACCCAACTTTAAATTCCAATTTCGAGTCCTACCTAAGGCAAATCCATTTAAATTCAGCCCCTAGACACGCACTGTATGGCTGTTGTTATTGTATCCGTCTCTGCATGCATGTGGCTACAGGATTCTTCTTCAAGCTGAAAATAATCGTATCCTCTGAATATATGCAACAGTTTGCACTATAACGCTACTAGCTCAGGAAAAATAGAAGTTCCTCAAGGGATCTTCGAATAGTTAAGGGTTCTTAACTTTTCTAGAAGTTGTACATGGAATTGTCTTATTGTATAGGTATAGGCTTATTGTAAATGGTCTGCACTTATATATAGAGCTTTTTTAAACTTAGCAGTTCTACAAAGCGCTTTATACCGTGTCTCATTCACCCGTTCATACACACTCACACACCAACGGTAGCAGAGCTGCCATGCAAGGCGCTAACTTGCCATCGGGAGCAACTTGAGGTTCGGTGTCTCGCCCAAGGACACTTCGGCACGTGGAGGCATGTGGGCCAGAAATCGAACCGCCAACCCTACGATTAGTGGACAACCCGCTCTATCACCTGATCCACACCGTACATTTGAAATGTATGTAAGACCATTCCCTTAAAAAATATTTAAGAAACCAACATTTTTACTCATTTCTTTTTTTTTTACAGGAGAGTGTAGATGGATTGTGACATTCGGTGGCTGTAAGTAACGTATACAGGTTAAATCTTGTGGAAACCATTAAAGTTTCTACGTAGATCCATACAGCAGAGTGTCGGTGGATTGACGCTAGGTGTGAATGAGTGTGTGACCTGCAACGGACTGGTGTACCATCCAGGGTGTATTCCTGCCTCGTTCTCAGTGTTCATGGGAGAAACTCCAGATCCACTGTGACCCTGCCCAGGATAAAGCACTTGCTAGAGATAAATAAATTAATCAACACCACCGGCTTGCTCAATAGGGATAAATTCACACACTTAAAATCTGCATCTTGTGTTCATATGTTTCTGTAAAGCTGCTTTAAGACAATGTCCGTTGTTAAAAGCGATATACAAATCAAATCGAATTGAATAAAAAAAAAAAAAAAGCTAAAATTCTCAACACCCTGCGAGTAACACCTTATTCTCATGGTGTAGCTGTATTTTTAATTCTGTAGCCCTGGAAGACGAACACATCTTGTGAAAGCTACCAGCACGGCCTCGTCTACATGCTGACGGACATGAGATGTGATGTGTTGGGGGTTCACATGCTTAACACAGCATGACAGCCATGTTTAAGGAGCCCGGTAGGTTCAGGGCCACCAGAGACCAGATGAATCACTGACCTAAGGAGGAGAAACTGAGGGAATGTAATTCGTTTAGACAAGCGCGAATCTGTTCGGGACCAAGACACTCGTTCGCTATCAGTACTCCATACCGAGGCAGACTCATCCTGTTCAGACTGTCCAAGATGCAAACCTGGTCCTTTTTTGCGCATTAAGATTTCATTTACGTGTCACTGCGTTCTCTCCCTTTCCCTTTGGCATGTCAAGTGGAGTGTATCAGAGTGCATCAGAACGCCACCGAAGCGTTTGACAGAGAGCAGCTCAGCTGTTGTTAGCAGCCAATCACCCTGCACACTTTCGAGACACACACCAGCAAGGGAGAGACGCCACTAATCTCACTCTGTTTCTCCTTTTCTCGTTTTTTTTTCTTTTCTTTTCTCGCTGCCTCCCTTGGATATTCAGTCCCCACACACCTAAATGAATATTTATCACCTCGCCATGTTGTAGGTATGCATGCAGGTGTTCTACTGGAGCGTTCAATGACATCTGTCGGAGTTCAGTAAGGCAAATAATGCCCAACTGTCCCTGTACCAGAGAGAGAGAGAGAGAGAGACACCACTTTGGGGAATTTGTTCAAATCCAATTCAAAAGGAAGCGACTCATTGAGCTCCTAAGTTTTTAATGGTCACATTTCAGGTGTCCTGTTCAGTTTAGGCAATCTGATTTTTAGGCAGTTCTGCTCATCTTGCTGTCAAATTTAGATCCACATGGATGACCATACTGTTGCTCTGACTGTGGAGTCTGAGCAAGTGTAAATAAAGCTTTTATTCCAGTTGACAGTTGACATGACTAACCTGCTAATTCGCTAGCGGCGCTATTCAGCGAACAGTATTCTAGCTGTCTGGTTAAAATTAACAGCTTATATAGCTAGATAACACTGCTAACGTTCTACTCCCATGCTATTCTTGCAGTTTATGCCAATTTTAATATGCAGCTGACTTAGCTTCGTTTTTGACTTTTTATAGTTAGCCAGCTACACTACTCAGAAAATGGAAGTAAAGCTGTATATTTAAGTTATTTCATTTCATGAGCATAACTAACTTAGACTGCTACTTTGCTAGTCACCAAGGCTTGCTAGTTTTGGGCTAGTTAGCTACCTACGTTATTCATATTCGTTAAAGAGTAGTTCCTCAACAAAACAGAGCTACTGCTAGTTCTGGATCGAGCCTCCCGTTTGGTAAGCTGAAAAACTAGCAAACGGTGTAAATGTGCACGCTAAAAGCTGCGACGTTTGATGAGGCTGAAGCGCTTCTCAAATGTCTTGAGCAGATCGTTGAAGTTCTGAATGAGAAAGGGACCTTCGTCAGACGCAGCTACTGAATGGAAAACAGCTTCAGGCAGGGCCAGAGAGATGAGAGAGTAAAAGACAGGAAGTGGTTGCGAGATGAGGAAGATAAAAATAGTAATCATGTGAGCCAGAGCGAGAGAAAGTGGGGATAAAACGAACAGGAAAGCACGAGCGCTACGGACGGAGCCGGAGACTGAAAGGCTTCATATGGGTGAAGAGGTGTGGTGCTTTGACCCCACGAGCGAGTGAATCGAAAGCGGTGGGCCTCGTGACGCAGTTCGGCCCCTTTTTACCGTCCCGCTTTCAACATGAAAGCCCCATCTGTTTCATCAGCTCCTGCGCCAGGCGTGTGGGCATCCCACACACAGCTACAGCACTACAGCTTCAGCCAGAGAAGTTAAAAAGAGCCTCCCTTCACAAGCAGTCGTTTAGATGAAACAAATAAATCACGGAAAATTAAATTGCATCCTTCAGATTCACAGGACTCAAGTCGGATGGAAATTTGCTGCCATTTAATTTCCTGAATATCGTCTGTAAACTCCCATAATGGGATTTATATACTGTAGATGATGTGCAGGTTCTCGGTGAGAGTTCCCACACAGCATATTGCTTATTAGCATTCTCTAAAACACGAAGCACAGGTGAGGTCTCTGTGTGAGTGACCTTCTGCAACTCGGAGAGGCTAGATGACTCTCATGAACAGCAGTAACATTATTAATACTCCGCATCCTGTGAGCCTCTGTCTCGTCCTGTTTGGTTTGTAGCTGCTCTAACAACATGGCTCTCAAAGTGAGGGCCAGAGTCTAACTTTCTTTTATTTTTTTCGCCGATCTAATGATGGTGGAGGTCACCGATATACCACAGCGCTGTTCAATTCTCGATTCCGATTGGACAGCATTGAACGTTTTTGAAAGGAGTCTCCAGTGTCCGCGCTTTGTAACAGTCTTGGAACGTTTTCCTGCCACGGGGACGCATCGGTTCACGTTTTGCGGTTTCTCCGTAACATGGCGAGCTGCGTTTTATGTTGTCTTTTATTTTAAGAGATAATAAGGTAAACATGAATCTACCGACAGTGGTTCTTAGTTTTTATTGTTCTGTGGATGGAAAGCTCAGTTACAAAAAAGCCTCTAATATATAACCATTTCAAAATATATTTACATAATGGACTGGATGTGTAAATAGTTGGATTATATCAGAAGTCCATGCCGAGATAAAAAAAAATCCCTGTTTTCACAGGGAAAAAAAGGGTCCTTGTATTCAAGACCTTTTGTGAATCCGTCAAGGACAACTTCGCTGTGCGTGTTACTGCATGGCAATTATTAATACTCTGCATGCGCAAGGTCGGTTTTGTGCAAAATTTGTATTGTAATTTATTCTTTCACCTGCTGGAGGAAGCGATGAGAGCAGGAAGGATGAAAGAAGCCACATGACTAGCAATTGGTTTGCGTTATGAGAGCCGGTGTGAACTATGACGCGCCTGGAGAACCTGCCATACAGACACGCAGTAACCCAGGCAATATTCTGCTACTTTAATTAGAGCGCAGGAAGACTTTCAGTGAAAGAGTGACAGATCCAGACTGAAATTTCGCAGCCAGAGTGAAAACTCCGGAGTGCCTCAGGCTTTGTGCATGAAATGAATTAATTGTAATGCGCGATTACTGAAGGATTGTCGTTGTGTAATATTAAGATTCTGTATTCATATCTAATTCACTGTTGATTGCAACAGTGTTTAAAATAAATAAATAAATCAAAATAAAATAAATAAATCTTATTGTTTCTCTGGGGAGGGGAGACGTTTAGTTCTCAAGACAACCACACAACCAGTCTGCCATTCTCACCCACACACAAACTCAAATATAGATCTTTATATTACACACACACACACACACACACATGCGCACACACATGCACACCCCAAAGATAGCACAGTCTTCCGGTATCAGTCACACACCCACGCACCCAAACTTAACCTCAAAACAGTTGAAGCTGAAGCCGGTATTCATAACTCCCAGAAATACGATCATTCAGCTTGTAGGGACACGTTAGGTTATGTTTACGGTACCTGACCTGAGACAGTTTTGTATCAGGCATTCATATTATAAGTCATTACGGTCATCGTCGTCATCCTGTAGCACAGTAAAACAGCAACTGAGGCCAGCGACGGCAGTGACGATATTTAGTGGAGGGATGGGGAAATCTGGGATTCACTTTATATTTTACATTAACGCTTACATTTACGGCACTTGGCAGACGACCTTATCCAGAGCGACTTGTATTTATACAACTGAGCAGTTGAGGGTTACGGGCCTTGCTGAAGGGCCCAGCAGTGGTAGCTTGGTGGTGCTGGGATTTGACCTCATGACCTTCTGGTCAGAACAACTGCCCCAATTGATGTTTTAGGAATCAATTTAAGAAAAACTGGAAGCGATGCCAAAAATTATTGAGTAGTGTCCAAAACTATTGTACAAGAAATCGGTGTGTGCATGTGGGATGTTTCACAAGTTAAGGACCCATATAGACTACGTCCACGTTAATCCGGATAGATCTGAAAACGGCGTTTTTCGTTTTAAATCGCTCTCCATCCACACTGGCATCTTCAAAACATTTTCCAAAAATCGCTTGCATCCCTTACATCTCAATACCGCACATGCGTGTGTAAAAACACCAGAAGTTTGGCCTGCGCCATTTCTGTCAAGCGTCTAATTTAAGAATGCAGTCTGAAGGTTGTACAGCGTGACCTTAATCTTTAAAGAGTAAACAAACTGGGTAACAGGCACAACAACTACAGTACATCATCCACCATCTTGTTTGTTTTATGTTGAATGGGTCACGTGACTGAAAATACGCCATCGCATTTTTGAATGTCTCCGCTTTCTCGGTCCACAGTGTGATAACGCTGTCTTCAAGTTCTCCGCCTGGGAAAGCGCTTTCGCTGGACAAAAACGCCGTCTCGGTGTGGACAGAAGGAACTAGGGACTTCAACTCCCAGCAGCCTCTGCGCCACAGTCACATGACCACCCGCACCTGACTCTCATCCCGGTTAACGAGCACCTGTGTGTATTTAAGTCCCGGTTTCCTGTACAGCACTCTGTGCCTGGCTTCGTTGTGTCTCAGGTAGTCACGTTATGCTCTGCCATGTCCTAAATTGTTGCTTTATGTTCGTTTTCCTTGTTTTGCTTGAACACTTATTAAACTTTGAATCTGCACGTGCATCCGCCTCCATCTCCGCATTCCTGACAGGAAGTCTAAACCGTAGAGGAAAAAGATGCGTTTTCAGGTTTATCTGGATTAACGTGGACATAGCCTTAGTCAGTAAAGTGAGAGAAGGTCACTTTTAAAAATTAAAAAACCCAAGGGGGATAGTTCTGATCTCAAAAAAAAAAAAAATTTTTTAATTAATTTTTTTTTTTTTATAAATATTATCTTTTTTTTTTTTTTTTTATTCATCATTTAGTGACTCCTAATACTTCCTTCTCCAATCTACCTCACAATCCAGATGGCTTGCAGTGAGAAAAAAATATACTTGGGGGGGGGGAGAACAACAACAACAACAAAAAAAAACCCTCCTGGCTCCTAAAATGGCCGGGACGTCTGTTGCCATGTGCTGTCTGTTTTATATGCGTGTTCATCCACATCATGTTTGCTCAGGGCGCGTGCCAAGCGCCGTCTCCCTCATGCCAGCAGGCTGATTGAGCTCCAGACAGCCTGAAGGCTCCTCTTAGCTCATTCTACTCAGAGGAGGACAGGTGGCTCGGGTTCTGCCAAAGGAGCGTCTCCGGGGCTGTGATAGTCCTGCCACAGACGGAGGAAACTGCTTGAGAAGCCACTCTAATTCCACCTGCTGTGAGCTACGATGTGATCTAGAGTGAGGAGAATTCGGTGCTGGTTTGGATTATGACATGTGCGTGACTCGTATGTTTGGTAAATTTCTATAACGATAAAAGCACGGTAAAAATTCACTATCTATAGTACCTTGGTCGAGTTCCTGCGTATGTTTCCTATTGCATAATGGTTCCCGTAAAAGTAAACGCTGTTCTGTGATTTCCCACACCACGATAATGTTGACAGAAAACACTAACAAGAACAACAATGGAGGAGCTTAAAGATCTGCTTTACCATATACTTGCCATTAGGTAGTGCTGGCCAAGCATTCAGTGGTCTCCATGATTTCTGGCACAACCAATATGTCCCTGTTTGGTACACTTGTTACCCTAAGAAGGCAGGCAACTACATTCGGTCCGAGTACAGATCACTTAACAATGGAAACACTGCCAAAATGTCTGGTAGAAAAGCTAGCCTCTCACTAGCTAGCTCTCTCCTATCGCACGTCACGGCTACACCACAGTGCGACCGAACGCTTCAAGAAAAGCTCTGACTTCTTTTTTTTTTTTTTCTTTTGTTGTTGTGCCATTCGCCAGCCGTTCCGTCCCCATCATATACCACTCTTTCCTGACCTGTTCATCCCTTTTGACCTTCCACTTTCCTTATATGGTTTATGTTTCCTGTTCCTATTGTTTTGGTGTTTAATCATGCTTACTCCTTGTTTGTCCTGAACTAATTTGCCTGTTTAAACGCTGTGTTTGTGACTTACTTTTGAGTCCTGGTGTGCTAGAGCCTAGTTCTTGCCAAGCCCCCCCCTTTTTTTTAAAGCTCAGCGTTCGACAATGGTGATAGAATTCCTCTGAGAGAAACCGTCAGAAAATGGACAACCGCTGCCAAATTGCCAAAAGTCACACCTTACGTGTATCGATAAATAAGTTGTGAAGGTCACAAAAATGTGCCGTTCATATGGAATATTCGCATATAAACACGCTGAACACATGACCACATTTAAGTCATTACCTCACCTGATTTAACTGATTTATTTGGACCCACACTCGCGCTCGTTCTGTGAATGCGACAAGGAAATTAGATTGATTGTATGCACCACAATTAGCAAAATGTGACTGAACTCCAATCACAGTGTGGCGCTCTGTTTCATTTATTTTTGAGGCCATTACAAAGATGTAAATAAGTAAATAAGACCACTCCAAGAATAGGACTTAGAAACACCAATTAGCTATCTTCGGGGCAGTAATTACATCTCTAGTAATGAAGGTTGGCATGTGTTTTTTTTTTTTTTTTTGCTGCTGTTGTTCTTTTTCTGGATATTTCGAGATAAAAATCGAACCACTGGACAGTTCACGAGCTATCGTTTTATCATCTCTTACCCCACTGAAGCTTCTTGCATAAAATCAAACACTACAAATCCCTCAGGTGGTCGAGTTTGTGCAGACAAAACTCCAGAACCAAACCTAATTATGCAACGGGAACATAATTAGAGCTCGGCCCTCTCTCTGGCAGTGACAGCCGAAAGGAAGGAGCCGGTAATTAACCACGCTTACACTCACAGCTCACGGCTTTTCTGCAGCGAAGCGAAGACGTTTGAGTGCCGACAGACCTGTCGGGGGTTCAGGAAGGCTGAAAGCCCCTGATCAGGAAACTCCCAAAGTGGCAAGAGAATTTATATCGCCATGATGTTGGCTTCTGGCCAACAAGAAAGCTGTGACACTGTCTATGGACATGTCAGCTATTAATACATGGGGCTGACATCTTAGAGGTGTTGGCACAGTTTTGGTCATTTCATGTTATCTGATTACACAGTAATTTCCTGTGCTTTAAAACACTGAAAGAGAGTGGTAATTACCAAGATCATGATCATAGTATTATAGTGCCTGCAAAACAGCTGTGACATTTTAAAAAGCTTTGTAAACTACAAGTAATGGCCAAAACAACCATTTTGGGATTGGTCAGTTTAACTAGCAGTAGCTACGTAGTAGCTCCGTGTTGTTGATGAACTCCTCTTTAATGAATATGAATAACATAGCTAGCTAACTAGCCCAAAACTAGCAAGTCTTGGTGACTAGCAAGGTAGCTGTCTAAGCTAGTTATGCAACCAGTATAATAAGAGTCAATCATTGTTGTAAAAGTACGGATGATGACACTTGTGGTACTCTAAAGTGTAACGTGATGCATTTTTATCGGAAAAACATTTTCATATCTTCATATTACACAGTGCTGACCGTCAGAAGGCATTAGATTTCATACTTTTAATATCTAAGACGAAACCCTTTCTCGCATAATCTAAGACTACCATCTTATCTCTAAACTGATGAAACTGGATCCAAATAACCTTGAAGGAAGTTTATTTTGTGGTGGTTTTTAAATTAAAAAAACATTTTTTAATTGTACATGGTTACATTTTGATTAGACTCCATCCATGTGAAGATGTCACCATATAAACCTCAAATATGTTCACAGGACTCAAAATACAGCTGGTTTTGCTGATCAAGTGCAATCTGAGATCAGACTCCGTGGCTCCTGATATGCAGGCCTCGATGTACATCAGCAGAATTAACCACTATGGCGAAAGGGTGAAAATCGGCATTGTTTAAAAGATACACCAAACCCATTACACAACTGGATTAACCGGAGACTACGTTTGCAGTTTTATTTCACCTGCTAGTTTGCTTTAGCTCATTAGGTCCCTCTGATGGCTCTAAGTGTTGGCTTTTACACCCTTCAAATTGCACTGTACACTATATGGCCAAACATTTGTGTAATTTACATTGAAAAGAAAAGATCTACTGAAACTTGGCAGTTAGTCGTGCTTTCTTTCTTTTTTTAATGCATGTTACAACCGCTAGAACCAATGTTTAATCATGAACCCTAGGAGGCTTGATTCCATGTTAGACTTATTCAAGCCATATCTACCTGTATGGAGACGTCACTATACGATCCCCCGATCACTCCAGATATAGCCAGCGGCGCCTCGTCTGGCACAGGGTTGGACCCGTCGGGGCAGATGAACCCGGGTTGGTGCACTTTGGTGAGCGACGTGCGGACAAACTCGAGCGACTGCTCCAGCGCGTACGTGTCCTTGGAGCAGGTGTCTAGGATGTGGGCACCCAGCTTAAGGCCTGGTAGGATACGGGTGTCCTGGTTGATCTCATCGAGCGCCAAGAGCATGGCCTCCAGACGCTGGATCCCACGCTGCTCGTTGATCTTACCACAGTCCTGCGTGCCCTCGCCTTTCTCGTGTACGGGGAACAAGCCACCGATCACCAGGTCGCCGTCCATAATGATCTCACGTTTGGCGCCGGGTAGTGCAGGGACGTACCTCGGGCTGGCCTGGACTGGGATGGGAGGGACAAGCAGGAGGACGGCCATCACGGAGAGAACTAGAGGAACCATGATGGGGGAGTCGATCTTTACTGGAAGCACAGCCATGTTTAGTCGTATGGAATGTGCTCTTGGTTTAGATTTTATAGACTGTTAATGCTTCCAGTGAATGTTCTTGCATTTTTCATGGCTCGTTGAGGAACCTGGATGAGGAACAAAGAAAGAAATAATAAGGGTTTCAAGAAGATCTGTATCTCTCAAGTGTGATCGTTTAATCTGGCCATTTAACACTGCCTAATGTTTGAATACCAGTTGAACATCTCTGATTAAAACCAGACATCGTGCTAATCATTAGACATCACATTAGGCATAGAAAAAATACAGAGCCGTCTAGCCGCTTAATTGGATTGACCTCCGTGTCGTGGAGGCTGGGCTGCTTTTATTGACTCGTTAATTTTATTTAATTATTTTATTTGAAACATCAAAGCCTGTCCAATTCTGGCAAAGAACCAAAAGCCGTGATGACTTATGGAAGGGAGATTTCAAATCTGTTACTTATTTCTATCCATTTTCACTCAGATAAATCAGCATTAAATTTTAGTTCTGTAAATTCAGTGGCTGACGTTCATCACTGGAAATCCTCATTTAACTTCAATTAAATACTGCGATTAAAACGCAAGTTTAGACTAATTTAAAATCCTGGAGGTTGGCTAAATATTACATGGGTATTATTTGTAGTCTGAGACTAAAATCCCCAGGCGCCAAATTTTTTATTTTTTTAAAAAACAGAGGTCATCCTCACGTTATTGTTATGCAGATTTAGTATTTCTGTTCCACGGATGCATCTTTCTCCGCACCAAACTCTTGCCGTTCATCTAATGAAGCAACATCCTCATATTTATTAAAGTGTTCTTCCTCGACCTCCGTTACCATGGAAACTGGAGACCGTGGGTATGTTAAGGGGGGTGGGGGGGGGGGAAAGGTGCCATGATAAAGGTAAGAAGCCTATAGCAATTAATTCGAGATCTTTCATCGTGCAAGAACAAACAAGGCATGCTTAGGAAAAAGACGTTTTTTTAATCAACTGAACACATTAAGTTGCTTTTTTTTCTTCTTCTTTTTTTTTTTTTTAAAGAAATGTGAAGGAAGGGGGAAAAAAAGTTGTTTAACTGACTCGGTTAAAGTAACCTTATGAAAGAAATAAAAGACAAGCACACAGCAAATAACGGCTTGAACTCAAACTGAAAAAAGAGAAAAGAATGAAATATTAATGAAATACTCTGTGAAACTGTGAAATATTAATGATGCTGTTTCACTGGAATTTTCTGAGCCGACACAGATGCCAATTACAAATCTGTATAGTTTAATCTCTCAGGGCATGAACGTAATCATGAGATATTAACATCTGAAATCAAATACACAACACGCTGACCTGAAGCCGATGATCCACGTAGAATCTTTTTAATCTTACAAATATTACCTTGGATAATATTAAACCCATCCACCAACTGGAAAACAGTTTAAGTGCAGATTCTTCATTTAGTATTATTTCCGAACTCAGTTGTTCCATACAAGTCCATATTAGTATTTTATGATCGTTTCAGGAGAACATGGCGAAGCACGGTGCGCAGATCTGTCTGGGTTCTCCGGTGTCGTCCTATCTTTTCCCCAAAAAACTGAATTGGTGCATGATGCCCTGAGATGGACTAGTGCCCCAATCCGGGTGTATTTCCGCCTCGCCCCCAGTGTTCCCGGGATACAGTGTTCTCCGATTCCACCGAGACCAGGATAAAGCGCTAACCGGTTATAAATAATCGAACGCTGCTAAATGTCGAGGATATCTCTAATAGGTGCATGAACCCCATCGAGTATTGGTCCGAGTTCTACCTGTTCGATCACGTGACAAGAAATGCAAACTTGTGCACATGATAAAGACACTTTGCATATTGATACCAAGGTAAAAATGTGAACTCGATTGCACCAGAATTGCCCGAAAGAGTTTCTTCGGATGTTTCCATATCTCCGAAAGTAAACCTCTAAGTTTCTTTGACTTAAGCTTGTGCACAGCTTCATCCGGGTAATTCAGAGATATTTTCTGAGCTCTGACATTCTCGTGGCAGCTATCCCTGACATCTGTCTCGCCCCCGTCACTGCTAACGCTTCGGCTCACGACCGTGCAGACGACGCCCAGCAGGGTCCAGCGACTGCGGCCACGCAAAAATACTTAATTGGCATTAAAATCAAATCTTTCCTTGGCTTTTCTTGCGGCAGATGGGAGCAGCTGGGAGCTCTGTGCCATCACCAAGGTTGAGGCCTGGAGTTAATGGGACACTCCATGCCAAGGTAATGTAGCATGATCAGGCCAGAGAGGAGATGATTAGGAGTGAGGAAAAAGTCTCTTTCCTAATGCGGATCCAGAAATAATGAGTAATACACTGTATGCGTGTTTCAGGGCTCAGTGTTCTGATAATGAAAAGCAAACTCATGGAAAGTGATATTAAATCATTTTTTTCGGAGTGTTAGGTCACGTCGCTTGTGCAACATGATGCAAACAGAAGAGCATCGCCGGAAAGCACACCGTGTCCAAAACAACTGGGAATAATTGACAGAAGGATGTTAGCAGTCTGTACATCTCGTCAGGTACTTGTCCTGGCTCGGTTTCCTGGAGTTTTCACTTGTTAGTGCTCTTTCTGTTACTGAGCTTCAAAGCATGATCTTAACGTTTGCCATGGGAGTCTAATTCCACCACCAGTAATAGAAGGTTCTAATATACTGTTACTTCTAGAGGAACCCCTTACACAGGGATTTGTATGGCGGATGTTCAAAAACTTACTGAACATCTGCATATTATAGCGTATACACTCTCATGGGTGGATGAGATTTCCTTCTAGTACTTATAAAGAAAACATGAAACCTTTTTTCCACAGCATGATATTATATTTCCAAGCAAAACGGCCTGTTTGGGTGGGCGAGGCTTTAGTTTTATCCTTCGAGTTTTGATTGGCTTGTGAAAAGTAGGTGTTCCAAAACAAACATGAAGATGCTCAAACATGAAGAAGGCACTTGTGGAGGACTACTTGTCCTCCTACAACACTAGCGGCACTTCCTGACAAATTCCTGCTAGTGTTGGAGGAAAAATTATTTTTTGTCCCCAGCGTAAGCCCATATTTATTTGACTCTGGGTTAATACTGTATAAAAGAGAACCTTGCATCAAATGTCCATTTTAATTTCGGCTTGTCTTCAGGTTTCCCTGTCAGAGATGGTCGCATGGAGAAGAACTCTTCAATCCCATAGACACTTGAAAGAAATGGACAGAAGGACAAACTATATGGTTCCACGATGCTTCTTCGAGGAGTCCACCGAACTCCATGGCATGGAGTTCAGACTCGAATGAGCCTGAACTCCATGCCGTATTGATGGCGGAGATGGCGATGATCCAAATGATTTAGTCTTACATTACTATAGAATCTTGTCTAGGAAATATGCTTTGCCAAAGTAGTATTATTTCTCCACAAGTGATGAATTAGAAACTTCATGGTAGTGAAGTCAGACTTTTGGAGCCTACTGTAGGTTTCAGTGTTCGATTAACAGGATACTCCTGAATCTCCTGAAGCTAAATTAAACACACAAGCATTTATGTTAATGCACTGCTTAAATGATTAGAATCCCCACCATACGATTGATAGCACGCCTCCAAATCAAGCATTTCGACCCTCTCATTTTTGTCAGGTTTCCAACCGATAATTAAGAGTAATGGCTTTGTTTGTGGAGCATTTCCTTCATTCTGGCGTAATTTGATTGTCGGAGAGATCCACGCTGGCTTCATCTACACGTTGGACCTCCAGCAGAGAATTCAACACTCAAACGTGGGATGTTTCTAGGTAACCACGGGGAAGCTGGATAATGGCATACATGATGGAGTCGTGGGAAAAAAAACAAACGGCTTGATCTCAGCAGGATCTTTTTCTTGGCTATGACCGTCGGAGCTCCTCCACCAGAAGCGTGTAAACATTCTCCCTGTTAGGGGGAAAAAAGGGGGGTTTTTCAATTTTCAAGTGTTTATGAATTCGTTGGATGATCGTGGATCTAAGGGGTCTACTTTTAAAACCTTTCTGATAGGGAATCACAAAGTAGGGTACTTTTTTAAAGGTACCCCCAGGGATACAACTGAAGTGGGGAAAACTGGGCGAGAGGTGGGAATACACCGTGAAAGGACACCAGTCCATCACAACACGCATTCACACCAATGGGCAATGTATCTTAGACAAGCTACCTATACGCACGTGTCTTTTGGAGGTGGGGGGAAAGTGGGAAAACTCCGAAACTCACATGCAGACCGAGCTCGGGTTCGAACTAGGGACCCTTGATACTTGATACTGCATCCTGTGTAAATGTGCCTAACAATCACGTCTCATCAATGGTGGAACGGTGGTGAAGATTGTGATTTGTATCAAGTATGTGATACTATAAATAAAGTCTATTTATAGCTTTTAGAATCGTTTTCATTCTAAAATGGAAGGTTAGAACGAAATGTTTTCGTTATTTGGACTAGGGCCGAACCGAATTTCGCAACGCTGGATGAATCGATGCATTTATACACACCGAAATAAAACCATATGGTGCTGTCTTTAGCATGCCTCTTCTTCGTTCCTCTGCAAGTAACCATGGCTTCCTAAGAACGGCGTCACTACAGAATCAAGGCTTCTCATGACCTGCTATAGGACTGCAGAAGTGGGCTTGATTTTATAGAGGTGTCTAAAGAAAACCCTGCTCTTTAGCTTCACTCGTGTGGGAAGAGGTCCGCTCCGGATGAATAGTGTTATTCAAAGCGCCACGTCATTGAGGCTTTATTATCCAGAACTTTAAAAAAAGAAAGAAAGAAAGAAAATGATTCAGTCCTTGCCAGGCTGTCATGTTTAGCGTGTTTATGTAATGAATAGCTAATATATATATATATATATATATATATATATATATATAATGATATGATATGAATGGAGCACAGCCCTTGTCACCACAACACACTGAATCTCTTTAGCAAGAACACTGAAGATGCGTTAAGCCTCCGCTATTCGAACCGTGACAGCCGTGAAAAGCACACAGAGCAGCTTGAATAGCATCACAGAGACCCGTAGGTAGGAGGGCAGACATACATGCGTATAGGCTACTGTTACAGATATTGAGGGACAGCCAGTGTGTCTTGGCCAAGTTATTTATCCCCGCCGCTTGGCTTCCTGTGGACGCGGTGGTGCTTCCTGTTCGAAACTGTTAGCTGATTTAAAGTCGATCTATTTTTGAAAAATAGTGTCATATATAAGAGATGATTCATTCACTGGTCATTTAAGCAATTCACAGCAAAGTCCCCAGTGCGTAATTACCACCAACAGCACTGATCGACACCCACAGTGACGTTATATAATGGAGTTAATTCGATATTCTAAGAGTTTACCTGATCTCATGAGACATTTATATGAAAATTTTTATTTCGATGAGTAGGGTCAAGGCACAAGACTAAACCCGAAATCCGACCTTAACTATTGGGTTCTTTCATGCAGGTTTAGTAAATCACTAGTGGATTTTGATTAGTGTTCTAGACATTCTCAGACAGAAACGTCGCCTACTTTTTCCTTTCTGCTTCCGTGGTACCATCAAGGGTACTTGTTTTGTAACTTGGTGCATGTGATGTACCTTTTTTTTAAATTATTATTTATTTAATTTTGAGTTTTTAGTACAGTATAAGTAAATAAAGGTGGTCCTTAAAAATCCACGGATGCTTTTATCCTTTGAATGTTTTTAAAAGATGCACTATATTCAGTGTCCAGGTGAAAAAACAGTCGCAGGAAAAAGTACAGGACGGTGTATTTTCTTTTATTTTTGTTCTGAGAGTGACATTAAGCTGTCTGAGTAGCCTACAGAAGGGGTTTTGACGTTGAACATATCTGAGAAGTTTTCAGGGAAATCCATGGAGAAAATTCCCCTTCTCCACAGAAGACTCTGTATCACTTTGGAAGAAGAAACAATTCCAAAGTAATCACTTCCTTTGATAAACAGGAGGGTTTTTTTTAATAAAGCTGGAGCTTCCTGTGATGTGTGAATAAAACCTGAAGCTGTGTGCTGAGGGTATCTGTACATCTGGAAGATCTGGAAACCTTAAACGCACGGAATTAACGCACGGATCGGAGTGTCGGATCTTTTCCCGGATAGATAACAGACCGCGAATGCGATTCGGATGTCTGTGGAAATTGTTTTTGTTTTATAGCCTATCGAATGCTTCGTGCAGTGCGGTGCATGGTGATCAGTGTGTGTGAATGAGGTTCGAAATAAAGGTGCTGATCAGCATGCACGGGAAAGCGTTCTTACCTGTGAAGAAGAGGAGAAGTTTGGGCTTTTTTTTTTCTGTCTTCAGGTCGTGAGAAAGTTTCTCTTCTTTAAGTCGGTTTAAAGCCAGGTGATCGGTGAAACCAGCTGGAACTCCGACAAAGGACAGAGTTGAGAGTGTAAAGGTCTAAATATGCGTTTTGCGTGAACGCATCACTTCTCCGTTGCGCATCATGGTTCCACCGCGCGCCGCGGGCAGGTTCGGTTCAGTTCGGCTCGGCTCGGCTGTGGTCCTCACACATACACACTCTCTCTCTCTCTCTCTCTCTCTCTCTCTCTCTCTCTCTCTCTCTCTCACACACACACACACACACACACACTCAATCACTCACGCGCACACACACACGCGCGCGTAAAGTCACTCATCCAGTCACTGCTGATCTGGTGCCAAAAGGAAAGTTTGGTGGAAAAATGAAATATTCATATTATAATAGAGCTGGAAACACATTGCTTGTGTGTGTGTGTGTGTGTGTGTGTGTGTGTGACCCTGAGTCTGCTCATTCTGCTCATCATCGGCGAAAGGTGGAGCCTGAACAACACGCACGCAAACACACACACACACACACACACACACACACACACTCCAGCTTCAGCCACTCACTCCACACACACACACACACACACTTCAGCTTCAGCCACTCACTCCGCACACACACACACACACTCTCCAGCTCCAGCCACTCACTCCACACACAAAGGAATTGCAGAAATATGAGCAACAGCCTGCTCCATCTGATAGAACTGCTAAATGAACACCTAGAGTTGTAAAGATTTCATTTTTATAGTGTGATGTTTAATTTGTACACAAGGTTCATCATCCCGTAGGCTACAGTGAAGGAACACCTACAGTGCTGAATTAATCTGCAAGCTGTCAAGGTAACATTGTGGTGTGTTTTCTGTTACCGAAGGAATTAAACATCAGCATCGATGGGGTGGTGTGATGAAGCGGAGGAGCTGTTAGAACCCTGAGGTTGATTATTTCCCCAAATCCCAAATCCCTGTTTTGCTGTTACTTTATTGACTGTTACAGCGCGCTGACACTGGAGACTCCTTCCGTAAATGTTCGTTTTATTCCGTACAGAAAAACGTCACTATATGATCGATACGTTTTAAAAGATAATCAAATCTAGCCTCAGATTAAGTGCAGCGCCCAAATCGATTCAAAGTTCCGTTGAATAAGCTGTTACCATGGAAACGTGAAGATATTAGAATGAGCCGTAATTGAATGGCATCCGGGACTACCGTCGGAGCGGCCGTTTTAGAAAATTCTTCAACACCTTCTGATCAGTCAGAATCAAGAATTCAAGTGTGACTTAATACAGTGCTTCAATGCTAAATGAGTTCTTGCTGAACTGAATGTACACCTGGAGAGTTGGGTTAAAGGTCAGGTATAGTCCGTGATTTTGGTAGAAGTTAGTTAAATCTAGTTGGCATTAAAGCCATGGTACTAAAAACACGTACGTCACGGCTAGAAGAACTGAACGCGTAGTTCTGCTTATCGCATTTATCACCGTAGATCACAATATATATCACCACATTCAGCCATAAACCAGAACAAGCAACATGCAAATCGTAAATGATGTTCCTCCGGATCCCGAAAACTGTTTTAAGGAGACACATCCCTGAACCTCAGAACGTTGTCAGAGATCGTGAGTAACTGGTGTGGGTGGGAATTGGCTACGAGTAAATTGGAAGGAAAAGGCAATTATGGCGGTGTGAATATTTAATACCGACACATGCCTGGTCAAGTGTGCGCAGAGCAGGGAAATATAAATGTGTAGCAGGCGAGAAGGGCAAACTTGCGTAACAAAACAGCGTGACAAACCGCCAGGCGCTAGTTCAGCCAACCAAGACAAACTCCACCTCGCAGCCAGAGAGCCCTGCGGTGATCCAGGTATGTCCAGCGTCCAGCACAGTTTACTGATTTTTCTGCTCGAACACACCGACTATGAACTGATGAAGTAAACCAGGTGTGCCAGAGCAGGAAAAATCACACAAACCGAAAGACTAAAGGTACAGGAACACAGTTTGGGAACAGTGTGCTGCGATTGCGTCGTGTCCGGGTTTAAAAGTACATTTTAGCCCCAAAAAAGACAAACAACATAGATTTTTTTCTTTGCAAAAACATTCAGTCATCTATGACAACGTTTGCTTCTTTAGTTTGTGGTTTCTGACAATATGACACACTGTTCATCTATAAAAAATAGACCAACATCGAAGAGCCGAAAGACGACCTGCTGAAAATAGACTAGCGCTTTAGCCGATATTGTGTTTTTCTAAACACGACCGAGCCGTTCCCAAGTGAGATCGATGTGACGATCAACCCGGACAAGATTCAGCACAGCTCGTGGGAAATGATCTTTAATACAGTTGCAGTGTAATAACACTTCCAGCGCTAACTGAACTCCTATAGATTCTGCTGTTTTATATTGTTACGTAATGCCGACACTGCAGGAGAACTTGTGAACTCATGAATATCACAAGGCGAAAGAGTTTCAAGATCTGACTGTTGGAAATGTCTGGACTGTTTTATTCTTTTCATATATACATATATATATACATACATACATACAACATACATACATACATACATACATATATATATATATATATATATATATATATATATATATATATATATATATATATATATATATATATATATATATATATATATATATATATATATATATATATATTTTGTCCAAGTTCTTCCTTTATATTGATGATGTAGCCTCTACGGTCAGATATAAAGCATTTTATTTCTTTCAAGTGTAAAAGCACTCAATACGAGTTACGCGTCTCAGTGTGTTTAATATATGACCTTCGACTTTTGTAGAGCAGAAACCCGTAATCTCGCAGACACCTCGGAGCCGAGCCTGTGTTCAGCGTCTGTCGAAGCATCCTGACCTCTGATGCACTTGTCCGATCAGAACCATGTTCTCCAGAATCCGTGAATGGAGTGTGATAATGGGAGGAAATCAGGCGTGGGAAGGTGGGAGAGAGAGAGAGAGAGAAAGTGTGAGTGAGTGAATGAGATAGAGAGAGTGAGTGAGTGTGTGTGTGAGAGAGCGAGAGAGAGTGAGTGAGTGTGTGTGAGAGAGTGAGAGAGAGAGTATGAGAGAAAGTGAGTGAGTGAGTGAGTGTGTGTGAGAGAGAGTGAGAGAGAGTGAGTGAGTGTGTGAGAGAGAATGAGAGAGTGAGTGAGTGTGAGTGAGAGAGAGTGAATGAGTGTGTGTGAGAGAGTGAGTGTGTTTGAGAGAGAGTGAGTGTGTGTGAGAGATTGAGAGAGAGTGAGAGAGAGTGAGTTAGTGTGTGTGAGAGAGAGTGAGAGAGAGTGAGTGAGTGTGTGAGAGAGTGAGAGAGAGGAGAGAGAGTGAGTGAGTGTGTGTGAGAGAGAGGAGAGTGAGAGAGTGAGAGACTCTGAGTGTTGTGTGAGAGAGAGTATGAGAGAGAGAAAGAAAGCGAGAGAGCGAGAGAGAGGAGTGTATGAGAGAGAGAGAAAGAGTGAGAGAGTGAGTGTGTGAGAGAGTGAGTGAGTGTGTGTGTGAGAGTGAGAGAGAGTGAGTGAGAGAGTATGAGAGAGAGAGAGTGAGTGAGTGTGTGAGAGAGAGTGAGTGAGTGTGTGTGAGAGAGTGTGAGAGAGTGAGAGAGCAAGAGAGACTCTATGAGTGTGTGTGAGAGAGAGAGTATGAGAGAGAGAGAAAGAAAGCAAGAGAGCGAGAGAGAGAGTGAGTGTATGAGAGAGAGCAAAAGAGTGAGAGAGAGTGAGTGAGTGTGTGTGAGAGAGTGAGAGTGAGAGAGAGAGTGAGTGAGAGAATATGAGAGAGAGAGAGAGTGAGTGTGTGTGTGAGAGTGAGAGAGAGTGAGTGAGAGAGTATGAGAGAGAGAGAGAGTGAGTGAGTGTGTGAGAGAGAGTGAGTGAGTGTGTGTGTGAGAGTGAGTAAATGTGTGTGAGAGAGAGTGAGAGTGAGAGAGTATGAGAGAGAGAGAGAGAGAGTGAGAGAGAGTGAGTGAGTGTATGAGAGAGAGAGAGAGCGAGAGAGAGAGAGATGGCCACAGAAAGAAAACCAGGGACATGAGCCTGGACACAATGCTCAGTCTGTTTGTCACACAGTCCTCAATCCCCCCCACGCTCTCTTCTCCAAACATCTCTCACACATATTTCAGGAGATGAATCCAGAACCTCACGGGCAATTAGAGCGACTCAGATTCAGCCCCAGAAACAATCCGTAAAGGATTTTGCAGAGTTTATTTGTTGTTGTTGTTGTTGTTGTGGGAAAAAACGCTTGATTTTGCTGCGGCTTTTTCCAACAGTTGCGATGCAGTTTTGCAGAATTGAATTTGTTTTTGGCATAAAACTATTGAATTTGTGAAATTTGCAATCGCACGGAACTGTTCTGCACGCTATTTCACACTGGTGTTCGACGCACGTGAATCGAAGAGCGCTTCGGCTGAAAAGCGCGTCGTGATGACGTCTCGGCGCAAACCCGCGGAAAATCTGTGAGCGTTTTGAAAAATCACAAGCTCCTCCGAATATCGCCGAGTTTCCCCAGATTTTGCGTTCATTTCTGCGATCGCAAAATCCTGGAGGGACTCATCTAAGGTAGCCTTATGTTTGCTCACATTTTTTTTTCTATTCGCGTCACAGAAAGCAGGATTCGCATAAAAATGTGCCTAAGCTGAATAATTCGAGTTGAACAAAATTAGCTTTATAAGTAGATAAGCTACCCTGTCCTCGTGCCCGATGCTCCCTGGGATAGGCTCCAGGTTCCCCGTGACCCTGAAAAGGAGTAAGCGGTAGAAGATGGATGGGTGGACGGATGAAGTAGATAAGCAGGTTGTTTTAGTTTTTACATCTTTAATAACATCTGTATCTATCGATCCATCCAACCATCCATCCATCCAAAAAGTGGTGCAACAATATTAAAAATGTTCCATTACTCCATCAAGCTTGGTTTAATTTATCTAATGATCATAAAACACAATCTTTAGAATAATTTTTTATTAAAAAAAAAAAAAATCCATCTAGCACCTATACTCTTTCTTTGTTTTGTCCCTCTGGGAGAACCCATAAAGTAGAATCCTAAACCCAAGGCTTTCTCATGTAGAACCTCTCGAGGAACCTACAAACTGTTGAGCTATCAAACTCAGGAGGAGGCGTGGCCTAAAGTTTAAAGCTGATTGAATTGATTGATTTTTCTTTTCTTTTTTTTGTTCCTCTATTTTATATCAAATAAAGTCATGCGTAACTTTAACCACCATAAAAAAAAAACCCTTAAACCTTAAGGAACCCTATTTTCTAAGCGTGCATTGATGATAGCTTTCATGATCAGACCATGTTGACACGCGCGCATCAAATAAACGGTCCAGCTGTATTCTAATTAAATTTCAGGAGGCCATCTTCACCGCAGGGTCTCCCCTTCACCGCTGTGCGTGCCTAGCTTCCTTCCCCCCTCCGCTAGCCATTCAACCCAAATACAATATTAGCTCCATCTTTTATTTACACTCCTGTGCACACACACGAGCTGAGAGCTCTTTGGGTTGCGTTTCCATCCGTGGATTTTCAAATACACGTTACAGTTGTATTACCATAAATCTAAAGAGAAGGAAACAGAACTCGAGAGTCAAGAGTGCGCCATTATGCTACCAGGCAACGTAGGAAGTCGACATCTGAAGGATTAATAAAACAGTTGGTGGGTGTGTTTACGGCTGATGCAGATGCAGAACACGCAGCCGACTACATCGTTCACGTCTGAGTTAAGTGCTCGTCTGGTATCTCTGTGTTTCACTGAAGGCACCATTAACAGCCCCAGCACATTCACACCTAATATCATTAGGTTCGAAGCCTGGTGCTTTGCCTTCTTGGATACTGGCATCAGGATTAGAATAGTTAGAATCACTTAATTTGCTAAATTGCGCAACGTGCAAGGACATATAATGTGTGAACGTAAACATACAGATGTACAGATCTACAAAACGACAGTGTAGAAGTATATGGTCCATACAGGATTTTGTGCATTTATTTATTTATTTTTGCGATTGTTGTGGAGAACTGCTTGAATTGGTAGAAGAGCACGGTTGTATCGAATGTGCTTGTGTTCTGTAGCATTACAAATTTCCCTTCAGTGGAACTAAGAGGTACAGACCCGTTGAAGACTCCGTGAAGACCTGGTGTGTTAAGGTTGGACCGAAAGATCTCGAGTGTCCTGCACAGAGCACTTGACCTCAACCCCACTGAACACCTTTGGGAGGAACCGGAACCTCCTCACCTGATATAAATACCTGACTTCACTAATGCTCTTGTAGCTGAATGAACACAAATCCCCACAGCCACGCCCTAAAATCTACTGGAAAGCCTTCCCAGACGAGTGGAGCGCATTATAACAGCAAAGGGGGATGTTCAACAAGCAAATATGAGCGTGATGACCACAAACCTTTGGCCATTCCGTGTGTATATGGTAATGGGGAGGTTTATTCGTTATAGATGGCTTGTTGGAAGAACCGGTGGGGGAAAACGTTCTGATGGTTCTGATGGATCCGTGTTGTTTCCCTGAGCAGAGTTCTGAAACAGATGGTTCCCCAGGAGTGTGAATTCCACAGTGAATTTTTCTCACAGCTGCTGTTGACCAGTCAGCCTTTCTGCTGCTGTAAGTCTCTGCAATTCGAGTGGAAGGAGGCTGAGCTGAACCACACCGGATAAGGCTTAGACATATTTCCATTACTTGCATTACTAACAGAGCGGAGTATTTGTTTTAACCAAAGATCAAAATGTTGAACAAATGAAGACAAATTTTCACAGCCTTATTTGCTCATATTTACCAAGGGTGGCAATATTACTGGAGGGAACTGTATGTATGTGTGTATATATATTGTATGGAAGGAAGGAAGCTCATATACCCTACTTAGGGCACTGTAATGTCTAATAAAGCAGGATTTATGATTCTTCAGCTCTCTTGACAGATGGGTGCTTACTGCTGGAACAGCTGTGACTTCCTGTCAGTACGGGGCACGGCGTGAAGGTGTTTTTTTTGGGGGGGGGGGGGTGGAAGTTTTTCTTGCACAGAGCTTTAATGTGTTGCTGTGAAAACATATCTGTCCTTATAAATAACTTCACGTCGGCGCAGTAGTTTTTGCACAGACATACTTCCACTATAGAGATTGTTATTGGTGTAATTATAGTCCACCAACAGATGCACGAGGACAAGCAAACAAATAAATAAATAACCAGTTCAGACATCGTCTAGGGGTTCGTCCTCAGATTTGTGGAGTAAATCGAACAAATTGTAATAATTATACCACGGTCACGTGACCTTTCGGAGCAAACACGGACCAATCGAAAATCTGGCTCAAGAAATATTCACTTCTAATAAAGTAAGCAGGTTTGTACACAGTATCAATATCTAGAATAATATTATTAACAAGGTTACATATGAAAGGAGGTTGAGCCGGAGTTAGAATCCTGTATTAATATGAAACTTTTTCAAGTGTGGTTAGCATGTTCGCCTCACACCTCCAGGGTCCGGGGTTTGATTCCTGCCGGGGCCCTGTGTGTGTGTGTGTGTGTGTGTGTGTGTGCGCGGAGTTTACATGTTCTCCCCGTGCTGCGGGGGTTTCCTCCGGGTACTCCGGTTTCCTCCCCGTCCAAAGACATGCATGGTAGTCTGATTGGCGTGTCTAAAGTGTCCGTAGTGTATGAATGGGTGTGTGAGTGTGTGTGTGATTGTGTCCTGTGATGGATTGGCACCCTGTCCAGGGTGTACCCCGCCTTGTGCCCGATGCTCCCTGGGATAGAGTCCAGGTTCCCCATGACCCTGAAAACGAGTAAGCGGTAGCAAATGGAAGGATTATTATTATTGTTATTATTATTAAACATCCATCCGTCATTCACAGCAGTCAGACTTCATTGTCAATGTGTGTTAAAGTTCTGCAAACTCTGAGTCTGCGTGTGCGTGTTTTTAGTATTCTGTGCTATAGTATGGATTATTACCCCCTTGAACATTCCTGAAAGAAGCTAACGCTGACAGTAAAGGTGTATTTGTGTATTGATTTAACACGTGTTCTGCTGTGTCTGTGTGTGTGTGTATATATATATATATATATATATATATATATATATATATATAAAAAAGCGTACATTACATTTTTTATTTATAAATTACACAACAGTTAGTGAGGAGACATCATTTCTGAAGGGTTTTCAATACTGTCAGTAGATATCAGGGAAATGATCTAGTTATAGTGCAATATTTTAGACCATGGGGTCTGCCAAGCATAGCGGGGGCTGGGGTGGTGCTGGTGGTGGTGGGGGGTGTTATATATAAATAGTTAATGAGTCATTAGCTTATTTGACTGGTCGCTTGAATTAGTTTAATCCAAAGTCCAGTAACTCAAGAACTAGTCTCGTTATTAATAACCCTAGATTTAAGTATGAATTCAGTAAAAATGTGTCTGTGTAAAACGTTCAAGAAATCAATTAAAAAAGTTGTATGATGTTGGTGGGTGGTCACGCTGGATTAGTGGTTAGTGCGTTTGCCTCGATACCTGCATAGTTGGGGGCACGATTCACTCCTCCACCCTGAGTGCACAGAGCTTGTTCTCCCTATGCTTCTGGGGTTTCCTCTGCAGTCCAAACACATGCTTGTCGGCTGATTGGCATCTCTGAATTGTCTGTAGTGTGTGAATGTGTGTGATTTTGCCCTGCGATGGATTGGCCACCCCATCCAGGGTGTCCCCCTGCCTCGTGCCCCCAGTTCCCTGGGATAGGCTCCAGGCACCCTGAGACCCTGTGCAGGACAGCGGTATGGAAAATGGATGGATGGATGATGATTAGTGTGGTAGGGTGGCACAGTGGTACAGCGGGTAGCGCTGTTGTTTCACAGCGGTTCAACAATAGTTCGATCCTGAGCTCGGGTGACTGTCCCGGTGGAGTTCTGCATGTTCTCGCCGAGTTTCCACCCGGTTCTTCGGTTTCCTCCCAAGATCAGGCCAGGTGATCTGGTTATTCTAAATTGCCCCTAAGTGTGAATGTGAACTGGTGCTCAGTCCAGGGTGTATTCCCACTTTATTTCTTCTGTCGTATTAATATAGTTTTGGTGATTGATGACATTTTTACTTATTTGATGTAATATGACATTGACATTTCCTTCAGTCTCTTGAACCCCCCTGTTGGGGGAAAGTCTAATCTCAGTGCTCAGTGATGATGCTTTAACCCTGGTGGAAGCATCTCAATTCCACCTTCAAGTGATCTTGTCTATGTCTTTAAAGCCCCAGGCGGAGAAACGCAAAGCCGCATCCTGAAAACAAGCTCACAGTCGCACAACTTAGCTAATTTCTCATCAAGTATTTAAAGCATTAACGCTTGTTTTTTTTTTTCCATCCCAGACGAGGCGTGTAACCCGATTTCCGCTGCGAGGAAGTAAACACACTCGCGTGCCACTGGGAAAACGGTACTTTTCTGACACTGCAGGAGTACGCACGATTTTCTTTTCTCTGAGCGTAATGGGGGGGAAGAGAAGAAGAAGAAGAAGAAAAAAAAAGGCAGCAAGCTTTTAAGATCGAGAAAGAGAAAAGAAGCTGCGAGCTGTCTGGCAGAACAAATGTGGTGCTGCTTAAACGTGTGACTGACAGAGAAATGCATGCTGGTAACAACATGGTGAGTTCACACACCTGCAGAGAGGGAGGAGAAGGTACGAGAACTAACAAAAAAAAAATGAAAGTAAAGGAAGCTTTGTTGAATGTTTTCAAACTCTCAGACAGCATTCCAGGCATCACGATCAATATTTCAGCACATACCGGTTTACAACCCTACTGCCTGGTGTCACCTGGAAGAGGATGGGTTCTAGGAGTGGATGATGTACCACATCACGATGATAAATTACATCACAAAACATTTTTCTAGCATTGCTTTATAGCAACGATGAAGCAGGTGATTGGATGTTAAAATTTCGCACTGAACATTTTTATTTATTTATTATTACAATGTATTACAATTATTAGACTTAACTGTCTGTTTTTGCATGCACACCTCTTTGGGCTTTTGAAAAATAAGAGTCAAGGGTACCTGTAGATGGTCCGAACCTGGACCTGTTTCACCGGTCAGTTCCTCCGATTGGTGAATGTATGACTATTGACAACGTTTTGTGTTGTCATTCTGCACAGATAACATTTTTTCTGCATGGGAGAATCATCAGCAGCTTCGAGGGAACAGTGATTGTAATTTGTATAGCATTGTGTATCGTATAAACATCTACAAGTACGGTGATGATGTTTATGTAACATCACCTACTCACTTATGGCTTCGCTTTTGAGTCGAGTTCCTCTCTGAGTGTTTTTTTTTTGTTTGTTTTTTTGCCACTGTTGCCTCATTAGGAACCTTAAACTTTTATAATATTGAAAACGGCGTGCCAAGCTCGGAGATCGATCTCAGAGGCTCCCGTTGATGACGTCAGATGTTAAAAGGAATGTTAACAGAGCAAGACAAATAGATGTTGAACAAGTAGACCATGATTAAAAAAACAAAACAAAAAAAAAACATTAGCTGAGGTTGACTAAAGCTCGTAGCTCAGATTTCTGACCTCCGACAGGGAAAAAAAACAAAACAAAGAATCCCTACTCGGAAATTCGAGAAGGCGTCTTCAATCCGGGGTTCGGCACATGACGTCAACTCCCAGTGTAGCAATTTACTACACTGTGATGGAGATGATAAATGTTGCAACACAACTATAGTACACATCATTTTTAAAAAAAAAAGTGGCCTCCTCTTAGGAAATAATCTAATTCGAGTTCTAAAAATGGTCTATTTTCTTTTCGAAACAGATAATCGAACCCTCGCTGTGCTTCTGCTGCAGCGTTAGCGCATTTATCGGTAAAAAAAAAACAACAAAAAAAAAACCACAAACACAGACTTGAATTTTTGCTTAAATGATCTGCTAAAAAAAATCGTGGGCAAGGCATCAGACAAATCACGCTCACTCTGTGTTTACTTCGGTTCTGAACAGGCGAAAGTTCTCGACATTTGATAACCAGTTAGAACGTTTATATAAAACACCATCAGATCGGCAGTCAAGGTCTCACATAACACGTCACATCCAAAGGTCCGATTCGCTTCGACTCTGCCACAGATAAAAAGCGGAGAGAACAGAGAAGCGGCAGAGGTTAGGAAAGAAAATGGTTCTAAAATCACAGTCATATAAAAACACCTGCACAACAATATTGAGAAAATGAACAGCAAAATGAACAAAATGCAGTTTTCATTACAAAATATAACGAAACAACAACAAACAAAAAAAAGGTCCAGAGAAATACTGCTTATACGATTCAAATTTGATCCACACTCCGAGGAAATCATCTTTACTGCCTTTACTGTATTTAATGTTCATCTATGGTCAAGTAAATTCCTATAAACATACAACTCTTTGATAATCGCATATCAAGCCTACAATACAGAAGAAATCCCACTCATCCTTTCTTCAGGGTCGTGGGGAAACCTGGAGCCTATCCCAGGGAGCATGGGGCACAAGGCGGAGTACACCCTGGACAGGGTGCCAATTACAGAAGAAATCTTACCTTTTAAAGACTTCTTCAATGCTGTATAACGATACGTCAGCAACACTATACAATAGAAACAGCTAGAAACAATCTCTGGCGCCCTGTCCAGGGTGTACCCCGCCTTGTGCCCGATGCACCCTGGGATAGGCTCCGGGTTCCCCCGAGACCGTGAAGAAAGGGATCAGCGGTATAGAAGATGGATGGATGGAGAAACAATCTCGTAAGCTGAAGTGTTGTTCACGTGAATGTTAAAACGATGGTTTAAATGTCAGTTATTAAGATATCAAAAATCAGTACCTCGCGCGACACCGGAAAAGTCCTTTAAATGAGAACTAATCAAACGTTTGTTCATAAATATCGGAGAAGATGCTACAATGAAATGAAGTTCAAGAAATTCAGGTTACCTGGTTTAAACGTTTTTTTTTTTTTTCCAAATGGTGTTTTCAAGTCTTACAGGTGAAACTCCTGAACTAAGAAGTTAATAAACGCCCCCTTTATTTGATCTGAATAATAGACGGCCCCTTTGAGACAACACCAAAACATAACCAAACATTTCAGACTGATTCCATTCCTGAATTTTCACTAGATGATGAAAATCGTCATCGATCCAAAAAGAACACGCGTCGAGTCCGATCTCATTCCAGGTTCGGCGTGTCATTCTCGGTTTGTCATCTTCTTAAAACCGTACCGAACGTGAGGACTAAAACATGACGGTGTGTGCGGTTTTAAGGAAAATAATCCAAGGCGGGGGAGCACGATACCACGCTGAAGTTCATTATTTGACCATATTTGCACGTCTCCAAGTTTTATTCTACTTATCCCACAGCGAGCTGAGCATTTGAAATGGATCAACGGACAATATCTCACGTGTTTTAAAGGTTTAACGTTGTATCACGTCGAACAAAGCTTCTCTCGAAGTAAAGCGTGAAAGGAAAGTGGAAGACGTTCCCCATGGGAAACTTACTGACACTCTTGTTTCCGTAAATGTTAGTTAAACATCTCCTTACGGAAAACTTCACCATATAAATCAGTGATTTATCTGTTTGTCTCTTTTTAAACACCACGTTTCATTTGATCCATTTATTATTAGCCTTAGAGTGTGTCAGAGCACCTGTTATAGAAAACTAATCATTCTGACCAGTCAGAATGGAAAACAACAGTGCTGTAGTAGAAGACCTGCTAACACAATTCTCTTTACAGTTAGAACATCCGCGTCGTCGTAAAAGCCAACACACAAACAGGTCTCTTCATCTTCTTCCAAAAATTTGCTTTCCATCTACAAACATCACTCCTCTCCTTCCACCACCAGGCCTCGATGCCGAGAGCCGAGGCCATCGGACGTTACGCCTTTCTCCGCTTCCAGCTGCAGCTCCTCGAAGGATGAAAAGCTGGAGCTCCTTCTACTCCTCCGGCTGCCCGAGTCAGAGTCCGAGCCCGAGCCCCTGCGCTGGTGGTACCGGTCGGACCGAGAGAGCGAAAGAGCTGGAGATGTGTCTCTGCTGTGGGACTGGAGCAGGCAGCTGACCGAGCTGCACTCGCTGTGAGAGTCTGCACCTACACACACACACACACACACGAAAACGAACACACAAGTGGGTTTCAGTTAGTTATTTACGAGTAGGATCTGAAGTCAGGTGCATTTGTGTGTGCAGTGTGTGCATATACAATGTGATTGTGTGTAGGTGTGTGTGAGGCTTAATAAATGGTAAATGTGCACTTATATAGCGCTTTTATCCAAAGTGCTTTACACTGTGTCTCATTCACCCATTCACACACCAATGGTAGCAGAGCTGCTATGCAAGGCCACTTGCCATCGGGAGCAACTTGGGTTTCAGTGTCTTGCCCAAGGACACTTCGGCATGTGGAGTCATCCGGGCTGGGAATCGAACCACCAACCCTACGATTAGTGGACAACACACTCTACCAACTGCGCCACAGCCGCCCACAACCCGCTAATAGCCTCAAAGTAAGCGGTACTGTCACAACCGTACTGTTTAACTTGGAGAAAACTGTTGCTGTGCAGCCGAATCCCGACTCGGAATTAGCGATGCGGTGAACCTGAGAGCAGGACGCTAATGAGCGCCACCACACCAGGGAAATGCGCTTACTTCAGCCCGAGTTTACCAAACAATCCCAGACGTGTTTCGGATCCTCATCCTCTTTAGGCCTTCCCGGGTTTAGAGCGGTTCGAATCCTACTCACCTTCCTCTGCTGTTGGCCTTGCGTTCTTTTTTTTTTTTCTTCAAGACAATCCAAAACTGTTGTACTCGCCATTCCCCGACGCTTGTGCAATCGATTTTTCTCAGCTTCAACACGGCTTGCTCTCTTCTCCCATAGACAGCTCTCTGATCGTCATGTTGGTGTATCCTTTAGCTTATTGTCTTATCCCTTAGCCTAGATGTTCCGACCTATTTACTGTTTTAAACAACCCATCTAACAGGTCACACCTGGGTTAACAAGAAACACCTGTCAGTCACACTGTTCCGATATTCCTGCTCGCCTACACACTGGGTAGTCTGACGCAGAATTTAACACCTCATTTAACACATCTGAATATAAATACCAGGAAATAAAAGCTTTCGAAACATTCTAAACGCTCTTCTCGTGTTCACCTTTTGGTCTCAAACACCAAACGCCTTCGGTCTACGGCAAAAACAAACGAACTGGCCTTGGCGTTCGATTCGTTTCAGAGGGGGATCGTGTCATCTTGGCGTTCACGTCTATGCCGATGACGCACAATTATACATTTATTTGCATCAGTTCGCAAAATGTAAGACACTAAAAGACATCAAGTCTCGGATGAACAGAAACAACGTCCTAAATGTATCTGTCCCTTCGAGCATCTAACGGCGAGCAGTGCACTTTGTACGGATTCGAACGTTATGCCGAATTCATTTAGCGCTTCACGGCTCTGCCCCGAGCATCACAGCGTCCTGCATCATTTTAGACTCGACAGGCATCCGCTAATAACAAGTCCAATTAAACAGTTTGCGATAAGCAGAAACCCGTCTGCACGTCTGTCCCGGCCTGGCCGCGCGGGTGCCGGAACGTATAAACCCGTCTGACTGACTCATTCGGAAAGCAGGTGTCTGCGCTTGTGTGGCGAGGAGACATGTTAATGTAATCACGCCTGCTGAAAACATCCTCTGTCTGCAAGCTTGTATTAAACTGCTGATTCGATGAGGTCGCTAAAGAAAACCTGAAGGGATGCAAGACTCGCACTTTTTTTTCCTTCTCTTTATCCCGCTTTTCGAGGTGTCGGAGAATCGCCTTTTCTCGGGCACCTTATTTTGAACCCTTGTGTCACTGTAAAGGGTGCGCCGAGAATGTCTTCTCAGCATCAGGTACATCTTGTGGTGATGAAATATACAGCAACATGGTTGGGGGTGGGGGGGGGGGGGGGAAAGAGAGTGTCAGGATCAGAACTTCAATGAAATATTTGCTTCTCGGTGATCATCCGGACGGCTAGGGACGTACACGAGCCAGTTTGTTTTCCTGTGAAACTGCCACCCGTGGTCATATCATTACATTCACTTTATTAATCCATCTTACAGTAATGAACTAACGATTTAGACGGGACGTAGCATGATGCTATGGCGTAAGTGAACTTGCAGAGGGCGCACGGTGGCTTAGTGGTTAGCACGTTCGCCTCACACCTCCAGGGTCTGGGGCCATGTGTGTGCGGAGTTTGCATGTTCTCCCCGTGCTGCGGGGGTTTCCTCCGGGTACTCCGGTTTCCTCCCCAGTACAAACACATGCATGGTAGACTGATTGGCGTGTCTAAAGTGTCCGTAGTGTGTTAGTGTGTGTGTGATTGTGCCCTGTGATGGACTGGCACCCTGTCCAGGGTGTACCCCGCCTTGTGCCCGATGTTCCCTGGGATAGTCTCCAGGTTCCCCGCGACCCTGAAAAGGAGTAAGCGGTAGACGATGGATGGATAAATTAGCTTGAAAGATCAAGTTATTTCGTTCGACCACCGTGATCTTCTAACGGACTCGCTGTGAACTTGGCGGACGTTGTGGTCGTAGGCCGTGATTTCCTGCTGATTCAAAGGACCTAATGGACTTCAGTGACATATGCTGTAATCTCTAATTTCAGGCCATCTGCTAGGAAACAGGAAAGCACTGATGTATAGGATTTATGGTTATCTAGATACAACCGGCAAACTCGAGATGGAACAATTTGATTATTCCGTATCTGTAACTGAATCAAGACTGGGTGAGCTTTGGGAAAGCATTTAAACCGTTAACTCCTGATGCTGAAACGCTTCGTTGAAATAAAAACGCTGATTTTCTGTTTTTGTTTCCTTTGTAAAAAAAAAAAAAAAAATCCATGAGATTCCGGTCAAGACACGAGTGAAACGATCGGTCTGTCCTCAGACTTATATACGATATGATTACGTTTGTTAATTAAAAATAGATATATTGAATGGATATCGAAGATATCATGACCCAAAGGTCACAGTTAACATTTCTTTCTCACATTCAGTAAAAACGACCGGCACGTTTAAGTGAGACGAAGCCGTTTTACCCCGAATCTGAATATATTTTTTACCCCGCCGTTTTACCTTGAGGGATTCGGCGCCTAAGTGTTCTCATAATAGCCGCACTGTGTCGGAGTGACCAGCGGGGGTCGATATGAGGGAAACGGAGTGTAAACAAATCGCACAAACAATGTGCACAACATGGACCGCGCTACCAAAGTAATTACAACACCTCTGTGATCCCTCATGTGCAGTTATATTAGTTAATATCAAACCTGCCATAGATTTCGCAGAGTGACAGACTGACTGGTGTGGGTAGCACACATAGGGGTGCGCGCACACACACACACACACACACACACACACACAGCAGGCCAGGTGGTGTGTACAACACCTTTAGCTCATGCTGGGGATCCATCAAACCTCTCGCTCTCCATGACACAAACTGAGCAACCATGTTTTATCCCAGCACACAGCACCCCTGAGATTCATACACACACACACACACACACACACACACACACACACTCTCTGACATGTTGTTCATGAACATAATTACCTGCACACACTTTCATTCTCCTTCTCACATACACCTGTCTCATTATTCAGAGCCGAGATAATGAAGTGTTGCATTATTCACCTCAGCACCATATGCCTGGTTGTTAAGGTTCAAGCTCGAAATATTAATTCATCTCGAAATATTAACATGGCCATATAACAAACATACGGGTACGATGTAGTGCAACAAATACACCAGTTTCAATGTTTACAATATGGCTCAATTGGATCAATTGTGCGTCGTTTTTAATTACCGCTAAAAACATCGTTAGGGCTGTTTAACCTCAGGGTCACTAGAATAAGAGCTAATGAGAAGTAACCCTACTAATGCCATGAATGTTGTTCAAAACGTTATAACCATGTAAAGAGTTTTCAACACGTCTCCGTATTAAAGGGCGGAGTCTACCGGTGATGTCAGTCCTCCTGTCCTCCTCAGACTCCTCGTGTTCCGGTTGTCTTTTCGGGGCTTTCTGGACTTCGGGCACGTAGAAATCTCCCTGCTTGGCCAGCGGACTCATGTAGTAGATTAACCGACTCTTGTAGATCTCGAGGAAGGGGTGAGCACACAGCTTCCTGTCCTGAGAGAGAGAGAGAGAGAGAGAGAGAGAGAGAGAGAGTGAGAGAGATGTATGTTCAAATTTTTATACTAATATTTTTTTTCTCTATAAACATAACTCGATGCTCCACTTGAACTTCAAACTGGTATTATAGCGAGTAAGCTCACAGAGCGGAGGTGATTGAATAATATTATAAATGAAAATATTAGAGATGTTTTAATCAACGTGATCAAATGTGACAAGTAAACGACGGTCCAATGTGTGAACAATCCTGCAGACAGCATGAGAGAGAGAGAGAGAGAGGGAGAGAGAGATGAAGTGAGAGGCTCTTCTCTATCAGAGACTTGGGATGTGAGCACGTCTGCTTTTCCATGGTTGACTAATCTCTAATAGGCGTGAATAGTGAGCTGATTTATTTATTCAGTGTGGGGAGGCTTCACAGAAGCAGCAGGTGTCAGAGGAGCTGCCAAGCTGGAATAACTCAATCTCCAATTAAATATATGCATATTCATATGTTAACTCGTTATGTGCGTAGGCAGCCTACAGAGGGCATGTAGAGTAGTTTACTGTAGTGTAGTGTACTGTAGTATAGCGTAGTATACTGTAGTGTACTGTAGTGTAGTGTACTGTAGTATACTGTACTGTAGTGTACTGCACTGTAGTATAGCGTAGTATACTGTAGTGTAGTGTAGTGTACTGTAGTATACTGTAGTGTAGTGTACTGTAGTATAGCGTAGTATACTGTAGTGTACTATAGTAAAGTGAGGTATACTGTAGTATAGTGTACTGTAGTATAGCGTGGTATACTGTAGTGTAGTGTACTGTAGTATAGCGTGGTATACTGTAGTGTAGTGTACTGTAGTATAGCGTGGTATACTGTAGTGTAGTGTACTGTAGTATAGCGTGGTATACTGTAGTGTGGTGTACTGTAGTATAGCGTGGTATACTGTAATGTAGTGTACTGTAGTATAGCGTGGTATACTGTAGTGTGGTGTACTGTAGTATAGCGTGGTATACTGTAGTGTAGTGTAGTGTACTGTAGTATAGCGTGGTATACTGTAATGTGGTGTACTGTAGTATAGCGTAGTATACTGTAGTGTACTGTAGTGTAGTGTACTGTAGTGTACTGTACTGTAGTACAGCGTAGTATACTGTAGTGTAGTGTAGTGTACTGTAGTATAGCGTGGTATACTGTAATGTGGTGTACTGTAGTATAGCGTAGTATACTGTAGTGTACTGTAGTATACTGTACTGTAGTGTACTGTACTGTAGTACAGCGTAGTATACTGTAGTGTAGTGTAGTGTACTGTAGTATAGCGTGGTATACTGTAATGTGGTGTACTGTAGTATAGCGTAGTATACTGTAGTGTACTGTAGTGTAGTGTACTGTAGTATACTGTACTGTAGTGTACTGTACTGTAGTATAGCGTAGTATACTGTAGTGTAGTGTAGTGTACTGTAGTATACTGTAGTGTAGTGTACTGTAGTATAGCGTAGTATACTGTAGTGTACTGTAGTGTACTATAGTAAAGTGAGGTATACTGTAGTATAGTGTACTGTAGTATAGCGTGGTATACTGTAGTGTAGTGTACTGTAGTATTGTGTATACTGTAGTGTAGTGTACTTGTATATCGTGGTATACTGTAGTGTAGTGTACTATAGTATAGCGTGGTATACTGTAGTGTGGTGTACTGTAGTATAGCGTGGTATACTGTAATGTAGTGTACTGTAGTATAGCATGGTATACTGTAATGTGGTGTACTGTATTATAGCGTCATATACTGTAGTGTGGTGTACTGTAGTGTACTGTAGTATAGTGTACTGTAGTATAGTGTACTGTAGTATAGCGTGGTATACTGTAGTGTAGTGTACTGTAGTATAGTGTGGTATACTGTAGTGTGGTGTACTGTAGTATAGCGTGGTATACTGTAGTGTAGTGTACTGTAGTATAGCGTGGTATACTGTAGTGTGGTGTACTGTAGTATAGCGTGGTATACTGTAATGTAGTGTACTGTAGTATAGCGTGGTATACTGTAGTGTGGTGTACTGTAGTATAGCGTGGTATACTGTAATGTAGTGTACTGTAGTATAGCGTGGTATACTGTAGTGTGGTGTACTGTAGTATAGCGTGGTATACTGTAATGTAGTGTACTGTAGTATAGAGTGGTATACTGTAGTGTGGTGTACTGTAGTATAGCGTGGTATACTGTAGTGTAGTGTACTGTAGTATAGCGTGGTATACTGTAGTGTGGTGTACTGTAGTATAGCGTGGTATACTGTAATGTAGTGTACTGTAGTATAGCGTGGTATACTGTAGTGTGGTGTACTGTAGTATAGCGTGGTATACTGTAATGTAGTGTACTGTAGTATACTGTAGTATAGTGTGCTGTAGTATAGCGTGGTATACTGTAGTGTGGTGTACTGTAGTATACTGTAGTGTAGTGTACTGTAGTATAGCGTGGTATACTGTAGTGTGGTGTACTGTAGTGTACTGTAGTTTAATGTACTGTAGTATAGTGTAGTGTACTATAGTAAAGTGCGGTACACTGTATAGTGTACTGTAGTGTAGTATAGTGAGGTGTAGTGTAGCATAGTATACTGTAGTGTGGTGTACTGTAGTATACTGTAGTGTAGTGTAGTGTAGTATAGCGTGGTATACTGTAGTGTAGTGTACTGTAGTATAGTGTAGTGTACTGTAGTAAAGTGAGGTATACTGTAGTATAGTATAGTATACTGTAGTGCAGTATAGTGAGGTATAGTGCTGTGTAGTATAGCGTAGTATACTGTAGTGCTCGAATACAGTGCACCACAGCATACTGAGGTATAGTGTAGTATGGTCTGTCGCAGTGTAGTATTGTGTGTAAGGAATAATTGAAGACAGGCCATTGAATTATTAGAAAATAATGCACACCCGAGGTGGTAATTGTAGCGTAGCGTAGTGTAATATATTGTGTAGTGTTGTGTAATGGAGTATGGTGGAGTATGGCGGCAGGCGAGCTTGATAAGATCTTTCAGTACAAGCAGAAAAAGAACTACTCACTGATAAAAGTGTTAACGGCACAGTGCCTCCTCCTCCGTACCTCAACATCGTCCTCTCTGTCTCTCTCTCTCTTTCTTGGCCTCGCTCGCATTCTCTCCTTTGAGCTTTTTTTTCCTCATCTCCACTTCTCTCTTATTCCCTGTGCTCCCTGACTCTGATCTCTAGTGGGTAATCATCTCTCTTGGCCGCCTCTCCAGGCTCTCACTCTCACACACACAAAACACACAAACACACACACCGCATGACTGGCCCTGAGGAGACCATTATGCTGCTCTTTACATGCTCATTTTACCACTTTTGCTTCTGCATGCTCAAACACTCAAACACACACACACACACACACACACACACACACACACACACACACACACACACACACACACAGAGTCCTCTTTTCCTCTCCTGTACAAAAATCTCCTTCATTCTACCCATGTCCATCATCGGATCTATAATCATCTCTGTGCTTCCGGAACCTTCTTCACATCTCACACCTCGGTTTTTCTACAATAACGCTACCATAATTCCCGCATTTCCACACCTGTCACTGGTCTGAGGACAGCATCAACACCCTGCGAGGATTTCCACACAGGATGCGTCTGCTCTAAGAGGACTGGCACGTACATTACATTCACTCAGAACAATCACTATATTAACGAGTACCGTATCGCTGATCTGAGAACAGAGTAATGACGAGTACCGTATCGCTGATCTGAGAACAGAGTAATGACGAGTACCGTATCGCTGATCTGAGAACAGAGTAATGACGAGTACCGTATCGCTGATCTGAGAACAGAGTAATGACGAGTACCGTATCGCTGATCTGAGAACAGAGTAATGACGAGTACCGTATCGCTGATCTGAGAACAGAGTAATGACGAGTACCGTATCGCTGATCTGAGAACAGAGTAATGACAAGTACCGTACTGCTGATCTCAGAACAGAGTAATGACGAGTACCGAGTAAAAAAAACAACCCATTTTACAAGTATTGTGAGTGCAAAAGTTAGTGTACCCTTAGAACAAAGTAAAGAGGATAAAGCAGTGCTTTAGGAGGCAACAGTGCCTTTTTCATTACGCATTTAAATTTAGTCAGAAATCATGGGGGTGCAAACTTTTGTACATCTATCATATCAAGTAATGATTTTGCTTCGTTAATTTTCATCTTCTGTGCTACAACATAGCTGGATAACTGATATTCAATGCAACTGCATTCAAGTACTAAATATTCACGCTAATTATAATCCGAATGAATTTGTTATTTAAAATGAACGTACCCACACTGCCCTGCTAGTACGCTAGTATGTTCTTAAACATCCTGTTATCAGTGTACACGAACAGAAAACACATTGCGACATGCTGCTATATTTAAAAATATAACCAGAAAATATTGCAATGTATTCTCATTGTGTTGCAGTTTCTGTGGGGAAACTTGTGCAACAACACGCACACACGCACGCACACACGCACACACACACACACACACACAGGACAACACATGAACATCTGATTCATAAATATTCATAAAGTGTAAAGTATGCAGAGATTCAAACAGGCTGGAGGAGCGCCACCGTGTCCTCGGGACTAAACTCAGAGTTTATTAACACAGCAGGAAAACAAATAAATAAATACATTTGAAAAAAATAATAATAATAAAAAAAAAGTCACACATCACTAGATCGTAGCCTGAAAGTTGACTGCAGCAGCCCTTCACTACAGCAGCTCGGGTTTTAATTGAGTCTCTGGAGGAAGGACATATCGAACAGGGTGATTTTAGCTGCTTGTAATCCGTTGGTCTATGAACACTCTGAGCAGAAAACACTGACAGGAGACATTAGAGCAGATGTGTGGACGACACCGATCGTGGGCTTCAGATGCCGATCGATGGAGCTTTTACGACCTCAATCATGGGGCATGCTTTATTTAACAGCATTTAAAAAAATTCCCAGGCAGAGAGATATTCATCCCGGTGTCTCGAGCCTGTCCCAGGGGACTTGGGGCACAAGGTGGGGGACACCCTGGACGTGGCGCCAGCACATTGCAAGGCGATTTGGAAATGCCAATCAGCCTACAGCGAAGGTCTTCGGATTGGAGAGGAAACCGGGGTACCCAGAGGAAACTCCCTGAAGCACACTCCATGCACACAGGAGATTCGAACCCCCAACCCCGGAGGTACGAGGCAACAGTGCCAACCACTAAGCCACTAAGACATATATTTCCCTCGCTAAACCTTGTTCAGACCAAGGAGGAACTGCCGTTACATCCTTCCACCCCCAATTCCCAAAGGACATCCAAGAAGACTTACGATCAGGGGACGAGGAGGAAAACAGCACGGCCTATTGATTCATTGACGCCTGCTGCGTTGTGTTACCCCCGAAACCATTTATCATTATCAGTAAAAGCAGACGTTTCGTTTTATTTCAAGAGATCGAAGCAAAGAAAACCGAAACGGCACAAATGCGCTGTAAATGTTCCGCAAAATCAAGCCGTGGCCGCTAATATACTTTGACGCGTACGATACATCGACAAGAAATCATATGTGTATTTGACCAAAACGATATGGAAATGGTAGGCTGATTAGCGTGTCTAAAGTGTCCATAGTGTATGAATGTGTGTGTGTGTGTGAGTGTGTATGTGATTGTGTCCTGCGATGGACTGGCACCCTGTCCAGGGTGTACCCCGCCTCGTGCCTGATGCTCCCTGGGATAGACTCCAGGTTCCCCGCGACCCTGAAAAGGAGTAAGCGGTATAGAAGATGGATATGGAAATGTTTGTTTCGGTTATTTTCTAACCTTGCCTTGGTGTCTGCCTGCAAACATTAGCATTTCTGGAAGGAGTCTCCAGTGTCGGTGATTTGTAACGGTTAAATGACTGAGCCTGATATCAGACGAATTCGGACAGGTTGTCGTGATGCAAGCTGAGGTCTAAAATAAATGAAAAGTGGGCATTTTAAAGCTTAACCGAGCTTATTTGGTTACTTATTGCTATGAAAACCTATTAATGACCGTCTGGGAACTTTACCAAATGTGTTCTGCACTCACTATCTGAGGTCATGGGTATTATTATTATTATTATTATTATTGTTGTTGTGTTTGGACCTTTATATTCTCTCAACCTTCTTAGAGCTGTTCTTCCTCCTCTACATCTTCCCACTCATCAGCACCATCATTATTTTGTCCCCCCCCCTCCCCTCCCCCTTCACACAGCTCTGTACGCTTTGATGCAGGAGTACAATGGAATTTTTGCCGAAAATGGCCTTCGCTGACATTTTCAAAAATAAATATGACAAAAGTATGAAAATAGGACGGCGAAACTAATAATTTCAGCTATAACGAGGACAGAAATAGAGGCGGGAGTCAGGACTGTTATGCAAAACCTAAAGGAAAGACGTGTTAGCTCTTCTGCTCTGCACTTCCCTTTAATTACAACCTGCTGACACAAATACAGCTTCTGCTCCTGCTTCTCTGAGAGAACAGGGTGGGGACGGGGACGGATGGACGGATGGACGGAGGGAGAGCGAGACAGAGAGAGAGAGAGCATTTTTGAGTTTGAAAGCATCTTATTTTGACAAATTCTCTACGGGTCAGACAAAAGCAAGCAGAACAAAGTATGAAAGACGAATACCCAATCCAATAAACACGTCCTGGCTGTTCAGAAAGCATCCCGTCACACTCGGGTCACGCTCGCGTCATCTTCAGCAACCCTCAGCAGCCTTCCCAGAGACACAGGGGTCATGGGAACTCTTAACAACCACCCTGGCAAGTCGTGCCATGTGAAGTCACCAAGGAAGTGAAGATTTAAGGAGGAAAACGTCAGCGTTCACACTCGGCAGGAGTCACGGAGAGAAGCGTCTTTGAAAAGGTTACGGAAAATAACGCAAACGAAAGCTGAGTGGTTTGTTCCAGCAATTACCCAGATCTCCAAAAGACTTTCTGAATGAAGACATCATCTTTACTCTGTTATAAAACACATTAGTGGAGTGCTGAAGCACTTTGGTTTCAGAGACGTGACTCTGTGTGTGTGTGTGTGTGTGTGTGTGTGTGTGTGTGTGTTCAGTGAGGTGTAAATGAAACAGCACCACTGACTAGTTGAGACAAAAATGAAGTGTAAAATCTCATCAGCAGTTATTTGCTTGTAATTTCCATTCATTTTATTCTCTCTCTCTCTCTATCTCTCTCTCACTCACACACGCACACACACACACACTTCCCTCGACTTACTTTAAAGCCGTATAGACCGGTGTAGATCCTGAGACGCTGTTATGTTACACGGGGATTAAAGTGAAAATAATCCTCATGCCTGAGAGTTTCTTGTCCTCACTTCAGCGGGTTTTTCCTTTTCCGTCAGCTGAGTCCTGAACAAATACTGTATTATAAAATCATTTAAAGACAGTGTAGGTCTGTGACCTCAAAATTTGCTTTCCATCGTATTTTGGTTTCTTCGTCTTAAACTCCATATCGCACTAGAACACGACTGCTAACTGCAGCAAGTCCTTTAGTTCCAGCGCACACGAGACGAGCGCTCTTCTGCTACTCTGTTCTTCTTTTTCATCATATTATTATTCTCATTTTATATGAGGCTATTCACATGAAATTTTCACTAGACTTTAGTATTAACTCAAGAGATAAGCAAATAGAAAGAAATCCAGATGTTAAAGCCTATAAATGAAGTTATGAATAATAAAGATTAAGAACACGGGAAAAAAATACTGAACACACTAACTGAAACGTATTTAATACTTAGTGGAGAAGCCTTTGTTTGTAATGACGGCTTCAAGGTGCTTCCTGTATGAAGAAATGAATGGGCCGCAGTATTCAGGTGGGATTTTGGCCCGTTCATCTAAACATATCGTCTTCAAATCTTATTCAATTAGATTTGAGTCAGGTCAGGTCAGGACTGGGCCATTCTAACACTTTGATTTTTTTCCCTCTGAAACCAACTGAGAGTTTCCTTTGCTGTTTGCTTTGGATCGTTGTCCTGCTTGCTGGAAGCTCCTCCCACGTCTCATCATCATGATCATCATCCTGGTGGATGGCAGCAGATTCTTCTCAGGAATCACCGTAAAGGGCTCCATTCATCGTTCCTTCAATTATATGAAGTCTGCCAGTACCATGTGATGAAAAACAGCCCCACACCACGATGCGTCACCTCCACACTTCACTGTTGGTGTAGTGTTTCTTGACCAAACATGGTGTGTAGTTTGACAGCCAAAACGTTCAATTTTGCTCTTGTCTGACCAGACTACACTCTTCCAGTATTTCATAGGCTTATCCAAATGAGTTGTAGCAAACTTTAAACGAGCTTCTGCATGCCTTGTGGGTGAGCGTGAGCAGTGGAGTGCATTTCCTATTGTTTTCTCTGTGACGATGGCACCTGCTGCCTCCAAGTGTTTCTGGAGCTCTTTCCGAGTGCTCCTTGGCTCTTGGGCTACTCTTCTGACTATTCTTCTGACTCCATGGTCAGAAATCTTGGGAGGAGCTCCTGTGCGTGGCCGGTTGATGACGGAGTTGTTGCTTCCACCTGCGGATAATGGCCCCAATGGTGCTTACTGGAGGATTCGGAGGTTTTGAAATACGTCTGTATCCGAATGCATCAATATGTTTTGCAACAATAAGGTTGTGAAGGTCTTGGGGGAGCTCTTTGCTTTTACCCATCATGAGATGGTAACGAAAAGCCTTTTTATAGACCATCGATTTACTAACCCAGCTGATATTCATTTGCACAGATTACTTTCTAAATACTTACAGATTTCAGCTGGTTCCTTGCATTTCCTTGCCTTGGAGAACTGCTTCTTCTTAACGTGTTCAATACTTTTTTCCCCGTGTCATTCCACTTTATTACACACAACTTTATTTATGGACTTTGATGTTGTGAATTCTTTACATTTCCAGATTTCTTGAGTTAACACTGATGTCTGGTGAAAATGTGAATAACCTCATTGCAAATCTATTTACTGAAAAACATGCTGTCGTGTTCAATACTTATTTCCCCCGCTGTATACTCATATATTTACTGCACAGTTGTGTAGCACAGCACACACACTCACACACACACACATAAACTTGCACCACTAAATCACACAACATCTTCCCTAACGTGGTGTGAAACAAGAGGACCAATCAGTCCTGAAAGCCCACATTAGCCTCTCCATCCTGATTGCCTGCTCTCTAATTCCCACTCGAAGCCTTTCTCACTTCCTCTCTCGTTAAAAGACTGTAATCCACAGGACTGCGGGGTTGATGACTGTCAAACGTCCGCGAAAAACACAGGGGACGAGCGTGTTCTCAGCTGCGTCTGACAGTCCTCTCCATTAACGGCCACTGAAACTCCAAAAATACACAGGACTCGAGTGAGGCGGCGTTTAGCTCGTGTCTGTCTCAGCTCCTGTAGGATTCATCAGTGTGAAGGGTGTAGTCACACTTACGAGGCTTTATAGTGTCCTTCTACGGTGCTTTCAGAGAACGGTGACAAGCACAGATTTTTAGTTTGATTATACTTGTCTGGGATCAAACTTTAGAGACGCTCAATCTCAAAGCTGGGAAGAAATCGAGTCGTGGACAGGTGTTTTTTAAAGGAAATAATATAAGAGCTCTAACACGACTCAATTCCAAACACACTGTTTTGAAAGAGATTCACAGTGGGGTGAAGATTTAGGTTAGTTTATTTGGCGGTATCGCAAATCAAAGTCACAACAGCACATTCCTCGTACACAGCATCGGGTTTCTGGGTCGCCTTTATTCGAACATGAGTACAGCTAAAATATCTCGTTTACAGTATCGGGTTTCTGGGTCGCCTTTATTCGAACATGAGTACAGCTAAAATATCTCGTTTACAGTATCGGGTTTCTGGGTCGCCTTTATTCGAACATGAGTACAGCTAAAATATCTCGTTTACAGTATCGGGTTTCTGGGTCGCCTTTATTCGAACATGAGTACAGCTAAAATATCTCGTTTTCATATTTTTTAAACAGCTGTGGAAAAATCCTGTACGGACGGATTATATAAATATATATCTCACGATATTTGTCATGAACAAAGCATGAACGCAAGGGTTAACAAATGTTTTTAATAATAACGAACAAGTTCAGAACTGAGGCTGAAGCCCCGCCCCATTTCGGTATTACTCATGTCAAGTTTGAACTCACTATTTACTTCAACACTATAAGCGTCTGCATATAAAGCTGATCTTTATGGATTTTTAGTGTTAATGTGAACTAATGCAGTAAGTCACGAGAGCTAAGCGAAACCCTTAAACCTTGCGCTGAGCTATTAGGAGGTGTGATTGTATCATGTTTTAATATATTTAAACATCTTCAGCGTGAAGTCTGTCAATATAAATGACATGCGTCATTCGATCCGATTCGGATCCAGCACCTCGTGGCATGCGACAAGAAGGAAAAAATGAAACTGGGGATGATGGGATACCTCGCGTCAGCACAGCGAGTCCCTCGTTTCTCATCTGGTGCCACATTGTACCAGAGTTCCTTTGAATCAAAAGTGCATTACCCTGGTTCATGGGGATTTATTCCTCACTTTGAATTGCGCATAAGACTCAGTCCGACAGATCTCGTATTAAGACCTGCCGCCGAGCAGCTCTGTCTCGCTCTTGTTTACTTCTCGGAAAGTTTGTTCAGGTTTTCTTCACCCCTGTTCTGCCCCTCGCGAACTGCTCTAGAACAACCCCACCACCCCCCACCACCCCACCCCCCGACCCTCACCACATACCACTGTTCTCTGGGATTCTTTTATCTGGGAGCATTTCTTTTTTAAACTAAATAGCCCTGGTGCTTCTCCAAGCCCCTGCTGCACTCCGGCCCCCATCCGGCTCTCATACTCCGCTGCCCACAAATTGCTTTCTGAATCGCTTCGGTGTGAAAATCCCTCATCAGGAGAGAGGGGACGGGAGAGAGGGGAAAAGGGGCAGCGGAAATCCTGCTCATTTACATGTATATCTCCGAGAGGAGGTTCTCTGGGTCGCCGGGACCTTTTAGCTCTTTTCTTTTTATTTGGAAAAACATCCCTGAAGGGCCACATCTGCAAGAAATAATTGAATTGGTCAGGCAACGGGTTAAGTCACATGACACGGTCTGTATTAAATTGATCCAACAGAGTAAAGAAATGTTCAGTGAATGCTCACGGAGGTCACCTGAAACAAACGACTAGACCTACTTTCTCCAAGAGCTTTCCACTTGTGATGATGGGCTCTCGAACAGATTCTCACCATCTCTTTCTCCGTCTCTCTCTCTCTCTCTCTATCTCTCTCTCACACACACACACACACACAGACAGGACGAGCTGCTAGAACATTAGTGATATCACTTTCAAAACCTTGACACACACACAATGAAATTCTGAATAGAGAAAATCAGACACACTTGAAGCAAGGCCTGTTGCCAAGGTAACGGGCAGGACGGATTTCCATGGAGATTAGATCCTCTGATATTCCAGAGACGGATGAAGAGAGAGGGAGAGGAAGAGGAAGATAAGACGAGTCCTTCATTATTAAACCGGGGGAGTGTCGAGGCTTGAAGGGATTCCACACAAATGATCACACTCGGTGAGCCACAACCCATGAACACCACACACACACACACACACACACACACACACACACAATGTTTTACAGTATGTGTTTTTTTTTTTTTTTTTTTTACTGTTTTCACTGCTATCTTTTGGTTTCCTGCCTCCCTCAAGGCTAATGTCTAGGATCACAGATTACGTAAGTGATATATTTCAATGTTTGTAGGAAATGTCATCATGACGGCACAGCAGGTGCTGACACCTCACAGCTCCAGCGTTTGATCCTGACCTCGGTTTCCGCAGGGTTCACTGGTTTCCTCCAAAAACATGCAGTAGGTGGAACAGGTACACTCGAGCCATAATAACGGCAAGAAAAACCACCTATACTCGGAGACAAAAGGCGCTAAACTGTAACTTTCCTTGTCATTTTTTCTTAAAACACCTGGAAAGGTTTATGTAGTGTATATTTTAAAATAATGTTACTCTAAAAGCTAATAAAAAGGTACAAAAGTGCCTTAAAGTCTGTGCCTTAAATCGTTTTAAAGATACTCTCTATTTATGTTAAAATGCATTAATACACGCAGTTTAGTGCCTTGAAGGTTAAGAAGAAGCACTGACAGGAAGTGAGGCTCTCCAAGAGAAATCCCTTTACATACTGCAGTCTACACGTTCTAGTTAAACCTTGGCAAGTGGAGTCATGTTGCAGTACAATTGGAGCAAATTGAGCGCGTAACAGCATAATTAAGTGTGTAACAGCAGTGTTCAGCGTGTGGGGTCGTGACCTTATGGAGACACCAGACTCCGCCTCGTGAGCAACGACAGATGGAGCTTTGGCAAGCCGGGGAGAGTGTGTACAGTACCATACTACAATCTGAATGTTGTCTGATCTTTTTTTAATTAGCAAATCGTGCGTCCTTAGAGACGTAAGACGTCTTTTCAAAAGGGTCGGTCCTGTCGCACCGTCACGGAGGACATCGCCGACTGTCCTGTGCAGTCTACGTGAACAAACCCTTACATTTAAAACAGGGCAGTTATAAAATAACGTTTGCACTTTAGACCTGTGGAAGTGTGTAAACAGTTTACAGCAGGGGTACGTTGCGAGTTCGCCTGACATTCGACCAAAACAGAAAGTTTCAGCTCTGATGCAGCAGGCATGAGTGCCTCTAATGGGAACGCATTAACTGCTTTCGCAATTAACGAACAGCCGATTAGCGGCGTGCATGGGCCAAAGTCACCGTAACGATTAATAATAGATTAATTGTGCAGCCTTAACGAGCAGCAGTGTTGTTATGGAGATAGAGGCAGTATTAGGGAGCGTTATTTTGGTACTGAAGGTGCGCAGAGACCAGACTCTGATTTATAAGCGTGTCCTGAGAGGCAGGGTTGAGATGACAGGAGCTGGTTGGAGTTAAGTGGCTCTGCTCGAGGGCACAACAGCAGAAGTGCTCCATGGGCAGGGAGTTAAGTTTCCATCGGATGCTTTAAGGTAGCGTGAAAGTCTCAGCTTTGTACATCCCAAGGTGATTGTCCCAGCAATGAGCTCGAACTGTTTGAGCTGTTGCAATCAAAATGATTCAACCGCCATTGCAAATCAGGTTTATTGCCAAAATTTACAGACATACAAACAGCTGTTTGTCAACGAACAAATCAAACAAAAGAGATTGAAATAGCTCAACACAACGAATGCTTGAAGTGGTTTCCACAAATTCAGCTGACTCGAAATTACTCAACCCGTTCATGGCAAGCATCTTTAGTACTTAGTAGAGCACCCTTTTGCCATTATGACCTGCTGCAAACGAGATGCACAGCCATACACCAGCTTCTGGCAGCGTTCCTGAAGAATCTGAGCACATTCCTCATGAGCAATGGCCTCCAGTTCAGTAATATTCTGGGGTTTGCGTGCTGTAACCGCCTTCTTCAAATCCCACCAGAGATTTTCTATGGGGTTCAAGTCAGGTGACTGTGATGGTCCTTTAGAATCTTCCAGGAATTCCTCTACAACCAAGCCTTGGTGGAATTTGAGGTATGCTTGGGATCATTGTCCTGTTGGAAGGTCCGATGACGCCCAAGCTTCAGCCTCCTCACAGACAGTCTGATGTTTTCTCTTAGGATTTCCTGATGCTTCAATGAATCCATCTCGCCTTTCACACGCTGCAGGTTTCCAGTGCTAGAGGATACAAAGCAGCCGCAGAACATCACCGAGCCACCACCATGCTTGACTGTGGACAGCGTGTTATTTCTTCATTCTTCTTCCTCCAGACATACCGCTGATCTATCATGCCGAAAAGTTCCAGTTTTGTTTCATCTTTTCAGTCACTCGAGGGTTTTTCACAACCTGCCTTCTCAGAAATCTGCTTGCAGCCGTTTTTCCTTTTTTTTCTTTTGCCTCGTCTAGGTATTTCTTATATTTTCATCCCCTAGCCAGTTCAGGTATTTCATGTGTTCCAGCTCAAGCACACCTGCTGCATCTAATTAAGCCCTTGATTAGTCGCATCAGGTGTGCTTGAGACAACACCTGTTTTGAATATTTATGCTGCTGTGAGGGATTCTATTCAGGGGGTTGAATCATTTTGCAACTGGAGAAGTCATTATAAGTTGGATTTTCAGTTGAATTTGGCGAAACCACTTGTGTTGAACTATTTCGGTTGCTTTAGTTTGGTATGTTCATTGCAAACAGCTGAAAGTCTGTCAATTTTAAACAATAAACCTGATATGCAATGAGGTTTGAATAATTTAGATTTATTATTAATAATAATGATAATACAGAGCCAGTCTGGACGCAACCATTAGGTTTAGCTTTCCATCAACGTCAGAGACGACGGTAATGATCACACTGATACTGGTAAAAATTGAGCATGAAAAAACGGTCATTTGGATTAGAAACATATATTGGCTCATATTAATAGATATCATATTGACAAATCAACTCAGGACTTCTTCCATTTTTCAATGAAGTGTTCTGGAAAGTTCTAGCTAGCGCACTTGCTTTCCATCCTTTCTGGATGGGGCTATCTGTATTTTGACAGCACATTAAATGCACTTCATTTTTCCCCATCGCACTGAAACACTACAATACCCAGGTATTGTAATCTGAAGATACTTAAAGCCAAACACAAAACCACTGCGAGCTGCATGACAATAACATTGCAATAAAAACTGCATTACATTCAGGAAAGCGAATATTTCAAATATGTGAAGCTGATACACCATCATCAGGGTTGGGTTTTGATGGACATGGATTGATGTGTTGGTTAAAATGGAAGCAGTTCTGCTCTGTGAGATGAGGATAAGATGAGGTTGAGATGAGGATGCACAGACTCGTTACCACCGCTCAGACTCGTTACGGACTCGTTACCAACGCTCAGACTCGTTACTACCACACAGACTCGTCGACACTGCTCAGACTCATTACAGACTCGTTACCAACGCTCAGACACTTTACCACCGCACA
>CM022752.1:9710166-9750166 GCA_012411365.1 Ameiurus melas | reverse complement strand
CACCACAAAACGCAAGCCATTCGTCAGCACTAAGAATTGGAAAGACATATAGAATTTCTGGAACCAAGATGAACCTCTACCAAAGTGATAGAAAGGCCAAAGTGTGGTGAAAGAAAGGATCTGCTCATGGCCCAAAACATACGAGCTCATCTGTGAAACATGGTGGAGGTAGTGTCATGGCTTGGGCTTGCATAACTGCTTCCGGAACAGACTCCCTGATCTTTATTGATGATGGACCTCATGATGATGATTATTTATGTGTCAATTTACATTTGTTTCATATGTTGATCTGCTCTGCGCCAATATGCTTTTAAGTGCTCGGGTTCGGTCCGCTGAAATACTTTGCGGGGTCCGGGTCTGGACCACGGGCCACCTTTTGATGACCCCGGTTCTAGCCTAAAGCGTCACTGGGGTAAAAGGAGCCTCGGATGAATCCTGCTTTTAGAGATCCACCAAAAATAACCTGGCTGTGTTTACATTCGGCGACGCCTCTCAGCCCAGGGACACAAGGCTCAGTCCCAAACAGTGATCCGAGCCTCCAGCTTCCGTGTGAATGCCACCAACTACCCTGATTGATGACACGAGGAAGACGGAGGGATGGCGCGCGCGCGCGAGAGAGAGAGAGAGATGGAGGGAGGGATGAAAAGAGAGGGAGAAAGAGAGAGAGAGAGAGAGACGAATCAATCATCGCGGTCATTGTTTCACGTCCTGCCAAACCTGCTGCTGTCTAAATCCATCAATATTGCACAAATTCCGACAGCTGCATGTTTGGGGAATTGCAAAATATGGCACCACACCGTTATGATCTCTTTAATACTCAACAAGTTTGTTTTCTCTTTCTGGTTAGATGCAAATGAGTTAATTAATAATCCTGACGTTTCTGGAGATTAAGTCTAGCCCTTGAGCCTGAAAGGGTTTTTCCTTCGGAGAATTTCCCTCGGCTCCGATTTAATTCTGTTTTTATAAGTTCAGGGTTTACCGTATAATCCAGACAGTGTTTACCAGACGTCTGTCGACCTCAGATTGGACGCCGCTGAGATGAATAATATATCAGATCTATCTCTGGATCCATACAAAGGCATGAGTGCACACAAGCTGCTCAGAAATTCAGCCTGCGCTCTGCTCGTACGGCACATGTTCATCCCAGCGTAATGACAAACTGCTAATTATCCAAGAAAGCAAGTGAAAGCGAGCAAAAAACCCCCCAAAAAACAGCTTAGGGGAAGAGGGAAAAAAAAACCAGTGTGAGGCCAGGTTGTCAATACACTTCGGCACTGCAGGGGGTTCACTATCTGACAGTCTGACAGCTATAGGTGAGTCATAAGTAATGATTCAAACAGCATGGAAATGTGTATTACTGTGCTTGAGTTGACAGCGTCTTGTCGAAAATGCCAGTTATAGGTAACCTATTGGGCTGTACATTAGTGCAGATTAAATGTTTATAAGCTATCATTTTAACCAACCGCAAAGATATTTGGACAGTTTGCCCCACCCCCCCCTTTCTCCACAGTTTGGTCATCTGGGGACACGTGAAACCTAGGCAACTGCATCTTTTCCGAACTGCCGCTCATGCGGTGTCAACTCATAGGAAATCATACGCATACGCATACGTAAGCTCAAAGACACCCACGATTGACAAACGTTGTTGTGATTGACAGGCGAGAGTGAGTATGCCCCGCCCACCTATTTTTGTCTCCTGGACAAGGATGGCTGTGGCATACTCGGGCTCGACTTGCGATCTCCCTGCAGTTTGCTTGGGACCAGACAAAGTTTTTTAGTCTTAACTCCAATTCCAGCTCCAGACAAGAAATGTTTAGGCTACAAATTTGTGACCATGAATACAACGAAGTTCAGGTCTGGATAAATGAGCACTAATGTTACAGTTAAGGAGTTAACTGTTGAAATCATGGATAGTAGAGGTCAACCGATTGTTGGATTTTACCGATTACGATAAATAAGTACTTCCCGATAATCAAATAATCAACCGCTAGTTTTCAGACTTGATACTGAATGAACACATAATGCTCAAAGTCAAATTTTGCTGAATTTCATTACAAAAATAAACAGTACTGACTGTACCATGAAAATGTACTGTATTTTTGTAATTAAACAAATATGAATACTAATATATATTCACAATTAGTAAATATTAAAGTTATACATCCAAACTGAACCAAAAAGTAACGGTTCAAATGACGAATAGAAATAGAGACGTCCAAAATGTATTAAAAAAAACAATACTTCAAATAACACAACCAAATTTAACAGTGGTACTTTTTATTTCGCCTCTAGAGGCCGCTCTCCTAGTGCATAACGAAAGCGGACCCTTCTCAGCAACCGAGATTTTTGTCGATAACCGCTAGTTCCAGCAATCGGTGGTGATTAATCTGCATCACCTATCAATCAGACGACGTCTAATGGATAATGGACTTCACATCATTAGCTAGATTAGCCTACTTGTCGTCTCGAACAGTCATGATTAACTAGAGAAGTTCATTTAGTTAGTGTTAGCTCTAAAGTTATAATTCCGTCAGTTGTTGTTTATTGTGGGTTTGTTTCTGACGCTCCTCTGTTCATTTCTAAGGCTAGATAGCCCTTAGGTGGTTAAGCGTTCTTGTAATAGTAACATCAGCTAGCTAATACTAGCTAGCGATCTTGAGCTATGGTCAGCCTGTGACAAAATATAGGTGCAGGTGTTTTGTTTTCGGTTATTTTCACAACACTAGTATTGAAGAGTGAGAAGTGGAGTATAAATTGATGCTAGCTACATCCGTGACATTATCACAGAATATGAAGTAAAGAGCAGATTTGGTTGTCTTGTTGTAGAATACATTAATTAGCAGCACACTCCATACATGAGGTCTGTTTTTATTTGAAATGTTTATATTGCTTTGCCTGGAAACTCTTCCCTGAAAACTCTTACATCTGCGAAATGACATTACGAGCGCTACACACTCGCGCGTCCGTCTTCGATTTATTCTTAGCAATACCAAACGGTTCTGCCACAGAATTACAGCGTGGCATCCCTAGACAGCAAAGACACTCAGAGGGAATGATCACATCCCGGGTAAGTATTGCATTTTCCTTATTCTGGGGGAAAAAACAAACTGGAGCTTCTCGGATACAAACGGCGGCCCACGCACATCTCTCCCGCCGTGTGGCATTAACGGTCTATTAGCATCAGGAGGCTTTTGATAGGCAGCCAGCAGGAAGGTTAGTTTCATGTTGTTGTCATCTTTTGCCGATAATCTACAGCCGAGATCCAGCGATCACGTCGAAATGTCACCGTGACATTTGGGCGAAAGAGATATTCTCTCCTCGTCCAAAACAAAGTCCAGACCCACCAACACCGATCATGCACTCGCTGGAGGAGAGACGGAGAGACGGAGTGAGAGATGATGGACGCACCAAGTCTGCAGAAGAATGCTGAGAAGAGCAGAACACTGTTTTTTATATTATTATCTTCTCTCTGACAGAAGTGATGCGTCCTTTTTTTTTCTTCCCCGAGCCGGGACGCACAGGCTGTTAGTACACCACCGGCGGTCATTACTGCTAAACAAAACAAACTCTGAATCCGTTCAGAATGTCTACAGGTACAGGACGGTGCAGTACTGACAGATTTACAGACGAGTGCAACAGCACACACAACATGTCCAGGTTGACGGATGTTCCTTCACTGATCACAAGTAGCAATGGTCAAACAGTGCATGCTATTCATAACCCTAACCCATAGTAGGGTGAAAAAAGCGAGTGCAAAAGTTTGCACCCCCCCCCTTTTATAATTGGCTGCATCCTTATATATGTGTATATATTTATATATATATAAAGAATGTACTGAACAGCTTTGTAATATTCACCGTCTACACACATCTTCCTGACATGTCTCAAGTTTATTTGTCTCCTTTGAGAAGAAACGACGAGAAAGTAGTTACACGCTGCCTTTTTCAGGTTAGGTCTACGGACAGTCGACATTACAGACTGTAAACAGGTGATACAGGTCAGTTCCGCAGCACTCGGGGACGTGTGGTTCAGTCCAGTATTGACACTTATAAATCAGTTCAGCTGACACTGGTTTGAGCTTGGTGAATTACTCGCTTCACCTTTCTAACCAGTCTTACATTATGTCGTGTTTATTACAAAATATAACGAAGACACGGAAATATCATTAGAGTATCAGCAGAACTTTTCGTTGAGCGTAGTTATGTTGCGGTTCACACGCTTAACATTTTAGTAAAAGGAAAACTAGGGATAGCTGATGCGTATGGAAATAATAATAATAATAATAATAATAATACTAAGATTTCATAGTTTAATTTCCTATATTATTTTGCCCCACAAAAGGCCGTTCCGGTTTTCTATCCCTATATTCTATCCTCAACGTATGGGGGGAAATAAAACCCACATGAAGACTTATAACGATCGAAAATAAAAGTTAGACTTTATGGACGGAGAAGATGAGAACCCCGGTGATGGAAGAGTGGGGCAAAACCGCCGTAAAAAGGTCGGCACCAGAGACCGTGAGCACTTTATCACGTGCCTATAATGCTATTTCTGTGCTCACACACACGTTATCGATGGTCTTTCTGGAACAGGATCTCCAGTATGGAGTTAGAATCCTATGGCAGTAATGTGTAGCCATGGCAACAGAGGGGTGGAGAAAGTCCCGGGGGACCGACCGTCCGCTTCACACCACGAGTCCCTATCAAACAGCTCTCTCAGTTTACGTGTGCTTATACACACACACACACACACACACACACACACACACAAGAACCATCATGTACATAGACAACATCAGTTATCAGTAGTTAGCTGGGTTTTGAAATGCCGGGTAAAATGGTTTGTTATTCTACTCTGGAGCAGGAACTAAAGCGGTTCCAGGAACTAAAATCAGCCCTGGTTACTTTGGTGCAACCATGACTAAAGTTCCTGCATTATTACTCATGGTCACTCTTGTTCAAAGACTAATTAGTTTGCCACTCATGGAGCCATTTATCAAACATGCACATGTCCGGTCTTGTGTTTCTTCCACGTTTAGCTTATTTTATTAAAATAAATACCAGTGCTCCATGAGAAAGAAGCCTGAATTCCGCAACGGCGGGTCCAAGTGCCTGGTTCTGTGATATTATATTGGCTGAAATTAGAAACTGTGCACGACCCTACCCTTTTGCTTTTTTTTTTTTACGGGTGAAATGTTCGATGAGCGAGCGAAACGAAATCTGTTCGTCCGACGTAAACTGCCACTCAAGGATGGCCGTGAAAAGGTCGTCCCCGAGGCAGCTGTGCTCAGAAAGTGCCAGATCGGAGAAATCTCCCCATTACGATTCCCCGCAAGTCCTTTACGTGTCGGGATGTCGGCCTTTGAAAGGATTAATTCGCCGACTTGACTTTCACAAAAAAAAATAAAATACAGCGCTCAATTAACATTTGCAGGCTAGCTGAAGGGCTAGTGGCTTTCACGTCCAATTAGATGGATCTGTATTTTGTTTACATTTCAAGTGCGACATCCGGATCAGTTGCCGACTGAAGTGGATCTATACTGCGAGGAAAAACATTAGAGCGAGATCTCGTGCCTACAGAGCATGAGGAATTCTAAATAGATTTTTTTCTTTTTTTTTTTTTAAGATTTAACTACAGATTGGAAACCTTTCAGCATGCCACCTGCGCAGGAAGCAATTTCATACTGTTGTCAATTGAAGTCCAATCTGATGTGGACTCATCCAACCCAAACAGCAAGGCGGCGATGACCAAGCATCATATCTCTCATCCACAAAAAAGCCATGGTTCGGGCATAACGTTTCTTCAGCGGTAATCCTGATTGAAATTCAGGATCCATCTCCAGCAGGGATGTTTTAATTAAAGGAGATAATTTGAATAGGATTCCTGGTGGACTGCATTAAGTCTGTTAACATTACGGATGCGTAGGGCGACATATATATATCCACTAACCTCAGGAGTAATTAGACGTGAGTCTATATCAATTGGGTGAAAACACCATAGCACTTTATTGTAGGTTAACATATACACACACACTCAATCTGATTCGTATCCCTGATACTTTTGACTGAATACACAGGGTTTGTCCAGACGTAAACGCTTAACCTCTCTTGCGGCAGGTTCCGTTCACTTCCATCTCAAGTGAGTGACAGCGGGTGAAAATTGTAATACGGCTGAGCTTACCTTAATATAGCGGTCGAGCTGTGGGTAAACTCGGCGCACTCCCAGGATGATGGAGAGTCGTGTTCTGTAGGGGAAGCGAGACGAGACCACATGGGTGACCTCGGGGAACGTGAAGATATGAAAGCCAAATTTCTTGTAGAGCTCCTGGAGTTCGGCGCTGGGTTTCTGATCGCCCTCGCTCAAGATACTGCCCACGGCACAGCGACACTTCGGACCAGGCACCTGGGAAATACATATATAAAGTAATTGAGAGAGCCTTGGTTAAAGTAGTAAATTACCCAATGCTGGTCTCCCAACAGGGTTTCCTTGCATGTGCAGCTTTTGATGCTGTAGATCACAATGTTGTTATAGACTAGAAAGATCTGCTGGAGTTGAGGGAACGGATCTTTCCTGGGCTCAGGTCTTATCCTATTGACAGTGTATCAGTGTTAACGGTGACGTGCCTGCAAAGGAAAAGTTCCAGGCTGACTGATTTTTCCATCTGTACTGTATATGCAGCCTTTGCATTCCAGTGATGTTACTGAAAGACAGATGTACATCTCATGCTGATCTCCCAGGGTGCCTGTTACCTTCTGGCTCTCCTTTTCAGTTATACTGCCATGACCAGATTTTCCACTTCCACTCCAAATCACAACGCACCATTTTTTCCCAATCGTACCTAACCACCCGTTCAGTGCTAATGTCTGAGGAGATGCTGGTTGTTGTGATGCTGTAATATGGCTCCTTCTTCTCTCAGGATCGGATTTATTGATCCTGATTGCTCTACTTCCACTCGTGTTGTTCCTGCTACTTCGTCTCTGAGCTGTCTACACTTATGATTTCTCCTTCTTGCTGGTGTACATAATCTCACCTGGATACCCATCCAACATCTGCCATGGCTATGACTCACCTTCCTGCCGAGGCGATGCAGTAGAAAATGAACTATTAGAATTCTGTATATTACTGAATACCGAAGTGATTTATAAATCTCACCACCCCAGAAAAGGACTTTTAAGGCTTCAGGTTTTTCCTCGCCTCAGGCTCGATCATTAGGGATCTATATCTACACGCAGATTTTCAAACGAGTATGTTGCGTACAAAGACAAGACTTAATAAATATACACCCAAAAAAAACAAAAAAACGTAGCATTTCTTTCGAAGGATTGAATCAAATGCTAATTTTGTACTAGCGCAAACAAAACACGGCATTAGCAGCCTGCATCTTTGTTAAGCTCAGAAAACCACACAGTTGTGGTTTTGAAATGTGATATTTCTACACTTGAGACGATTCGAGTTCCACCTAAAAATCCACCATTTTTAGCTCATCTTCATTCATTCAGGAATAACTTTTTCCCAATGCACAATTAGGCCAAATCACATTATATACGACCACAACGTAGGGTAAATTTGTAGTACACTATATTTTTAATTGAAAGTGATTTAAGATTCAGCCACAGCAAAAGAGTGACTGTGACTACTTTTCACTTTAAGAACATTTTCTTGTTTATTAGGTTTTGTTATTTTTCACATGTAATTGCCGCACGGTGGCTTAGTGGTTAGCACTTTCGCCTCACGCCTCCAGGGTCCGGGGTTCGAGTCCCACCGTGGTCCTGTGTGTGCAGAGTTCTCCCCGTGCTGCGGGGGTTTCCTCCGGGTACTCCGGTTTCCTCCCCCAGTCCAAAGACATTCATGGTAGGTTGATGGGCGTGTCTAAAGTGTCCGTAGTGTATGAACGGGTGAGTGTGTGTGTGATTGTGCCCTGCGATGGATTGGCACCCTGTCCAGGGTGTACCCCGCCTCGTGCCCGATGCTCCCTGGGATAGACTCCAGGTTCCCCACGACCCTGAAGAAGGAGTAAGTGGTAGAAGATGGGTGGAAAACCAAGTGTGTCCATAATGACAGTGCACATTTCCCACATCAAGAGAAGGGTCATTTGGCCAGAAAGTGTAAGAAATTATAGACTTTTGATAGACTTCCATTATGCAGTAGGAATATTCAAATAAAAGTCGCACCGATGAGACGACGAGAGAAAATCTGCCTTTTGTGTTTTTCTCCATTTCCCTGTCTTTTATTATTAGGTGTAAAGTAACAGGCAGGTGCACTGACCATGGCCTTTCGACCAAACCTTCAGCAAAACTTTCAAATCATTGGTGCCACGAACCCGTCGCTTCACCCGAGCTTGGAAAAATAAATAAATAAATAAATAATCGCAGCGAAGGCCGGGAAAACAAGAAAGCTCTACGCCTCGAGGCAGCAATTAGCGAAGCCTTTCCTACGATCTTGAAGAAGCCCTTACAGAGTCCTTGTCAGGTATAAACACACTCTCCTCCTCACCTACGTCCTCTCAGTACCCAGCTGGGGGCTAAAACAAAAATCCTTCATGTCCACAGACACACACGCACTCGCGTGCACACACACACACACACACACACACACACACGGGATGAGTCACCAAGAGAAAAGTGTCCTAATGAGGACCAGACGCTCCATCGGAAAGCAGCATGGAGAGGAAAATGAAAAAAAATGAAAACACAAGCAGGATTTAATAAAGAAATGTAGCAGGCACAGGTGGCACAGTGTGTGTGTGTGTGTGTGTGTGGTCGGGAGGAAAAACTGATGATATTTCACATCTCTAATTGCTGAGAGTATGCCGGCTTCGGACAGCTGCCCAGCTGCCATCTTCAGAGAGGGAGAAAGATTACGCGCTGAAGGAGGACACACACACACACACACACACACTCACTTAAAAGATGCCCTGGGGAGTGAGTGTGGTGTGTAACCGCTGTTGCAGGAAGTAGGATGAGGAAAAGGGAGGGGTGCAAGAGACCAGTCTGGGTCGTTTCTCTTTCATCACTGTAAATGATGGATGTGAGGTGAAGAAAACCAAGTAGAGATGTCATGTTGTAAACCTGACTGATCGTGCGCGGTCACCGAGCCACCATTCGTCTCACTCCGACCCCCCGATGAGTCCAACACGATGTCCCGGCTCATAAGTGACCGTATCAAGAGACGAGAGGTGTGACGCAATACCACGTCCTGTATCTGTTCGGTGCTCCGAATATCTGTAGGTGTGGCCTGAACACCAAAGGTTTTTTTATTTTTTTGAATTCAATTTTTGTAGAATAATACGTGAAGCGTACCACTCAGGAAGAAACCCAGATGTAGACATGTCAGCATGGTGTGCGAATTCTGGCCCTGGAAGTTCCTCAACCTCAGCTACATCACTCCAGTTCATAATTGGTCTCAGGTCGAGATACGGCCTTTATTTTATTAGATTTTTTCTGTTTTGAGTCTAGACGTGACTTGCGCATCTGAGACGTATTTAGGTTTTTACTTTCATGTAGAAACGGCACCGATCTGATACCCAGTCTCAGTATTGGGAGCGTTACGAGCAAAAAAAAAAAAAAAACCTCAGCATTTTGTGATTGGACATCCAGGCGTACATCCCCTGCCTGTGGGGATTAAAGGGCAGTATGTTACGAGGACGGTACACAAGGTCCGACTACATAAATTGTTCCGTGCATCGAACCAATTAAATCCGACTTCACGGAATTCCAAGCTTCAGACAGCTGCAGAACTCCCGACTGCACTCGTACCGGCAGCAGCTACACCTGTTCTGCTTTCGGGATCTCCCCCTCCCCCCCTCTCTGCTTCCCTGCAGTGAGTCAGACAGCAGGCCACACCGACGGAGCCTCCTGCTGCGCTTGTCGTCCTCACGCTTTGATTGACTGACAGAGTGTAGCAATTAGCAGACACGGTACTAGAGCGAGCGGGCCACGCTGGAGAGAAGGAGAGATACGGTGAACCATATAATGCGGACCCTTCGTTTTCATTCACACGAGTTAAGTGTCGGGGCTTTTCGATGTCAGAACAGTCATGGGGAGAGAAAACTGTACGGTGTCACACTTTCACTCTCTCCAAACGAGAACGTCGCCCTGATTTTTCTCACCCGCGAGAACCATCTCGAGGTCCACGATTGTCCTCTTTCTCTGAGCTTAATGAAGTGAAGTGCCTAAGGACAGACTTCTGTTTTTTGTGCGTTTCCTCCCCCCTCCCTCTCCCTCCCTCTCCCTCCCTCTCCTTCCCTCTCCTTCCCTCACCTTCCCTCTCCCTCCCTCTCCTCCAGGCTCTTAGATCCGCTCTTTTGAGGCTTCTGACCTTGAGGTTGGCAGTGGTGATCCAGGCCCCTCCACTAACGAGCTGCGATCATTAGACCAATTAGCCGATGCTGGATTAAGACTTCGCCGTATCTATGTGCAGAAACAGTCTGGGCCATTCGTTAATTGGAGGCCTGGGAAAAAAACAAAAAAAACAAAACAAAGAGAGACCGGCAGTGACAAAAAGCCTTTCAGCACAGGAGCCGTCATTCCAACTCGCACTGCATTCCAGCTGGGATTTCTGCTGAGATGAGATGGACACATTAGCGCCATGGTAACAACACCGGCCAATGGACGAGCACATGGATACGGACAGGAAGTAGAGAGGAACAATGAGGTAAAACTAAGAGGCGAGCTCAGACAAAAAAAAACATGGCACAGATCTCCGATACCAACCTTCTAACCTGTAGCTGCTATACACAGCAATAATCCACAATGCACGCGGCCCTATTTATGATCTTTAAAGGTGTGGTTTGGAACTGTTTCTACGCATTTAACACTCTTTGGTTACTTTCGAAAATCCTTGTTATCCATTTGGAATTCAGCCACGCCCCCTGCACAGACACAGCTCATCAGTCCATGTCGGTCCTCCTACGGTATACATTCAGGTTGTTTAGAAGAAGATTCAGAAGAAACGGCCCACTCTCACCTAGAGTCCGGGAGCGCTAAACTACCTGTGCCGACGTTCTCTCTGAAGACGCTCTGAGGAATATTTTCCACACTCAGTGTCACAATGTATCGTATAATCTGACCATGATCCTTTTTTTTATCCCCCGTGATTGTGTTCCTTCACTCCCGACCCTTTCTTTCTGTTACAGACATCAGGCGCGTGACAATTAATATTAACCGCTCTAATACAGAATTCATAGGACACACCTCTGATCTCAACTCGTCCATTTCGGAAGTCTAAAATGTAAACAACACACGGCTCTGTTTAGTTCCGTCTCATATCACGTCCGTATCGTTGTGTTCTTGTGCATCCCTGCCTGCCTGCGTGGGTGTGTGTGTGTATATGGTGAGTACATTCAGGCACGGACACAAATATCACATCATTTATCCCAGTTACAAAGAGCAAATGATGTGTAAACACGGCCAGACTACATCAGATACGATGATTTCCTCCTGGTTATCTGAATAATCACACACGGCAATAATCCTCCCACGTACAGGCCAAAGAGATCATTACTCTGGTATTAATGCATCAACAGCTCCACATAGTGGCGTCGGATACGGATACACACGCGGGTTTCTAGGTACGCCTGCTATCTGACCCTGACCTTAACCTCGAATCTAAAAGGAAATGTTTCGACACTTTTAGTTTTCCTTCTGTGGCCATTTAGGGCTTTTTGATCCTCACAAAGGGCTGAAGACACGCCTGCGACCTTCACGCACTCATTATTCCCACCAATATTGCTGAAACATGGCGTAATAACGATATAATAATGACACTCTGACAGAACGGTGAATAGCAGTGGTTACTAACGGAAATCTATCCTGCTTTCTTTTCCGGCGTCCGGAGAGCAGAGGGGTTTCATCTGGATTCTGTCCACTCCCAAAGGAAATTACGACTAATCCCACCAGCTGCCGTAGTGATTGTATTTGTGTGTACCTGCCCATGATTATTTCTAAAGGATTCAATTTCACCAAAATAGAAAATCGGTTCACTCGACATGCTCCCATGTGCATGTTCCATCGTGGCCTTTCGTTATCCCATATCATAGCGTGAGGTGGGAATACGTTGTGGGTGAGGCACCGGAACCGTCGTAGGGCATCACACATACATACACACAATCACCTGGGGGCATTTCGCACAGCCTGGGTGAGAGAAAACTGGAGACCTAGAGGGAAACCCACATGGAGGAGAAGAAGACGGAGAAGAAGTCTATGATGTTAGAGTCGGAGTGCAGGGACGGTCGTGATACGGCGCCGCCGGAGCAGACAAGGTTACGGGCCTTGCTCAAGGGCCCAACAGGGGCAGGTTGGCGGTGTTGAACTCCGACCTCCTGGACAGTAACCTAGAGCCTTAACACTTGAGCCACCACTGCCTGTGGACCCAGGAAGAAGATGCACAGAACTTCTAGGATCGAGCTCAGGATCGAACCCGAGACCCTGGAGCGGTGAGGTGGCAATGCCGCACCACCATGTCACCCCTGAATAAAGCGTGTTAGAGCAGTATTACGAGACACACGGATCAGTCTGTTATTAAACATCTCCCACCTTCTTTGGATCGTCATAGAAGACACCGACAGTGGGCAGCTCAGGTGCAATTCTACAGCTCTCCGTAAACAGCAGCCCGGACTCTTTATAAGGACCTTCTCTGTATTTATACGCTACAGTGATGCTCTTCACAGGAGAGGAGCCAGTGCTGATGTGGATCTGCGTCAGCAGGCCGGAATACACCACATACACCGAGATGGTTAGGAGCAGGAGAGCCAGCGAGAAGAACCCAATGACACTCCAGGACAGGATCTCCGACATTTCAGCCCGATCTTCACCGCTGAAGGAGGAATCACTGCTAAGATGAGCTTAAGAGCGCTGACGATTACACTGAAGAACATCTGAGATGTACTTCCGGGTTAAAATGGGTTTTTTTTTTTAAACAAAGTTGTTGCCTAGCAACACGGGCAGCGTTTGTAAAATCATCCCCCCCCCCCAGCGTTCTGATTGCTGCTGAGCTTTACTTCCCTAAACACACGCGGACGCGCGGGCTCGATCCCAAAAAGCATCCTTCGCTGCTCGTGTAGGGGACTACGTAGTGACGTGATGACGTAGAAGCCATTGTTTCACGCGACACCTATATAGGGAGCGTGGTGACATTTGGACTTCGGCCCGTGTAACGGTCTTCCCGACGGAACCATTCTAAAAACAGGGTGCAGTGCGAATTCCTGTACCATGTAGTCGTCATGTATTATTACATTCCTGTGTAAATCTCACGACAGGATTATGAATATTTAAATACGAGTGATTTAGTCATGGTTTGGGGAAGAATAGTGAGTGTCGCGGGTGAATAACTTTTTTGGTTCGGTCCGTTTCGAAGACGAGTCATTCAAGCCGATCGATGCTGCGTACGAGAAACGCATACTACTGTTTCATTCTTATGCGTCCGTGATTACGCAGAGTTTAGTCACCAAAAAAAAAAGTGATTTCACAGTAAACACCATTGCATCTCGGGCATCACTCGTGTAACTTTAATTAACTTTAAGAGTAATAATTTAGGTACACTATATGCACTTTTCAAGGTAAAAAGTTGCGCATGAACGCTAAAAAAAGATTGTAACGCTTGAGGTTACCAACTCAATGACAATGAAAATGACAATGTTTACCATTGCCAAATATGTACACTGTGTGGCCAAAAGTATGTGGACGCCTGACCATATTTCCCCATTCCGAAACCATGCGCATCAGCACAGAGTTGGTCCTCCCTTTGTGTAATACTAAGCTCCACTCTTCTGGGAAGGATTTCCACTAGATGTTGGGGATCTTGTGATCAGTCAGCCATAAGAGCATTAGTGAGGTCAGGTACTGATGTTTGGTGAGGAGGTCTGGAGAGCAGTTCATCCTGGCAGGGTTGAGGTCAGGGCTCAGTGCAGGATGCTCGAGTTGTTCGACTCCAGCCTTGGCACACCATGTTATCTCATATTTGTGCAAAGGTGCATTGTCATGCTGGAACAGGATTGAGCGCTTTAGTTCCAGTGAAGGGAAAATCCTAAAGCTACAGCATACAAAGACATGTGTGAGAGCTTCCAACACATATGTGGCAAGAGTTTGGGGAAGAATCACTTATGGGTGTGATGGTCATGTATCCACAAACTCAACTAAACTGTACACTTCCTTGGCGCTGGAGTGATACCCTTGAGTGTGTATGTTTTGGATCTTCAGATGGTATGTTTTACCTGGAATGATGGATGTTTTCTACCTTTAAGGTATTACTCTAAAAGCTAATGAGATATTATAATACTCCAGTACAAGCTAAGATATTTTGGGCATTGGCCAGACAGACAGTGCAGGTCTGGAGCACTCGTTTTCACGGACAGCCTCTGTCCCGCCCCTTCGCTTGAGCTCTGACCTCAATTGATCTTCTAACTGTAGCAGTGTGTGAAAACCTCTCATTCTACGCTCCTCTCTGCTCCTGTCAACATGGCTGAGAACTTTTACGACCTTTCAGCCAAGCTGCTGTCGGGTGACAATCTCAATTTCTCCTCGTTGAAGGGAAAAGTGGTGCTGGTCGAGAATGTGGCGTCTCTCTGAGGCACGACGGTCAGGGACTACACTCAGATGAACGATCTCCACTCCAAATACTCGGAGAAGGGGCTTGTTGTGCTGGGAGCTCCCTGCAACCAGTTCGGCCATCAGGTAAGGTCCAGTCGTGTGTGTGTGTGTGTGTGTGTGTGTTTTTATTTTGTACATATTTTTATTGTTATAACAAAATATACAAAGTCCAGTCCTAGTGTAACCTAGGATTCGTTCGATTCTTTAAACCAGACGTAACAGTTCATGCCCAAGACTTGTGCTTTCCTTGTTGGATAATCTCACCTGGATACCGTAAATTTCATCTGTAAATCTTAGTACTGTTTGACTTTATAGTATACAGTTGTAGAAGAGTAATGATTTATAATCCTGGAAAATGATGAATTCCTTTTAGAGTCTAGTTCCTCTCAAGGTTTCTTCCACATCCCAGTCTCGTCTTTTTTCTTGTTACTGTTACCTCAGATTTATTCGTTTGAAATCGAATTAAGAATCAACATCCGGATTTCTGTAATGCTGCTTTGTGACAATGTCTATACAAATAAAATTTGATGAAATGGAATCTGAGCCAGGGTAATCCAGGACTCCAGGAGTACTGGATTGAAAATGTTATTCTTCAGCGTGACTGCGTGTTAGTTCACAAACGGAATCCTATCATGAGTGCTTAGTGACTGAGACTTTGTAATCGCAGCCCAGTTGAACGCCGCTCTTTCTTTTTTCAAAACAAGGAAAACGACAAGAACGAGGAAATCCTGAACTCCTTGAAGTACGTACGTCCCGGGAATGGCTTCGAGCCTCATTTCCAGCTACTGCAAAAGATCGAAGTGAATGGCAAGGATGCGCACCCCCTGTTCGTGTTTCTCAAGGAGAAGCTTCCCTTCCCCAGCGACAACCCTACGGCCTTGATGACCGACCCCAAGTTCATCATCTGGAGTCCTGTGTGCAGGAATGACGTCTCCTGGAACTTTGAAAAGTTCCTCATCGGGCCCGATGGGAAACCGTTCAAGCGCTACAGCAGGAGCTTCCTGACCAGCGATATCGAGGCTGACATCAAAGAGCTCCTCAAGGGCGTGAAGTAAACCGTCTTGGCACAGGATGGCCTCAGAGCATGTTGTGAGCCGATATAGATATGACACGGCCACTCCTGTCTTATCGACATACAGCCTGGCAGTTTGAATTCAGCTGGCTGTGCTGACTTGGTTAGAGTTCGACTGTTTTGTAGGAGGTTTACTGTATGAAGGCACCACTTGAAATCTGTATCGAGGGTGGTGGCGGATGTGAACGTAAACACTTATTATTAACAGCCGTAATTTATCCGTGTACAGCAGAGCTCAGCTTCTCCATCCAACCGGTATGAAAGCAAATAAACCTTACAACAAATTCATGAACTGATTTTATGTTGTCTTGTTTTGTCTTCAAAAGGTGTCGAAAAATCATTGTGTGTGTGTGTGTGTGTGTGTGAGATCATACCGAATAGGAAAAATTCAAAGCCTGTAAAAAGCCCAGAGATTCATCTTGATAACTGACCATAAAGGTTAAAGATTAAGTACTTACTATAGTCAAGACAAGGCTGTAACACACTCACGTCTTCTCTCAGGGCAATTAAACCGATCTGAGCCGCAATATATCAACACGAGTTGCAACATCAGCTTTTTCCCATCCTTGATCAGCTAACTTATTAACGGAATAGGTCACAGCTAACAGAAAATGCTCAAAACAGATTGAACAGTTTTATGTTTATTTATAGTGCATCAAATAAATATATGAATACATATTTATCTTCAAGGAGATATAAGTCGATACAATCTAGATTACAGCCTCTTTCCTTATGAATTAAAGATCCTCCCACTGTTTGTCAGCGTTAGCGATATGAACGTTAAGGCATATTAAAGGTTACTGGAGATTAGCCTAAAGGCTGAGAAGATTTATGTCGCAATAAAATACATGCGGTTAAGCGCATGACAAATGAAGAACACGCTCATACGGTGTACCGAGGCTACACCAGGATTTAAACCGCGTACAGTTTGGATTTGTTTTGGCTCTGAGACACAACCAGCACGAGTTGTGTAGCTCCATGTCTCAGAGCCATGACCAGATTTTAGCCCATTATCCGTGTAATGTCTAGTAGACAAAGAGCTCGTAGTCCTGCTCCATGGCCAGAACCGTGTCCACGAATCTCACATAGTCCTCATCTTCTTCTCCATCAGCAGCTCCTTCCTCCACACCACTGTCTGCACTTCCTGTGTTGTCTCCTCGTGCCGGCTGCATGTTCACGTTCAGAGAGAACCTGTTACACACCTGGTTTAGCTTGTTCTCAAACTCCAGCTTCGCCGTCAGCTCGTCCAAAGCCTCCATGCTGGAGCTCTCTTCAGGAATGAAACAGGAGGAAGTACAGGACGTGATTGCAGCTGGATGATGGTTAGAACATTGATGGCACTTTGTAGCTATAAGGCAGTGCAAAGAAAGTCAGGCTTAGAAATTTTGAGTTAAACATGAGAGTTTTTTTGTGCTCTACACTGCACTGTGTATTCAAAATAACATCCCAGAGGATTTCGCGGAGTGTTTTCATGATCGTTCCGGCCCAGAATGCCTGATTTTGCGGAAAACTACTCGATTTGGCGAAATTGCAGTTGCACGTAATAGTTTCGCACAGTCTTTCGTTTGTTGGTAAATGAGACCTTTTAGTCGTGCTCATGTTGGACGCACGTGAATCGAATAGAGGGCTTTGGCTGAATGCATGTTGTGATGATGTCACACGACGCGTCTCGGCCCGAATCTGCCGAAATGTGCGGAAATTTTGAGAACTCGCACGCTCCTCCGAATGTTGAGGCGTTTCCTCGATTTTGTGTCAATTTCTCCGATCGCAAAATCGCGAGATCCTGGAGGAACTGAGTAATAAAATACAATTAAGAAAATAGTCTCCACGATTAATCAGTTATTATTCATGATCATGATTCTTGCCTTTATTGAATTATTTAAGTCTAAAAAAAAATTTTATACACATTTTAAACTCAGTAATAAAAGACGTTTTTTTTTTTTTTTTTTAAATGGTCTCTTAAATTACAAGCTTCTGATTCATTTAACCTTTCTATGTGGTTTCATTTTTTTAATTTTATTTATGTATTTGTTTACTTCCTTTGGCCATTTTACTGAATTTAAAAAAGGTGCATTTCCTTGCTTTAAAATGACTGAATGCCAAAAAAAATAAAAATAAAAATAAAATGACTGGATAATTGTGATATTAATAACTGTAAAAAATAAATAAATAAATAAATCATGTGATAAATTATTTTAGCGCCTTTTGTGCAACTCTACAGTAAAATGACTAAAAGCCAATACTAATGCATCATGAACATAATAATTGTACTCTTCTGACCCATCGCACTGACCCATCCTCGCAGGAAGATCCTGATGTTCAGGCTCAGGCCCGGAGACTGTTAAGCCCTCCAGTCCATGTTTGGATCCCTGTCTAGACCACGATAGGTGTGGAGAATAATTACAGGTGTCATGAAGCACATAATTAAAGCTAGTCATCAAACCCACAGCACCCCCCCCCACACACACACACACACAAACCTGCAGTCAGCTCTGTGCTGTGTGAGAACCGGATGATTATGGGACGTCAGGGAGACGTGGCAGAGGTCATGAAGCATCTCAGGATGGTTGGTAGGAAGAGGACATGAGACATTAAGGACAGGTTCAGGTTCTGAGATGGTGGCTGGGCCTAGAGTTAGGGCTTTTGCAAGTCCTTGTCTGCATTGTCTCAGCTGGGCTGACATTGATCTAAATATAATATTTTATTTATATATATATATATATATATATATATATATATATATATATATATATATATATATATATATATATATATATAAATTCAAATTTGAGAATTGCCTCATTAGCATATTAGCTTCTTTCATTAAGATCTAAGCTAAAAGGTCTGTTCGTTAATTCCATAATGATAATCAATACATTAAATAATAATAATAATAATAATAATAATAATAATAATAATAATATTATTATTATTATTAATAATAATAATAATAATAATAATAATAATAATAATAATAATCCTAAGCAGACTCAGCATGACATTTTTAAACCTGATAGCAGTATTATTCTATTCCTTTTCTAATATCTAATAAATTAAATCACTTGCCCTTAAAGATTTTTGTTCCGATTATTATCAACGGAAGAAGATTTGCAAGTTGTCAAGGAGACCAAAAAAACCGTTAAAAACCGTTAAACACGCACGAGAGCTGTTTAAACTGTTTAATGGTGACGACAAATTGCGCATATTATTACACGAGCCCTTTCTGTAATATTTGTGGTTCATTCTATAAGCTTGTTTTTTTTGGATGCACCTTTATTACCTTTTGCTATTTGGGAATAACTTTGTTTTGAAACGTTGCGTGAACCGAGGAACGTTTTTCTGAATGACTCGTTGGAGTCTACTGACGGTATCGGATCTAAAACGATTCGTTCGATTCTTTAAGGTCCGGTTCATCGAGTCAGTTCTTTCTACAAAGGATTCTCGTGTCTATGTGCAAAATCAAGGAATCTTACACACTCCAAAGTTTGTCTGCTTTATATTTCAAAGTTTATGTCTATAACCATGCATCACACCAAGATGGTTTTAACACTATAAAATCTGTGTGTGTGAGTGAGGAGGGTATAATATAATTTGGGCAGAGTAGACCAGACATACTGTGTATATGAAAATGTATGTTCATAATTAAGAAGAAATAATAATACATTCATTTATAAAAAATAAAATACAATCAGATAATCCCCCAAAGAGTGAATGACGTCCTTATCACGTGTGCTTTTTCCGGGAATAAAATAATAAGAAGAAATAATACAACTCGGAGCAAAAATATGAACCTAAACGAGTAAAATTGAAACTTAGCATTTCTCACATGTACATTCTAAAACGTCAACAAACGCTCCTATTTAAAAAAAAAAAAAAAAAAAAGTGTCAAAGAAATAATGAGTCGATTCGAATCATTTTAGTGAATCGGATCAGTAAGAAGGAAGCGCTTTGATAACACCCCTTGTTGTTCGACGCAAGGGGGCGTTCGAGAGCGTCGTCGGTGAGTACGACGCCCAACCCGCTCACACACACGCAAGCAGCTGGAGGGAAGATGGCCGGCCAGGAGGATCCAGTGCAGAGAGAAATCCACCAGGATTGGGCGAATCGCGAGTATATCGAAGTGATTACGAGCAGCATCAAGAAAATAGCCGATTTCCTCAACTCGTTTGGTGGGTTTGTTTATAGAAACAACAACATCAACGTTTACCCCCAGCTGTAGTGGAGTGCTGCTATGCTAACTGCGCTAGCGTGTCCAGGAAGAGGCGTGGCTTAGTCGGCTTCCTGTGTTGTTTACACCTTTTATTATTTATTCATAAACATTTAGTGTTTCACTTGAGGTGTTTCAACTCGTACAGGACATATTAGACCTATTATTTACGGCTTCCAGCTGGTTAGTCTGGTAGATCTAACAAAAATCAATCCATCATTTTATTTATATTATTGTTATTATTATAATAACTAATAATCCAAATCAAATTATGGGTCCATTTCGTTAGACGAGCCATGTGGAACAAGGAGGCTGTGTAGAATGTGTCGGCGACGTCGTAATCCTCCTCACTCAGATTTGGACATTTGCAGCGAAACGAGTTCCGTGACACGTCAAACCAGATCTGGACTTTTAACTTGGACTGAACGTTTCTTTCTGTCTGATGTCCTCCTCAGATATGTCCTGCAGGTCCCGTTTAGCCACGCTGAACGAGAAGCTGACCGCCCTGGAGAGAAGGATCGAGTACATCGAAGCCCGGGTGAGAGAGCGAACACGTGACCGCGTGCCACGTCCGAGCCCAGGTTCGGGACGTAGACCCGTCGAAGGCGCATCACGGAATTCGCGCCGGAGAGTTCCTACGCTTTCCGAGTTCTGTATGTTTGGTACGGAAGGATATCCGACGCGGGAAAGGTTTCGACGGCGGACGTGAAAACACGTCAGATGGAAACGTAGTGAAGATTTAAGAGCGGCGGCGATTGTCCATTTTCCTGGCCGTGGCTTCGTCCGTCTTTTAACGTGGAGGTCTGCGATTTAGCTCGTCACGAGGAAGGGGTGGGGGTGGAAGTCTTACTCGAGGAATATTCTGTATATGTGGCGTGATGTGTTAATGTGATTGACTCGCTGACCAACTCGCCACACTCGACTAGCTTTTAATCTGTCCCTGCGGTATCCGCAGAAATCGACACGCGATCGTCAAGCGAACTCCGCCATATTCGGAGGGGGTCGCGGAAAATTTTTTCAAAACGACTGCGGATTTTCCCGCAAATTCGAGCCGAGATGCGTCGCATCGACGTCACGCCGTTCGCCCAAAGCGCGCTTTGATGAACGTGAGTACAGCTAAAAAGGTCTCGTTTACCAACACACATCTTCGAAAGATCGTGAGATTCGCGCAGTCGCGATTTCACCAATCCGAGTAGTTTCCCGACACGAAAAGCGCATAAAGTTTCATCGCGAATGTCGAAAAAAGCCGCAGCGATCACGGGGAAAAAAAACCTTGGCAAAAGCACGGCAGCACACGGGGCTCACTGACGACTTGATGATTTGGTTGCACGATGTTTCGCAATACGCTGAACTCACTCTCTCTTTCTTTTGTTTAAGGTTACAAAAGGGGAGACGCTGACCTAACCACCCTGACGCTGACGACCGGACAACATGGCCACGCTGCTGTTTCGTTTTCTTTTCTTCCCCTCTATCCTCATTCTCCTTAAATAACCAAGCGACTGTTTTTCAACCAGCCTCTTAAAGCCCCGGTGAGGAACTGCTGACACAGTGCTACGCCGCGTTAGGACTTCAAAAAAGGAACGTTTAAAAAAAAAAATAATAAAGGTGGGCGTGTATGGGTGTCGGGTCCAACTGTAGCAGTTCCTCGCTGCGGCTTTAACGTGCGGGAACGTGATTAATTACCGTGTGACCATTTTTTATTTTCCACACTCTCTGCCTCAGTGTGAACAGTTTTACTTTCGTATCCGCATTCGAATCGTCACCGTCTCCGTGGTGCTTGCGCGTACGTCCGGTCCTCCATCCTGTCCCGATTTAAAATTGAGCAGATATTCACACACTAACCTTATCTATAAATATAGGATAAAATGAGCGAGTATGACATGGAGGGACGAGGAACCTTGCAAAATGGTTAGTTTAAAAATAAATAAACAAAAATGTCATTTGTTTACTCTGCCCATGTGTGTAAGCGCGCGTGCATGTGTGTGTGTGTGTGAGCGGATTTCTGTATATATTTTGTAACTGTGGGAATGCACAAACCTGTGTTGGCGTGAACACCCCATGCCCTGTGACAGTTTCTCTCATGCAATAGCACATCTTCACCCGGCGAGGGCGACTGTGTGTACGGCGTGAGGCCTGAAGTGACCGCGGCCTCTCTACTGCCGATTTAGTGTTTTAATGCTCATGCTTTGATGTATTGTGGTTAAAAATATTAGTACATTAAAAAAAATAATAAAAGAACATCACATAACAGTTTTGTGTTTGTGTTCATTTTTGCCATCTTGCATTTTCTTCTTTTTTTTTGGTGCAATATAGGTGTAATTTAGGGAGGAGACTAACGCGAAACTGAACTTTAACGCTGATCAGAAAGTACACGGACATGACCTGGGATGTTGTAGACAGCTAAAATTATACCGCCGTGCCGTTCAGTTCTCGATTCTGATTGGTCAGAAGGCAAGGCGTTCATTAATTTAGCATTAATGATCAAACTATGGATTGATTCATGGGTCGTAACAGCAGATCTGACTAGTGCAGCTGAGAATCCCAGGATGATATCAATTCGCTCGATTGTTTCTATAGCAACCGTTCATTCACGGGGTCTTGTACAGTAGCTGCTCCACATGAACATGGGCCGTTTTTATTTAGCAGAGAAAAATTCTATTCGTTGATCTGGTGAAGCGTTGTGTGAGGTGTTTGTTTAACGGTTATGGAAGGAGTCTCCAGTATCAATTTCTCCGTAACATGACGGTGTTGTTTTTGTTGTAGTAAAAAACAACAACATGATTTGTCATTCCTTAATGTAAATGAAAGTATAACAGAAAATGTTCGTGTTTATTAATAATAATAATAATAATAATAATAATAATAATAAGCATGATGCATGCGGCTAATGGCTGGCGTTTGGTTTCAGACAATAGGACTTTACGTTTGAAATATATTTGTGACACTTCCGGTTTCCGGTTCTCTGGTTCGTGTTTCTATTGGGAGCCGCGTTACTTATTTAAAATGTGTTATTATGATTACTGAAATGGTAGTAGAGCCAAGACTCGGCCCTGTATATAATGTTTAATGTTTGTATTAAAATCAATTTTAAATAAAAAAATGACTGGTTTATACGGAGGGGACATCAGCAACGGTCTGGAAAACGTCCCCGTTTGCATTGAAAAAGACGTGAATGAGGACAGTTTGCCCAACTTCCAGGTATATTCTTGTCTGTTTTGTTTGTTAATTTTTATTTTTATTTATATATATATATATATATATATATATATATATATATATATATATATATATATATATATATATATATATATATATATATATATATATACAACGAGCTTTTATTTGATATCGTTTAGCATGTCCGCTAGTGTTTGAGCCTGCTCTGTGCTACAGTTTCTCTTCATGGCCACCAGATGGCAGCATAGACTCGCACTCAGACCTCCAGTACAGCGTTTCCTGCTTTTAGTATTTATTTACACTTGTGTCTGATTTGTATGTTAAACTCTTTTTTTAATCCGTTCTTACAGTGATCTGATGTCTAATGTAAATCTGAAAACCACCCTGTTATTGTAGTAAACACTGAAAAGAGTAGGCATGGTTTTCTTCCATGTTTTTCGATGATGGATATTTACACCTTTTATTCCAGACAGTAATGCTATTATTAATGATCTTGTACACATTTTTAACATCCTTTGTGTGTGTGTGTGTGTGTGTGTTTGTGTGCTTCAGTACACCCCAGAGAACGTTCAGGGTGTGGGCTGTGATGTTGACCCGAGTGAAGTGACCCTGCCGGGCTGCACGTGTCGCTCGGCGTCCTGTGTGCAGCCCGGCTGCCCGTGCCTGCGTTTCGGCTTGGTGTACACCGAGGGAGGTTTACTGGAGCAGCGAGACGAGCCGGGCGCTTCTTACAGCCAGCCGGTGTTTGAATGTAATGCCCTGTGTGTGTGTGGTGAGTCGTGCCAGTCCCGCGTGGTCCAGAACGGCCTGCAAATCCGCCTGTGTGTTTTCCGAACCCGGAACCGTGGCTGGGGGGTCGTGACCCAGGAAGCCATCAAACGTGGCAGTTTTGTGTGCGAGTACGCCGGGGAGGTGATCGGGTTCGAGGAGGCACGGCGGAGGCAGATGTCCCAGACTCCCGAGGATCAGAATTACATCATCGCCGTGCAGGAGCACGGTGGCTCGCAGAGGCTAGGAGTGACGTTCGTGGACCCGGTCGCCGTGGGAAACGTGGGCCGCTTCCTGAACCACTCGTGCCAGCCCAACCTGACCATGGTGCCCGTACGCGTGCACTCGCTGGTGCCCAGACTGGCCCTGTTCTCCAGCCGAGACATAGAACCGGGCGAGGAACTCTCCTTCGATTACTCAGGAGGACACGCACAGAGAACTGACGCTGCTGCTGCTGCAGGAGCTCTACAGAGGAAAGTGTGTCTGTGTGGTGCGCAGGACTGCACCGGCTTTTTACCGTTAGACGTTTCCGTCCTGCACTGAGAACTCAGCGGAGAAACGATTCCGACAGGTTCTTTACAGTTTAGAATGCAACATTCGCGTCATTTAGCTCATCGTGTCTCACCTGCATCTGTTGTCTGTCTTAAAGGAACTGTAATCATTATTAAAGGACAGCTCAGAGACTGTACTCTGCGTCCCGAGTCTCAGATCGGTTGTTTCTATGGAAACGCACACAATTATTAATTACTGATGGTGGTAGACTGGGGTAGCACCGATACCTCACAGCTCCACGGTTCCCAGGTTCGATCCGAAACTCGGGGTTATCCTGAGTCACGTTGTGGTTTAAAAACAACGTTGTGGTTTAAAATTCAGAAGTCCCAACTGGTCATTTGGGAACGTTCCGAATTCCCAACCGGTTCCCGAACTGGTAGTTTAGATTTCGGGAAATTCCAAATGGCCAGTGGGCCCTCAAATAGCGTATAACGTAACTTTCAGAAAATTCAGAATTCCCAACCGGTTCCCAAGCTGGTCATTGACATTTCAGACAAGTTTGGAATTTTAGGAGTTTTGAGCGCTCAGAAGATCATAAATCCCATAATTCCACCATGCCATCAACACACCGTGATCCCAAATATCTGAAAAAAAGGTTTTCTACTTCTACAATATGGCCGTCCTCAATAACGTTTCACTGTTGAGCTACACGGCGAGGTTTTACAGACCACAGTCCATCACGTCTGTGTGACGTCACTGAGCCGAAGCTGCTTATATACCCAGTACGTCGACTTCTCCCTCAGTGTATTGTGGTGAACTTGCTGGACCACTTGTTCCATTCCACTTCTGTTCGGCGTTGTAAACACCAGTCCAGCTTTCCTCCCTTCCTGTCCATCTTTTGAACGAGTTTTTGAACCACCGCTCTCCCCTTTTAACAGAACTTAACATCGGAGCCAAAGCTCAGGGGTAATAAGCAATTAAAAAGAGCCTCTGGGTGTTTGGATATAGTAACAGCGCTCGCTCCCCAGCGCCACACGGAGGACGGGGCCAGAGCGACCCACTTCACAGAGTCATCATTCTTAAATCCCGTCCCTCCTCCCTCCCCTCCACGTCTCTGCCCCACTTCTAGCAAGGACCCGCCTTCATCTCAACACCGATATTAATATCCTCATCTGGGTTAATTAGCCCAGAGACCTGAGATGCAGAGCAGGGCTACAGGAACGAGACCAGAACACGAGAGTGGCATCGCGCTGTCTGCGTCCGGAGAGTAAATAATCCGCAGTAACGTCCAGTATGTTAATCACCACTCTGCAACTTGATCTCCCAGAGTTCCTTATTCTGAAGCATGTGATTTCATCTGGATGACACTCGAATCCATGGATAAAAAAAAGGTCGAACAGTTTCCCCGTTACGCAAAACGTCAGTCAGCCACGCCACGCTTGCAGTCTGGACCTTTCTTCAGAGCTATGAGTTGAACGTAGCAAGAAGTTAAGGAAGTCTTGTCAGATGGGTCAGCTTTATGTTCTAAGTCCGTTTAAGTTTAAGAGATTGATTGAAGAGTCGTTCAGTTCAAGTCAGTCCGATTTGGTTTCATTCGTATTTTAACAGCAGTCATTGTCAGAAAGCAGTCACAGAAATCTGGATGTAGATTTAGAACCCTAATGAGCAAGCTAGGCGCAAATGAAAAACCCCCTGAGACGACACGAAAGGAAGGACCCATCCTCTTCTGGGTTGTCCAAGATGGCCGCCTCAATTACATCCCAATATTCAGCTACAGTGAAGTTTTGTCCGCTGCGTCCTAAACCACAGGCCGGCAAGATCCGGATTTGGGTCGAGGCAGAGATTTAGTCAAAACATTCTGGTTGAGACAGACCTCCATTACATTTTATAGCTTAAATTCAGCACCAATCGCGTGTCGGTTAATTGCCTACATTTGGAGTAAACTTTTCCCCTCAGATTATTCTCTTAATAGAGCTGAGCAGATCGTTAATCACGTATACATTACAGCACGGTGAAGTTCTTTTTTTTGTTTGTTTACGCAGACCCCAGCATGTCAGGAAGCTGGGGTCAGAGTTCAGGGTCAGCCACGATATGGCGCCCCCTGGAGGAGAGAGGGTTATGGGTCTTGCTCAAGGCCCACACAGTGGTAGCTTGGCAGTGCTGGGACTTGAACCCCCGACCTTCCGATCAGTCACCCAGAGCCTTAACTCTCAAGTCAGTTAGACTTTAATATGAGAATTGCGATAGTCTCAAAGGCCCTTGATGAGTCAGGGGCGCTTTAACTTATGTATCGAATTGACTGATTTTGGTTTATTTTGCACAAATTCACTCATTAGTGCATGCTTTGACAGCATGTCATGTTTTAAAGCTGTGCAGTTATGATTTGTCACTCAGATATTCTCTCTTCCTCTGTGGTTGGTATTAATGGGAGGTTTATTGAGGGTTTTTCTCCCCCAGCTGCTCTCATCCGTGCCATTATGAGCAGCGTTTACTGACTGTGCTTCTCTTCCTCTCTGCTGTCTGATAAAGCTGCTTCCTTAGAAAAGAGCGCCTGGTCTCGGCCCAGCCCGCGAGGGCCTTTCAGTCTCCCAGAAGTCATTTTCATAAAGAATTCAATCAAGTGTGGCTGCAGGTTCCCAGTGTCTTGAGCTGCAGCTCCGCTTTAAAATCTGTGTGAAAACGTTTTCTTTTTTGGTCGCACTGTTGCGCTGTAACTTCCCGACACGTTACGACACACCCGAGAAAAACGCCGTCTCGGCGGCACTTCCTCTTCGGCGCAGGAGGAACCTCGTGTCCTCCAATCGAGCCGGGGGGAGAAACGATACCGACTCGCCTGCGATAGACTCTCTGAAATTTGACTTCTGCCTCATGACTCATCGGATCGAGTGAGCGAGCAAGTCTCCCAAGTCTCTATGGCAACAGAACGTGCGATATCGATTGGACGGCGAGTGTGGGCAGTGTTTCACAGCGATCGTTGGCCGGTGAAGGCAGAAATCCTGCACTGCTGATGGAGCGACCTTCAGTTTAGCTGTCACGTTGCCCTCCGAGCTGGCCTCGTCAATCCCACTATTACATTGCAGCCAAAGTGAGTCGTGAGTCTGCGAGACTCTACGTGGTCTGTCCATCAGGGAGCAGGCTAGGCCTTAGGGTCATGACCTCAGGTCGCGGTGTAATCATAATATCGCATTTCGGTTTAAACATAAACCGCCATGTTAGACGGTGCCTTAAGGGTAAGTGTGCAGACGCAGTGCGGAGTTTCGGCAGATCTTCTCCGAACGTAGTTTACTTGTTAACACTGTTAGACTTGTAGCTCCAGTTCAAACACCGTCCCAGCTGATTGCATTTGGACCGAGGGAGAAACTGACCAGAGCAGTCTATTTCTTGATTCTCCCACAAGTCAACTGCTGTCTTCTAAACGGGTCGAAAGACCAAACAAACATCCCAAATGATGCCTGTTGTGGGTTGCGAATGTATTTATTTATTTTTAATTTGGCCCCATTTTCTTCTCAGAAACTGGGCCGGTGGATTATTTAGGCAGCGCGGCCCACAAGCCCGTTGCACTTCACTGCACGCTGTGAATTTATTTAAAGCAGTAGTGGCTGTGTGTCTATATGGGACAATGTGTCAAGAGCACTGAGCGCGCTGTGGCGTTGGGGCGGCCTACATTACGCTCGTGCGAATGTTTAAAAAAAGTAGTGCCACTTTCTCTTTATGTTCTCTTTTTCGAATTCTAAAAAAAAAAAAAAAAAAGTCCAATGCATCTGGGTAATAGCTGGGTCGGCGTAATTGTTGAGGATTTTAATTTGATTGAATTAAAGATTCAGTTTGTAATTTCTAAAAGTGCCTCTACACCTATAATCATCGTATAATTTCTGAGAAGCCTTTATAAATGATAAATATGTGACATTTTATAATTGCCATGCAGTGGATGTCATTAGTTGTTTTTTTTTTATTTGGTTTGTTTTTTTGTTTCTGTTGAGATTTTCTTCCGGCCCTGAAATGAGTTCCACAGCGCTGCTTTGCTCCGTCCTATTCATTTTATACAGCAGGCTTTAGTTTTAACGCAAAAAGGGCGTGGTCAGTTTCCGGGGTGGGGTTGGGTTTGGGAGTGGAGCGGGAAGCTTAACATTTTCATAGCAATTGTAGTTCACCTCACAGGCAGCAGAGGGCTCTGAACGTTACACACTGCCGCTTTAAATTGGCCGTTGCAGCGTTTCCAAATAACGCGTGGTGCAACATGGCGCGCTTATGATGCGTGGATTTTTTAATATTCCTTACAGTTATTGTAACATTTCAACCATTCAATCATTTCGCCAATCTTACGTCCTTCAACGCCGACGCTCCACGGAGATCCTGCCGTCTCCTAATCGAGGCCTCCCACAATCCAATCGAGTCCAATCAAGAGGCTCTCGGTGTGAAGAGAGGCTTCAAAGCCATCACACGGTTCATGTCGGTAAGACGTGTGAGGTGAGCGGCGAGCGGAACGGCGAGATCGACAGTGGCAGAAATAGAAACGGGCAGGCTGTCATGTCTGAAGTGGGTTACGTCTCCGATGAGAAGCCAGATGTCGTCGTGTCCACACCAGATCTCATCCACTGGCTAAAGTTGTTTTAAGATCAACCTGATTTTATTTCTATCCTGTGTATTTCTGTTTTATTTCTACTGATTTGCTCATTTTTGTTTAGTTATACCGTTTCATTTTCTTTTCTTTTTTTTTAGCTAGAGTGGGCCACTGTGAAAATCTTACTGGTGTTCAATAATATCTCGCTACCAAGGGTTAATTAACCTTCGGTACATGAGCTCATGCTAGTGTTCCAGTAGATTGCCATCAGTGTTAGCCATTTTAGCATTTTTGCTGACATGCTCCTTTACAATCACCTTAGACTTAGCAGGGTCATGGAGGTGTTTCGGGCGATTCGGCCCGGTATATTATAATAAACGCAATCGTTTATGTGCTTTTGTGTCCATGTTCTTGCGTAATCTACACCTCAAGCAAGTACTTTTTTTTTTTTTTTCCGGCTTTCAAAACAAACCTTAGAAAGTGCTTAGCATGATGTCCTCTAGGTTCATTCTGTGCTATTCTTAAACTAATCCCTGTTAAGCCATTAACCCTTATTCTAGTCAATGGTTAGCGTTAGATCTTTTAATTCACTTTCAAACAGACTATCACCAGCTCCTAGTGCCTTCTGCTTTTTTTTTTTTCTAGTTTACGTGTCATGTTTGGTCTATTTTTACTGCCACTGGGTTTGTCAGTGAGATTAACAGGTTTGGTTTCCTTTGTGAGATTACTGCTAGGGCGCTGACGAAGTGCAAAGACCAAGAGCTACGAATGTCACTGTTAGCATCAGACTAGCGTCAGTCTGTGACCATGGCCTTTCTTTTATAGCCTTTTTTTAAAAAATGACCCCCTCAAAATATTGCTAAATAGGAATGCGAGCTAAGAAGCAGTTTGCTATATCGATGTCAAATGTAAGCTACTTTAGATTTTAGTGATGCCTGCCTGCGTTTAACCCTACACGCTCATGGAAATCAAAAATCCAGTGTCTCAAAACATTAGAATAAAGGATTTATAATACAGAAATGTCGACCTGAGAAGACTCTAATCAGATAATTAACTCAAAACACCTGCGAAGGTTTCCTGAGGCTTTAATCTCTCAGTCTGGTTCAGTACACACACACAATCACGGGGAAGATGGAAGTAAATGCTGCATTTCATTTGGAAATCAAGGTTCCAGAGTCTGGAGGAACAGAATCCATGTTAGTTGAAGTCCAGTGTGAAGTTTCCACAGTCAGTGATGATTCGAGGTGCCGTGTCATCTTCTGGTGTCGGTCCAGTGTGTTTTCTCGAGTCGAGAGTCGATGCAGCGTCTACCAGGAGATTTTAGACCACTTCATGCTTCCGTCTGCTGACGAGCTTTATGGAGATGATGATTTCCTTTTCCAGCACCTGCCCACAGTGCCAAAACTTCTAGTAACTGGTTTACTGACCGTGGTGTTACTGTGCTCCATTGTCCAGCCGACTCGCCTGACCCGAACCCCATAGGGAATCTACGAGAGACACCAGACCCGACGATACAGACGAGCTGAAGGCCGCTATCAAAGCGACCTGGTCTTCCAGAACAAACACCTCAGCAGTGCCTCAGGCTGATCGCCTCCACGCCACGCCGCACTGATGCAGTCATTCCTGCAAAAGGATGAAAACCCTGACCGAGTAAATGAACATACTTTTCATCAGGTCGACATTTCTGTATCATAAATTCTTTATTCTAATATCTTGAGATTCTGAATTTCTGATTCCAGTGAGCCGTAATCATCGAGATTAAAACAAAACAAACAAAAAAAAAACGCTGAAAATATTTCACTTTATGTGTAACGAGTCTAGAATATGTGAAAGTTCCTCTTTTTGAATTCAATTACGGGGCGGGGGAGTACTTTTCCATGATATTGTAATGTTTTAAGATGCACCTGTGTGCCTGTCTCTCACTGTTTACTCTCTTCCCGTCTGTCACGGCCGCTGATCGTCGTGGCGGGATTACACAGCGCGTCGTAGCGAATTAATGAAGGCTGCCTGACTCACAGGAACAGCACCTGCAGCTACACCAGAGGTGCTGGACACTCAACTGGGCCTGCCCTCCTGGTATTCTGGTCTCATTTCATGATGTAACGTGCTACATTGTGTGCAATCTTTTCACATTTCGTCGTGTTAGAACCTGCGACTGCATTGGCACACGATACACACAGTAGTCCATGATATCGAATTGGGGTTAAAATCAGTTTAGCTTGCAAAATGATGCTTGCAGAATTCGGGATTATCATCCTTAATTCATCCTGGAGGAACGTCGTTTCGTAGGAATATCGACGAGACGTTCTATATTAGCTCAGAGTTATGATCTTTCCTCCATGTTTCTCTCCATCTCTTGTCTGAGCTCTGAACCCTCCTCAGAACTTAGGAGAATACCACAGTAGCACGTTTCCATAGTTACCACATCGGCGAGTGGGAGATGCTGTATAGATTCATACACTGGGATTTCAAGAGCTGCTTTAGTAAAAGATCAGCCCAAGTGGGCCTCTAGAGCTAAAACCAAAAACGCTAATATAGAGGCTGAACTCCCACATCACTACAAAGTCTTGCTACGGCATCATGCGCAGGGTTCTCCGGGCCTAAATCTTAGGCTCGATCACATCCATTTAAGGAGAAATGAGTTTCAGACACGTCAGTGAATTCCTCAAAGAGATATGACGAGGTGGGATTTACCGCACCGCCAGTAATCAGACGCTCGGATTCAAACACACACACACACACACACACACACAGCATCTCTTCATGTCATTGATTCCCATCATTACAGCACTTAAGCTTACTGTCCTCACTCTCACTCTTTCACATTTGTGCGTTTTGCTTCTCAGATCCATTTCCCTGCAAGAGAATCTAACCGGAGGCTTATCATCATCAAGCATCAAGGCGTGAATCCGAAGAGCAGTCCGAGCCACGGTCGGATAATTAGAGCAAAACTACTAATGCTGCTGTAATAAGAACGTTTCCCGGGGGACACCCAAAGCCATTATCACTGTATAATTGTCTTTTATTTTTAGTGAGGTACAACTTTGTGGTGTAGGGCAGAACACACTCACCTCCATGCTAGGACTTAAGCATGAACAATCGACATGCTGTAGACACCCCTAGATCGAGCGGGTGACACACATCCAGCCTCGCTCTACACCAGTGGCCACCAACCCTCTTCCTTCAGGTTTGGTCTCCGACCAAAATCGAACACACCCTTTTATTTTTTTTTTAGTTGATTAAGAAGTTCTTAAGGCAATGATTAGATGGTCTTATCTGTTACTATACTTTTGCGCGCCTAACAATCGGACACAAAAGGTTCTATGTGTTATGTTGTTTAACACGTCTCGATGAAAATACCAGGAAATAAAAGCTGAAATCTCATCTTTGATGTCAAACCCATATTGCCGTCCCAATAGTTTCGGACGGGACTGTAAGAGCCTGTGATGCTCCGTACAACACCAGGGAAAGGGAGCAAGCGTATATTCATAGATATGTTTTTTTGCTGATGGTGAAATAGAGGTTTTGGGTGAGTTTAATGATGTTCAGCTCGTCTGTTGTCGCGGTAATATGTAATTAATGACAGTGTTGTACCGTTTCCTGAACTGTCATTTCCTGCTTACAGATGTAGCATGCAAATTCATCAGTCAGGAAAACAAAAATGAATAGGAGTACTATTATAAGAGGCTCATCATTCCATGGCCATCAATCATGAAAGTCCAGACAGCAGTATATTCAGTATATTAACAGGTATATAATACACGGTATGTAACAGATAAAGAATCAGCATTTTTCTCCTGTAATATTCGACTGAATTTTAGGTCAATGTTCTCTCTCGGACATGCTCGAAACGTGGAAGCCCTGAGCAGAGCGGGTGATTTATTATCACCTCGCACCACCGGAGCAATTAAAAAAACCAGCAGCGAGATGGACGAGGGATAAAAGCGAGTTTGTCCTTGAAAAATGAAACGTAACGCAGCCGAGCTCGCCGATCCCCTCCACCCATTCCCTCGTTCCCTGCAGAATAACATCGACAACTGATCTACAGTTACTGTATCTTCTCTCTTCGTTCTCCACCCCGAGCTCGCGAAAGCGCCTTTCGACCCCGCGGTAACGTTCTCCAGGCTCCGCATAAACAGGACTTCGAGGACCACACCCAAAGGTTTCTCAGTCTTTTTCACGAATCGTCGAAGAACCGTCGTTTCTCTCCGGAGCTTCCAGACGTTAAAGCGTGACGGGTTCATGAGTTCCTTCCTTATTGCGATGAGATAATTCAATTGGTCTCGAGCATTAGCAGATATTGTACACAAAGCTGATTAACCGAGACAGACGATCAGACGTCTCCGACTTTATTTCATTTGTACTAGATTCGGACATCTGCGGGTTTTCTGAAGTGGAGGAGGCCATCGTCAGGCTGAAAAACCAAAAAAACAGACCTATCGAAGAGACAGCAGAAACTTTACGAGTGGCCAAATCAACAATCTGGGACATAAAAAAAAAAAAAAAAGACCTGGAAAGATGGATAATGTCCCAAAAGCGTACCGCAGAAGCAACCCAAGGGCTTCTTAAGGCGGAGAAATTAAATGGACTTAAATGTCTGATGACCTCAAGCCAACTGAGCACGCTTTTGACTTTCTGAAGACAAAACCGAAGGCAGAAAGACGCACAAGCAAGCAGCAACTGAAGACGGCTGCAGTAAAGGCCATCACGATGAAGGGTTCACTTCAGATTTCAAAGGATTTGCCTCCAAGTATTAAAAATGGAGGGACTCCAAAAAAAAAGCATGGTGTACATCCGCTTCCAGTGGAACAGCAGTATTAGACATGACTGAAAAGCAGACAGTGAAACATAAGTATAATTGTCTGGGAAATTGATTAGATGATCCAGTATCCTACTGTACCTCGTCTCATAACTTGTTTTCCCCCCCGAGTGATCTACTCACCACGCCAGACCTGTTTGTGTGTAATGAATTATTTTGCAGTTCAAGTGCCTTTCCTTCACGTATCTAATAATGAGAAGAGAAGAGGCCGAGAGAGAGAGAGAGAGTGAGTGTGTGTGTGTGTCCACGCACAGAGTAGCTCATCAAAGCGCTGAACCATGTGCCTCCATTTTAGTGGAAATCAACTACAATGCAGCAGCTGTGTCAGTGAGAGTCAAACCATCTGTGAAGATTTGCATCTGAAAGACCTGGTTCATCTTACGCCACATCACACACACTTGATAATACATACAAGACTGTATGAAACACACACACTGTATGAAACAAGAACATGGGTTCAGATGGTCAGATAGATGGTCAGTAACCACAAATAAGCGCAGGCGTGGTTTCTGTCGGTGCAGAGTTCTGCATGTTCTCCACGTGGCCTTCTTCTGGGTTCTTCAGTTTCCTCCCACTGACCGAAAACATGCCGGAACAGAGATTGGCAACTGTGTGTGTGTGTGTGTGATGCCATGTGATGAACCAGCATCCCATCCAATGTTCCCAGGAACAGCTCCACCATGACCTTGACCTGGATAAAGCACTTACTGAAGATGAATGAACGAGAATCATTCCAGGAGTATACCAGTGGGCGTAACCCTATAAAACTGGATTTGGGGTACAGTATTTACTGGAGGACAAATGCCTTATTTAACAATACAAGAATGTGATTATAAGCGTATTTACTATCCAGTCTGCTTTGAACCTATTGGAACATCAAGGTCGATGCTATTGTTTTTGCTGTAGACGGAAGATATCTAGTACACTGGTTATTAGTACACCAGTGGGTTCTTTCTTTCAGTTATATGTAACGCTTGTGCAGCGGCTCTGACAGACTTTTCCCTCTTTTCTCAGATTCACAACGGCTTGCTTTTCTCCCGCAGACAGCTCTCTGGACTTGGTGTTGGTTGATCCTTTTTTTTTTTTTTTAACAACAAACGCAGTCTTCACAGGTGAAACCCAGGTCTCAGACCAAGAGTAGACGTTCAGCGCTGTTAATTCTTTAGACCATCAATTTAACGGCACGCCTGGGCAGCAAGAAACACCTGTCAGACACGTGTTCCGATATTTTTGATCACCCGAAGAAGAAATAAAGGATGATTACTTTAAACGTTGTGTACTATCATACATTAAATCCTTATTTTAGTATATATATATATATATATATATATATATATATATATATATATATATATATATATATATATAAACCACCCTGTCCAGGGTGTACCCCGCCTTGTACCCCATGCCCCCTGGGATAGACTCCAGGTTCCCCTTGACCCTGAAAAGGAGTAAGCGGTAGAAGATGGATGGATGGATGGATGGATATATATATAAAACCCATTAAAGTCATGCTGCAGGACGGAGAGGTTGATTGATTTGGAAAGCACGTGTCTAAGTCTGTGCCAAAGCGCATGACACAAAATCAGCTGAATGTCTAATGATTGAAAGAAATTTGTGGGGGATTTTTTTTTTAGGCCAGGCACGAAAAAAAAAAAAAAAGTAGCTCACCAACTTGGTTTGTGGGTCAGACTGTTAGAAACTTGACATGAAAAGTGGAATTGACGGGGATTTAAGGAGTGTATTAAAAAACGATACAGCTTCTCTCCGAAGGCCTCGGGGTTTCGAGCGGCGTCCTGCAGGATGAAACGAAACGAGAGTGGATGACAGTGCCGTGTTAGGAGGCGCATCGATTTCATGCTTTTTCTTTTCTGTTCACTTCATTTGTCGGTGGCTTTGTGTTCGAAGACCAGGCTTTCAACAGCGACCGCGGCATCACCACGGCCTGCTCTCGTGCATGTGGCGAAATCTACACGTCGGTGGTCACACGTCACACGTGTAGACCCGAAACCGAAAAGCCTGAGACACAAACAACCGACTTCGTCCTGCCTTAAACCGGCAACGAATCAAAACAAAACAATCGAAACGCTTTCCTAAAGACAGAAATGTTCAGATACTCCGCACGCGACTAACAGGCTCTTGATCTCCTCTATAGGTTTCTGCTGTGGAGCTAGATGCTGTCTATCTAGTCTGTCGAAAGATTACAGACCCTGGCAGCTCCTTCATTATTGATTATTAACCTGTTTGGGTACGAAAGGGTCGTTTGTGCCTGTGATTGCTTTTCAATATGACCTCTAAGGGCTTTATTCATATTTTTTATTTTCCCACCAAGTGTAAATCCAATGACATCATCGAGCGTAGAGTGTAAAGGCGGATATGTAGAGCGTGTGTTGTAAATAATAAAAAGAAGAACGATGTATGTGTAGCTTTGCTGTCATCGCGCACGGTGGATTAGTGGTTAGTACGTTTGCCTCGCCCCTCCGTGGTTGGGGGTTTGAATCGCACTTCCGCCGTGTGTGTGCCGAGTTTTTAGTTTCTCCCTGTGCGTCGGGGTTTCCTCCGGGTACTCCGGTTTCCTCCGCCAGTCCAAAGACATGTCTAAAGTATGAATGGGTGTGTGAGTGTGTATGTGATTGTGCCCTGCGACGGACTGGCACCCTGTCCAGGGTGTACCCCGCCTCATTACTTGATGTTCTCTAGGATAAACTCCAGGTTCCTCGCAACCCTGAAAAGGAGTAAGCGGTTGAAGATGGATGGATGGATGGATGGTGTCTGATTCGATCCTGAGCGCCAGTAGTTTCACACGATCTCCCGGCCGTCTGTTTGGGTTTCCTCAGGGTTCTCCGGTTTCCTACTACCTCCCAAAAACATGCCAATACAGTGTGTGTGTGTGTGTGTGTGTGTGTGTGTGTGGGTGTCCTTCCCTAAACACTTAATGAAGGATACACCAAGGATACACCAAGTACTCCTGACCCTGAGCCCTGATGAAGGTTACAGCAAACAGCTGTACCACGTCGGTGAACAAAAAATGCACCATGTCGGTTTGACAGAGAGAGAGAGAGAGAGAGAGAGAGAGAGTGAGAGAGAGAAAGTGCACCATGTCTTTTTGACAGAGAGAGAGAGAGAGAGACTGAGAGAGAGAGAAAGTGTTCCACGTCAGTTTGACAGAGAGAGAGAGAGAGAGAGACTGAGAGAGAGAGAAAGTGTTCCACGTCAGTTTGACAGAGAGAGAGAGAGAGAGAGAGAGAGAGACCCACCACATTTTTAAATGCTCTTTTTAGATGTACAGTATCTCACAAAAGTAAGTACACCCCTCACATTTGTGTAAATATTTGATGATATCTTTTCATGTGACAACACTGAAGAAATGACACTTTGCTACAATGTAAAGTAGTGAGTGTACAGCTTGTGTAACAGTGTACATTTGCTGTCCCCTCAAAATAACTCAACACACAGACATTAATGTCTAAACCGCTGTCAACAAAAGTGAGTACACCCCTAAATGAAAATGTCCAAATTGGGTCCAAAGTGTCAATATTTTGTGTGGGGACCATTATTTTCCAGCACTGCCTTGACCCTCTTGGTCATGGAGTTCACCAGAGCTTCACAGGTTGCCACTGGAGTCCTCTTCCACTCCTCCATGACGACATCACGGGGCTGGTGGATGTCCGAGACCTTGTGCTCCTCCACCTTCTGTTTGAGGATGCCCCACAGATGCTCAATAGGGTTTAGGTCTGGAGACATGCTTGGTCAGTCCATCACCTTCACCTTCAGCTTCTTTAGGAAGGCAGTGGTCGTCTTGGAGGTGTGTTTGGGGTCGTTATCATGCTGGAATACTGCATACTGATCATGCTCTGCTTCAGTATGTCACGGTACACGTCGGCATTCATGGTTCCCTCAATGAACTGTAGCTCCCCAGTGCCGGCAGCACTCATGCAGCAACAGACCATGGCACTCCCAACATCATGCTTGACTGTAGACAAGACACACTTGTCTTTGTACTCCTCACATGGTTGCTGCCAAACACGCTTGACACCATCTGAAACAAATAAGTTTATCTTGGTCTCATCAGAACACAGGACATGGTTCCTGGAATCCATGTCCTTAGTCTGTTTGTCTTCAGCACACTGTTTGCAGGCTTTATTGTGCATCATCTTTAGAAGAGGCTTCCTTCTGGGACGACAGCCATGCAGACCAATTTGATGCAGTGTGCGGCGTATGGTCTGAGCACTGACCGGCTGACCCCCCACCCCTTCAACCTCTGCAGCAATGCTGGCAGCACTCATACATCTGTTTCCCCAAACACAATCTCTGGATATGACGCTGAGCACGTGCACTCAACTTCTGTGGTCGACCATGGCGAGGCCTGTTCTGAGTGGAACCTGTCCTGTTAAACCGCTGTATGATCTTGGCCATCGTGCTGCAGCTCAGTGTTAAGGTCTTGACAATCTTCTTATAGCCTAGGCCATCTTTATGTAGAGCAACAATTCTTTTTTTCAGGTCCTCAGAGAGTTCTTTGCCATGAGGTGCCATGTTGAACTTCCAGTGACCAGTATGAGGGAGTGTGAGAGCGATGACACCATATTTAAAACACCTGCTCCCCATTCACACCTGAGACCTTGTAACACTAACAAGTCACATGACACCGGGGAGGGAAAATGGCTAATTGGGTCCAATCTGGACATTTTCACTTAGGGGTGTACTCACTTTTGTTGCCAGCGGTTTAGACATTAAAAGCTGTGTGTTGAGTTATTTTGAGGGGACAGCAAATGTACACTGTTACACAAGCTGTAAACTCACTACTTTACATTGTAGCAAAGTGTCATTTCTTCAGTGTTGTCACATGAAAAGATATCATCAAATATTTACACAAATGTGAGGGGTGTACTTACATTTGTGAGATACTGTGTCCTGTGTATTTGGCTGCCTGTGTGTGTGTGTGTGTGTGTGTGTGTGTGTGTGTGTGTGTGTGTGTGTGTGTGTGTATATATATATATATATATATATATATATATATATATATATAGAGAGAGAGAGAGAGAGAGAGAGAGAGAGAGAGAGAAAAACAAAGAAACTACATTTCCCATGGATAGTCGCAGTGAAAGAAAATGTGGGCGGAGCTTCCCCGGCTCGTGGAGGTTGGAGAGTGAGCGCGCGGCGGAGCGTCGCGGACTGAAACTGAGCCGTCAAACGAGACGCCGCGGTTTTCAACTGGACTCTTTTTGCCTTTTTGTGTGTGTGTCTGTCTCTCCTACCATGGACTTACCGAGTGCCGAAAACTGTCCGGACTTTGTCTCTCCCTGACTGAGCTGCGCTGCGTCTGGTGTTCTGACTCCTTCTCCATCCGCAGGAGGTAAAAGTTCAGCACTCAGCTGATCAGTATAGTGTTCAGCAGCAGTGGTAGTGTTCAATAGTAGTGTTCAGCACTCAGCTGATCAGTAGTAGTGTTCAGCAGTGGTAGTGTTCAGTAGTAGAGTTCAGCAGTGGTAGTGTTCAGTAGTAGTGTTCAGTAGTAATGTTCAGCACTCAGCTGATCAGTAGTAGTAGTGTTCATTAGTAGTAGTGTTCAGCAGTAGTAGTGTTCAGCACTTAGATGATCAGTAGTAGTGTTAAGCACTCAGCTCATCAGTAGTAGTAGTGGTCAGTAGTATTGTTCAGCACTCAGCTAATCAGTAGTAGTAGTGATCAGTAGTAGTGTTCAGTAGCAGTGTTCAGTAGTAGTGATCAGCACGCAGATGATCAGTAGTAGTGTTCAGCACTCAGATGATCAGTAGTAGTGTTTAGCACTCAGATGATCAGTAGTAGTGTTCAGTAGTAGTAGTGAGCAGTAGTAGTGTTCAGCACTCAGATGATCAGTAGTAGCAGTGAGCAGTAGTAGTGTTCAGCACTCAGATGATCAGTAGTAGTGTTCAGTAGTAGTAGTGAGCAGTAGTAGTGTTCAGCACTCAGATGATCAGTAGTAGTGTTCAGTAGTAGTAGTGAGCAGTAGTAGTGTTCAGCACTCAGATGATCAGTAGTAGCAGTGAGCAGTAGTAGTGTTCAGCACTCAGATGATCAGTAGTAGTGTTCAGTAGTAGTAGTGAGCAGTAGTAGTGTTCAGCACTCAGATGATCAGTAGTAGTGTTCAGCACTCAGATGATCAGTAGTAGTGATCAGTAGTAGTGTTCAGTAGTATTGATCAGTAGTAGTGTTCAGTAGTAGTAGTGAGCAGTAGTAGTGTTAAGCACTCAGATGATCAGTAGTAGTGTTCAGTAGTAGTAGTGAGCAGTAGTAGTGTTCAGCACTCAGATGATCAGTAGTAGTGTTCAGTAGTAGTAGT
>CM022752.1:9677666-9705166 GCA_012411365.1 Ameiurus melas | reverse complement strand
ACGGAGAGCAGACCTTGACTTGAATTCTCTGCAGGTTCTCTCTAAAACTAGGCCACCTCAAATTGGAAGGGCGCGATGGTCTAGATTTTGTCCCCGCGGTCCCCCGCGGAAAAGCCGTGGATCGACGTAACCTACTTGCGACCCCCCATCTGCACGAACGTGCACTCACACGCACTCGTTACCGTAGCGCTCATAAAACCCATTTGTTCCATCGTATTCGTTTGATCAAAGCGACGCCGCACCCCGAGGAGGGCAATGTACATGACCTGTTTGAATTTTGTAGAAATTATATATATATATATATATATATTTTTGTCTCTTTGATCTTACAGGCGGACCTAAAAGCTGAGAAAAATGTCCGACAAGATGTCGAGCTTTCTCCACATTGGGGACATCTGCTCCCTGTACGCGGAGGGCTCCACCAACGGCTTCATCAGCACCCTGGGGTACGTTCCGTCTCGTTCTGTGTTCTCTAGTGCTGCCCAGCGCTTCTTCCTCTGAAATCAACCCAAAGCATGGCAGTGGCTCAGTAGATTAGGGCTTTGCACCAGGGGTTTATTTTTAGCCGAGAGATGTTCTGGTTTACATCGCAGGTTGGGAGTTCTGCAACCGCTACATCACCGGGTATCTCGGGTCGCGGTTTTTTGCTACTATATACACAATATATATAATAAATATTTTAACGATCTGCGTCTCGGTTAACCCGACACGGTCGGCTGTGACGTCGACGACCTCGGCTAGATTTTTAACCTCGTTGGATATCATTAGATATTGTTCTGTTCAATCATTAGCTTGACCCATTTTGGCAGCTTCTGGCAATTCTCCTGCAGACGAGGAAATTAGCGATAGCTCTGCGGCGTGCGCTGGATGTACAATGATTACCCATTTCCCCCTCTGATTACGTTAATGCAAGGGATCGACTCGGTATAAGAAGAACCCACTCGTCTCTCGTTCGCGCGAGGACACGTCGTCGTCGTCGTCGTCATTCCGGCGTCATCGTGCAGCCCCGGGGGTTGTGTGGACATCGGAAGAATATTTTGACGTTATAAGGACCTCCACGTCATATTGAAAGTCATTGAAGGGACGTGTGTGTCAATACGCTTATCCGGGTTTTTACAGTAGACCTGCTGTGCTTTCCTGACTCTTTTTTTTTTTTTTTTCTGTCCGTATCACCTGCATCTAAGGCAAACATGACTCACGAGATGAGAGGACGTGATGGTTAACAGCGCGAGTGTAAGAGGCCGGCGCTCGTGTTTCTCGACCGAACCGAAATCCCAGCTTTATTGCCTCTTTATTTGTCCAAGCCGAAGACACCTTCTCACCGGGCTTAATCACACCCTGCCACGTCATGTTGCTCGGATCCGCGCCTTTACCAGTCTCAATGACCCCTCTGGCACTCACACACCCGGTCATTTACACGGCGCTGCCTCAGGTCACTCCTCCGTGATAACAGAACTGCGTGTGCGGATTCGGAGAACTGCGGTCTCACTGCACTCGTTTGTCAAGACAACACGCCTAGTGATTTTGCCCAGTAATCAGTTCTCTCCTTCTTCTGTCTGTGTGTGTGTGTGTGTGTGTGTGTGTGTGTAAGACAAGCCGGAGCTATATTTAGAGCCGTGTGGTTCTGTCTCTGTGCCATTTACTGACCTCACACAAGACAAGCAGTAATGAGCCACCTGGACTGTGACTCTGCCAGGAGAAGGAAGCGTGGGTGTGTGGAGGTGTACATGTGTCCATGGTTATGTGCCGGTCATCCTTGTATGCTTGCTGAGAGACGGAATTGAGAGAGAGAGAGAGAGAGAGAGAGAGAGAGATCAGCAACTGCTGTTTGGACTGTGTGTGTGTGTGTGTGTGTGTGTTCATTGTTTATGTCACTAACCCCTCAGTGTCATGTTCACACCATGAAACGGGCATTGGTGATGACGAGAAGCCTAGATCCAGGCTTTCACACTGCTGTGTATGGTGTTATGTGCCTCATGTAAATGTTGCCATGGCGACAGCGTTATGTACTGCACCTATAGCACATGGTGGGATTTTATTGATTTATTGGTTTGTTTTTTTGCAGCTACCAACTACTGTGAGCGTGTGCCGAATCTCCATTTTTAGACTTGCTAGCGAGCGGACGTATTTTCGTGGACGTCTGGAGTCTTTAATAAAAGAAATAGATCCACGAGCGCATCGATACACTCAGTGTCCGGATCATTCCACCGCTATAGTCATGAAAATGAAGGAGACGGACGCACCATCGACGATTATGCGTTTCATTCCGTCAGACGACCCTACAGCGTCCGTGCGTCTGAGCCGTTGCTATAGAAACAGTCGCGTATCAGAGCAAGCACAGTGACGTAAACCGGACACTGTCGGAGCGTGCGGATGTACGAAAAAACGACGCACGCACGCGGACCAATCAGACGCTAGCAATCAACCGTGCCGTGGTACTAGACAGAAAAATCATATCACGATACTTGAAAACATTTCCCACGATACATGGGACGGACCACGATGTAGCTACAGGCTGGCTAATAAACAGCAAAACATTAAACACATCGTGCAGTTAAATGTCTTCACGTTTTTTTTGTTTTTTTTTACATTTGATCTGCAACATCCATAATGTTTCTTCTTTTTTATTTTTTTCTCTCTCTCTTTTCTTTCCTTCTCTGGCCGCAGTCTAGTGGACGACCGCTGTGTTGTTCAACCAGAATCTGGAGATCTTAACAGCCCTCCTAAGAAGTTCCGAGGTAACACCCGCCTCTCTTTCTATATCTTCTCATTCTCCTCCGTCTCTCTCTCACTCGCTTTCTCTCTTCCTCTTCCACGCTTTCGTTTCCAGTTTGCAACGTTACACCTGTTGCAGCTGTGTGGTTTTTTTCCATTCTCTCTCTCTCTCTCTCTCTCTCTCTCTCTCTCTCGTCCATCCATCCGTTTTCTTTCTTCTAAACGCCATAGAAAATGGATTGGAGCTCATGGCGCCCAAGTGGCATGTCAGAACAAAAGGTTTAGAAGTGGTGGAGCTGCAGATCTACAGCTACGGCTTGCTCGTACCCATCTGCTGCTCTTACCTCACTAGTCTCATCGCGTCTGCAGGATACATTTGGTACCGGGTGTTGTTTTTTTTCTTTTTAGGTTCAGACTGACAGATTTTTCATGCTTCTGTTGTCAAGGGTGTAAACCAGAAGACTTTATTTATATATATCTATAGGTGGTATTTACAAGCTGTCTGTTGGCCCAGACGAGGTCCGAGAGGCCTAGGATTGTGGTCCGGGTGTCACGTTTGCGTTCTTCCACTCGCAGTTCACATAACTCCTTGCCATTTATTTTGCAGGCATATATCTGACACTTATCAGAGAATTCCTCGTTGTTCTTGAAGAAAAAGAAAATGGCTCCATGTCTATTACATGAGCCATGTTTACTGCCACGGTGGCGTTTCCTGCTTCTGTCCAAGTGATGTCATGTGGTCAAGGTCGAACGCACGGATCTTGATTGGTCCGAAAGGTGTGTGTTGTTTTCCTTTCATAGCGGCGCAGGTAGTTCCGGCTGTAAGACGAGCGACGGGTCTATATGAATGCGCTCATTCTCCTACTTTGTTGTTTCTATAGTAACCGCTCATACACAGGGAGTTGTACAGCGGAAGCTGCACATAATCTGAGACTGATGATAATAAAGCGCTTCGGAAAAAAAACAGGGTAAACACTGATATCGTCGATGACGAGACATGAGCGTCAGTGCTGATCAACACAGGAAGGTCTTGAAGACGTGTTTTCAGTGAGAGAGAGAGAGAGAGAGAGAATAGAGTGAGGCTGGGGAGAGAATAACTGCTATAACGGCTGTAATGTAAGTGAGAACAGGAAGTACCTTGTGTCTCAGTTGTACCACAGCATTCATTGAATCACGCAGTGATTGATGCGTTCATAAATTAAACACTGTAATCGTTGGCAGATTGCTTTATGAAAAACAACATGCTAAGCATTTCATACATTGTCGTAGTTAGGAGGGTCGTGACGTGTGTAAATCCGAGAACCGACTCGATATGCAGCTCCGACGGCCAAGATGTCCGCTCATGTGCTGAGTAAACAAATGAAGCCAGCTCGCGGCTAATTAACCTTGCTCTCACCTAGGCCGCCTGTAGGCTAGCGCGAATACGAATAGGCCAGCCTTCCTCGCTGTAGCCCCTCTACTGCCTCTCTCTCTCTGGCTAATCGATTCGCCAGGATTCGTCCTGTGCGATTCGTCCCACGTCTCGCGTATCACCGACGAGGGTTTGGGTCCTGCGGAAGTACTGACTGACTTTTATCCATCTGTTTCGGACACTTTTCTTCTATAAGCGAGGACGCAGGACTGATTTGAGGACATACCGCTGTGAGAGCTTGACCGCATGTCACCGTCATTCCTGGTGCACTGATTAGGAAAGTTGCACGGGTAAAACAGGTGTTTCGTCACACTCCAGCCTTACTGTAAAACGTGCAGTTAGGGAAATTAGCTCGCTGACGGTACAGAGTCGTACCCACTGGACGAGCTCCTAGAAACTTCTTTTTTTATTATTTTGAGAACAAATAAGGGAGCGTATGTGCTGCTTTACCACAGGAATGGCCGGAATTTCTCCAACCTCGTTTCACTCGTCTTTTTCAGTTAGTTTTGATTCTGTACTATCGTGGCGGATGTGTGTGTGTGTGATGTTTTTGATCAGGAGCGTTCAAAGCATGCGAACAAACAGGTTCTTGGAGCAAACGCATGCAGCATTCAAAACGGTTATTGCCCGTGCCTTAGATCACGTTACACTAAGGAAGGAGAAATGAAATTGTCCTTGCTCGACTTAGCGCTTATTAATAATAGTTGTCCATAACAGGTCTTTTGGCCTTGGTTTTGGCGAATACTTTTATCGTGATATAAACTAGTGACCGGCTAAGTCAACGATTGAAGGAAATCCGCTCAGTACTGTCCATGTGAGCAAAAGCGAATTAGCTTGTTGGCTAGCTATAAGTATATATTGTTCAAATTTAGCTCGAGATGTCACGGACATTTCTATGGCAATCTCGCGAACCCTTGCTGTAAATCTGCTGGAATCCATTCAAGAGCATGTTTACGTCATCCTGATGGCTGCAGCTGAAATAAAGAAAAACATGTCTGTGTTGTCGCTGTATTGATGTAGCTGGGTGATTAATAGCTAGATGTTTCAGCATTTTCTCGCCGTATCTATCAGATAGGAAGGATGGCTTTGAGTTATTGTGTGTGTGTGTGTGTGTGTGTGTGTGTTTGTGTGTGCGTGTTTTGTGCATGAGCTTCCTATACAAGGGTAGGAGTTAATCCTAGAATTTTTAAGGACTCTTAGGATGACCTTAGGCAAGCGCAAGTTTTAGTTCCGCTGTTGCTGACAACTTCTTTGACTCGAAAACAGCCTCGGAAATTAGCAAGCAGTCGGGAGCAAGTGGGAGGACGAGGGAACATCTGTGTGGGCTTTTCAGTGCTGGAGAGACCGGAGAGATGCAAAGGGCTTAAAAAAACCCAACAACGATCCAACAACAACGTTCACTTTTGTTATGAACAGATACCTTATTCAGCAGTTTTACAATGATTCTAGTAGCACCAAAGTAGCACCAACGATTCAAGTAGCACCAACGATTCAAGTAGCTCCAACGATTCAAGTAGCTCCAACGATTCACGTAGCACCAACGATTCAAGTAGCACCAACGATTCAAGTAGCTCCAACGATTCAAGTAGCACCAACGATTCAAGTAGCACCAACGATTCAAGTAGCACCAACGATTCAAGTAGCACCAACGATTCAAATAGCACCAACGATTCAAGTAGCTCCAACGATTCAAGTAGCACCAACGATTCAAGTAGCTCCAACGATTCAAGTAGCACCAACGATTCAAGTAGCACCAACGATTCAACACGGTTAGCACCAACGATTCAAGTAGCTCCAACGATTCAAGTAGCACCAACGATTCAAGTAGCTCCAACGATTCAAGTAGCACCAACGATTCAAGTAGCACCAACGATTCAAGTAGCACCAACGATTCAAGTAGCACCAACGATTCAAGTAGCTCCAACGATTCACGTAGCACCAACGATTCACGTAGCACCAACGATTCAAGTAGCACCAACGATTCAAGTAGCCAACGATTCCGGTAGCTCCAACGATTCACGTAGCACCAACGATTCACGTAGCACCAACGATTCAAGTAGCACCAACGATTCAAATAGCACCAACGATTCAAGTAGCTCCAACGATCAAGTAGCACCAACGATTCAAGTAGCTCCCGATTCAAGTAGCACCAACGATTGTAGCACCAACGATTCAAGTAGCACCAACGATTCAAGTAGCTCCAACGATTCAAGTAGCTCCAACGATTCACGAGTCACCAACCGATTCACGTAGCACCAACGATTGCAGTAGCCCAACGATTCAAGTAGCACCAACGATTCAAGTAGCACCAACGATTCAAGTAGCTCCAACGATTCACGTAGCACCAACGATTCAAGTAGCACCAACGATTCAAGTAGCACCAACGATTCAAGTAGCACCAACGATTCAAGTAGCTCCAACGATTCACGTAGCACCAACGATTCAAGTAGCTCCAACGATTCAAATAGCACCAACGATTCAAATAGCACCAACGATTCAAATAGCACCAATGATTCACGTAGCGTTTTTAGAGCGCACCGAACTGACGAAATTCTCCCGGCATCCAATCTTTCAGGTGTTGATGCTCTCCTGATTTTTTTGGTGACCTGATCAGTGACTTGCATGTGCTTTTAGGTGCAATGTGCAGTGGTGTATGCTCCATTAGACTCAACTCTGTTCTCGATGATGATGGTGATGATGATGATGTATTGTTTAGAGCCAAGGCAGTTCATTAATGGGAAGAGCTCTGGGGCACCACGCCTCGTGGATGTGGAAGACACTGAATGATTTATAGCATTTCAGACAGGTGTTTATTGTGAGTGTGTGTGGTTTTGGATAATGGTCAGTGTGTGCTGTGAGATAAATAGTAACGCTACAGGTTCAGCCTTGCTTTCCTGTCACACGGTGGCATTTGACAAGGATCTGCTGTGCTGTGCTGTGCCGTGCTGTGCGGTGTGTGTGTGTGTGTGTTTGTGGTATGTGGGTTGATGCAGGCACCAGCAGAACAAGTATTTGAATGTGTCTATGAGCGAGAGTGTGCATGTTCGTGTGACTGTTTATGCGAGAGAGAGAGAGAGAGAATGAGAGTTTTAGTCTGGGATTTAGTTTTTCACCACTCTTGAAAGGATGTCCCCATTTCACTCGGTCTTTAACACCTTATTTGGCCACATAGCGAAGCGCTGCAGCGGTGACATCAGATGAACAGAAATTCCAGTTAAGGGGCAGACGTCATGGCGTCTGTGTTTTAACATGACTTCCTTTGATTTCGAGGCATATCTACCCAAATATGTGAACTTCAATCGGGTGAACTGAAGAAATGCTGAGATTTAGATCTCAGGAGCAGAAACCTAAACTCTGGAGATGTCACATCACATATTTCTGTGTGTACAGTACATAATCGATTACATTTTAAAGGACAAGCCTGGGAGCGTCACTGATGTTTTTCCCTGTCGGTTATTTTGCTGTCCTTCGATTTGGGTGTGAAAGAAAAAAAATCGAAGTAACTCCGTCCGTCCGTTTTCTGTACCACTAATCCTACACGAGGTCGCAGGGAAGCCTGGAGCTTATCCCAGCGGATTTGGTGCACAAGGTGGGGGACACCCTGGACGTGGTGCCAACACTCTGCAGGGCACATTCGCACATACACTCGCACGCTAAGGACGGTTTAGAGATTCCAATCGGCATACAACGCATGTCTTTGTTCTGGCGGAGGAAACCAGAATACCTGGAGGAAACCCTTAAAACACGGGGGAAACATGCGTACCTCTAAGCCGTTGGACCAATACCCACCCAGTAGTTATGTCTCAGCTATCATACGACAGCTACCAATTCCGGCAGGGCGAAGACTATCGCACGCTTCCTCTGCCTCACTCGAAGCGAGCCAACCGTAACTTTTCATACCGCTGCTCATGCTGTGTCACAGTTCAGCGTAAAACTCTCTGAGGAAAGCGTTATCCACCCTCTTCCTCACGCATGAGCTCACAGATACCCGCGATTGGATAGTGTCACGGTGATTGACAGGGGAGAGCGAGAGAGAATACCGCCCCTCCCTCCTTTCTCTCTGAGAGCATGGCCGATTTTGCTCTCTTGGACTCTCTTGGTCTCTCTTGGACTTTTTTGGACTCTCTTGGTCTCTTAGACTTTTTTGGACTCTCTTGGACTCTTTTGGACTTTTTTGCACTCTCTTGATCTCTCTTGGACTTTTTTGGTCTCTCTTGGACTCTCTTGGTCTCTCTTGGACTCTCTTGGAATTTTTTGGACTTTTTTGGTCTCTCTTGGACTCTCTAGGACTTTTTTGGTCTCTTTTGGACTTTTTTGGACTCCCTTGGACTCTCTTGGACTTTTTTGGTCTCTCTTGGACTCTCTTGGATTTTTTGGTCTCTCTTGGACTCTCTTGGACTTTTTTGGACTCTCTTGGACTCCCGGCTATAGACGGCTGTTGCATTCAAACTTGCGATCTCTGGACAATATCCTGTCGTACCACTCAGGGGCCGCAATATCTCTTTATTGACGTAAAGATCTAAAAAAAAAAAAAAAAAAGGAAATAAACTTAAGTACAACCTTTCAAGAACTTCTTACAGATAAACAGAAGAATAAGAGGAGTTACAGTAATAACGTGTCATTTTCGCAGCGTGATCATTATTTTTCATATGTTATCCAAGATCGTGTGCTCACAGAGAAAAAAAATCCTGTCCACATGACCGTTTCGCATCAGTGCCTCAGTGCGCCAGTCCTTCGACGGGGACAGGAAAACCTATCATTGAAAAAAAAAAAAAAAACAACAACATTTTTTTTGCGAGAAACCCAGACAGCTTTCGTTATTGTTTAAAATCAGTACGGAGCAGAAAGTAGTCAGAAACAAAACCTCTGCGTCATTAGCTTCACAAACCTGATCTTTATCAGCACTGCCGGCTAGAAACCGGTGCTGATGAAAGGCAGAGCTGAAAAAAATGCTGAAATGATCACAAAACATACGGCGTGTTTGAAATAGTGTCTGTTTCCCTAATCCCTATAAACTGCCCTTTTTTTAACCGGCCTACTGTAGTGCTTTGGAGATTCCACCTCGTGCTTTCAGACATGGTTTATAAAATGGCGAAACGGTCTAAATAGTGCAGTGAATAGTTGTGTGGAGTTGGATTTTTTTATTTTTTTTGGATATATAGATATAAGAAGGTTTCTGCATCCAAGTCTTCTTCTCCGCTGAGACCTGAGCGTTCTTCACGGGAAACCAACAGGGGAATAAATGATGTACGCTCGCCACACTGGACTGAGATCTCCTAAGCTCTCGGGCTTGGATGAGAGATCCATTTGAAGATCTGATGCGAATCGAGTTCAGTCGCTGAGGTGGAGAAGCCTCCAGTGGTGCACCACTGGATGTCCGGAGACCCCCATCTCTCTGACGAACCCGAGCGTTCATTCTGCTGTAACCAAAGCCTTATAAGGGGCAAAATGAACCGAGAAGTCCACTTCCGCAAAGCGACGTGACGTTTAAGCGTAATTCTACTCTGCGTCGGTACATCTGGATAGTTTCAGAAAGATAAAAGATAAAGCCGGAGGAATGATGTGTGTGCTGCAGTGTAGGAGGAGGAGGCGGTGCAGGTTCGGCTCTCGTACTGAGAGGCTCAAGAACTGCAATCTGTTGAGAAACGATAGACTGCTCCTCGTGCGCTTGGTTTCGAAAAGACGAATTACGGCGTAGAAGTCCTTAAACGATTCGTTAACAGCGCGCTAAGATTCCGTTTTCGTTCAGTTCATTTTGGTACATCCGTGCGTGGATAAACGTCCGGGTATTATCGAGCGCGCGTTAACACGGCGGGTTTTCCCATACACACGAGCTGAACTTCATCTCGCACCAAACGAACTGGTGTGAAACCGTGTGTAAGGTTTTGTCCGAAGTGAGAGTCACTTCCCGTACGCGTATATCCAGAATTGACCACAGTGTCATTCAACTTCTCTCACATGTGAGCACTGGCTGCTGCTGCTGCTGTTTTTTTTCCCCCCTCTTCTTCTTCTTCACCCAAGCCCATACTAACCGTGGGAAAGTATCTGAGCAGGAAACGATGCTCGAATCAGAACGTTCTGATGAATTGACTTTTCTGAACTTGGCACAGCGTTATATGACTAACGTTCAAACGACCGACGACGGATGACAAAATCACGCCGCACCGGCTAATCCGGTTTAGAGACACGGAGAGAGCTGTGCTGCTCCGCAGCTGCGGTTGACTTTCGGTCCGACTGGATAGCGTGCAGCGATGCGTCCGGGGTGACGAGAAAGCTCCTCGGTCTTCAGTGTCGGAAACCTTCTGAAACCGTTCCTGCACCTCAAGATTAGCGTAAGAACACTCGTCAGGAATTCCCGATTTGCTCCTCGGATATCCGTTTTACATGTGCGTTTCATGGCGTTTGGCGGACACGCTTATCCGGAGCGACTTACGTTTATCTCGTTTATACAACTGAGCAATCGAGGGACGCCCAAAGGTCCAACAGTGGTAGCTCGGCAGTGCCGGGGCTTGATCTCCTGACCTTCTGATCAGTCACCCAGAGCCTTTAATCACTGAGCCACCATTATTCGAAACCTGGACTCCTGAAAATGTGGGCTAATTATACATATGTACACAAGCTCATAGCATGATCTCGCGTAACTTTTCATATGACCAGTTCTGCAGCTGCTTCTGCTTCTCTGCAAGCTGTCGAGAGTCCGAGAGACGGCCTGCACTGTGAATATAACAGACCCACTATGCAAATGGCAGGAAAGGTTCCTCTTTTGTCAAGTGCGTCTGGGCGTACGCCTAGCGCTGCTGTCACCTGACTCGGGCACTGAAGGACCTGTGAAAACCACACAGTAAAAGTAAAAGTAGCACGACGGCGTATGAAACGCGAAAGAGTTCGCCGCTTAACCGCGGCCGAGGTCACGGTGCAAGCAGGAACATCCTGGATGCGAAGCCAGTCTCTTATATAGTCTACTACCTCACACATCTGCCAGCTTTCTGAGGGACGCGTACCGAATGACCCACCGCGTCCTCGAGACGAGGGACACTGTTCGAGATACAGTGGCTCGAACAATGCTGGTCTTGTGCTCCGACAACACTGACACACTGTGCCCGGATGGCCTGAGGGCTGGAGGAGTAGACGTTCAGTGGGCACAAAATCCAACGCTATGCGATCGTTTGACCTTTGAATCGACGTCTTCCTGTTTGGGCGGGCTACTTTTATCCGAAGTGGCCTCGGGCAGGGCCTTCTCACACTTCTACACACTTCTAGGCAACGGACGATGTCGTAGCAGGAAACAAATGACTGCAACGGCATGATTTATGAATGACTTCGTAACGCCGTTAAAGTGTGGACACGAGCACGCCATGAATGTTTAAAAAAAGAAATAAATATATATATATTTTCATATTTCATGGTCACAGATGGTGCATGGCGTAGACTCGTATTGTGTGTGAGAGAGAGAGAGAGAGAATGTCGAGAGAGGTGGAATGTCGATGTTTATGTCCTCTGATCGATGTGTGAGCTATATGCGAGGTCCCCGTTGGTTAATATTAGTTTACGGCGGTGTTTTTTTGTTGTTGTTGTTGTGATTCTTTTACACTATTTTTAGCCACTTGTCTTTGTCTTCAGCGCACGACTTTCCCAAGTTAACCGACATTTTGGAGATCTGGTGCACGTACAGAGCGATTTTTGTCTCTCGACGCGTTCGCCAGCTGCGCCGCACCGCTCCACTGATCTCTGTAGAGTCGATGCGTTTCCTGCTTGGTCACTGAGGTGTAGTGGTGTAGGATGGGGGTAGTGAGCTGAGGTCGGCATGTTTTAAAAACGGCTCTCTTATGATGCGCCAGGTGCAGCGTGTGTCGGCGTGTTACAGACGCACAGAGAATCCTGGTCAGGCACGTTCGTTTATCGCGAAGAAATTCCATACATATCGTTCCACTGGGAAAGAGGAAACCTCGTGACGGCGCGTTCCCTCGATGCTTTACGTCTGCGTGTGGCGCATGAGATGAACGCCTGCTTCAGCGGAGATGATCGCGAGCTGCTGAATGAAAAGGCCGACGTGTATCAGACGCAGACGATACGGACCTCACTTCTGCAGGTCTAAATAAAGGACATAACAGCCCATCTGCCCCCCCTACACACACACACATGCGCGCACACACCATCCCTTTCTTCATAGCAGCTCGTGTATACTCTGTAGAGATGTCGCAGGACTTCCTTCCATGGCTGTTTTACTCGAGCCTGTGTTTGTGCTGAATCTTCAGATCAGTCACAGTTTTAATAGGCCACTTATGTCACCTTTTTTTAAAAGGACTGGTTTCCAAGGCAGCCTCTATCTCCTGCTCAAGCACTCTCTTCCTCCTGGGTTGTGTAATTCCTCGTTCGTGGTTGACGCGAGCTAAAATATAGCGTGCGATTTTTTTTTATTGTCCTCTCGCCGGTCCGTTCTTCCAGCAGACCGGCGACGGATCGCCTCAGCGACCCGTTATGGTTGTTCATTAACCATGAGCGGTTCTGTGAGCTATGATGTTTTCAAGCTTTTTGTTGTCGTTTTTTTTTTGACGGAAAAAAATAACGAATGAAATCGAGGAAATTGTTCCGATTTTTTACACTGCCGATGAACTCTGGGAAGAACAGAAAGGGTGAGAAGAACAGATCCAAGAAATGGAGTGAAGATGTTCTAGCTTGAGCATGAGCGGGTTTGTGACTTGGTCTAAGTCGGAAAATGTCCGGTGGAGAAAGCCTGATATCCAGATTTCCTCTCTAACTGGTATAAGGGATGCTATCTGATCTGCATTCTTCTTGAGTTGGTGAACTGGACTAAAGCTAGGTGGTGCTATTGGACCACACACCACATGCGATCTGTAGCTTCAGTGCAGTTGTCATGTTTAGTGTGGGAACAACTGGTACAATCCAGTGAGGAGGATGCACAGGGTCCTAGAGGGAAGGGATTTTTGCTTTTGCTGCAGACTTTGAGTGGCATGACCTGACTGCTGTTCTATAGTGCACGTGAATTAACGCCACAGATTGAAGGGAGACGTTCTAGGATTTGTTGGAGTTTCTGTGGTGTGTTCCTGTCCTGCAGCCCGTGTTCCTGAGATAGATGAGTGAACGTGGTACGGCACTAGGCCCCCGCTGTTTTCATCTCTCACTCTTTCTCCTCTTCTTTCTTCGTCCTTCTCTTTGGACAGACCCCTAACCTGGATTTTTATTTATTTATTTTTTTCACTTAGTATTCGCTGTGCGTCTTAACTTGCTTGAGCAAAAAAAGTTCCATGTCCTCCTCTCTTAATGTTCCACTTGTTTTCCACACAGATCACTCGCTCCTCACCCCCTCTCTCTCTCCCCCCCCTCACTCCCCTTTCTCCCCATCTCCCTTTTTTCTCTCTCTCTCTCTCTCTCTCTCTCTCTCCACCCCCCTCTCACTCCCCTTTCTCCCCCATCTCCCCCCCTCTCTCTCTCTCTCTTCAACCCATCTCTCTCTCTCTCCTTCCTCTCTCTCTTCCTCTCTTCTCTCTCTCTCTCTCTCACTTCCTCTCTCTCTCTCCACCCCCTCACTCCCCCCTCTCTGCCCATCTCCCCCTCTCTCTCCACCCTCTCTCTCTTTTTTTTAACTCTCTGCAGACCCCTCTCTCTCTCTCTCCCCCTCCCTCTCTCTCCACTCCTGTCTCTCTCCCGCTCTCTCTCCACCCCTCTATATCTCCCCCCTTGCCTGTATCAGTAGATCAGGAGTGTTATTGTGGAGCAGCAGCTATTTTTATCCCCATCTCACTTAAGCTCATTCCTCTCGTTTCCTCTCTGCTAAGCTCACCTCCAGTCCCAGGTACCTCTCTGCATTCTCTCCGCATTGTCTTTCCGAAAGTTATAAGGTCCTGCCCTTGTCTAAAGCGGCCGGACCTGGCTGTAATACTCAACACCAGGCAGAAGGCAGAAGAGGAGGCTTTGTATACAGCCTTTAGAATGATGGAAGAGTAGAAAGCGCAGGACAGCGGCATGCCGTTTAACATGATTCATGGATTTAGGTCATTCAGTTATGTGTACAATCTTACTGAAATTGCTTCTCTCTGCTTTATAGCTATAACAAGGGTACAAACTCACACCTAACTGACTCCAGACTATTCATAATATATATATATATATATATATATATATATATATATATATGTATATATATATATATTCTTTTTCAGCTTTGTGTTTAACCCGGTTCGAAGTAAATCGAACGCCTTTGATTCTGTAATGTCAGTGAAACCCCTTTTTACTTATTGAAAGAAAACAACCAAAAAAAAAAGCCCAGACCGCCATGGAACTCGGTGATGAGTGATAATCATATGGGTACGATAATATCTGGCCTTTGCATCGCATGCGTTGAGCGTTGTATTCCCGAACTCTCGCGCTACACGACTTGCTGCGATCTTAAAATGGCTGACCCTTCACACGACGCGACTTTTGGAAATTGTTTGCGATCGAACGTTCGAGCGCACGCCACACGAGATGAGACGAGGCGCTCGCGCTACACGATCTTTCACCCCGAGGGCTCCCTGCCGAAGCGCCCCTCGACTCCAAATCTCGCTCTTACATGTACGTGTCAAATCACACTACCTGAAACGACTAGAAGGCTGCTAGAAGTAAATCTGCAGGTACCGCCGTTGTGCGTGTTTGTGGTACCACGTGACGTTTGTTTCTTTCTTCTATCTACAGACTGTCTCTTCAAGCTGTGTCCTATGAATAGATACTCGGCACAGAAACAGTTCTGGAAAGCAGCGAAACCTGGCGGCAACAGCACCACAGACACAGTACTTCTCAACAAACTACACGTGAGTTACGCATGCACGCAGACCGATCCCAAAACCAGCGACCAGACACGACCCTGAAGATTGCGTCCGTATCTTTTTTATATCATGAGTGTAAACTGCTTAGAGGTATGAACCGCAGAGACACGCGTTCTGTTTCGGGAGACCCGTCGAGCCGTGGTTCTTCTAAACAGGAAGTGAGGGGATGTGACGTGACGTGCCATGGCTGGGGGGGGTGTTCTTGGTGCGGTTCGTGAGCAACAAAAACCCAGATGAGGACAGGTTCCCTTCTGAGTCTGGTTCCTCTTAAGGTTTCTTCCTCATATACCTTAGGGACTTCTTCCCTCACCACCGCCGCCACCGGCTCGCTCGATAGGGATAAATCCACACGCCTAAAGCCCGTATCTTGTGTTTGTACGTTTCTGTAAAGCCGCTTCGAGACAACGTCCGTTGTCAAAAGCGCTACACGAATCGAATCGAATCGAACCGAACGAGTGTGACGTGTAGATTCAGGCCATCGAGGTGCGGATGTTGAAATGAAACCCGTGCGTGTCTCGCAGCATGCGGCCGATCTGGAGAAGAAACAGAACGAGTCCGAGAACAGGAAGCTGCTGGGGACGGTGATTCAGTACGGCAACGTCATTCAGGTGACACTTAATGACCACTGATCAATAATCAATATATTCTAAACGTATGAATTGTATGTGACCAACTGCCGCTTCTGTCCTGCAGCTGCTGCATCTGAAAAGCAACAAGTACTTGACGGTAAATAAGCGCCTGCCTGCCCTACTGGAGAAAAATGCCATGCGGGTCACCTTGGACTCCGCGGGAAACGAGGGCTCCTGGTTCTACATCCAGCCTTTCTACAAGCTCCGATCTATCGGAGACAGTGTAAGTGAACGATAAAGTGAAGCCTGACTCTCTAGGAAACACTGTGCGAGGCGTGTAACGTAGAGCACGGCGTCTGTTGTACAGATGACACGTGTGTAGGCTGTGCGAGTCATCCAGACAAACACGTCCTCACTTTCGAATATGGATTCCGGGCCGACGTTAGCGCATTTATTTACGTAGCTCTTGTTCGTGCGTAGTCGGTCTTCTTTTTCTTTTTTTTTTTTTGCCGTCTTGGTGCTCGGGTCACTCTGTACGCCCCCAGTGGTTTCCCTGCGCAAGCACACCCGAGACAAGTCTCTAGCTAGTTAGTGCCGTGTAGCAGAGAGAGCACGCGCAGGAGGAGTTCAAGAGCAAGACTGCGCGAAACCGCTCCGAATATATATATATATATATACACATCAGATTCGGAGGTAATACAGACGGTTTATTAATGAGTTTCCAGGTGTCTCCAGGCTGTCCTCAGCTGGCAGATCCAGCACGTGCTTCCCGTCCTTGTCTTCAGATGGACGTCGGCCAGGGACGGAGCCATGAATGCAGCCATGAGTCGCTGATTCTACCCTTAAATAGTTTTGGATCCAGTGTGTCGAGCCAATTCTGCTGAGCCAGTCCAGTCCTTTTTTTTTTTTCTTTTTTTTTTCTTTCTTTCATATTTTTGTAAACATCAACTCGACACCCGTTCCAGGTAAATGACACAACGCAGCCCTTGGTTACCCGGATCACGAGAACCACATGGTGGAAAGGTTCTCGAGGTTAAATACTGATATGTTTCCTTAAAGCTGTAAAGCGTCCGGTGCTGTGTCAAGTTTCTATAGAAAACAGAGAAACAAATAGCGCGGGAGGTTTTGCAGGAGACCCGGAGACATCTTCCTGTTCCGTAGGACTTGGTTCTGCGGAGCCGTGTCTAAATGAACAATAATTCTCAAGACGTTGTGTGTGTCCATTTCCTTGCAGGTGGTGATCGGAGACAAGGTGGTGTTGAACCCTGTAAATGCTGGACAGCCTCTCCACGCCAGCACCCATCAGCTGGTGGACAATCCAGGGTGCAACGAGGTCCGACCCTCCTAAATGAAATAAATAAACAACACGAAATGGGAGAGACGATCAAAGCTTTTTTAAAAATAGTTTCTGGAACATACATATCATTACACGTCATACCGTGACCATCTCCGCCGTACTAATCGTGCTTATATAGTTACTCGGGGATTTGGCTAGCTGGTTCTTAATGAGATCTGTTCTGCCAGTCCGTGCTAATGCGTAGCCACTGACCCGTCATTTCCTTTCAGTCACTTCACCAAAAAAGGACAGAGTTATTTTCGAGGCTCTAAAATCTCTCTGGGGTCTTTTTTGTGTGAGAGATATTACTTCTCTTTTGTGCCGTGCTCACAATAATAATAATAATAATATAAAATAATAATAATAAGGGTAAGAGCTTATGTCGATCTTGTGATTTCTGTCCTGTCTTGTGCTGTCCAGGTGAATTCAGTAAACTGCAACACTAGCTGGAAAATAGTCTTGTTTATGAAATGGAGTGACAACAAGGAGGTCATTCTGAAAGGGGTACGTGCCGTAATCCGAATTGAAACCCGAGCGAAACGTTCATATATATATATATTGTATAATATATATAAAGATGGCACTGAACTGTCTTCTCTCTTTTATTGCACAGGGTGATGTGGTGCGGCTGTTTCACGCCGAACAGGAGAAGTTCCTAACGTGTGACGACTACAGGAAGAAGCACTATGTCTTTCTCAGAACCACCGGGCGCCAGTCTGCTACCTCGGCCACCAGCAGCAAGGCACTGTGGGAAGTCGAGGTGCGTAACGGACGTGCGTTACCGTTAGACGTCGTCGTTCAGACGTCGGACTGCTTAACCCGGAGAGCGTTCCACGTTTTGAAAGTGACGTTTAGTTTGCGTTCTCGCACGATCAGGTGGTTCAGCATGACCCATGCCGAGGTGGCGCTGGTTACTGGAACAGCCTGTTCAGGTTTAAGCACTTGGCCACAGGACACTACCTGGCTGCAGAGGGGAGTGTTGAGGTATGTTTTTCTCTCTCTCTCTCTCTCTCTCTCTCTCTCTCTCTCGCTCTCACCACAATTGAACAAATATGACAAATACTATGTATGCGGCAATGTTGTCCATGCCCGTGGTGAGCCCGCGTGGTCCGTGGTTAAGTTACACTCGGGCACTGGAAAGTGTTGCAAATCTCATCGCGCCCACGTGTGTGTTTTCAGGTGAATCCCGACTACGAGGAAGAGTCGCAAGAGTCTCGTTCCTCGGTAAGTACCAGAACGTGGTCTCTTTTTGTCTCTACAGTTTGTGTGTCTTATTCACGCCGAGTCCTTATCTAAATGATGATGTTGGATCTTGTTTTCTGCTCTAGGCGGGTGATTTTATCCCCTTTAACTTCCAGGTACTTTCCATTAGTCAGTAAGAATCCATTCGCGCCTACATCCTCCCCCCTTTTTTTTTTTTTTTTTTTTAAAATCTTTTTTTATTTTTATTTATCTATCTATTGATCCCATCATGCTTGTACTGTCCACATAGCTCTGGATCTCTGTGCACTGTACGAAGCTCGGCATTCTTAGCCCCTAGCTAAGTGTCCATATTCTTCAGTGCTTTTGCGCACCAGTCCGTATCGCAGCTCTAAACGTTCACTGTCCTTTTTATTTTTGCACATTTTAAGCATAGCGCCGTGCCGTGTGAAGTCCCATACACTCCACACTCGTGGGGGGTGGTGTTGGGGTGTGAGGGTGTTGACCTTTTTTTTTTTTTGTTTTGTTAAAGACGCCTCAAGTTTGAGAACGTGCCTGCTAGGGCGGTTCCAGGTAACAGTAGTTTAGTGCTCTTAAATTTCTGTTCCGATCGGCTGACGGTGCACGCGCAAGTTAACGAGCTTGTTTCTGCTCTGTTTCATCGAAAAAGCGCTTCGTATAAAGTGTGCCTGCAGTCAATAGGCACTTGTTGGTTGAATGTTACTACAAACACATGGTGGTGTTAGTCTGACGACCAAAAAAAAAAAAAAGAGCCTGCAGTACTGAGGCCATCCTGGAGATGGCAGTATGACACCACTCCTGAACCTCTTATCTTCCTGGAGCCACTATGAACACGTTGAAGGCTTTTTGCTCATCAAGGCCACCACGACATTAGATATTAGGTTTGTGTCCGTGCCCACTACTAAATATGTCGCCCCCCAAGGATTTTTATTGAATAGACTAAGCTTAGCACGTTCAGAAAGCTGACGTATGGTCTCCTAGGAGAAGACAAATATGCCTGTAATCTGTATTCTGTGTAACAGCATCATTAACGTGACCTTAATGTACTGTATGAATGGCTTTGTGTGTGCGCGTGCGCGAGTGTGGTGTGTGTGTTTTATGCAAGTGCTGCTTTGCCGCTACTTTGCTTAGTTTTAGTATCCGGTAATGAAGTGTCTTCTGTCTCAGCTGGACTTGGGAGCGCAGAGGCTTTTTACGAGTTTGCTGCCCATGCGCACGGAAGAGACGGTGGTACACCTACATTCCCCCCCTCCATCTACGGCACATGACTGACATCTCCTCCACTTTGTGAGCGGCCCTACCACTCTTAGGGAGGGATGGTAGTACACAGCTAGTACCAAAGTTACAATGAACCGTAGCATTTCACTAAAACCTTACACTAGGGTACATCATGTGAACATCACAGGCTTTCCGATACTCCATCATCCTTTCACTAATCATGTTCTCCTCCCGCTCCGGGCCTCCGGAAAGGGGGGAAGCCTACAGTACCCACGCCCAACCAATTCGCCTGCTAGCGTTGCGGCGGCCGACACTCGCTTCGGCGGGCGATTCGCTTCTTTTTTATTCGTTTTAATTTTTTCGTGTCAGCAAGTTTCCAATTGACACGACCTTGGACCTCAATCTCTGTGCTCGCTAAAGCGGCACTCCATGAGAGCGTGTTAGAGAGATGCAGATGTGTTGATTTGGGGGAGGGGACCGAGTACTACTGTGCCACAGACTTATTATTATTATTATTAGTAGTAGTAGTAGTAGTAGTCTAGTATGAGCCATACGCCCGTGTGTATATATATATATATATATATATTTTTTTTTTTTTTTTTTTTTATATATATATATATATATATATATATATATATAAACGAGTCTAAATTAATACATGTATCATTATTTGGTTGGGGGTGTGTGTGTGTGTGTGTGTGTGTGTGTGTGTGTGTAGTTGCTCAAGTCTGCACGGTACGCCTGTGAACTTGTGACTTCCATTACCTCGTGCCATGGGTTTTGTTGTCTCCTGAATGCCGGTGACTCATATTGTACTCAATGCCAGAAAGTTACACACAGGCACACACACACACACACACACACACACACGCATATAAACACACACACACTTTTACTGATATGTGCCTTCAGAAAATCCCACCGTATCCCAGTTGCGGTTTAAGTGCATCATCCTGATTGCGGGAATACGAGGGAGAGTGGGAGCGAGTGCATGGGAATTTACTAGCACATACCCTCATTAAGGCTTCCACTTAACTCTGAACTCATCATATAAAAAAAAAAAAAACAGGAAAGTCCCACGTTCAGGGTAGGCCGGAAACCGCGGTCTCCATTTCGTCCTGCCTCGTCTCGTCCCGTCTCCCGACGGCGAGCGCAGGCCAGATGTTATGCAACACACTGTATTTACACAGGCGATCATCTGGAAAGCATCCCTGCATGACGCAGGCGGCCTCGTGTTGCAGCGCCACTCTGGAATTCCAACCAGACCCGGGCTCTGACTGGGGCTGATCCGGATTCCGTGTGTCCCTCTCCCGAACGTCAGCTCCCACGCGGAATTCCCACCTGCCTTTCGAAGCAGGTCGGACACGGAGAGTGAACTTCTTTCACGGTTTATTGATCGGTTCATTCGAGGCTCGGAATATTCCGCTAGCTGTACGTGTACATGCATTTGGTGTGCGTGTGTGTCAGTGCGTATCTAAACTGGGTCTGAGGGCTGTCGGTGTACCAGACTATTAATACTGCTGTAGTTCCCGTTTATGCTTTGCACTAGATTTTATGATCTACTGTGGCCAGTAGATACTTCGATAAGCTTAGTTGTGATTCTCTGTGTGTGGGAGAGAGATCAGTGTGGTCTGAGTTCATAAGATAAGAAAAAGGTGTGTGTGTGTGTGTGTGTGTCATGCAGTGATCTACATGTCTGTCTTGCAAAATGCCCACTCAGGCACACAAACAACTCTTGGCACAAAGAAGCGCTTTAGGCATGACTAATTAATGTGTCCACAAACTATACACACACACACACACGGACGCACAAAGGTAAGCCTGTTGATGAGGTGGCTCATTACGCAACCTGGCCTAGATACAGCCAGTGTCTGATGTCCGTGCTGGAGGCCCAATGCTCCGTCGCTTTGTTTCCACGTGTGTGCGTCAATACATATCTGTTTTATTGCGCTTTTAGATCCTAAGGATGAGGCGGAGGGTTGGTTCGGGTCACGCTATGTATGTGCGACTGTTTAACTGCCAAGTTAGTGGAAGGGAAAAAAAAAAAAAAAAAAAACGCTATATGGAGGTGCAGGGAGGCGCTGTAGTTCCTCGAGAGGATGTGTTTGCACTCTGACGCAGAGGCGCAGGATCAGAACAATACAGGCTTTGATAACGCGCAGGTGTGAGCGCGCGTGTGCGTGCACGTGTATGTGTGTGTGTGTGTGTGTGTGTTTGAGCAAGTGCCATAAATTCTCATGGAGTTTACATAAGGATTGTGCAACTAACATTTGCCTAAATACACACATTAGGTGATCTGGGGCCTGTCAGAACTCCTCTTGACGGTAATTTCAGCTTCTGAAGAATTTCACATAAAACCCTTTAGAGGAGATGCGTTTAAAAAAAAAACAAACAAAAAAAAAGCACGTGGTCGCCCCTGAGGTTTATCCCGAAACCCACGGGAGAGTTCGGTAGCGGTGTCGCTACCGATGGGTCCGAATACGTAACGGCTGACCTCGAGTGACCTATCCGAAAACCCTGCCGGCTCAGTGAGCGCGACCAGCCGGTCGGTCACACAGCGGCGCTTATGAGAATGTTCTGCCTTTGCTCGTCTCGTCTTCACACCAGAACCGTAATCCGAGTCACATGCGTCGCGCTGGGGGGGGGGGGGGGGGGGGATCTGACATGGCTTTTGGATTCCTCACCCCGTGCGTTCTTGACTTAACGATGCTCGGAGACTCTCGCATGACTGCCTCTTTTGTCTCTCTAACCCTAAGCACTGAAATACCTTCTCGTCCCCGCGCTGTAAGGGGAAAACCACTTGAAAACTTCCCAGGAGCACAAAGCGCACTGTTTATAACGTTGAAAAATAAAAAACGACCCAAAACGTTTCTCTTCGTTAAAGCCGTATGACCTCAAGCGGACCAATGTTTACGAACGGCCCTATACGAAAAGCACGACGTATCCTAATTAATTAGACGAAGGAAGCGTTTTTACGACAGGCTGTTTAGTGCAAGGTCGTGACCTCCTGCCTCGAGGACAGAAGCACGGCGCGGATCTGTGCTCTGCTTGTTCAGGCAGCAACTCGTGCTGCCGCTTTTCTCACTCGATGTAATCCTTATGCTAGTCAGCGTACAGTGTGCTGTATTCTGTGTGTCCTCCAGTCATTTTCCTTTCGCGTCGTTCGGATATTTATCCCCGTCTTCGACGGATCGACCTTGATATCATAGCGTATATGTCACGCGGTCTTGAGTCTTGAGCCGTAATCCTTGTCGTTTCTTCTTTTAGGAGCTCGTACGTACGACTGCGGCACCTGTGCACGAACACGTGGGTCCACAGCACCAACAACCCCATCGACAAAGAGGAAGAAAAACCCGTCATGCTCCGGGTAAATTTGTCTCTTGCTTGCTTAGATCACCCGAGACGATCCAGCGATGTTGGTTTATAGTTTCGGTCGGCCACGGTTCGATTCCCCAGCTTCTCTGAATGAAACCTGTCGTCCCTGGTCTATCTAGATCGGCACGTCCGCGATCAAAGAAGACAAGGAGGCCTTTGCTATCGTGCCCGTCCCCCCCGCCGAGGTCAGGGACTTGGACTTCGCCAACGACGCCAGTAAAGTGTTGGCGTCCATCGCTGGTAAACTGGAGAAGGGCACTATTACACAGAACGAACGGAGGTAGGACCCTAAGGCGTGTCAGGCTAGAGCGGGGAACGATTACACGTGCTATGACGCAATACGTTTACACCAGTAATCAAGCATCGTATACACGGACAGCCTCGATATTTATTTATTTCCCCGGTTTTATTTTGAAGGATTAAACACCAGACTCGACCGCTCTTTGTAGCATCGAGAGAACTATACTTCTAAATAAAACCACGCAGGACAATCAAGATCATGTGTGAGACTAGGGTGTTTAAATCCGATCTAGGATTCTTGATCAACGTCGAGGTTTTACCGCTAGGTTTGGAGAAGGAGGCGTATTAATATAAGCTTGACCCTAAGTGGACACGTTGATGGTCTTTTTTCGTGTTTGCGCAAGGTTCGTGACCAAGCTGCTGGAGGATTTGGTGTTCTTTGTGGTGGACATCCCTAACAGCGGGCAAGACGTGTTGGAGATCATGGTGAACAAGCCGAACCGCGAGCGCCAGAAACTCATGCGGGAACAGAACATCCTGAAACAGGTTCGGGCCGTTCTACATCGCGCTTTAATGCGTGCCGTACCAGGGATTCCACTTGACCGTTATCGCGTGTACGTTTAGTGCCTCTTCGCTTTGACGTGTTCGACCCACACGTCGTCCTCTCTTCTCGCCCGTAGATCTTTAAGCTCCTGCAGGCTCCGTTCACGGACAGCGGCGACGGGCCCATGCTCCGATTGGAGGAGCTCGGAGATCAGAGACACGCGCCTTTTAGACATATCTGTCGGCTGTGTTACCGAGTGCTCCGCCATTCCCAGCAGGACTACAGGAAGAACCAGGTGGGTGTTACGTAAGGAGGTTTAGATTTGATCTGTACTCCTCGATTCCCCGCCCCCATTCCCTGCCATGTCCACAAAGCTCCAGGACTCGAGAGTAGACCCGGCCGAGCGCTTATTTCGTATTATATCTACCCTGCATCGTGCACGCGAGTTTTAAAGCAATGCCGGGTCTCATTAAGTCCTGTTTCGTGGAGGGTTTTTTTTTTTGTTTTTTTTTTTGAACTTAAGGCTTTTTAAATAGCTGCTGAAGCTGTGAGCTTACTTAGAACTGTGATGAGAATGCTTCGTAGATAATATCTGTGGCTATCACAATATCTTAACTTTGATCTAGGATGGTTTTACTCCGCTTAAAATAATATACATTGTCGAGGGCCATGATGGCACACACGTCTACAGACACATATCGGAAAAAAAACAATTTATCTTAGAAGCAAAAGATAGACTCGGGGTCAGACTCGCAAGGACACGCGTACTTCCTGTCTGTCATCTGCAGAATAACACCGTTGTCTTTGACCGCGTGATTTTGTTCCGTATCACAGACCAACACTGTTTTGGTGAACTTTACACGCACAGAGTCGAATCTAACGAGGGTTTTTTTTTTTTTTTTACGAGCTGGTATTGTTCAGTTCTGATCTAGTCGTTCTGTGAAATGCGCAGCGGTTATTAAAGAGGATTCAAGACTCTTTGTCTTGCGCTTCCTCCAGACCCAGCTGTTTAGACCTTATCTCTGTCTCAAGGGTGAGCATGGTTTCCTGACTCTGACTGCGTCTGGTGGGCTGTAATAACCTCCTGTCTGGTGCCTTAGAATATTCTAGAGAATAGTTCTACATTCTATAGGTACATGCCTTAATAGCCCTCGCCCAAAGGACGAAAAATGGTACGCGTCCATTGGCTTTTGGTTTCGGGGCTTTTTTTTTGCTTTTTTTTTCCTCACACTTACGGTTTAGAACGTACTGCGAGAGGAAAATATGTATGCACGAAAAGCAAAATGTGTACGAACGACATTTCTAGATAGTCCGCAGATACGCGTTTCGTGGACGTGGCAACCGCCAGCCACGGTAAGCTTTGGCTTATCGGGACAGTGTTGCCGCACGGCAACGAAAGAACAAAATTGACCTCGAAACTTATTAGCGGTCTCTTTATGCTTTACGAGCTGGATCAGGACCGGAAACAGTCCGTATAGTTGACGCTGTACGTTGCCTTCGCTTATCGGACGGGACACGCTGACCGATCAGGCGCGATATCGGATTCGTTGACCGTATGCTGACCCTCTTGACCCCCCTTGTCTCGGTTCAGGAGTACATTGCCAAGCAGTTCCGGTTCATGCAGAAGCAGATCGGCTACGACGTGCTGGCCGAAGACACCATCACGGCACTCCTCCATAACAACCGCAAGCTGCTGGAGAAGCACATCACCGCGGCCGAGATCGACACCTTCGTCAGCCTCGTGAGAAAGAACCGTGAGCCTAGGTGAGAGGGGCGGAGCTGGTTTCTGTGTGGACAGGTGCTTTCAAAAAAAAAAAACACAGAAGAGAAAAGGGATACAGGGGAAAGGACGGGGTGTGCTGAACGTGTTTATAATCAAACACGGCGATGACGAAGCAAATTTAATAAACTGATCAAATAAAGTGAAAAAAATAACGTCAGATTGCTGAGTAATAGGTACCATGCTGCGCCGACGAGCCCTCACCTGCACAGCTCTACGCAGAACCCATGTCAATATCTTTGAATCGAATAAGAGGTCTGATTTCATTTTCTTTTGTGTGTGTGTGTGTGTGTGTGTGTGTGTGTGTGTACACAGGTTTCTGGATTACCTCTCTGATCTGTGTGTGTCGATGAACAAGTCCATCCCGGTCACCCAGGAGCTGATCTGTAACGCGGTGCTGGACACAACTAATGCCGACATCCTCATAGAAACCAAGTGAGCTCTTCCGTTTGAAGCCGGCCTTTACGTATCTTTACGTGTACCTGTCATTTCCCTTCTCTCCACGTATTACGACCGTGCAAGCTCGGCACACGTTCGCCGGTTCCGTCCGTACCCACGCACCGTGTAGCTACACCTTCACGGCTTCGACAAACCGTTCGACTTGCACGTTTATATCCCTCGTGTGTTTGTACGCTTCTGAAAACATGATGTTCTGATTAGTCCCCCTCTCTCTCTCTCTCTCAGACTTGTGCTGTCTCGGTTTGAGATCGATACTCTGAATGCCGGAGAGCCTCCACTGGAGACCGAGGAAGATGTGGAAGAGGTGTGGTTGTTTTGGAAAGACAGCGGGAAGGAAATCCGGAGCAAGAGCATCAAGGAGTTGGCGCAGGATGCCAAGGAAGGCCAGAAGGAAGACCAGGAGGTCGTCAGTTACTACAGGTAATATCTGCTCGAGTGGTGCACAGGACGAGTCCGCAAAAAAAAAAAAAATGATCAGAATACCATCGAGGGAATGATATTAGGGCTGGGCGATATATCGATATAATATGGATATCGTGATAAATGATATACGCGATACGCTTTTTCTCAGATATCGTTGGTAAGGTGGTGTATTTTTTCACAATTTTATTTTTAACGTTTTTAATAAGTGCAAATGAAATGGTACTGAAGGGACGCTGTTGATTTGAAACCCCCCCCAGGAAAAAAAACCCCAAAAGAACGTACTTTTCTGTAAGACCGAGATGATTATCGTCAACACCATTTTAGCGTATTTTTGTTTATTTATTTATTTTACTTCTGTATTGCGGACAGTCTGCTAGCGATATCGTGATGCACACAGCGTATCGTAGAAATGCCCTCAAGTATCGTGGTGTAATCGGTTTTGTCATATCGCCCCGCCCTAAATGAAACGAACATGTTCGAATGAAATGACGAATTCGAATGGGATTTTTTCACAGTACCTGGTTTGAATGTCAGCTGTTCTCCCTCCGCTGTCGTCAGGTACCAGCTGAACCTGTTTGCACGCATGTGCCTCGACCGCCAGTATCTGGCCATCAACAAAATCTCGGGTCAGCTGGACGTGGACTTGATCCTGCACTGCATGTCGGACGAGGACCTGCCCTACGACCTGCGCGCTTCCTTCTGCCGCCTCATGCTGCACATGCACGTGGATCGTGACCCCCAGGAACCCGTGACACCTGTGAAATACGCCCGCCTGTGGTCCGAGATCCCCTCCAAGATCGCCATCGATGAGTGCGTCGACTTTTATTTATTTCTTCTCCCGAGCTTCCGTATAAAAGCATTATTATCATCATCGTTATTATTATTATTATTATATACTCTCGTAGCCATATGTTTATTTTTAGTTATTTTTTTACGCTTTTGGATGATTTTATCATCTTTTTTAATATATATATATATATATATATATATGTTTTTATCTTTCAGTTACGATAACGACGGCACTACCAGAGACGAAATTAAGGAGCGTTTCGCTCTCACCATGGAGTTCGTGGAGAGTTACCTGAGAATCGTGGTGTGTCAGAACATTCCCTTCTCGGACAAGGAGAAGAACAAGCTCACGTTCGAGGCGAGTTTCCGCAGGCTTCCCGCTTCAGCTGGGTCAGTCGTCGCGTCTTTTTCGTTCCCGAGTGTCTGAATCTGTTACGTTGTCCCCATCCAGGTTGTGAACTTGGCGCGGAACCTCATCTATTTCGGCTTCTACAGCTTCAGTGACTTGCTGCGGCTGACCAAGATCCTGCTAGCCATATTAGACTGCGTTCACGTCAGCACGATATATCCCATGAACAAAATGGAGAAAGGCGACGA
>CM022752.1:9657666-9672666 GCA_012411365.1 Ameiurus melas | reverse complement strand
AAGCTCTTCGAGAGCTTCCTGGTCGATATATGCAGGGTAATCGCCTCCATAGCAGTTTCTGAACCCCGGTTATTTATTTTGTCGGATGCCAGATAGAACCGCAGATGGGCGAGATATTTTCAACACGTACGACTCCTCCATCGGGGGAGCGAGAAGAGATGAATTTGCATTTTCTCTCTCTCTTTTTTCTCTCTCTCTCTTCTTTTTTTTCTTTTTCCATCTGATAAAGCCGATTTTTGAGGTTATTTAAAGTGCGAAAGAGAAAAACAGGAAGGGCGGCCTGCTAACGGGTGTCATGTTTAAATTCGTGGAGTGGTGAGGCGCCGTAAGACGCTGCGACGTTAAGAGTTCAGAGGAAGAACCTCTGATGTTTGTGGAATTCCCGTGCAGTAGATACGAGCGTAGCGTCAGGAGCGAATTTTATTCGGTTCGTTTTGTGCAACACGTCCAGTTTCACGATCGATCTATACGTGTCCGAACCCTGCCGGAGCTGTGGGTTCTACCCGGTTCAGCAGACACTCCTAATTAGGACGTGGAAGTCGGTCGTTTAAGTTGAAGTCACAGCGAGTTACAGTCATCCATGTTGTCTTGTGTGATCTTTGTGTCATTGTGCTGCGATTCCTGACACAGGAAGGGTGAATCAGAGCCCTGTTCTGACTTTACTCAGCGTGGCCTACGTACGCGTCGTGTTAATTACTGCACCATGTTGTGTTCTGTTGTTATTTACACCTCGCAGGTCTGCAACAGCACGAGCGACCGCAAGCATGCAGACGCCACGCTGGAGCGATACGTCACCGAGACGGTCATGAGCATCGTCACCACGTTCTTCAGCTCGCCCTTTTCCGATCAGAGCACTAGTTTACAGGTAATCATCGCCAGGCGGTTCTACGTCGACCCCAGAGGGTCTGCTTTCTGTTAGCGAGAGCGCGGAAGCACATAAATAACACGCCGGTGTTTAGAGAGAAATATTCGAGCGTGTTTGAAAGTTAATATCGGAGTTTAGCGGTTGGCCGATTTGCTGAGGACTTGGATTTGTTTAATAAAGGAAGCAGCATATATATATATATATATATATATATATTTTTTTGGTCATTTCGAACCCCTGCCTCCCGCACATACCCCAACTCCCCTCCCCACTCCCACTGCCCCTCCCCGTCTAGATGGCACGGCACATGTATGTAAGTACCAGTAATCCGTCCTCCTCCTAACGCCCCCACCACACATCCTGGTGGTCCTTTACATATCTCCGTTCTACCACGCACACACACACACACTCACCCTCACCGCTGAATTTCATCACACACGCGCGCACCACACACACATGTACACATTTCTTTAGAAAAAGCCTGACTGCTTGGATTGACTCACAGCTTTCCAAGAACTCAGACTAAGCATTGCAAAGTTTTCCAAAAGCAGTCAGGCCAGTCATTGGTTACGGTTCCTTGCATTTCCGGTGTGCACACACACACACACACACACACACACACACAACACACGCATACTGTATACAGGCCTCTGTTTCAGCCATCCTACAGATCCAGACTTCCCAAGACATATCTGTTTCGCAACATTACTAGTGCGGTTAGGTCTTGCATGGCAGCCAAATGGTTTTAGTGTGTGTGTGTGTGTGTGTGTGTGTATGTGAGTGCGCATGCACGTTTACAAATGTGTCTTTTACACACTGTGTAGCCTTGGCTGGGTGTATGCGTGGGTGTCCGTGCTAATCAGCTAATCGTCCTCGGAAAATGTCGTCACCTTACTGGGGGGTGTAGCGGGTGCTCATCTCTCCTGGGTCTGTTGACTTTTTAGTAAACACCACCCACCCCCACTGTCCCTTCTGTACGGTGACCCCGCGGTGAACCTGACTGCACCATTGAGACCGGTATTCGTCTAGGTACTCCCCCGGGTTGAACCTAATCCACATGTGCTGACAGATGTTTCCTGTTTCACGAGGACTTGTTTTGGATTCGTCATTTGGGCTTTCTGATCAGGAGAGTCTTTTCAGCGAACCGAGTGCTTTTTCGAGTTTCCCATATGAAAGAGGAACGCGCTCGATTGTTCTCGAGCCGCAACGGAGAACAAATTTGTAGCGCGTTCGATTTTCTGCAACGGTCCCCGGTCCCACATGTTCAGGAGGCACGTTGACCTTACGCGAGCGGACATGGCGCCGAGAATCTCTCTTTCTTTCCGATCGTGCCACACCGTACGTGCGAACGAAAGCGAGGCCGATTCAGTCGCGCTCTATCTGTGTTCGGCTCGAGCACTCGCGGTCCGAAGTTTACAGACCGACATTCAAACAGTCGGCCCGACGGAGCCACGGTAAACGTCTCAGCCCAACCAGAAGCCCGAGTCCTCACGTCTCGAGTTTAAAGCTTTCGAAATCCGAGCCGTGGTTTCGTAAGCTGTTAATAAAAAAAGAAAGGAAAAAAAAAATGCTGACGTACTGTTAACGTTTTACAAGGACCCTCGGAACGTTTCCAACCTGCAGATGACATCGCGCCTTCTTTCCCCTCGAGTGAGGTGTGACGCCGCCTGCGCTCTGTTGTTCCGGGCCTCGCTTCTGGGCCAACTAACAGAGGTGTTGCGCAACACAGTGTGGTGACATCGTCGGTTTGCCTAGTCACATTTCGAGTAAATCTGTCTGGGGAGCAGCGAGCTCGCACAAATCCGAGGAGCTTTCGCGTCTTCCGTATTCATGGTATTAACCCCTTCAGGAACACTCGGGGCTGGCTGTGTTCGGTTGAGATGGGGGTTTAGAAAAATCAAATCAAATTCGCTCCGTCTGTGAGTGATCCATTCGTTCGAATCCGTTTAGGAATTCAACGTCGTGTGGAACGTCTGGTTTCTAAAATTAGACAACGTCGTATAAACCCACAGGGTTTCTCATTTATTTATTCATTTCAATTGTAAAAGACTATTTCGCTTAGACGGTATGGCCAAAAGTATTCGGACACTCATTATGCGGGTCGTCCACGAACTGCCGTGCGTGTGCTGCAGCTTCAGGATTTTTCCGTTCACTGGGACGAAGAGGAGCTCCGAGAAGACATGGTGCGTTAATGTTGGAGTGGATGCACCCGAGGGGTGTGTGTAGAGTCCTGTCCTCACTCCCAACATGTCGTGGAGATTATTATAACAGCAAGGAGGGAGGGTTGGGGGAAAGGGGCGGGGACTAACTCTGGTTAATGCCCATGGTTTTGAAACAGGATGTTCATCTGGTTGTGGTGGTCAGGTGTCCAAATACTTTTGGCGGTGTAGAGTTTCAGAGAAAGCTGAGGTTCAGCAGTCGTAGTTTTTGTGGCGTTTGGCTCTCGTAGCACGTGATCGAGACGGTATTAAGAGTTGGACGTGTTTAATACCGAGGGTTTCCTTTCAAGCGCTTGTTTAATTTCTCCTTTTCTCCACGGCAGACCCGTCAGCCGGTCTTCGTGCAGCTGTTGCAGGGCGTTTTCCGGGTGTACCACTGTAGCTGGCTCACGCCCACCCAGAAGGCGTCAGTGGAAAGCTGCATCAAAGTCCTCTCCGACGTGGGTAAGGACGCTCGGGGTCGCGTGAGCCGCCACGCACCGTTCACACAACTCACACTCTTGTCTGTTCTATTCCAAACCCCTTTACATCCTGTTTACGAACTCTTTGCATCGCACGCAGCCAAAAGCCGGGCGATCGCCATCCCGGTCGACCTGGACAGCCAGGTGAACAACCTGTTTGTAAAATCTAACAACGTCGTCCAGAAGACCATCCTGAACTGGAGGATGTCTGCCCGCAACGCGTCCAGACGAGACTCCACGATCGGCACGTCCAAAGACTACAGAAACATCATCGAGAGGCTGCAGGTAAGGGGCGTGTTTGGTGCTCATGCTGCTTGCGCACGGTGTTGGGTCAGAAAATGCCCAATTAGAGCACCGGAATCTGGGATTATTTCTGAATTAGGCCAAATCTTTTCCTTCGCAGGGTTGAACGCAGGGCAAAATCGGAATTGTTTGGTTCATTTCCAAATGTCGCCACACCTACGACACACATGCACATAAACATTACCACACGTGACATACTGATACATAACAAACATAACACACACACACACACATTCCTATGTCACTCATGCACATAAAGGCACACAGTCGCACGCATTCCTGTACCGTATACGTACTCTACAGAAAGGATCAACAGCGTTCTTTCTATTTTAAGACCATGACACGAACCACCGATTATGACTCGCCCCCACAACTAAAGAACACCGTCTCCGCGCCTTTGTCATGTCCGGTGTGCCCGATTGTCTGCTTTATTTTCCCCGGAGGAACCCGGGCACATAGACGCCGACACTTTGAGTGGTCTTGAACACCTGAGGGTGAAGCTCATAGCCCCAACCCTTACGCTCAGAAAGAGGCGTCACCGGTGAGCGGCCGAGTTCCGATCAGAGCACCGCCCTTCTCGTAAGCCTGCTCGTTATTTCACAGGAAGTCCGGGGCGTCTGTATTAAAGGAATGAAAACAGACCGTGTGTGTGTGTGTGTGTGTGTGTGTGTGTGTGTGTGTGCGTACCTGAACTGGTCCCTCATTCCATGCTTGACGAGCAAGGAATCAGCTTTTCGGGTGTGTCCCTATGCACGTGTGTGTGTGTGTGTGTGTGTGTGTGAGAGTCGATCATATGAAGAGAAGTTTCACTTAATCACATTCCCACCACACCCCGCCGCATGTCTTGTTGGTCTCAGACTAGACCCAAGACCTTTACTGTGATCTCACGTCTGCCCTTAAAACGGTCTCACGTCACAGAGCGCTGAACGAACGACCGGGGCTTTCAAGGACCGCATTCAGATATCGGTCATCTCTCGCTCAACTAGGCCAGTGGGTGTCGAGTGTCAGGTTTGTGTGGGTGCAAGCGGTGTGTTGTGTTTGCACCAAATGATTCAGGACGCTGTTATAGTTTCGCACGCAGCTGCGCGTCCGTATCTCAAGAGCGAGGGGTCGAATTAATTATTTTTTTTTTATATAAAGTTCACAGCAAGGTCAAATATCTGACCTGGTTTTCCTTTTTGTTCCTCCTAGCGGTTGTTTTCTGTTCGGTAAGCAGAGTGACCGCTTGACACCGCCGTTTGTGTGTTTGTCAGGACATTGTCTCTTCGCTGGAGGACCGATTAAGGCCCCTGGTGCAGGCTGAGCTCTCCGTACTCGTGGACGTCCTTCACAGGCCCGAGCTGCTCTTCCCCGAGAACACGGAGGCTCGGAGGAAGTGCGAGAGCGGAGGCTTTATCTCCAAGTAAGACCATCATCGTCATCAGCGTTCTCACCTTGGCCATATACTCCTATACCGGCTGCTCTCTCACACTGTATGGAGATGTATAAGGAGGCGTAACGTTCGCCTGTCACTAGCTGTCCTCACGTGTGTGTGTGTGTGTGTGTGTGAGAGAGAGAGAGCGAGTTAGTGAATTGAATGCGTGCGTCATCGACGAGGTTTTCTTGTAGAGGTGTTTTCTGCTGGGATTAAGTGTGTGTGTGTGTGTTGTGATGGGATTAAATGCTGAAAAGGTGTGTAGGATGAACGCAGAATGGAGTGAGATTACAGCATGGATTGACACATGTGTGTGTGTGTGTGTGTGTGTGTGTGTTGTGATAGGATTAAGTGGTGGAAATGTGTCAACAGAGAATGGAGTGAGATTACAGCATGGGACCGTGTGCGCGCGTGTGTGTGTGTGTGTGTGTGTGTGTGTGTGTGTGTGTTGTGATAGGATTAAGTGGTGGAAATGTGTGTAGAGTCAACAGAGAATGGAGTGAGATTACAGCATGGACTGACACGTGTGCGTGTGTGTGTGTGCACGTGTGAGTGTGTGTGTTTGTGCACACTCAGGTAAAGAGTTAGTTTACAGTTAATGTTTATTTCTCTCTCTCTCTCTCTCTCTCTCTCTCTCTCTCCATTTCCCAGGCTAATAAAACACACCAAGCAGCTGCTGGAGGAAAACGAGGAGCGTCTGTGCATTAAGGTTCTTCAGACTCTCCGGGAAATGATGACCAAAGACCGGGGTTATGGGGAGAAGGTACAAGTACAGAAGGCACCTTTTAAAAAGTCCAGGTCTTATTACTAAATGACGTAGGGTGTACACACACACACACACACACACACACACACGCACACACACAGAGTGCGTTCAAACACAACTGGAGTCTGCCCCCTTCTCTTATCTTTTGTGACAGCTTTTCAAACGCGTTGTCGTTTGTATCCTTTGATGTGGGTTTGTGGGTTACCATTCCGTGCAACGCACCAAGACCGAAAACGACGCTCTAGCGGTTCGTCGTTTTCAGGGTCAGCTCGTACGCTCGGCATGTTCTAATCACTAATAACCTGTCCTGTTTGGCTGAAAGAATCACCCCCGCACTAATATTACTCCAATCACCAGGCTTGGTCTAGAGCAAGTGTGTGAAAGCTCTGCTAGTGGAGGGGCCACAGACGACCCACTAAACACTCGTCTCGATAGATCACCGACTCGTCCGGCACGCCGGCCGTCCAGTACGCGGGTTTCGGACGCCCGAGAGCTGTGTCGCCGTGCAAGACTCTGCAATTAACAAACTCGATTCTGGGTAATGACGGTGGCTCAATATCTGGCCAGATCTGCCGCTGTAGCAACTTCCTCTCCTTTGGGGAAGAATCGCCGATATTATGAACTTTAGCTGAAGTTAAGTAAGACTTGCGCAATCGTACCTCGTTTAAAACGACAAAGACAGAACAGTCACCTATGGCGCATGGAACCCAAATTTCTTTTGATCCCCGGCACGCTCCGCAAACCGCCTATAGACCGTCACGTTCGGCGACGCGCACGTGATTAAAACGTATGCACCGACTTTTGTGATCCGTCTAGTGCCCTATGTGAAGCCGAGCAGAAGAAATGGTCTAATCCAGGGGAGTCCGATCTTATCCGGGAAGGGGCCGCGGGGCGTGGGTGCAGGTAGATGCGGCGTAGAACGCGCGTAGGTCATCCGCTAAACGTAAACGCCCGCAAACCGTCCGCCGTGCCAGTCTGTCGACCGTCCAGACGGAGAGCGCCGTCCGTCCTCCTACCCGGTTCTTCTCCACGGATCGCGCCGCGCCCGAATCGGAGCGGCGTCCTGCGTAAGGATTCGTCAGGATCGACTCGTCGATTAGGCCGCTCCCGGCGTCTCCTAAACTTTATACTAGTTCGTAGGTCGTTAATGTCGAAATGAGTGGGATGTCTCGTGCTTGCTGCAGGAGATGAGGCACCGAGACAGCCCGTGTAAACTCCAGTGCACTGAAGCTGAGGACATGGGGCAAGCGTAGACTAAAATAACGGTTTCAGGTGATCACGTCTGCCTTGGTGATGCTCGGAGCGTCGTTCGCACGTCCTGATGAGCTTGCTTAGGGCTTCTAGATCAAGCCCTTACACTTGGATTTACTGCTGTATGCTTTTTAAATCCCCTAACTAATGTCCCCCCACCCCTTTTCTTTTCTTTTCTTTACGGGTGTGTGTGTGTGTGAGCATTCGGGTTTGTTTCGGCCTCTGTACCTCACTAACCCCAGGCTTGTGTTCTTCTCTTGCAGCTGATTGCCTTTGACGATGAGCTGGATGTGGCTGAGGTTGATCTTTTTGTCTTTGTTCTTTTTTTTTATTTTTTGTTGTCTTCTTTGTCTTCTGCTTCTCGCTTGCGTGCTGTAGCTGTCCTCCTTCCAGTGTAGTGCATTTAGTCTAATGGGGTTTTTTTTTTTTTTTTTTTTTTGGTTCCCACCACAAACCTGTCCCCTTATGTCTCATTCGTGTGTGTGTGTGTGTGTGTGTGTGTGTGTGCATGTCGTTAGATTTCCCCACAAGACCATTGACGTTACCACAAAAGTAACCTGTCTTTGAAGTCAGTTTCTCTGGAAATGTGTGTGTATATATATATTTAATCACAAACGCATTACGTCCTTAGGTGTTTTCAGCGCTCCCCCACGATATAAAATAATACTCGTCTTTCGCACACAACTTGTGGCCTGTCATGCACACAGATTTAATCTGATATAAATCTGTGCGTGCGTGTGTGCGTGCATGCGTGTGTGTGTGTGTGTGTGTGAGGTTTTTAACTTATCTTCTGAGAATGAAAATGAGTCAGAGCCAGTGTGTATTTATGCAGTTTGGTGCATGCGTGTGCATGTGTGTGCGTGTCATCGCAAGTTCTCCAGAATGATGGAGGAGATCTCAGAAATGTTGACAAGTAGAGATTTAACCCCCCCCCAAAAAAAAATAAAATAAAATAAATAATAATAACAACAATAATAATACTAATAATAATAATAATAATAAAAAAGATGTGGTTCTTATTTGGAGATCTAAAAGGTCTTCGAAAGGTTCTGGTTTGAAGAACGTGCACGTGGTGACATTCTCACCTGCAGTCATTTGTAGTAAACGCCTTTGAAGATGATTCGAGAAAGACTGCAGATACGTTGAGGTGTGTGTGTGTGTGTGTGTGCACATCTGTGCCACTTACCGGCATGCTACCTGTGAATGGGTTCTATGTTTGTGTTGTCTGAACGTGTTAGTGGTTTTTTTTTTTTCTTTTTTTTCTGTCTACTCATAGAGGAAGTTAAGTGTTTCTTGTGGGTGTCGGTTCACAGAGACTTTAGAGGTAAGTTCTTAACGTACATGACATCCAGAGTGAGCTGTGCTGAGCGCTGCGACCAGTCATTAGGCCTCGTTAGGGCGTGGCGATATCGGCGCGACAAGAATTCGATCGTGAATTCTCCCAGCATGCTTGTTTGTTTGTTTATTTATTTATTTATTTATTTATTTGGATAACGCGGGTATCGTCAGTACTTCTATAACCCACAGTAACACCTAGGAGCACACAACAGTTACTCACTAAGAAAAAAATAAAATAAATAAAAACCCCATGCATTAAACGGCATTCTGCGCTTCCTGTTCGTTGGTTTAGACGAATAAAGGGGGATTTCGAAACTGTGGCAACACGCCGTGTTCTAGTTAATTCGTCACAGTAACATGTTATTCATCATAGACTTGAAATAAGAATATCATCTTATATATCAAGTGTAGGTTGCCTTGAAACGCACGCCGTTATTCGCCGTGTCGATGTAATTTCCACTGAAACAGGAAGTCGTGGCGGGACGTGTCGAACGGCGATGTCGGATAAGCACACGGCCCGGGCTTATACGGGCCGTACCCGGCGGTTCTTACCACGTCCACGAGCCCGAGCAATTAAGCGGATACGTTCGAGCCGTTTCCTTTCTGAATCAGGTTTAACGGACGAGCGATTTGCGACACGAGCACACCTTTACGACCCTCTCGCTCAACAGCGCCCCCTTCAGTAAGGGGATTTTGAGAACGTTGATTCCAGAGAGCATTCGATTGGATTTTGAAGGAGAAACATTTCTTTACATTATTTTGGAAGGCATCTTTGCTCTATAGCATTTCTTTGCATGTGCCTAAGATTTTTGCACAGTACTGTGTGTGTGTGTGTATGTGTGTGTGTGTGTGTGTGTGTGTGTGGTAAGTTCCTACTGTCAGCCGTTCTGGCATTGCAGCGGCAATATTGCATCAAAAAGATAATGACATTAAAAAGGGCCAGTGCTTTTTCAACACATGATTTGTGTGTGTGTGTGTGTGTGTGTGTGTGTAACTGCACATTCTGAATCTACATGAAGAGGAAGTTGAGCATTGTATGTGGGTGTTGGTGAGCAGACACTTTCTGGGTGAAATGCGAAATGAAGTACGTGACCTCAGTTTGTGTTGACGATTGTGTAGTAGAAGTACGAGTGCAGTGTGTACGCGCTCGCACGTCCGCACGCCGTGGTGGTTTAACGGGACGACGCAGAAGCGCCGTTTCAGCCAAATCCACTTCCATCCATACCCACGTCGAGTTGTGCGTCCACGCGAGCTCGGCTGTATGCGGCGCAGGAGGGGCGGAGCTGCGAGAAGACGTTCGCTTTAGAGAGAACGAGAAAGGAATGTGATGATGCGTACACTTACGCTCGTTTAAGGATCGGAACGGATTTAGTTTTTTTTTCGACGAAGCGATGTTTTTGATGTGACATGTCCTAACAAAGCCTTATCACTAGGTTCTGGCAGTTGTACCTTCCAGCTTGTTTAGATTAGATTCGTCCAAACATGATCTTCAGATCTTAGATCCAAGTCGACCGGGCCGTGTAGAAGTGCTGGAATTGTCCGATTGTACAGAGAAACACATCGGACGTTTGTAACTTTTAAGGAAGGAGCCTTCGGGTTTTGTGCGTAAAGTTGTAAAGAGGAACGATATTCAGACCCCCTTGTACGAGATCGGGTTTCCACTGGTGGTCTCCTGAGCTGTGGTCTGATTGGTCAGGAAATAAAAACGTCAATGGTTTCCCGAAACGACGGGTAGGGCGCTCCCTGTAGGTCGTTCTAGAAGAGTACAGCAATCAGCTTAGCGAAAAGACGACGAGATGCTAGCTAGCGGGGTTTCCAGGAGTCCCGGGACGTGATCGGCCGCGTCCAGTCGGTAGCTCCTCCCTGCAAGACGGACCACGGACACGACTGACTGGCGGGCCTCCAACGCTTCGGCGTGTTCCGTAGTCAAGGGTCCATGCACGTCGGAGGTCCACTCGGCCTCGGGTCAGAGTTTCGGAACGGAAGAAAGGGACCGGCCGTCTTCCTCTTTCGCACCGGTACGCTTTTAGCCCCGGAGCGTTTCTCGTTAATCATCTCGTCTCCAAGAATAGCCCGAGACGTATGAAGGTATGAACATGTGGTGTAGGAGCTGACTTTTGATTAGTCTTAAGGGAAATGACAAAACCTGCATGTATTATCTTATCTCTATCTCTCTCACACACACACACACACACACACACACACACACACTCTGGAGATATAATAAGATTACATATAAATAGAGAGTGAGAGAGTGATGTATTGGGATAATAATGCAGATTTAGGTCAGCCGTGCGTCTCCACTCTGTGAACTTCTGAGCTTTGGGGTCACACAGTGAGGCAACGCAGGGTGAGTCCGTGTATTGTGCAGGTGTGTTTAAGGCGTGATCTTTACCAGCTGATTACAATCATTGTGAAACTATCACATCCACTTTTCATTCTCTCTCAGTCTCAGTCGGGGTAATCCTAACCTAACCTCTTGGCAGTTGTGAGTGTGTGCAGCTTTGCCTCTGTAGTGCCATCGGTGCCCAGTAGGGGTAGATATGTTCATGTATGTGTGTGTGTGTGTGTGTGTGTGTGTGTGTGTGTGTGTGTGTGGCCTTGTCCCAATTTCCTTCCTGTACGCTGCACGATTCTTGGGTACCCGCCAGTGCTTGGGCAGCGGTTACATAAGACCCGTTTGACTTTCTTTTTTTTTTTTTCTTTTTTTTTTCTTTTTTCCTTTTTCTTCCTGGAATTCGGTCTCCCTGTTGATGTGTGACCTTCTACTGTAATTGCAAATAAACGTGTGGCAGAGGCTGTTTACTGAGCACACACACACACACACAACGGATTGATGAAGCACTGGTCCGTTTTTATAGCCCTTTCCCTTCACCAGTTAACCCTTCTGATTCACTTCTGTTCTGTAATGTCACCTTTATGGTGGGATCTCTCTCCACACACACACACACACACACGGCCAGTTCGAAGGAAGCTTGCTTGGTATAACTGATATGTTCTACAGAGCCTGAGCTGCTCATCATTTCCCAGGATGACTAAAACGCCGCACGGCATCACGCGAACCGTGTCCGTACCCGCTCCGCTGTCCGAGACAGAAGATAACGACAAGGAACAGAGGTGTAAACATCCTCATCTTACAGATTTTTCCCCCCCTGAAAGAATCGTATTTTATGGGCGGCACAGGCGAGGATACAGCTTTCCATATCGCTGGGTGTTGCGACCTATTTAACACACACACACACACAACAGAGAAGTAGGGTCGTTTCCCTTCGACAAAAGCTACACAATCATTTAGAGTGACTCATGGCAATAACGCTGTCCTAATTCCTAATAAGGCAAAATTGGTAATGATCTGTGACGCTGGCTGGCGGTGTTGGCAAAGCGGAGGGGTTTATTGTTTTTTTTTCCCCCGGGGGGGGCGGCTGGGAGGGGTGGGGGGTATTTTTATTTCCAATGTGGTTTAGCTTAATGGGATAAAATAGCCTGCACTCTGGCCGTCAAATCTCTCTCTCTCTCTCTGAAGTCATGGGTTAATTCTGCACGTTTCTACACGTCATGATTAAAAGCTCAAATCACGATAGACTTCAATTAAATAAAGAAAGAAAGAAAGAAAGAAAAAGTCACGCGCTCCAACAAACCGAGAGCGAGACGGGATCGAGCTTTTTCGATGCAACGGGCCGAGGTTAAATCTGTAACGCGGAACGAGTGTGTTATTTCTCACGCCGCCGAGGTCTCTCCACCCGGCGACGTGGCGCTTGCCGGGGGGTCGTGTGGTGTGGTGTGGTGCAGCGCGACGCGTCGGTGGACCGGTGGTTCCGTGGCATGCGTTTTGATCTACCACCTCCTGCTGCCGCCAGATCTCAGGCGAACAGCGGAGGGAGGAAATGAAACTAGTGGCGTCTGAGACACGACGCACGCCGTTTCTTCTGAACTGATGCGAAGCCCGATAAGGCTTGTCTCTGGATGCGTTTGTCAGTCGCACCTCGCTAACATCACAAGGTTGTTCTTTTCAGCCCTTCATGCGAACTTGCACAAAGGGAGATTCCTGGCTGGTTGTGTTATTACTCAACTGCGTGGCGTTGTGCGTCACAGGTTGTTATTACAACACCCCCCACCACCCCTTTCCACTCGCCGGGGTGTCTGCAGCCTGCTGCTGGCATTAAGACGTTTCAAAGGTTTTTTTTTTTCTTTCTTTCTGTGTGTCCAGGGACTTTGTGTGTGTGTGTGTGTGTGTGTGTGTGTGTGGTCACATCAGTACCGTAAGCAGTGCACCAGCTGTTTGTCCCTCTCCGTGGTCTCGAGCTGTCGCCGCACACACACACACACACACACACACACACACGTCTCGTTTTCAGCGTTTTCTTTCTGTCGACCACGTGTCGAAGGTTCGAACCGTGGCGCTTGTGCTCTCGTTTTCTGTCTCACTCTCCTGTCTCACTCTCCCCTACTCGCCTCGCATGATTTCTATGCACTTGGAATGATTTATTATGGATTTGTTGTTGTTTTGTCTTTTAACCTTTTTAATATCTACACACCTACACAAGCATACAGATATACATTAGAATATAACACACACACACACACACACACATAACTACCTTGGAAAACACACCCAAATCATTTATCACGGTTGTTTTTTTTTTTTACAGACAGTGTTATGTCACCGTTTGTGAATTTTTCATAAATACCCCCGGGGACTCGGGCATTAATTAAGCAACACAATGCCTTTGAAATGATGGATTACTTTGAACAGAGAAACGACGATTCTGTCGTCGAGAAGAACCGTGATTCTCGTGATTCTTTGCGCGCTGATTTGCGTACATACCACTTCTTTAATGTAAACAAACAAACAAAAACAAAAATAACCCCCCCTCCGGAGGCACGTTAGGTGAGCGTTAGTATTCCGGATGTGGTGTAGCGGAGGTCAGACATCACTTCGTATCGTATCTCACGTGTACATCCCGTTCACGTTGTAAACAAATGATCACGTCTGATCCCCCCCCTCCCTCCCCTCCCTGTATTAAGTCGCGCAAGGCAGTGCTTCCCTAGGGTCGCCCTTTAGGGTTTTGCTAGGTCCATGCTCGCATAGCTCGCTAATAACCCCCGGCGATGTTTTGAAGGTCGGGGCGTACAGATCCTGGATCAGGTGTCCACACCCCTGACCTGACCGAGAGTCTGAGGGAAAATAAACACGCTAAGAATGCAGAAGAGTCGGCGAAGCTCTCCTGTAAGTTGGCTGTGTTTATGAGCGCCAGCCTGCGCCTCGAGTCTGGTTTCCCCAGATGACCTAAATGACGAGGCTTCGTTATATAACCCACGTGACGTCCCGCGTTCCAAATATAGCGCCTCGCAGGGTGACGGCTCTTGCGAGGGAACGCGGCGTGTTAATTTGGCGTCTTGTTCCTGCTTTCCTTGAGATTCCTCTCGGGCTAGTCTGTAGTCGTCGTGTGCGTTTGTTGTTTTGTGTTTTTTTTTTTTCTCTTTGGTCTCCGATCTTCTCCGTTAACCGTGACCTGAATGAGACGAATCGAATTTTTTTTAAAAAAAGAAATGGAACTCTAAGACGCACACACAGCCGTTAGACATGCCAGGTTTGAGGATTGAGGCTAGGTTGTTTGTTCTGTCTATTAAATGACTTTTTAATTGTGGTGTGTGTGTGTGTGTGTCTCCATTAGCTGGTTCCGCCTCCTGAGCCAGAGAACCTTGCCGAGGTGTGTTCAACACCCATATTTTGGAAGGAATATGGGTTGTTGCAGATAGTAGTCGTTCTGTCCGGATGCATTTCATTACCACTCCAGCCCCAACACACACACACACACACACACACACACACAGCCTTATCAGAGCTATTCATATTGACACAGAGTCAACTTGCACATTTAGACACACAGACCCGTGAAACACAAACACGGAGCTCTGGTGGATCCTCATCAGCGGATTGAACGCACAGTCGCACATGATTGGTCTGGTTTTTTGTTTTGGCCCCCTCTACCCCCACCCTTTACACCCCCATCCGTCCCATCATCCCACCCCCCACCCCGGAGTAGCTGTCCTCTCACGCATCTCGGCGTCCTCTTCCTTTTCGAGCGACGTTCGCGTTTGTTTTTGTAGGTCAGTTTGTGTTCGATGTGCGCACGGGTGTCATTGTGTTCCGTCTACCCTGTGTCATGAAGTCGCACGCTTTATTACGTAACCCAGGTTCAGCTTTTTTTTTTAAATTTGTAATTATTTATTAATCTCTCCAAATACAACGCCCCCCCCCCCCCCCACCCCGCGCCCCCCCCCGCCATTTTAATCTGTTCTCTCACGCTCGCCGAGCATTCCTTACCCTGGCTGCCTTTGTTGCGCTTCTCCAATTAAAAAGGAATGCAATGACACCTGAT
>CM022752.1:9605166-9652666 GCA_012411365.1 Ameiurus melas | reverse complement strand
TCATTTCACCGCTAGTTTTTAACCGAAAAAAAATCACCTGGAACGTTAACATTTTATGAAGATGCTGTTATATGCGTAGATTCCTTGTTTTCTTTTGCTCGAGAAAGCAAGCTTTACCTTCTGGTAACCGTTGGTGGTATCTAGGATGGAGATGATATAATATCGGCATTGCGATAAGTTACGCAACAATACGCTTCTCCGAAATATTGTGGATATGTTGTGATGTTTTTATTCAGTTTGTGTATTTAGACGTTAAATAAGAGGTTTATTTTGGGGGGAAGGGCAACCCCAAAATAACACTGCTGGGAGATTGTTCGCTAACCTGCATATCGTGTGTCATAGAAACGTCTTCGAAAAATCACGATGTTTTTTGTCCAGTCTCCCCACCCTTACTAGTGTCTTTGTCCTGCAGATATTAGAGCAGATTATTATAGCTTGTTTGCATGCATGTCGACTGTTATCAAACGTTTGGTCGTTGAGTCACACACACAGACACGTGCACGCTCAGACGCCCGTGCTCGCTATGCAAATCCGACACCTGTGACGTCTTTGCCTCAGAGGCTGACACGTCGCTGTCGATGGAGTGGATCCGGGAGACTGAGTACTTTTCGGCACGTGCGGCATGCGAGAGCCGACGCTCGATTACAGTAAGATCGCTGAAGCACGCCGGCGTTCCGACCGAGACGCGAGGAGGAGAGGAGAGACGCATGTGCACTTTTCCATCTCCTCAGCTAATTCCAGCTCCTCGCGTCAGTGTCGCCGAAGCCCCCTCCCACCCTCTCGCCACCACCTCTTTGTGTTGCCTTGGCAACCTGTCAATCCGCTGACCTCACAGTGAGATTGTGCGCAGGCAGGCGAGGTTGGGGGGGATCTGAGAGACAGACTGTGGTACAATTCACCACATAGCACGGTTTGTGTATGCGTGTTTGGTTTTGTGTTGTGCGTGTGTGTGTGTGTGTGTGTGTGTGTGTGTGTGTGTGTGTGTGCATTCGTGCCTGCGTGCACGCCCTTGCACAAACAGTTCCTGTTGCGTAATCGTAATGAGCTTGTTATTTGCATAGCCGTTCTACCTGATGCTCCCCCAACTTCCAGCAGGCTCTCGCACAAAGCGGCTCACATGAGGGTCTGTTACATAAACCAGGACTGGCAGAGCAAACACACACACACACACACATCAGCTATGAAATAAACACACACACTTCAACTGGGCCGCTGCTCAGTGCCAGGACCAGGGCAGAGAGAGAATAAATAAAGTGTCTGTAGGCAGTCTGTAGTTTTTACCGGTTTGAAAACCACTCAATGGAGTTACTCTGTGGACAAATATAAGATCACGAACTGGATTATCGATCGTCTGTGTGTGTGTGTGTGTGTGTGTGTGCGTGGTGCATCTATGGCTGTCAAATAGATTTTAAAAATTGCATTCAGATTTTAAATACTTAAATGAACATGTTCAAATGGTGGCTACACCGATCAGCCTGGGGGGTATTTATTTATTAGGCAACAAGTGAGCAGTCAGGTCGACGTGTTGGAAGCAGGAAAAAAACGGACGAGAGTAAAGATGCGAGCGACTTCGATGAGGGCCGAACAGTGATGGCGAGACGACTGGGTCTGAGCGAGTCCAAAACTTCAGGTCTTGTAGGGTGCGGTGGTCGGGACCTACCAAAAGTGTTCCGGTGACCCAGAGACAGGGTTGTAGGTGGTCTTAGTTGCCCAAGGCTTGTGGGGAGAGAAGGCTAGACCGTTTGGTCTGATCACACAGAAGAGCTACTGTAGCACAAACGGCTGAAAAAGCTGATAGAAACACAGCGCCCATGCTGACCCCCTGTCCATCACTGAAAGCTCCTACGGTATGCACACGAGCATCCGAACTGGATCATGGAGCGATGGAAGAAGGTGGCCTGGTCTGATGAATCATGTTTTCTTTTACATCATACGGCCGGGTGTGTGAAGACATGGCACCAGGATGCACTATGGGAAGAAGGCAAGCTGGTGGAGGCAGTGTGACGCTCTGGGGAATGTTCTGCTGGGAGACCTTGGATCCTGGTTCAAGGTGTTGAATCGGAATTCCCCAGATCTCGATCCTGGACAAACGAGTCCGATCCAAGGCGGCCCGACCTCGCAGCTTACCAGTCTTAAAGGATCTGCTGCTAACGTCTCGGTTCCAGATTCGACAGCACACCTTCAGAGGTCTTGTAGAGTCCGTGCCTCGACGAGTCCGAGCCGTTTTGGTGGCACAAGGAGGACCTACACAATATTAGACAGGGGGTTTTAATGTTATGGCTGATTTTACAGACATTCAAAACATTAGAGTTGAGCCACATTATATATATATATATTTATTTTACAATCAACTTTCAGATTCGTTCACGTTACGGTAATGTTCATTTTTTCTTTCTGATATTAATCTAGACTTGCCGTTTCTGAGATGACCCGAGGTACGTCGAGACATGCTTATCGAGGTGTCGTCCACGTAGCACATCTGTAGCGTGCTACACTTTCAACTCCGTGCCCTTTTTTGGAAATGTTTCGCTGTATACATATGATTCAGTACATGTGAGAAAGAAATATGCCGTAACGACACGCCCATATTTCCCCCGTGTCGAGCAACAGCGCCGGTCGTTTGGCCGAAAGGTTTAGATGGTGCGGGATTTAATATCGACGTATCTTCGCCGGTCGAACGGGACCTGCTTTAGCGCTGCGTGTGTAAATAAAAAGCTGGAATAGTATTTCGAATTTGACGGACGACACGCTTTTACACGCCTGTTCAGCCGGAGAGCCTCTAAAACGGTTCTGTAGTCATCTGTGGGTGTGATTTAGGACAGATGTGCGTACTGGTGCCTTTTCTCTAGAGTTAGCGGGGGAATTACAGCTTTTCGCTTATCGTTTCTGTTCTTATGTATTCTCCGTCTGATTTCACATTGAATCACACTTCTTTTTTTTTCTCTCTCTCTCTCTCTCTTTCTTTCTTTCTTTCTTTCTTTCTCATCTGCTTATCTCACTCTTGCCCTTTGATCCACTTCCCTCTTCCTGACAATCGCGATCACCTTATCGCTAACCGATCTGTGTAAAGTGTAACCGATGTAATGACGACCGTGCACTACCTTCATGCCTTCCAAACAAACACCTTCTACGTTACGCTTAATATGACTCATGGTTATGCCTTTTCGTCTCCCGGTTTCCGTGGCGACGCGCCTCGGCAGCGTCCCCACGTCTGTCTGCACTCTCTGCGCTAACTTTAAACGCAGTTTTGCACCGGCTAATCGGGAGCCCCGACGGCTCTGAGGCCTGCGAAGACCGTCACCTGATTCCGCGTCGAACTCTGTAATCAAACACAGACTCTTGTTTGTTGCGTGCGTGTGTGTGTGTGTCTGTGTGTGTGTGTTGTGGGGTAGTGCTGAGCGAATCTAAACAATGTCAGCGGACACGTCACATTGCTGCGTGTTGCGCAAGAGAGAGTCCCGCTGCCCCGCTTCTCTTACAGAGCAGCTTTTTGTTTCAGAGTAGCAGAAACGGGTCAAAAGCGCACGCGTTCCTCCTGGCTTTTTTTTTTTTTTTTTTTGCCGCGTGTTTGTTTTTGAGGTAATCTGGCTCGGTTGCTGGGCTGAGACACAGCTGGTGTGGATGGAGAGGAGAGGAGGAGAGGGCGATAAAGAGAAAAGGATGGAAGAGAGAAAGATGGAGGAGGACAGGAGATGAAGGAAATATGATGATGAAGGTGCCAGTACTGAGCGAAAAAAAAAAGAAAAAAAAGAAGAGGAAGTGAGATCGTGAACACAAAGAGAAGTGGGACAGGCCACAAACCCCTTCCAGCACCAAAACCCTATGTTTGCATGTTTAAGTCAGGCTGAGGTAGACGAACAGTCGTTAACGTGCCTCGTGTCTGAGCTGGATTTGGTCCTCTATAGAAACGTCGGGTCTTTCCCATGATGCAAGACAGACACATACTGATAGAAAGAGAGAGTGTTTGTTTTTTCTTTATCCGCTCCTTCTCTGAAACTACCATGAACTTTCAGTGTCTGTTCCGTGCTCATGCGTAGGTCTCCTAGCTAAACCCTAGCAGTTCTGCCTCGGCCACGCGCGCCGTGCCAGTTTCTTCCCGCGAGAACGCGTTTGCCATTCCGATGTCACTTCAAGCCTGACTCTCTAACGGAGAGAGGATACTGAAACTGCTTTGAAAGGATTTGCTTAATGTTTTGCCTGAAACATCTGCGTCCGTGCAGGTGTTAGGGTAGGAAAAGTTTAGTACAGAAGTAGTAGCGTAGTGCACGCGTGCTCATGTTCGTCATGGAAACCCAAGACCAACCCGCAGCTATTATAAAAAAATAAATAAAGTCGACGCACCCTTTGTTAAAATTGTAATGAATGAATAAATCAGGTCAGATTTATTCCCGTCTTTATTGTGATCGAGGAACCAACAACATTCGAGTGAGAAACAAATCAAAAAAACGTTTTTACAATAAGGACAAGAATCGCAGTCGCCTGGTTGCGCAACGTTTCCAACGCGGCTCAGAATTAACCGATCGCAACCGAACTCGGGTTCGAAACTAACGATCGTGCATACACACTTCACCAAATATGGGATTCTGATTAAGCCCAGATGAAGATCAGCTGTTTCTTGACATCATCTGGGTTTCATCCGACTGCGGAAGCCGTGGCCTACAAAGAGTTCACCAAGCGTGTCTCGTTGTTGAAAGATCTCAATCAGAAGAGGGTACAAAGGCCTTTCCAGAACATTTGACGTGCCATGGAACACCGTGACAAAATGGTATTACCGAGAACAGGACGTCCTTCCACAATTGACGGAAGGACAAGAGACCTACAACATTAAAGAGGCTGCACTGGACACTCCCTCCCGCATGGACGTTTCACACGTCTGATCTACGGTGCAGGACGGCCAGATGGAAGCCCTTATTCATGGGGGAAAAAACAACAACAACTATCCAAGCCCACCTACATCACTCCAAATCATGTGGAAAAATGTATTACGGTGTGATGAAACTTTTGAGGCATAATTCTAAAAAGAGTAAAAACCAGACGGCTCATCACCCACAGAACACCATACTCACGGTGAAACATGGTGGCGGCAGCATGGCGCTCTGGGTCTGCTTCTCTTCAGCTGGGATCGGGGCTCTAGTCAAGTCTAGAGGGAATCACGGATAGCCCCGCATCCCGATCTGGATGGCGAAGAGACCGTCACCTTCCAGCATGATAGCGACCCGAAGTCTACAAAGGAACGGCTCCAGAAGAGTGTTTTGGAGAGTCTCAATCCTAGAAAAAGAGAAAAAAAAAGAAAAAAAACAGTGAAAGGTGTGGAATGACTTGAAGAGGACTGTGTACAGGGGGAAATAACTCTGGAGTCGTGTACGTCGGTAGACTTTTAGCCAAAAAGACAGAGTGCTTAGTGTTACAAGAAAAAGGTTTCAGTAGCCATTAAGGGGTGTACATACTTCTGCGACCAGATTCATGTGTGTCCACCCGCCTTGTTTTGTTTGTTTTTCACTTGAATTTTTGTATATGAATTTGAATATCAATAGGACATTGATTAATATAGACAATGGGACATAATGCGAACAATATTGAAGGACATTTAAGTCCTGGTGCCAGATAACTATAGAACTGGATCCTTCGGTACTGCACCCCTGGTATTCGATTCGGAGAACAATCCCGGTCCTTCCTTCACGGATTGTAAAAACAAAAACAATACATTATTCGCAAACTACGATCAGCACACGCGATTCTTCGCGCTCGGTGGCGTGACGCTTCCGGCCTGGACGCCTCAGCAGTGCGCGGTTAGCGTTTGTCCTGCTGCAGCACGCCTGATTTGAATGTCACCAGGTCCGACCTGAAGTGGGTGATAGTTTAGCTTGTGGATTTGCCTAAAAGTGTTTTTTTCAGGAAGGGTTAAAATACAGACCGGCTTCGCATGTTTCCGTCGTTGAAGCCCGTGGATGAAAGACCCAGAAGAATGGAAACTGCTGGAATGTGTGTCGACTGATCAAATCCCCGTAGCGCGCGGCGAAATACACTAATCAGACAGGATATGGTCAGTGGGGACTCAAATTAGCAAGACTGGAAGGGAAAGAATGAGGAAGAGGGGAGGGAGGGGGCTGGCGCAGGTTGTGTGTTGGAGAAGTTACGAGAAAGACGCTTTTTGGATGACCCATGACGGAAGCATCCACCCACTCTGTCCTGGCAGCTAGAGAGAGTGGGCTGCAAAACCGCAGACATCTTATCTGATAAACACACACACACGCGCCACACACACACACACACACACTATACTCTGTCCTACAGTCTTTTTCCAATCTTCTGTACACCTATCATCCGCTATAGAGCAGGTAAGGAAACGATGCACCGCAAAACCCTCGTCACAGAGAAAAGGTCACCGGTGTATTTCTGTTGCGAGAACACAAAGCGAGACTGGATACACACTCAACGTGCATAGGCAAATCACCAAAAAAGGAAATGCCATCATCTTCCTGTTAGTTGTCACTTTATTTGCTGCTGTCCCTCCCGAGGGCTATGAAAAGCCAGGTCCGGTCCCTGTTTGCAGTTTATGCAAAGGTCAAAAGCCGTGCTCCGTCCGGCTTGTGAAAAGAGGTCATCGTAGACCGTGTAAGGGCAGAGGTCCAGACGGAGGATCGTTTTACTCTCCAGAACAGGGTTTGTTTTAAAAACAACGTGCACGCACCACATTATGAGCGCCATCCTGATTCGTTACTCGAGTCCCAACAGCCAGATATGTACAGGTTTATTTATACGTTCGAGCTATTCCGGGGATTTTTCCACCCACAAAACACAAAACCCAAACCTCTTGGCTTGCGGCATGTAGACACAAGCCCGGAGGTTCCTAAGAAAAGTATAAATAGAACAGATTTTTATTACAGGGCAGCTGGGAAGTCTTGTGTGTGTGTGTGTGTGTGTGTGTGTGTGTGTGTGTGTAACCGAGGCTCTTCTGCTTGGGGTTGCGGTCAGGGTCTCGGTGTGTATCTATGTATTGACCCGCTTTTGGGGTTCTTTGTGGTCTTAGAGCCTCTAACAACAGCCCCTGTGTGACACTGAAAAACGTTCAAAGAAACAGAGAAAAAAAGAAATCGACGGAAGTTCAGCCGCGATTTAAAACGACCCGAATAACGTCCGCGCGTTCCTCTCGGGTGACGCTCTGCCCGGTGCGCGAGGGCGCGTTCGTGTCCTGTCGCTCTGAACCCGGTGTCAGTATGCGGCGAGGCGAAAGACTCCGCCTCCTTCTTCGTCAGCAGCGGAGATGCGTTTCACAGAGGTTTCAGGTCACTGGTCGCACCTGTTCCTGCCATCCTCTCTCTCTCTCTCACACACACACACACACACACACACATTCCATTAAACATTAGCTCCTGACCTACATAACTTCTCCAGAAACAGGCATCAGCTTGCATGCACGTGTGTCTAATGGTCAGATACAAGCGCACGCACGCACGCACACACACACACACACACACGTACACATGCACACGTAGCGGTCCTCTCGTGTGGACTTTGAAAAGTGTGTGTGTGTCCAGCACCCGGTTTTATCAGTCCTTCCCTCTTTCTCATACTTCTTAATGAAAGGGAACAGGTGTGAGGGCTGAGATTCAACTGGCAAGAGATAGTGTGTACGTGTATGTGTGTGTGTGTGTGTGTGTGTGTGTGTGTGTGTGTGTGTGTGTGTGTGTACACGTGTGTGTGTCGGGGGGTGGGGGAAGGAAATAACGGTGAGAAAGGCTTCCATCCAACTGCAGCTTATTTACTCCCACAATATGGAGTTGTGGATTTTACTGGTCTAAATTTCACTCTTCGGTTGCCAGGGCTCGTAAAGCACCACGGAGTAGCCTCTCTCTCTCTCTCTCTCTCTCTCTCTCTCTCTCTCTCTCTCTCTCTGAATTAGAACGTGTTAAGCGTGCGTAGCTCCTTTACTATGAACACCGCCTCCAGCGCACATCGTGTATACATTCATACTACAGATATAACCCAATTCAAGTATATTATCCTGATGTATTGTTTTCCCCCAAAGAAAACTCGTGAGAAAGGTCCACATCTGGCCGAGACGAGAGGCGTGCGTCAGGATTGGAATACTGTCGCAAATCCCCACAGCCACGCTCCGAAATCTAGCGGAAAGCCTCCGCGGAACAGCGGAGACGGTGACGATGGCAGCAAACGGGGACCAAATCTGGAACGGGGATGTTTAACAAACACTCGGGCGTGACCGTCAGGTGTCCACATGACCCTGTGGTCCAGCACACATCTGTAGCAGAGACCAGATGCGAACTGGACAGATGTAGCTGAGGTTGAGGAACTGTTAAAAGCGGCCAGAATTTACACACCATGTGGTTTCTGGTTTTAAATCTGAATACACACACAGATATTTGGAGCACTAAACCGATATAGACACAGGTCACGGCGTTGCGTTAAACCCCTAATATTGACATATCGCCCGCTGGGGGAAGATCCGATACTGTATGACCTGTAGGACACGCAAGACTCCAGCTAGAATTTGTCCGGAAACGGATTGTTTGGGAACGTTTTCCTTCGCACACACGCGTCACGTGACGCTGCCGATCCGAGTCCGCGTGGTAGAGCTAAGAAAAAAGGAAACGAAGAGTGTGTCGACATCGAATAACAACACACACACACACACACACACACACACACACACACACACACACACACAGGCCTGGATATTATTACGACTTCTGCTTTTTGAGTGTCTGGCTTTTATTCTGTATGTATGGGTGAGCCGGTTTTACGGTTTACGTTGAGAGACCGAGAGAGCGCGGATACGTCGACACCCACACGCCGGTATCACCTTTCAAGAGTCTACAAACCATCCTAAACTCTCCCCTCCCCCCTCCTCCAAACTGAACATCGAATCTTATCCGCGTGCAGATCTTATTCGTGCCGATAAACAGAGAACTGTGACCGTTTAGGGAATTTTTCTGTTTGATAGATCTGTGGCGCATCCGGGACCCTCCTGCAAACACACACACCGAGCGCATTTTGCAGCATGTTGTGAACAGCAGCATGGCGTGTGAGAAGTGTGTGAGAGGTATATGAGAGGTGTGTGAGAGGTGTGCGGCGGTTAGACAAAGTGTGAGAATGTTTGCGTTTGGCGCGTGAGGGGGTGTTCGTCTGTCTGCCCTGACTCAGATCTGAATATCAGCGTGCCGCCTGAATCGAGGCGACTGGTTTATTATTCAGACTGCAGTTACGGTGCGAAGGACCCGCCGTACACACGCCCACTCTCCCAGCTCCAGTGGTTCCCGTGGTTACTAGGATGATGGAGCGACGGCGCGGAGGGGTCGAGGCGGGTGAGCCAAGCACCTATAAGTGGGTGTTATGCAACATCCCCTTGGTGATGCTGTGAGAGAGAGAGAGAGAGAGAGAGAACGAGAGAGAGCGTGTATGGGGAGTGGGCTGATAGCGGAAGCCTGACCTGCTTCTCTGTTTATGCGGGCGGTTGTTTAACGACGCCACCCACACACGGCTCCTCATGCCGGTGCACTTCCTGTGGAGTCCGGCTGCCCTGCGCCTGGAATACTTCCCTAAAAACAGCAGTGAACGAGAGCTGGCTGAAACGACCAGCCGCGTGACCTTCGTAGATTCGTTCAGCCCTGGTGTCGGATCCTACTCGATTGCGATTAAACGCGCGGTATTAGACGCACAGACGGACGCGGGCGTCGTCTCGGACGAGGTCGAGCTTGCGTAAACTTGCACGAGGTTGCATTTCCTGCCCCGCGCTTGCCCTCTTCCTCGGGGAGGAACGTGTAGGCGTATATGGTTGACCACGATGACTGCTTCTTCAGTGGTCATGTTGTTTTGATTAACTAGAACCCCTCCCACTCTGCGCCTTTTTACATTTTGAAGAAAAATGTATTAGAAGTATTCTTACGAAGTATTGACCTGCTGATCTCACACACACACACACACACACGTAGACATTTTTTGGGGGTGTATTTAAGCAACAGTCGTGGGTTAAAGTAAGTCCAGCTGTGTGTGTTTGCTTAGCCAGAAAGCTCCGATGCTGAGGATGAAGTGGATGTTCGGGGGTTGAGGGTAAAGGTCGGGATCGAGTTACTCTCCACAGCTTTGTGGGATGCTAATATGCTAAATAATGCCAAAAGCACACAGGTGGAGCTTGTCTGTGTAAGTACACAAACCACCGTAATAATGAGAATACCTGCTGGAATGACCTCAGACACGAGTCCTTTCCAGTAACCAGCATTCATTTTACTTTAGAATCTATTACTTAGCGTCTGCTACCGATTGAGTCAGTGGTGTGTGTGTGTGTAAGAATGCAGCACAACAGTCCGTCCAGTTCTGACTCGTGTCTGACCAGTTAAAGTAAACAGTAAAAAAAAAAAAAATTCTTTCGAAAGAAAAGCTAAACTCCAGTTTGAAAGGTTTGTCCTTTAAGAGTATAAGACATTTTTGCTTCAATACACCGATCCCTCGTGGAGAGGGGTGGAGGGGGGAGGGGGGAGGGGTCAAAATAAATCACCCACGTGGTGAATTTTGTCTGCGTGTCACCATAAACCATCATGAGTCAACCTGATACATGTAGACTCTCACGGAGCACGTAAGCAGCATGAGAAAGGTCACGTATGTCGCAGACCCTGCGCAGTACTCACAGCTTCAGCTCTTATTACACCAGCTGCTCCGCTCAGATTCGCCATCGCCCAGACTGATTCTGAGCAAACAGGAACTGCTGTTCCTCATACAGCGCGTTTACACGCACGACGATATTCCGATATGAACCCGATTAAGACGATACTCTGATTTAAGCATGTAAACAGCGATTATTGATGACCTTAATCCGATTAAAAGTCACACTCGAAGTAAACACCGTGTGGAGTGTTCCTGTTTTAGTCGCGTTACAGACATGTACACACCTTAATCGCATTGTTAACGTCGTGTGAGAGTTCTCACCGGGTTGTGCGACAGGACGCGTACACACACGGCAGCGCTCGACCGTTTGACGGTAAACGACAGAGCACGGCCGCGTCCCAAACCGCGTACTTACCTGCTGTATAGTAGGTGAAATACACGTATCTCGGCTACTATAAAGACGGTAAGTGCGCGGTTTGGGACGCAGCCCACGGCTTCAAGCAGTCGTCTATTCGCACGTATCGCACGACAAATAATTAACCGCACTCGAAGCGTTCGTCAAATGAAAAATAAAACCACCCGAAACCGTATACGGTCCCATAACGAAGACCGACTGTACGTCGATACGTGAAATTCTGGAGGGGACGTCGGACGGCGTGGCGCTGGGACGTAATGACGTGTGACGTTAATCCGTCTACGTTCTATAACGTGTAACACGGGAACGTAAGAAGAGTATTCTAAAAGCGACTCATGTAAACACCGTAATCAGAATATCGTCCTATTCAGAATAAGCTCAGTGATTAGATGACCGCTGCCCGTGTAGACGTGGTCAATGATGCTTGTTTGTTTTTTCCCCCTTTTTTCTCGCCCTCCTGTGAAGGGCTGTTTTTTCCGAGTTGTGGTCACATGCTGGTCAGGTGCTTCCGCGTCGTCGACATCGGCTGATTCCTCAGGGTTGTTTACACGCGCGGTCATGAGTCCTCCGCGTTCACGCTCTCTAATGTTATAAACTGGTTCTTGTCTTGTGCAACCCGTGTTGATCCACCCAGCAGCTCCTAATCTGATGGAGAGATCTCTGAGTACACGCGTCTCTGTCGAAAACTGAAGAGCTGGGCGTTGTTGTCGGGTTCATTAGGCGCGTGGAATGACGTTAACAAACTGTTTTGAAGTAGTTCTCTCTCTTCTCTCTCTCTCTCCCTCTCTTTCTTATGTCTTGGATTATTTAAATCCGTGTGTGTGTGTGTGTGTGTGTGTGTGTGTGTGTGTGTGTGTGTGGCAGTGTGGGCTTTACTCCCTTAAGCGTGAGTGAGTTTAACCTGGATAGAAGGCCACTTTATGTAACAAGCTTTCAAAACTGGCCTAGAAGCCGGCTGATAACTTTCCCTCCCTCCCTCCCTCTTCTCTCCCTCTAGCTCCGACACGCCACACACTCATTTCGTGCCTGTTTGGCTTGTGAAAGTAGGGCAGGATTTTCCTACGCTCCTTTTCTCTCTCTCTCTCTCTCTCTCCTTTTTTTTTCCCTGGCCCAGAGCACGAGCCAGCAAGTCCCCTTTTCTCTCTCTCTCTCTCTCTCTCTCTCTCTCTCTCTCTCTCTGTACTCTGTCCCCTCAGCTGAGTTAAGTGCTTATGTAAGGAAGGATTGTGGGTAGGGGGAAAAAGGGGGCAAAAAAAAAAGGAGGAAAGTAGGACAGGATATACCAGAGCAAAAAAAAAAAAAAAACACAACACCGAGTCCTCCGGCCTGCGCCGTAGCGCCCCTGATCTGAATTCTCCACGTTCTCTTCGGTCACCACTAAGAGGAAGACCGAATGTGCGTCATTTATTACTGGATATCGTTTTCCAGATGCATTACTGAAGTTAATGGAAACCGGCATTTCACTGCAGAGAGGAAAAAATATTCTTGTCATGTCTGTTTCAGCACGTGCATATGTGTGTGTGTGTGTGTGTGTGTGTGTGTGTGTGTGTGTGTGGTCATAAACTGCCAAAAGGCAGATGGCAATAAATCAGGTGAGCTGAGGGAGGCACTCCAGGTTATTTCAGTTTGTGTGTGTGTGTGAAAGCGAGAGAGAGAGTGGGTGTGTGTGTGTGTGTGTGTGTGTGTGCACGTGGGTTATGTAACTCCGGTGGTGTGAGCTAGGCAGGCAGTAAACAGGGCTGAGGGAGGGACGTGAGAACGGAACCCAGGAGCATGGCTGCACCGTGCCACGCTTCATGAGGTCTTTAAAGGGACAGGCCTTTCATTCCAAATGAAACGCCCTCGGAGTCCAAACTCCACTGTACCCGGTGGGTAACTGTAGCTTTCAGGGGGAATTCCGCTGCCATGCGAAGCGCGGCGGTTTTTCCTGCTCGCCCAGGGTTTCAGCTGATGGGAAAAACTCGGTCAGGCATGTCAAACCAGAGCGGCTCTCCAGCACCGGCATTGACCTCGTCTCGTCCCGAGTCTGCAGGAACTCTCAAAATGTCGACACCAAAAACAAAACAAACACCTGCAACTTTCGCGTCAGAGTCGGTTTTAGCCGAAAATAACTACACTGCTCACCAGAATGTTCCGGAGACTGGTATTTCGTTCATATTCTCTGCTTCTGAACCCCTATCTCTTCCCACAGCACACTTTCAAATGAACTGCACCTGGAATAAAAAAAAAAAAAAAAAAAAAAAAGCTTGTGAAGCGTTTCTCCCTGCAAAACACCTGTTTCGAAATCTTCACTAGTTCCTAGTAGGAAAAAAACAACACTCCTTCCTTCCTTCCTTCCTTCAAGTGTTCTTTCTTTCCATCCCTTTTCCTCCAGAGATCGTTCTTCATCAGGCTGACGAGGGACAATAAGTCGGAGAAGTTCTTCAAGGTTTTTTACGAGCGGATGAAGCTGGCCCAGCAGGAGATCAAAGCCACCGTGACGGTCAACACCAGCGACCTGGGCAGCAAGCGCAAAGACGAGGACACAAACGACAAGGAGGCGCCCGCCAAAAAGAAAGGTCAGGGGATACGCCGGGTACCCCGAAACAAACGAGTCAGTCGGAAAGGGCGGGATGGAGGGAGGGGCCGAGTTAGTGTCGTTTTTAAATGTAAGGACATTGTAAAACAAAGCTTCGAGTTTTGAAATGAATAACCGCCGTACTTATCTGAACATCAATTGTAAATGTCAAAGTGCAAAATCAAACAGATCTTTATCGCTGCTGTCTTCCCCTCCAGTAAAGGATGTCGCCGTGGTCACCGAAGAGGTGCGCGAGCAGCTTCTGGAAGCTTCCACGGTCACAAAGAAGGCTTTCACTGCGTACAGACGGGAGGTGGACTCGGACGAGCATCTGGGCGGCGGCGAGGTCCCGAGCAGCTCGGCGGAGAAGAACCAGGACGAGAACGAGATGAGCGTCACCATAACCATCATGCAGCCCATCCTGCGCCTCATGCAGCTGCTCTGCGAGAACCACAACCGCGAGCTGCAGGTCAGCTCCAGGCCCAGTCTCTGTTCTGCCCCAAACCTGTGCTAACTAGTGGGCCAAGACATAACCGGGAACGTAGGGCAAACGACCCTCGGGCTAGAACCCGCTCGTGTCAGAACTAGCTTTGGTGAATTTATCGGATATGTTTTGAAATCGAATTCGTCATTACGCCTAAACCGAGCCCAAATATGGAACGTTGCCATGTATGTTCCCATGACCGGCATAAACTCTCGTCTCCGTGGGTGTCCTTCCTTTTATATCCCTTCGACACATTTTTCCACTGAGCCGTTATCTTCTCCACCTCTGTCTCTCCAGAACTTCCTGCGCTGCCAGAACAACAAGAACAATTATAACCTGGTGTGCGAGACGCTGCAGTTCCTCGACTGCATCTGCGGCAGCACCACAGGAGGCCTGGGTCTGCTGGGGCTCTACATCAACGAGCAGAACGTGGCTCTCATCAACCAGACCGTGGAGAGCCTCACCGAGTACTGCCAGGGCCCGTGCCACGAGAACCAGGTGAGACCTCTGAGCGCGTTCCACACTTACAGACGCATCTTTCTGCGAGCAGTACATACTACGGCGTGGGCACTCATCTAGAAATGCACCTGAAAAAAGCATCATGGACCCGAGTTCCCTTTCGTGCGGAGGGAGAGTTTCACGAAGGTTCCTTTGGCGTTGGAGGCTGCTAATTGTATAATCGCAGCGACGCTTTGTTCCTTACTGATGATGTCGTTAGCGTTTTCCTCGGGAACCGCGTAATCACCTGATCGAGATCGAGCGTTTCAGATCGTGCTCTCGTTAAAGGAACGCCGCGCCCGGGTAATTTAACACTAATCTGTACGCGAGTGTCCGCGATAACGGCTGCAGCCCTGCGTGTTGATGTGCCTGTTCGTGCATTCGCATTTTGTGCCTGGTAGATGCTATTAGATTGCTATTAGATTAGTCGAAATCTCTCTTTATTGCTTTCCGGTGAGTATTGTTCATTAGTAGTAACGAATGACCGACTCGAGCGACGCAAAACCTCCTCCCGTGTCTTTCAGAACTGCATCGCCACTCACGAGTGCAACGGCATTGACATCATCATCGCGCTCATTTTGAATGACATCAACCCTCTGGGCAAGAAGAGGATGGACCTTGTGCTGGAGCTGAAGGTGTGAATACACACACACGCACACACAAACACACAAATAGCGTACTACACTCTGCTTTCGGCGAGAGTTTCGAACGTAGACGTGGTAGACGTTCGCTCTAATTGCAGCCCGGGTCCAGTTGTCTCTGAGATGTAGAGAAGAAGGTTTGCCATGACACATGCAGGATTCTGAGACCTTTTTTTTTCTCTCTGTCGAGCAGAATAACGCCTCCAAGCTGCTCCTGGCCATCATGGAGAGCCGTCACGACAGTGAGAACGCAGAGCGGATCTTGTACAACATGAGGCCTAAAGAGCTGGTGAGTGATGGAGGTTGTGCTACACCATGCATGATTCCGGTGGACCTCGTTCATCAACCTTTTATTAGAGTCGAGAGAAATGACGGAAGCGAATTCGGTGTCCATCCGGTGGGGTCCGAGCCGAGGTCAGAGGAAAACGGTTTGACGCAAAAACTGATCTGATCTTCAGTTCAGCGCGTTAGCCCATCTTCAGTTCAGTACATTATCCGATCTTCAGTTCAGTACGTTAGCCTATCTTCAGTTCAGTACGTTATCCGATCTTCAGTTCAGCACGTTAGCCCATCTTCCGTTCAGTACGTAACCCCATCTTCCGTTCAGTACGTAACCCCATCTTCCGTTCAGTACGTAACCCCATCTTCAGTTCAGTACGTAACCCCATCTTCAGTTCAGTACATTATCCGATCTTCAGTTCAGTACGTTATCCGATCTTCAGTTCAGTACGTTAGCCGATCTTCAGTTCAGTACGTTAGCCGATCTTCAGTTCAGTACGTTAGCCGATCTTCAGTTCAGTACGTTATCCGATCTTCAGTTCAGCACGTTAGCCCATCTTCCGTTCAGTACGTAACCCCATCTTCCGTTCAGTACGTAACCCCATCTTCAGTTCAGTACGTAACCCCATCTTCAGTTCAGTACATTATCCGATCTTCAGTTCAGTACGTTATCCGATCTTCAGTTCAGCACGTTAGCCCATCTTCCGTTCAGTACGTTAGCCCATCTTCAGTTCAGTACGTTAGCCCATCTTCCGTTCAGTACGTTAGCCCATCTTCCGTTCAGTACGTTATCCGATCTTCAGTTCAGTACATTATCCGATCTTCAGTTCAGTACGTTAGCCCATCTTCCGTTCAGTACGTTAGCCCATCTTCAGTTCAGTACATTATCCGATCTTCAGTTCAGTACGTTAGCCGATCTTCAGTTCAGTACGTTAGCCGATCTTCAGTTCAGTACGTTAGCCGATCTTCAGTTCAGTACGTTAGCCGATCTTCAGTTCAGCACGTTAGCCCATCTTCAGTTCAGCACGTTAGCCCATCTTCCGTTCAGTACGTTAGCCCATCTTCAGTTCAGTACGTTAGCCCATCTTCAGTTCAGTACGTAACCCCATCTTCAGTTCAGTACATTATCCGATCTTCAGTTCAGTACGTTAGCCGATCTTCAGTTCAGCACGTTAGCCCATCTTCCGTTCAGTACGTTAGCCCATCTTCCGTTCAGTACGTTAGCCCATCTTCCGTTCAGTACGTTAGCCCATCTTCAACGTCAGCATAACCCATCTTCAGTTCAGTACATTATCCGATCTTCAGTTCAACAGGACCATCTTCCGTTCAGTACGTTAGCCCATCTTCAGTTCAGTACGTTAGCCCATCTTCCGTTCAGTACGTTAGCCCATCTTCCGTTCAGTACGTTATCCGATCTTCAGTTCAGTACGTTAGCCCATCTTCAGTTCAGTACATTATCCGATCTTCAGTTCAGTACGTTAGCCGATCTTCAGTTCAGTACGTTAGCCGATCTTCAGTTCAGTACGTTAGCCGATCTTCAGTTCAGTACGTAACCCAATCTTCAGTTTAGTACGTAACCCAATACTTCGATAGCCGAAGTTCGGTTCAGCGCGTTAGCCGATGTTCAGTTCAGCACGTTAGCCGATGTTCAGTTCAGCACGATAGCCGAAGTTCGATTCAGCGCGTTAGCCGATGTTCAGTTCAGCGCGTTAGTCTATCTTCAGTGCAGTACGTTAGCTGATGTTCAGATCAAATACATTTGCCGAACTCTTGGACCGCACGATGCCGTTTGTTTTTAGGTACAGGACGTTTTCTTCCAGGAACAGGTATATTTGTCTTGAGATCATGTGACACTTGAGATCATGTGACACTTAATCGCACACAGGTCTGCTCTATTTCACGTGACCAGGCCTAACGTACCGTGGTGTGTTCACAGCGACGGGGTTGAATCGTCTCGCCATCGCCGGATTTTGTATTTTGTATTTGTAAATAATTTTCTACACTTGATTTGATTTTTTTTCTTTCTTTCTTTCTTTCTTTTTTCCCCTCCCCACCTCAATTGAGAGTTTCAGGCTGTGAAAGTTCAAGTGGGGCGAATACTTACGCAAGCCACTCTATATGGGTTACTAGCTAACATAACCCGAGTTAGAATCTATAACTCTGAATGAAAAATAACGTCGCTCGGACGAGACAGGTGTGTCTGAGAGAATGTCTTCGTACGGAACACCTTTGACCGAAATACTTCCTTTCGCGTAAATCTCTAACGACAGATCGCTGTCTTCTGTCCTTTTCTCGATACGAGGAAACATCGAGACGTTTCCGTGAGCGATGGCCGTGTACGAAAGCGTTCCTTTAACCGGGTTGTGGAATGCCGAATGCCCTGTTGACTTCTCGTTTTCGAAAAGAGACATGTTTCTGCAAGCGCGCCTGTTTCTGCATTAAAGCGAAAGCACGCACACACGCACTCGAATCACTGACGCACGAACGTGCACGTCTAAACAAAGCACAGGCGCACACGTGCACGGTTTCTCTCTCTCACACACACACACACACACGTGTGGTGTATGTGGTTAATGCATGCAGGTGGAGGTGATCAAGAAGGCATACATGCAAGGAGAGGTGGAAGTGGAGCACTCCGAGGAGGACGGGGAGGGCGAGGAAGAGCACGCCGCCTCCCCGCGCAACGTCGGCCACAACATTTACATCATGACACACACACACACACACACACCACCACAACACACATAACACGAACAGATCACGCATAAATACAACGATATTATAGCATTCTCTAAACCGATACGTGCTCGACGAAACTCGATCAAGCTTCCATCGACCCTCAAAAACCGCCATCGAGCCTGAATCCACTTTCCTCTTACACTGTAATATCCCATCACAGTTCCTACAGGTTCGATTTCTCACTCGCTCTCCTCCGATTGGCTGCGCTCTCTTGTCTGTCAGCGTGTAGTCAGACTTCTTTCGTGCCTGAAGCTCGGGCATGATGAACGCTTGACGTATCCGAGCTGGCGTATGACACGTGGACGCGTTTCCAGCCAATTGAGACCCGACACCCCTGACTCAGAGTTCCGACCACAGACTCTCTGCATTTCAGATCTGGAGATCAGACTCTTCGAGAGGAAATGCTCGTTTGTTTTTATTGAGGTTTTATCTCTTCCTGCGCTAACGTTTGCGTCACGTATTGTAGAAAAACCCACGATGTTTCATATCATTCATTAACGATATCACATGAGCGGTACGCGTGGCTCGAATAACATGCATCGTTTAGTCTGATTTCAGAGCGAGCTGTTTATATGACCACCTGAATAATCTGATAACTGACAAAACGTATCTCGCACCCAGAGTGTATATCGCTTTTCTTTCTGTACATCTGTACAGCTGGCCAGACATAACAAGGAGCTGCAGGCCATGCTGAAAGCAGGAGGAACGTACGGTGAGGGCGACGAGGCTCTGGAGTTCTATGCCAAGCACACGGCTCAAATAGAGGTCTGTACTTCCTGTTTCTGGCAGCCATTTTGGATCCTCAGATTCTACTCCTTGAAAGACACCATGGCAGTTGTGTAATATGAAGCGCACCGGTTGTGTCCTGTATTAGAAGGACGCCGGTAGGACGACGGGTGACTGGTGATGAACACCTTAATCCGTTTGTTAGAGTCCGGTGTCGTAGGACACGCCGCAAGCTCGCGGTGATTTGCGTGTATCGACTGTAGGCTGCTCATGACGGTTTCCACAAGGTGTTGAGTGTGACTTGTGCTTGCTGCTCAGATCGTGCGCCTGGACCGCACCATGGAGCAGATCGTCTTCCCCGTGCCCAACATCTGCGAGTTCCTCACGCAGGAGTCCAAGCTGCGCGTGTACTACACCACAGAGCGAGACGAACAGGGCAGCAAAATCAACGACTTCTTCCTGCGCTCTGAGGACCTCTTCAATGAGATGAACTGGCAGAAGAAACTGCGAGGTACTCAAGAGACCTCTGGTAGCGCAGACTCCGTGCCCTGTGCGTGGCCCCTCTCACTTCCTCTATGTCCTAAATAAGGTGACTTACACACTCTCTCACTCTCTCCGGGTGCAGCTCAGGGCGTCTATCTAGCGCAGGCAAAAAACCCTGACCTCGTCACGCCAGGGGAGTGAGGAGGGTGTGTAAAGCAGTTTAAAGTAGAAACTATAAGTTGATTTCTGTTCAAGCATGTGCATACAGTGTTATAAGTGTAATAGTCTTTATTTGCAGGCGGAGTCGAAAACATACCGGGTAAAAAATATATATCTATCTATATATATATATATTTATAGTCCCGTAGTTCTCAGCCGGCTCTCCCGAAGATCGAGCAGATTCACCGGGATCTCCTTTTGGAGGAGGGAAGGAGAGAGGGAGGAGAGCGAGTGCAAGGGGGAGCGCTGGTAGGAGGAAGGGGTTGATAAAAGTTCAGGTGTGTGTGTGTCAGGGATGATGAAACACGTGGGAGGGAAAGAGAAGCGCTCTGAAGCTAGGAGGAAGGATGAGCGATTCCTCGGGAGAAATGAAGGCAAACGATCAAGCCTCGCTTCTGTTCATACGATTCGGAGGGAGAGCTGGAGGAAGCGAGGGAGAGCTGAGAAAAACACTTTGTGAAGAGGAAAGGAACGAGATGACGCGGAGATCAAAAGAAATAAATGAATAAAAAAAGCAATTTCTGTCCCATGGGAGAGGAAGGAGAGCGCGTTTGTTTCTGCTTGTTCTCTATTAGATTCTGATGTTTTTTCTAATTACATGGCAACCTCCCCCCCCCTCCTCAGTAGTTTAGAGTAGAAGGCTGTAAGTGTTGTTAAAGGTGTCCTGATCTTTCTCCACACAACAGCAGTTTCTTATCAGTTCAAAAGATCAGAGCCAGACGCCTCATCCGTCAGCACTGTCTGGTGCGGAAGTATAGCGTGATGGCATGATGACATACCGTTATACAGGAATTGATCATCATCTCACCTGAAAAAAAAAAAAAAAAACCCCAAAAACATATCCCTTACACCGCGTCATGGGGTTTTTTTAATTGTATTTTTAAAAGTGGACCCGCGTTGTTTGATGATGAAATGACGGAGAGAGAGTCTCTTACAGCCGTTTGAAACAATGTTGTAGGAAATAGCGCACTCCCTGATTAAACGCAACGCTGTGAGCAGACCACAACTCGCAGGAAGTGTTGCACGGTGATGCAAGTAATCACAGTCGTCTTGTGGGGAATTTTACCTCGTCGATGAAATACCCAGGCTGTTCATGTCACCGAATATACGGTGGGGTTGGGGTGGGGGGGGGGGTATTTGGAGTACTAACTAAATATAAAGCTCAGCCCGATCGAGTTAAGTTTAAATGGCTCGTGCTCCAAGGTCAGCGGTTCGAATGTGCTCCACGGGTTCATTTCAGCAGCTCTGAATCGAAGCCATGGAGGTTTCCATAGAAACCAGCCCATGGTATGCCCCTTTAACTGTTCGTGTTCTGGTCGAAGTAGGACATTTCGGACGTTTAGGACTGGTAAATCAGCATGAGCCGGGAATACAGAGTGAGCTAAAGATGAGCTAATCACATGAACACGCCAACCACATGTATATCCAACTACCATGACCGAATAAGTGCCTGGTACGGGTTTGTTAAAAACAACAACAACAGTTTGCAAACTAAATGCTGGACACCGTCCTTGCCCTTTTTAAATCTCTTCGCAAAAGCCCCTGAGACAGAGTTCTCCAGGAGCCGCACAGGATTTAATCATAATCACAATATGTTTTATAACTGATGACCTTTTGATGCATAGAAGTGCAGAAGTGTGTGTGTGTGTGTGTGTGTGTGTGTGTGTGGTATCAGGCCTTATGACATGTTCTGTCTGTTTGATAACAGTGTGTGGTGGGTGAATGCATCACCCGTGGTTGTCGATCGCATGTATTGCGTACATAAATGTAGTAATTGTGTACAATAAGCTTTTCATATGAGGATAAGTCTTGTGAGTGACTGTGTATGCTCTCTCCCTCTCTCTCTCTCTCCTGTCCTCTTTAGCTCAGCCCATTCTGTACTGGTGCTCGAGAAACATGTCCTTCTGGAGCAGCATCTCCTTCAACCTGGCTGTCCTCATGAACCTGCTCGTGGCCTTCTTCTACCCGCTGGAGGGGGTCCGCAGGGGTGAGAGACACTCCTACACGCAGAGATGTATGCACGTGTGGTATAGTGGGACTGACAGATACAAACACAACACCTCCTTCATTAACACTGACCGACACAGAGACCACGCCTCCTTCATTAACACTGACAGACACAGAGACCACGCCTCCTTCATTTGGGACTGACAGATACAAAGGCCACACCTCCTTCATTAACACTGACAGACACAGAGACCACGCCTCCTTCATTAACACTGACCGACACAGAGACCACACCTCCTTCATTAACACTGACAGACACAGAGACCACGCCTCCTTCATTAACACTGACCGACACAGAGACCACGCCTCCTTCATTAACACTGACCGACACAGAGACCACGCCTCCTTCATTAACACTGACCGACACAGAGACCACGCCTCCTTCATTAACACTGACCGACACAGATACCACACCTCCTTCGTTAACACTGACCGACAGAGAGACCACGCCTCCTTCATTAACACTGACCGACACAGAGACCACACTTCCTTCATTAACACTGACAGACACAGAGACCACACCTCCTTCATTAACACTGACCGACACAGAGACCACGCCTCCTTCATTAACACTGACATACACCGAGACCACGCCTCCTTCATTAACACTGACATACACAGAGACCACGCCTCCTTCAATGGGACTGACAGATACAAAGGCCACGCCTCCTTCACTGGGACTGACAGATACAAAGGCCATGCCTCTTTGATCTTGGATGAAAACTTTATTTTATTTCTTTATTCTAATTCATCGTGTAAAATTAGAGAGCCAGAGCAGACGAAACACACACACACACACACACACACATGTGCACGTATGACTGATATTAAGCCACTGGGCATCCTGGCTAGATCACTGATGAGATGCACAGCAGGCCTCGGGCTCTTTAAATGATCACACGTCTATTTTTAAGAGCCATGAGAAAAGGAAGGAAACTGACTGCATCAAACACCTCGACGTCTAATAAACAGAGAGAAATGTGTCGAAGTGTGACGGTTACATGAGAACGCCGAGCCGCTGAGACAGTGGAGCGGAATAAAAACAACCGGAATAGAAATATTTTCCAGCACATCTGGCCCAACTCTCACGCCTCTCCTGTGTGCTGGGTTTACACATCACACACCTCACACACATCACACACATCACACACATCACACACATCACACACATCTCACACACAGCTGAAGGTGTGTTATGGGGTAATTTGGAGTAAACCTGTCGCTGTGTAAATATGCAACACGCTCGTCACGCAGGTGGTGAAACCCGGAAGGGAGCGATTTTCTCAGGGTGCGATCTGGAGCCTCGCCATGTTCTGGTGCCCGTGTGTACCAAAAAAACTGCATTTCACTGGAGCTTCTGTAAGAGCTTCTGCTTTGTGTTTCTGAAGAACTCGCGTTCTTGGTTTGCGACACGTTCTGCAAGACCGTTCCGTAGAACCTTCGACTCTGACACGTGATCAACACTTTACAAGGGTTTTTTTTTTTAAGGTTCAGGTTTTGGTCCTGTTCAGGAGAAGGCCATTAGGTCTTGTTGAGCGGACGGTGCCGGTGCCGGTGCCGGGGCCGCTTCACTGTTCTCCGCTCCGTTTCACCCGTTCCTCTGACATCCCGAACGTGCAGTTTGTGAAGCGAGTCCTCGGAGAAAGGCCCTTTCTTCCTACCTTTTTCCTTTGGTTGTTTTTTTTTTTAACAAAACCGTTACCTTGTCTGTTAAAGTCTCACCTCGAGGCACCTGGGAAACATCAGCTTTACCTGAAGGAGACGTTTAAAGAGCAAACCTCTCGAGAGATCAGTGACTGCAGAAAATGCAGGAAATTTCTCGAGTTCATTTTATATTGCATTTCTTGCAATGTTGTTATATAAAATAATCACGGTAAATAGCTGTGTCTCTGTCTCTGTGTCTCTCTCTCTTTTTCTCTCTGTGTCTCTCTCTGTGTCTCTCTTTCTCTGTGTGTCTTTGTCTCTTTTTCTCTCTGTCTCTTTCTCTGTATGTCTCTCTCTCTTTTTCTCTCTGTCTCTCTCTCTGTGTCTCTCTTTCTCTGTGTCTCTCTTTCTCTGTGTATCTCCCTGTCTCTCTCTCTGTGTCTCTTTCTCTGCGTGTCTCTGTGTCTCTCTTTCTCTGTGTGTCTCTCTCTTTTTCTCTCTGTCTCTCTCTCTCTTTCTCTGTGTGTCTCTGTCTCTTTCTCTGTATGTCTCTCTTTCTCTGTGTATCTCTCTGTCTCTCTCTCTGTGTCTCTTTCTCTGTGTGTCTCTGTGTCTCTCTTTCTCTGTGTATCTCTGTCTCTCTCTCTGTGTCTTTTTCTTTTTCTCTCTGTCTCTCTCTCTGTGTCTCTCTTTGTGTGTCTCTATCTTTTTCTCTCTGTCTCTCTCTCTGTGTCTCTCTTTCTCTGTGTGTCTCTGTCTCTTTCTCTCTATGTCTCTCTTTCTCTGTGTATCTCTCTGTCTCTCTCTCTCTGTCTCTTTCTCTGCGTGTCTCTGTGTCTCTCTTTCTCTGTGTATCTCTCTGTCTCTCTCTCTGTGTCTTTCTCTGTGTGTCTTTGTCTCTTTTTCTCTCTGTCTCTCTCTCTCTGTGTCTCTCTTTCTCTGTGTGTCTCTGTCTCTTTCTCTCTATGTCTCTCTTTCTCTGTGTATCTCCCTGTCTTCTCTTGCGTGTCTCTGTGTCTCTCTTTCTCTGTGTATCTCTCTGTCTCTCTCTCTGTGTCTCTCTTTCTCTGTGTGTCTCTCTCTTTTTTCTCTCTGTCTCTCTCTCTCTTTCTCTGTGTGTCTCTGTCTCTTTTCTCTGTATGTCTCTCTTTCTATGTGTATCTCTCTGTCTCTCTCTCTGTGTCTCTTTCCTGCGTGTCTCTGTGTTCTCTTTCTCTGTGTATCTCTGTCTCTCTCTCTGTGTCTTTTTTCTTTTTCTCTCTGTCTCTCTCTCTGTGTCTCTCTTTGTGTGTCTCTATCATCTTTTCTCTCTGTCTCTCTCTCTCTGTGTCTCTCTTTTTCTGTGTGTCTCTTCTCTTTTTTTTTTTTTTTTTTTTTTTTTTTTTTTTTTTTTTTTTTTTTTTTTTTTTTTTTTTTTCGGTGTCTCTGTGTCTCTGTCTCTTTTTCTCTCTGTAGCTCTCTGTCTCTCTCTCTGTGTCTTTCTCTGTGTGTCTTTGTCTCTTTTCTCTCTCTGTCTCTCTTTCTCTGTGTGTCTCTCTCTCTTTTTCTCTCTGTCTCTCTCTCTGTGTCTCTCTTTTTCTCTCTGTCTCTCTCTCTCTGTGTCTCTCTTTCTCTGTGTGTCTGTCTCTTTCTCTCTGTGTCTCTCTTTCTCTGTGTCTCTCTATCTGTCTCTGTGTCTCTTTCTATCCGTGTGTCTCTCTCTTTCTCTGTCTCTCTGTGCCTCTCTCTCTTTCTATCTGTCTCTCTTTCTCTGTGTGTCTCTCTGTCTCTTTTTCTCTCTGTCTCTCTCTGTGTCTCTCTTTCTGTGTGTCTCTCTCTCTTTCTATCTGTCTCTCTGTGTCCCTCTCTCTGTGCCTCTCTCTCTTTCTATCCGTCTCTTTCTATCTGTCTCTCTGTGTCTCTTTCTCTCGGTCTCTCTGTGTCTCTCTTTCTCTCTGTCTCTGTCTCTCTATGTGTCTCTCTCTCTCTGTGTCTCTGTCTCTCTTTCTGTGTCTCTCTTTCTGTCTCTCTCTCTCTGTGTCTCTCTTTGTATCTCTGTATCTCTATGTGTCTCTGTCTCTCTGTGTCTCTTTTTCTGTGTCTCTGTGTCTCTCTCTCTCTCATTCTCTCCGTCTCTGTAGACTGGACATGGATTCATTTGAACATTTTTTTCCTCCTCCCCTTTTTCCATTTCGTAAAAATGTACTAAATATTTACAGTTGCAACAACACACACATCACAATAATAAACAAACTACAAAATGCTATTGTGACATTAACATACTGCTCACTTCTGCTTATCAGGTAGGTGAGACACACACACACACACACACACACACTTCCTGCTGATAGTCCCGTCTGATCCATGATTGTGTGATCTTGTGTGCACTGTGTGCTTGTTAGTTGCATCACCTTGCAAACATTAGTGTTTAAACACATGCGCACACACACACACACGGAATCATTCATATCGAGGGGGAAAAAAATCATACTCATGTAAAAAATAAAAAATAAGTACACCCCATGGAAATTGTTGGCTTTCGTTGACATATTTGGACAAGAAAACATGTAATCCTCTTTGTGCATATTAATAAAGAAATAATAATTGATGCTCAGTCCAGATGAATAAATGGTAAATGGTAAATGGTGCACTTATATAGCGCTTTTATCCAAAGCGCTTTACACTGTGTCTCATTCACCCATTCACACACACACTCACACACCAATGGTAGCAGAGCTGCCATGCAAGGCGCTAGCTTGCCATCGGGAGCAACTTGGGGTTCAGTGTCTTGCCCAAGGACACTTCGGCATGTGGAGTCGAACCGGGAATCGAACCACCAACCCTACGATTAGTGGACAACCCACTCTACCAACTGCGCCACAGCCGCCCGAAAAATGTTCAAATGAATCCATGTCCAGTCTACAGACACAGAGAGAATAAGAGAGAGAGACAGAGAATAAAGGTGATGCTCTCTCTCTGGAGTGCAGGTGGAACCACTCTCATATCTAGTGTCTGGAGTTCCCTTTGCTATTGAGGCATATGGTGTGGTGGCATCATGCCAAGATCTAAAGAGTTCTGTAAGGCCGTCAGGAAAAAACGGTCCTGGATGCCCATGAGTCTGGCGAGGGATTTAAAAAGATCTCCAAATGTCTTGAAATGCATCGTTCCACGGTGAGGGAAATCATCTGCAAGGGCTTTCAAACGACCGGCCGTCCCAGCGAATTCAGCCCGAGAGCTGATGCGGAAAGAAGTCTCCGGGAACACCCAACACTTTCATCACAGGATCTGTTAGGAAGGAACAGGATAATGATCCTAAGCACACGATCGACTCCACCGAAGAACGGCTCAGAAACATGAAACAGGCTTATGGAACGAATGGCCTAGACTGAGAGCCATTGAAACGGGCAGAACATGCACGAAAACCCTCAAACATCTCGCAATTGAAAGAATGGTTCGTGGAAGAGCGGGTGAAAATATTCCAGCAAGCCGAGATGTGGACAGTTCTGCAAAATGACCACGAGACCTTATTTCCGCTAAAGCGGGCAATACTAGCTTCTGAGGCCATGGGTGTACTTACTTTTTCCACAGAAGAATCTCGCATCCGTTGATATTTCTGTTGAATACATGATTGAAGACGCTAAGAACCAACCTTTATTAATCATCACTGTTTTGCTTGTCCAAACGTGTCAACGAAGGCGAAATTACCACAGGGTGTACTTATTTTTCCACATGCCTGTGTTTAACTATAGCTCTGAAGCATGTGATTTGCGATCCCTATCGCTGCTATCGTTTATTAAAAAAAAACCCGTTTCCATCGCTCTTTTTCACATCTGGTTTTAGATCAGCGTTTCCATTTCAGCAGAGCGTAAAGTCGCGTGTTCGCCATGTTCAGGCGTTTTCTTTACGTTTCTGCTCGATTTTTTCGCTCCACCTTAGAAAATTTTGCATAAAACAGCGAGCGGCCCGTAGAGTTTTCCGGAAAAAATGTTTTTCTCGCTCTTCATTTTACTGCGGTGGCGTTCTTAATTTCCTTCTTTCTTTTTATCCCCTCTTCAGCTTTAGTTGTTCTCTCTCTCTCTCTCTCTCTGTATCTCTCTCTCTCTGTATCTCTCTCCCTCTCTCTCTCTCTGTATCTCTCTCTCTCTCTCTCTCTCTGTACAGTGCCTTCCGAAAGTATTCGGCCCCCTTGAACTTTTCAACCTTTTGCCACATTTCAGGCTTCAAACATAAAGATATAAAATTTAAATTTTTTGTGAAGAATCACCAACAAGTGGAACACAATTGTGAAGTGGAACGAAATCTATTGGATATTTTAAACTTTTTTAGCAAATAAAAAACTGAAAAGTGGTGCGTGCAAAATTATTCGGCCCCTTTACTTTCAGTGCAGCAAACTCACTCCAGAAGTTCAGCGAGGATCTCTGAATGATCCAGTGTTACAGCTGAGGTGGGAGAGTCTGTCCATAGGACAACAATCAGTCGTACACTGCACAAATCTGGCCTTTGTGGAAGAGTGGCAAGAAGAAAGCCATTTCTCAAAGATATCCATAAAAAGTCTCGTCTAAAGTTTGCCACAAGCCACCTGGGAGACACACCAAACGTCACACCAAACGTTGAGAAATGGCTTTCTTTTTGCCACTCTTCCATAAAGGGCAGATTTGTGCAGTGTGTTCGATTGTCTTATGGACAGACCCTCCCACCGCAGCGTAGTTCCTCTGCAGTTCATCCAGAGTGATCATGGGCCTCTTGGCTGCATCTCTGATCAGTCTTCTCCTTGTCTGAGCTGAAAGTTTTAGAGGGACGGCCAGGTCTTGGTAGATTTGCAGTGGTCTGATACTCCTTCCATTTCAAAATGATCGCTTGCACAGTGCTCCTTGGGATGTTTAAAGCTTGGGAAATCTTTTTGTATCCAAATCCGGCTTTAAACTTCTCCACAACAGTATTACGGACCTGCCTGGTGTGTTCCTTGGTCTTCATGATGCTCTCTGCGCTTTCAACAGAACCCTGAGACTATCACAGAGCAGGTGCATTTATACAGAGACTTGATTACACACAGGTGGATTCTATTTATCACCATCAGCCATTTAGGACAACATTGGATCATTCAGAGATCCTCGCTGAACTTCTGGAGTGAGTTTGCTGCACTGAAAGTAAAGGGGCCGAATAATTTTGCACGCACCACTTTTCAGTTTTTTTATTAGTTAAAAAGTTTCCAAAAATCCAATAGATTTGGTTTCACTTCACAATTGTGTTCCACTTGTTGGTGATTCTTCACAAAAAATAAAATTTTATATCTTTATGTTTGGAACGCGGAAATGTGGCAAAAGGTTGAAAAGTTCAAGGGGGCGAATACTTTCACAAGGCACTGTATCTCTCTCTCTCTCTCTCTCTCTCTCTCTCTCTCTCTCTGTATCTCTCTCTCTCGCTCTCTGTATCTCTCTCTCCCCTCTCTCTATCTGTTTCTCTCTCTCTCTCTCTCTCTCTCCCCCCCTCTCTCTCCCCTCCTCTCTCTCTGTATCTCTCTCTCTCTTCTCTCCCTCTCTCTCTCTCTCTCTCTCTCTCTCTATGTCTCCCTCTCTCTCTCTATCTCTACCTCTCTCTCTCTCTCTCTCTCTCTCTCTCTCTCTCTCTTTATCGCCTCTTTCTCTCTCTCTCTCTCTCTCTCTCTCTCTCTCTGTATCTCTCCTTTTCTCTCTCTGTCTCTCTGTATCTATCTCTCTCTCTTTCTCCCTCTCTCTCTCTCTCCCTCTCTCTATCTGTATCTCTCTTTCTCTCTCTCTCTCTCTATCTCTCTCTATCTCCCTCTCTATCTTCTCTCTCTCTCTCTCTCTCTCTCTCTCTCTCTCTCTGTCTGTATCTCTCCCTCTCTCGATGAGTCCTGCCATTGTTGCGGTGTTAAAGTGATGATCTGCGCAGTGAGAGGTATACACTGTGTATTGTTCAGGCCTGGGTCAGGCAGCGAGCGCTCTTTTGTTAAATCTTCCTCATCGACTCGAGCCTTTCAGCCCTGTTGCCTTGTACATGGGGCTTCTGTGTCCGACGTTCTCCCCCGGCCCTATCGCAGGCCGGTCTCCACCACTTGCCGGTGCAATTTAGGTTGCTCACGGCGACGCGTGAAAGCGCGAAAGCAGATGCAGCAGGGATTAAAACAATCCAGTCGATCTTTAACGCGTGTAAACACCGCCCGTGGTGTAATATACGGCGCCGGCGCGTCCGTATCTCCTTCGCTGTCGTTTGAATAAGCTGACAGCAGCTTGAACCTTAACGGACTTCAGCGAGGAACAAGGGAAGTGGTGCGGTTTTGGGTTTCTAGCCTGTCCTTTCCTCTCGCTGCTCTTCTCTTTAGATTTCGCGTCTCTTTATTTTAGAGCACACCCGAGTCAACACTCTCTCCTGACGGAGTTCGTTTCAGGGTTTTATTCTGCGTAACCTTTTACACCATGTGTATGAAAGTAACGTGTGTGTGTGTGTGTGTGTGGGGACAACACAAAGGCTTGTCTCAACTCGAGGTCTTTTACTGTCCCAAATCTTCCAACCCCTGGAGCGAATCTCCCCTTCATTCCCCGCTCGGTTCCCCTTAGTTATTATTGGTTCCGCCCTCGCCTCTCCCTTCTCCGCACCTCCTCACTAGGATTTATGTCAGTGTGTGTGCTGACCCAGTACTGAACAGTAGCCCCAAACACACACACACACACACACACATCTTCTCCACTGTGTTTGTTTTAGGCATTTAGGATAAACAGTGAGGGTCATTGTGACGCACGGCTCACTTGGAATTCAGAGTAAGTGAGCAGGGCCCGTCCTTCCCTGACCCACCTTCAGGCACTGCTCTCTCTCTCTCTCTCTCTCTCTCTCTCTCTCTCCGTGTGTGTGTGTGTGGCCAGACAGATGAATGGATGTAGGCAGGCAGGGAGCTGGTGACGTGTGGCTCTGGCTGTGCTGCTGGCTGCGGGCCCTGTGGGCCGGAGCTCCTCTCCTTTCTCAGACCGACACTCATGCATCTTTCAGCAGACGATCGCTATTTTTAGCGCCCCGCGTTATGTAACCAGCACCTGTCATTTGATCTCGGCATGAGCGAGGGAGAGAGAGAGAGAGAGAGAGAAAGGGATGGTGGAGAGTTCGGGGCTTAAACGCTGCTTCTCTGTAGAAAAACTGGCCCTCTTCCTTTCACACGGTTGCACACGTGCACGGATGCTTGCACACGTCTGGCCCTGATCGGTCGGTGTGTGTGTGTGTGTGTGTAGGTGTGTGATAGTTCCTGGGCAGGTTCTGGAAGTACACAGTCTCACACTTAAGCCTTATTTGAATGTGTCAGACGTTGTGATTTATGTAATGGGGTGTTTGCTCCCTCCTCTTTTTATCGACTCGTCCTTTCCTCAGGGGGTTAGAATGTGCCGGAGCATGTTCAGCAGGTGAATCCACCGAGTTTGCACTTCCGCACAAGCTGCGTGTGTGTGTGTGTGTGTGTGTGTGTGTGGTTTTTTTTGGCCCGCTCCGAGGCACTCCGAGTTCCTAGGAATAGACTTTTCTCTGGTCACGTGCCGTTCTTTTCTATTGTTTTATTTTCCGTAAATACACTTCAGCCGAGTGACTCATGGTTTGGGAAAACGAAGATTAGGACGTCTGGGAACAAGAAAAGAAGAAGAATATGAAGAAGAAGAAGAAGAAGAAGAAGGCGGCAAGTCGAGTCAGGATAGTTTAGAAGAAAAACGTGCTCTTCAGTGGAAACTTTGGGTTCTGTCTCGACGCAGAATCCGACCTGATCGACCATCTTGATGGGAGTTTGTTTGTTTGTTTGTTTGTTTGTCTTTTTTTAAACACATGCTTCCAATTTCACCCGAGTGCGTCACTGAGAAAACCAGCGTGGCTGTATCTGTAACAGCTCGGGTGACGGATGACGTTCACGTTTGTGGCCGTGACACGCAAGGCTGGTTCGTTTCCTCGCCCTCGGTTAGCGAGTGTAAGAAGCAGGGTTTCGACACTACACATAAGCGTGATGTCTGCTTTAGATTCGGCTGTTCACTGTGTGTGTGTGTGTGTGTGTGTGTGTGTGTTCCGTCTTTCAGGAACTCTCGAGCCTCATCTGTCGGCCTTGCTGTGGGCGGCCATGTTGGTGTCTCTGGCCATCGTGATCGTGCTGCCGCAGCCTCACGGGATCCGAGCTCTAATCGCGTCCACCATCCTGCGACTCATCTTCTCCGTGGGCCTCGAACCCACACTCTTCCTGCTCGGGGCGTTCAACGTGAGTGTGTGAGTGTGTGTGTGTGTGTGTGAGAGAGAGAGAGAGAAAGTAAAAGTAACCTCGGCATTCTCCGTGTGCACTCTGTGTTGAGCGGAGGTGTGGAGTGCGTCACTGGACTGTTCCTCCCCGTCCTCTCACCCTACTGCTAAAACACAACCTGGCTAGTGAAAAGGCCACCAGTGTTCTCCTGCGCTCTAGACACACACACACACACACACACACACACACACACATTTGTACTCCAGTGGTGACACTTTGCCCCTTTTTCTCCACCATGTCACGCCTACAAGCACTATTTAACCACATCTGATCTGTCTGTGCTGCAGGTCCAGAGCTTTCTGTCTGTGAAGATAAATATTAGAAAGAACTCTTCATTTCTTCCACGTTTTTATTTCGTTTACAGAAAAAGGAAAACAATCCCTGAGACTGTACCCAGTGGTTGTTGGTGCTTAGTAAGCTGGGATGTTGAATGTGTATGCATGGTGACGCTTTATATTTACTCCAGCCGGGGCATCTTCTACACTACAACAACAACAACAACACCTCCATGAAGCCCTCAGGCCAGATTTCTTTCATGAACTGTTCTTCGATCAAAAGCGCACAATAATATTCAGGATGAAACGCTCCAGTGAGAGAACCGGTCCCAAAGTGACCTCGTTTATATCTCGGTGTATTGAAGCCATTTAAATCACCTAGGTGACCGTTAGATGGCCATAAAATATCGATATCACGATACGTCGTGTCACATTACACTTTTCTGGGACATTGTTATAATTATTATAATATAATTTCAATTATAATTTATATTTAAATATAATTAAAAAAGTCAATAAATGGAATGTAACTGACTGAAAGGAGCAGAAGTGATGTGTGTTTATGTTTACAGTTAGTGAAGTGATGTGTGTTTATGTTTACAGTTAGTGAGGTGATGTGTGTTTATGTTTACAGTCAGTGAGTTGATGTTTGTTTATGTTTACAGTTAGTGAAGTGATGTGTGTTTATGTTTACAGTTAGTGAAGTGATGTTTGTTTATGTTTACAGTCAGTGAGTTGATGTTTGTTTATGTTTACAGTTAGTGAAGTGATGTGTGTTTATGTTTACAGTTAGTGAGTTATTGTTTGTGTTTATGTTTACAGTCAGTGAGTTGATGTTTGTTTATGTTTACAGTTAGTGAAGTGATGTGTGTTTATGTTTACAGTCAGTGAGTTGATGTTTGTTTATGTTTACAGTTAGTGAAGTGATGTGTGTTTATGTTTACAGTTAGTGAAGTGATGTGTGTTTATGTTTACAGTCAGTGAGTTGATGTTTGTTTATGTTTACAGTTAGTGAAGTGATGTGTGTTTATGTTTACAGTTAGTGAAGTGATGTGTGTTTATGTTTACAGTCAGTGAGTTGATGTTTGTTTATGTTTACAGTTAGTGAAGTGATGTGTGTTTATGTTTACAGTTAGTGAAGTGATGTGTGTTTATGTTTACAGTTAGTGAGTTGATGTTTGTTTGTGTTTACAGTCAGTGAGTTGACGTTTGTTTATGTTTACAGTCAGTGAGTTGATGTTTGTTTGTGTTTACAGTTAGTGAGTTGATGTTTGTTTGTGTTTACAGTTAGTGAGTTGACGTTTGTTTATGTTTACAGTTAGTGAGTTGATGTTTGTTTATGTTTACAGTTAGTGAGTTGATGTTTGTTTGTGTTTACAGTTAGTGAGTTGATAGTTTGTTTATGTTTACAGTTAGTGAAGTGATGTGTGTTTATGTTTACAGTTAGTGAAGTGATGTGTGTTTATGTTTACAGTCAGTGAGTTGATGTTTGTTTGTGTTTACAGTCAGTGAGTTGATGTTTGTTTGTGTTTACAGTTAGTGAGTTGACGTTTGTTTATGTTTACAGTTAGTGAGTTGATGTTTGTTTATGTTTACAGTTAGTGAGTTGATGTTTGTTTATGTTTACAGTTAGTGGGTTGATGTTTGTTTGTGTTTACAGTCAGTGAGTTGACGTTTGTTTGTGTTTACAGTTAGTGAGTTGATAGTTTGTTTGTGTTTACAGTCAGTGAGTTGACGTTTGTTTGTGTTTACAGTTAGTGAGTTGATGTTTGTTTGTGTTTACAGTCAGTGAGTTGATGTTTGTTTGTGTTTACAGTTAGTGAAGTGATGTTTGTTTGTGTTTACAGTTAGTGAGTTGACGTTTGTTTGTGTTTACAGTTCGTGACTTGATGTTTGTTTGTGTTTACAGTCAGTGAGTTGATGTTTGTTTGTGTTTACAGTCAGTGAGTTGATGTTTGTTTGTGTTTACAGTCAGTGAGTTGATAGTTTGTTTGTGTTTACAGTTAGTGAGTTGATAGTTTGTTTGTGTTTACAGTCAGTGAGTTGACGTTTGTTTGTGTTTACAGTTAGTGAGTTGATGTTTGTTTGTGTTTACAGTTAGTGAAGTGATGTTTGTTTGTGTTTACAGTCAGTGAGTTGACGTTTGTTTGTGTTTACAGTTAGTGAGTTGATGTTTGTTTGTGTTTACAGTTCGTGACTTGATGTTTGTTTGTGTTTACAGTCAGTGAGTTGATGTTTGTTTGTGTTTACAGTCAGTGAGTTGATGTTTGTTTGTGTTTACAGTCAGTGAGTTGATAGTTTGTTTGTGTTTACAGTTAGTGAGTTGATAGTTTGTTTATGTTTACAGTTAGTGAGTTGATAGTTTGTTTATGTTTACAGTTCGTGACTTGATGTTTGTTTGTGTTTACAGTCAGTGAGTTGATGTTTGTTTGTGTTTACAGTCAGTGAGTTGATGTTTGTTTATGTTTACAGTCAGTGAGTTGATGTTTGTTTATGTTTACAGTTAGTGAGTTGATGTTTGTTTGTGTTTACAGTTAGTGAGTTGATAGTTTGTTTATGTTTACAGTCAGTGAGTTTACGTTTGTTTGTGTTTACAGTTAGTGAGTTGACGTTTGTTTGTGTTTACAGTTAGTGAGTTGATGTTTGTTTATGTTTACAGTTAGTGAGTTGATGTTTGTTTATGTTTACAGTTAGTGAGTTGATGTTTGTTTATGTTTACAGTTAGTGAAGTGATGTTTGTTTGTGTTTACAGTCAGTGAGTTGATGTTTGTTTGTGTTTACAGTCAGTGAGTTGATGTTTGTTTGTGTTTACAGTTAGTGAGTTGATGTTTGTTTATGTTTACAGTTAGTGAGTTGATGTTTGTTTATGTTTACAGTTAGTGGGTTGATGTTTGTTTGTGTTTACAGTCAGTGAGTTGACGTTTGTTTGTGTTTACAGTTAGTGAGTTGATAGTTTGTTTGTGTTTACAGTCAGTGAGTTTACGTTTGTTTGTGTTTACAGTTAGTGAAGTGATGTTTGTTTGTGTTTACAGTTAGTGAGTTGATGTTTGTTTGTGTTTACAGTCAGTGAAGTGATGTTTGTTTATGTTTACAGTTAGTGAGTTGACGTTTGTTTGTGTTTACAGTTAGTGAGTTGACGTTTGTTTATGTTTACAGTCAGTGAGTTGATGTTTGTTTATGTTTACAGTTAGTGAGTTGATGTTTGTTTATGTTTACAGTTAGTGAAGTGATGTTTGTTTGTGTTTACAGTCAGTGAGTTGATGTTTGTTTGTGTTTGCAGTCAGTGAGTTGATGTTTGTTTGTGTTTACAGTTAGTGAGTTGACGTTTGTTTATGTTTACAGTTAGTGAGTTGATGTTTGTTTATGTTTACAGTTAGTGAGTTGATGTTTGTTTATGTTTACAGTTAGTGGGTTGATGTTTGTTTGTGTTTACAGTCAGTGAGTTGACGTTTGTTTGTGTTTACAGTTAGTGAGTTGATGTTTGTTTGTGTTTACAGTCAGTGAGTTGATGTTTGTTTGTGTTTACAGTTAGTGAAGTGATGTTTGTTTGTGTTTACAGTTAGTGAGTTGACGTTTGTTTGTGTTTACAGTTCGTGACTTGATGTTTGTTTGTGTTTACAGTCAGTGAGTTGATGTTTGTTTGTGTTTACAGTCAGTGAGTTGATGTTTGTTTGTGTTTACAGTCAGTGAGTTGATAGTTTGTTTGTGTTTACAGTTAGTGAGTTGATAGTTTGTTTGTGTTTACAGTCAGTGAGTTGACGTTTGTTTGTGTTTACAGTTAGTGAGTTGATGTTTGTTTGTGTTTACAGTCAGTGAGTTGACGTTTGTTTGTGTTTACAGTTAGTGAGTTGATGTTTGTTTGTGTTTACAGTTCGTGACTTGATGTTTGTTTGTGTTTACAGTCAGTGAGTTGATGTTTGTTTGTGTTTACAGTCAGTGAGTTGATGTTTGTTTGTGTTTACAGTCAGTGAGTTGATGTTTGTTTGTGTTTACAGTCAGTGAGTTGATGTTTGTTTATGTTTACAGTCAGTGAGTTGATGTTTGTTTGTGTTTACAGTCAGTGAGTTGATGTTTGTTTGTGTTTACAGTCAGTGAGTTGATGTTTGTTTGTGTTTACAGTCAGTGAGTTGATGTTTGTTTGTGTTTACAGTCAGTGAGTTGATGTTTGTTTGTGTTTACAGTCAGTGAGTTGATGTTTGTTTATGTTTACAGTCAGTGAGTAAACCTGTGTATTGTAGAAAAGAGAATGGCGATGTGATATTTTTGGTGCGTTGTCCGGCCCTGGTGATGATTCTCTCTCTTCATGAACTCATAACCACCAGTATGAGTGGAGACATTTTCTCTCGCGTCCCTGCTGGGTAACTGTTTCCTTACGATAGCTCCACACTGGTAGCTAGGGTCAGCTGGATCGGGGTTATGTCACTGTTTTAATAATAAAGTCTATCTATCTCTATCTCTCTATCTCTTTCTCACACTCTCTATCTCTCTCTCTATCTCTATCTCACACTATCTATCTCTCTCTATCTCTCTCTGTCTTTCTCTCTCTATCTCTCTCTATCTCTCTCTGTCTTTCTCTCTCTATCTCTCTCTGTCTATCTCTCTATCTATCTATCTATCTCTTTCTCACACTATCTATCTCTCTCTATCTCTCTCTGTCTATCTCTCTATCTATCTATCTATCTCTTTCTCACACTATCTATCTCTCTCTATCTCTCTCTGTCTATCTCTCTATCTATCTATCTATCTATCTCTCACACTCTCTCTCTCTCTCTCTATCTCTATCTCTTTCTCACACTCTCTATCTCTCTCTATCTCTCTATCTATCTCACTCTCACACTCTCTCTCTCTCTCTCTCTCTCTCTCTCTCTCTCTAGAGATTTGAGTAATGCAGATAATGACCGTCTGCACTGAGGTGGAACATCAACAGTTTAGTCTGGAAGGGTTTTTTTTCCCTTCGTTTGATCGTCAGAACTTACTGTGTGCTGATCTCGCGCTGTAGTACATCTTGTGTGTGTGTGTGTGTGTGTGTGTGTGCATTACTGGAGCTCACTGTAACTTTCTAGCTCTTTGTGGGTCTTGCGTAAGTCAGTAATGTAAATGTTATATTGGTGCCGAGGCTGTAATGAATGCAGCGTTTTTCACACCCGACTGAAGGCACCGTGCGGAACGCTGTCTAATCCTCGCCGGCCTTTCTCAGATTACGGCCGCTTAAAGAGACCTACGTTTTTGGAAAACACGGGATCGTATGTCGTTCGTTTACATGAAACGAAACCTGTCTGGTGTTTTTTTGGTTTTTTTTTCCCCACACGTATTTGTGTGTGCGCTTGTCGCAGGTGTGCAATAAGGTGATCTTCCTGATGAGTTTTGTGGGAAATCGGGGGACGTTCACGCGGGGATATAAAGCCATGATCATGGACGTGGAGTTTCTGTACCACCTCCTCTACCTCATCATCTGCGTCCTAGGTGTCTTCGTACATGTCTTCTTCTACAGCCTGCTGGTAAAGTGAACACACACACACACGCGCGCTCGCTCACGTGCTATGAAAGTGAACGCCGCACTTATACAAACACGTGTACACGCAAAAATTTCTTCTTCCTACACACTGCTGTCTTTTCTGTCCAGCTGTTCGATCTGATCTACCGGGAGGAAACTCTGCTGAACGTGATCAAGAGCGTGACGAGGAACGGGCGCTCCATCGTGCTCACCGCCGTGCTCGCGCTCATCCTCGTCTATCTCTTCTCCATCGTCGGCTACATCATCTTCAAGGACGACTTCATTCTGGCTGTTGACCGAATCCCTAATAAAACGCTCGGTACGAACGGCAAGGACAAAAGAAACGCTCACGTAGCGGTCATTTAATCTCGGATCGGTCCGCTCGAGTCTAAGCTACTTCGTGCAAAAAAAAAAAAAAAAAAAAGATCACGTGACCTGTACGTTCATCTTGTCGCGTATCTAATCTATCGCCCCGGCTGTTTGTCCGATCTAGCAGAGCAAAGCGCCGCCATGATGAGCGAGTTCCTGTCGGGCGGGGCTTGTCAGAAAGAAGGCGGCGGCGGCGGAGAGAACTGCTCAGCGGAGGCCGCGGTGGAATGTAAGCGCACACACTTACACTCTCAGTGTTCTCAGGGAAACGCGTCGTCACTCGGGCGTATCCCACGCACCGTGTCTCGCGGCACGGGAGTTGTCGGATACGAGGGGTCAGAGGTCGACGGTGCTGCCGTGTATCGAGTATCATTTGGAGTGACTCGAGGCATAAAATTGAACGAGAAGGTCGTAAGAGCGAAGCCGACGTGGGGTCACGCGTCAGGCCAGTACGTCCCGGATACCACGTGTCCGTGGGGTCTGATCCGTCCGCACCACGTGGATCATTCGATTCACTCGAATCATTGACGTTCCCCTCGACGCCCCGAGTCACTGACCAGAAATACTGAAAACGTGAAGAAACGTGTCGTATCGTAATAATAATAACACCTGAGGCACTGACAAGTTTTTTTTTTTTCTTTCGTAGTGTCAGAACAGAAAGGTGACCATGACACAACCGGGTGTTTATGTGTGAATATTGCACGTCTGTGTGTGTGTGTGTGTGTGTGTGTGTGTGTGTGTTGCCCTAGCTGTGGCAGCAGCAGTGGTGGTGGAGGATAAGGAGCGTACGTGCGACTCTTTGCTCATGTGCATCGTGACCGTACTCAGCCACGGCCTCCGTAGCGGCGGAGGGGTCGGGGACGTGCTAAGAAAGCCTTCGAAAGAGGTACAAAGCGCGCACACACTCACACACACGCGCACACACACACACACACACACACTCGCAGCCTTTACCAACTAATCACACCCTTCACAAACACCACTGACACGCGCGTTATCTCCAAACCACATCAAAGCACGTCACTTTTGCCAATATCAGCCTTTCGAATGTGTTGCTTCGCCCAATATGCCGGAGAGAGCATTACTTTGGATGCTCTATGTGAATAATGTCGTGGTTCATGCTATCGTCGTTAGCTCTTTAGTGTCGTGTAGAGTAGAGATGAACTCATCGTGCGTGCTCTGTTCGATCTTATAGCCTGTTTGTACTAGTGCGAGTAAATCTTTTTTTTTTTTTCTTCCTGACACACACACACACGCACACACACACACACACACACACACGTCTGTACGTCACAGAGCAGGGAAACGGGTATTAAAGGATCGTCGAAATGTCACGTTGTCACCTCTCCTCCCCCTCCCTTCTTCCTTCCAGGAGCCCCTGTTTGCAGCCAGGGTGATCTACGACCTGCTCTTCTTCTTCATGGTCATCATCATCGTCCTGAACCTCATCTTTGGTGTCATTATCGACACCTTCGCCGATCTCCGAAGCGAAAAGCAGAAGAAAGAGGAGGTCCTCAAGACCACCTGCTTCATCTGCGGTGGGTGGACTCGTGTGTGTGTGTGTGTGTGTCCGATAAAGGCGTTACTAGTCAGACGTGTGTCTTCAGAATCGCTTGACGCCGTGCACCAGGAAGGCCTCGCTAGGCGGCTCAGCCGACTGTCAGGCACGGGGCGAGCTGTTTTCACTCGGAACAGTGTCAACATCGAGACGCTCCTTTCTTCCCAGAAGGTTTAGTCATGGCTGCTACTGTGGAGGAGTGTCCTCTCTCTCTCTCTTTCTCTCTCTCTCTCTCTCACACACACACACAGCCTTCATCATGAAGAAATGTGTGTGTGTGTGTGTGTGTGTGTGTGGTGGTGGGAGGAGGTGAAGGGGGTTTAATGACTTGCCTAAAAGCATGAATCATGAGCGCTGTTACTGAAACTACATTCGCAGGGAGGCTGCTGGTGTTATTCGCCTGTATGTATTACATCTTTACCAAGTATGATGACAGAAGCCCTTCCTGTTGCGTCCGTCGAACATTTTTAGCCGAGTTCGTTCCATGACGGGTTTTTATTTTCTCTCCCACCCAAAATACAGATGTCTGATGCCGATGGTGCAATCTCACACCACCGCTCCGTTATCGTTGAGCTGAAAAATACCCTTCTGTAACTGTCACAAGACCCATCACCTCTTCTTACTTATGACACACACACACACACACACACACACACACACACACACCATGTATGTTCACTACTTACTTCCTTTCTCAGGACTGAGGAACTTATGGAATACCGAAAGTGGAATAAGGGAACAGTTTTCCAACTCCTTATATGGGGATGTTGGGTGTCATTATTATTATTATTATTATTATTATTATTTTTATTACCAAGAACCTTTAACCCTAGAGTTGAGCGTCCGTGGTTTTAATCCAGTGTGTGTGCGTGATATTGTACTTCTAACAGTTATAGTTTCCTGTCATCATAAAACTTCTGGTGTGTGTGTGTGTGTGTGTGTGTGTGTGTGTGTGTGTGTGTGCGTGCACTGACAGGCTTGGAGAGGGACAAGTTTGACAACAAGACGGTGACGTTTGAGGAGCACATCAAGGTGGAGCACAACATGTGGCACTACCTGTTCTTCATCGTGCTGATCAAAGTGAAGGACTCGACCGAGTACACGGGACCCGAGAGCTATGTCGCCGAGATGATCCGGGTAAGAGCGGTCAGAGCCCGCGCGGCTACGTTCGACCGCCGTCGGGACCTAGCGTCCGTTCCTTCCGCGCTATAGATCGGCGCGAGCCGTAACGGGTCGGCCTCCGCACGCGTGTCGCCGCGCGCCGCCCGCTCCCTCGTGACGCGGCTTGTGTGAGAACGATCGGCGTAGTGCGACGCCGCGAGCCTCTTAGGTACCGTAAATGAATCGGTCGATGAATCATGATCAGGAAACCTTTACAAACTTGCATGCGCTCACATGCAGCCCCGTGTAACCTTTTGCATCGTACGTGCCAGCTTCAGATCGGTTACGTGGACATGACGTGACGCGTTTGAAGTGACAACAAAGCCTTTGACAGTAAAACCGGAACCGAGGCCCACTCAGACACATTCATTTAGAGACTTCCAGAAACCCTGCCGCTTTGCATAGGCGTAGCTGTCTTTTTCTGACTGTGACCGGGGTTTCTTTCCCCGTGTGTTGCCTGATAATAATTAAAGCATCGCGGATTCGTATATATTTCACACCAGATAAAGAATTCCTTTCCGCTTGGACAAGATCTGTTGAATTGGATTCGTCTTGATGAACTCCTGAGGGTTTGTGACGGGGTAGAGATGGTCCAGCTTAAGCTCTAAAAGGCCTGGTGAACACGACGGTTCGCGACTGAATCACCGGAGTGAAAGAACTCGCGCAAGTCAGGGGCAGCCTCTCATTACAGAGAGTGGTCTACTCTAGCTGGGTATTTTCCACTACGTTCCACGCCGCAAAATAAATCCGTTCTCTGACCCCGGGGTCAACCCGACCCAGTTACGTAACCAGCTAAAAGACCTCATGAGTTGGGGGGTGGGGGGGTTGTTAGGTTTTTTTTTTTTCCCTTAATTTCAGCTCTATTAGCCAATCTGTCTGTCTGCATTAAGATTCAGAGCAGTCTTGGCAGGGGCTTGGAATGTGTTAATCCATGAGAGACGCCATCTAAAGATTGAACACACACTTCAGTAGAATGGACAGAGGAGCATGAGTTGGCCCTGTGAATGCAGCTGAGCCTTGTGGGAAGGTCTCTGTCTTCTGTGTATGTATGTGTGTGTGTGTGTGTGTGTGTGTGTGTGTGTGTGTGTGATCGGCTCCAAGAAATAATGACCTCCTCTGACCGCGATTACCTCAACTTCCCTGAGAAATGCTCTTTTTTTTTTTTCTACACTAGAACAACCTCAGTGAAATGTTCAGTGAATTCCACTCGGTGTCACAACAGCTCCTGGAAAGCATTCACCCCCCACCCAATAAATGGCCGATTCGATCGGTTTCTGAACGTGCGTACCTCGCTAAGCCCGATATCGTCTCGCGTTGAAAGCGCCTGCGACGCGTTGCTGAAGTCGTAGGGTGCGGCGTGGAGTTTTCTAGAAGGAAAAGTGTGCGGGAAAGCCCCTACTTTACCAGTGGTTTCTCTCTTGACGCAGTATGGTGACACGGTTTCTGATCCGCCGGGCTCTGGCCGATTCCTGAGCGGTCTTATGAGGAAGCACCTGACCTCAAGATTAGCCAGCATTCGCTTCACATCTCTCTCACACACACACGTATGCGCACACACACTCCCAGGACCAAAAGACTGGAACAGATTCATTATTAGGTCTCTTGTCAGTCATTCTCCATTTCTAAATGCTTCATGTGCAGGCACACGGTGAACTATCAGAAGAAGCCGCGCTCATTTCAACAACGCCGCGGTAATCCGTAAAGACTCGGACCGGTTCGGGTGTCCAGCCTTTTCTTGAAGGAGCAGGACGGGTTCGGGCGGAGCTCGGAGAATAAGGTTCGCCGCCCCGGGGCGAGCCGTGTAGATCGCGATTCGTACGCGGCCCTGCTGGTCGCGTGTGGGTTAAAGCCGGGGGTAAAAGTCTGCCTGCATCCGCATGTTCTGAAACGCACACTCAGTCACACACGCACACACACATGTTCCTGTGGTGAGCATCGAACTGGTTTTCAGCTTTCGCTTCTGAGTGCGAAAGGAAAGAGAGATCGACGAAGTGATAAGATAGTGGGCTTATCGTTTAGGCCACATGACCGCTGAAAGTGCTCGCGACGTCACTGGAAGACGGCTTCTTGTAAATCGTGTCGCCGCCGTTATTAGGAGCTCGGCTGACGTCTGCAGCCTCCGCTCGGGCGGACGGCGTGAAACAAACGTCTGCATGATTGTGCGGCGGCGTTTCATCCGTCACGGGACAGGTGATGAATAATCGAACCGCTCTCGTGGAGTAAATGTGAAGCTGTGATCCAGTTTCCTCCCTCAAATATCATATATGACTGTCATGACACACAGATATTGCTCTATGGATGTGTGTAGGCAGCGTGAAAGGGGCTGATTTTGGGTCTGACGTCGTTGTTGCTGTTCAGACCGCAGCACGTCCTGTGTGTGTGTGTGTGTGTGTGTGTGTGCGCGTGTATGTGTGTGTGTGTACGTGTGGTATTAGTAATGAAATTCACACTTCCTTCATTTCCATTGAAGCAGCAGCTGCAGTCTAATTTGTTGTGGCGAAGCTCTCTCTCTCTCACACTCTCTCTCTCTGTCGCACGAGCACGTACGCACAGACGCACACGCGCATTTCCATTGAATTACTGAGAAGGCTGTTGGTTGTAAACAAAGTCCCCTTTGGTGGAATTCGCTAGACCGGTACGCGCAGCCTTCTACACTTTCTCGCATCGCAAGCGCTGAGCCGCGCGCGTCGCTCTTTTTCGGAGCGCCTGTTCGCCGGCCGACGCACAAAACAAAAACAACACAAAACGAACCCCTGACTTGTGACAATTTCACCCGCCTCCACATTTCCAAGTTAGGAGCCCACTGAAAACGGATGTGGACTTGAGTAATCTCTATATTCACGTTCGGCGGGGCTTTTTTTTTCTTCATAGAAATAGCCGGAGTTCTGTTTTCTGAAGAACAGAAAGTAGAGGAAGTGAGGATTGCGAGTGTGAGTCATGAAGTGTATTACTGTACCTTCTCCCTCGATTTAGCTACAGTGTCTCCGACAGGGTTTTTTTTTTTTTTTTTCTTCTTCTACACGTAGGAGCAGGAGCAGCAGTCATGTGGGATCGTTCTGCGTAGAAAACGAAACCGCTCAGAACCGAGTAGAATCGTTTTTCTCGCTGTTTGCCGGCGACGGAACGGCTTTACGGTCTGGCAAATAAACCTGCCCGAGAAAATCGCACCCCGTGGACGGACGTCCAGCCGACCGGTCGTCTAATCTGATCTAATTTCACTTAAAACCCCAGCACGGTCGAAATCTGAATCCGATCGGTCAGACGTCATTTCCGTAGCAACCGGGATAACTAAAAACCCGAGTAGAAAATGTCCGAAACGTTTCATTGTTCTCCTCGACGCTTATTCCTTAACTTGGCTTTTTCCTAATTACAGAGCGTCCCGCTTCGATCCAGCACTCGAATCGACACTCTCGATGAAACTCCACATGAGCTGTGCGCTTCTTCACCCGACTCGACTGGTCTTTCGAGCGTTCGATAATAAAGCCGACGCTCGGCATGACTGGCGGTTTCTTTTTCGGAGATATCCGACCTATTTAAACAGAGCGCCACTGCGGAGGAGACAGCAGAGACGACCCGAAAAGGAAAAGGAAAGCAGAATTTCACGTTCGTTAGTTGTAGTATACGCGGAGGTGTGATCTCCAGATGCGTCTCGTTCGTGAACGGATCGGACGTGGGAGATGACGGACGGGGAACGGCGTGTGACAGGGTCTGTTGGAAGACGCGGGGTTAAAGAGCTGATACGGATGATCGTGTGGGTCGAGATGACGGCTGGACAGAGCCAGACACATTAAACACAAACCCCTACGTGAGAGTGACTCTGTTTGTGTTCACTTCCCGTGTGAGCACGCACACACACACACACACACACACACACACTCCTCTTCTACTCTCAGAATTAGTATGAGCATCTATGCATCACTGGCAGCGTGATTTCCCTGTGTGTGTTGACGTTGAGAGAAGGGGACTTCATCTGGCAACCACACACTGTTTTAGACTGTTAATGCACTTTTAGATATTCTCCTTTGCTCTTTTTTTTTCTTTTTATTATTATTATTATTATTATTATTATTATTATTAATAGTAACAGTGCATTATGCATCTTTAGCTATTCTTCTATTATTATTATAATCAACACCAGCCAATCATATGACGGCTAGCAACCAGGGCGAGTGAAGGCTAACACGTCCTTCCTCTGAGATACATGACGCCAGAATCCTTTTTTTCTGAACTTTTGTTTTGAACCTCTTCAACATACATGAGCTCTCGGACGCGTATGATTGGCTAGTGTCGCTGTGATTGACAGGGGACAGAGAGAGAGAGAGAGAGAGAGAGAGACACGCGCAGACAGTTTTGAATCCTGATTGGCTGTGACGTCACCGGGATCTGAGTTCTCCAAATAACCACACAATACAGAATTTTCTTTGTGTGTGTGTGTGTGTGTGTGTTGCATAACCTCGAACCCCCTTGACTCCAGCCTCGTGCGTGCCAGCTAGCAAGTGTACCCGAACACGTTTTCGGCGTTTTTGGACTTCTTCCCGAGCTGCTTATTGGCGGGGGTTTCGAAAGAGATGGTTGGTCAACGTGTTGTGTCTGTAGAACGTTAACCCCACTGCAGAACATCCTGTTTAACATGTGAACAGAGACTTTTAAGATTAAACACGGGAAATCGAAAACGTTGAGACGGAACGTTTTGTAAACAATCGTGGAAAGGGCCTGAATTTGTCACGTGCTTCACACAGTTATTCCGAAAAAAAAAACAATAACCAGCAGCATGGTTCCCCTTCTTTATTTGATGAGGTCACATCCCACATGCCTCTCATGTGATTTGGGAGATTTTGAAAAAAAAATTTTTAGGTACATTTTTTTAAAGGTGGAACACAATTTCATAGCGTGGAACACAGCACGGTTTCACTTTTATACACCACAATCAGATATCCATCCATCCATCTTCTACCGCTTACTCCTTTTCAGGGTCACGGGGAACCTGGAGCCTATCCCAGGGAGCATCGGGCACAAGGCGGGGGATCCAATCCATCTCAGGGCACACACACATACACACACACACACATTCGTACACTACGGACACTTTCGGACATGCCGTTCGGCCTACGGAGCATGTCTTCAGACTAGAGTACCCGGGGAAAACCGCCGAAGCGTGGCGAGAACATGCCAACTCCGCGTACACAGGGCCGCGACGGAAGCCGAACCCTCAACCCTGGAGGCGTGAGGCGAACACGCTAACCGCTGATGAAATAAGTGTGTAAAATAAAAGCAGTAGTTATACGTCAGACGCTGTGGTGGATAACACTACTCTCTCTGAGTGTGTGTGTGTGTGGGGGGGGGGCAAAAGAATGTGGTGGAGTGGAAATGGAGAATTATCGCTGAATTACGGAATGTTCGTTAGATATTTCGAGCTAGCTTTAATTCGGTTACATGCTTGAAATTCCTCAGACAGACAGACAGACAGACAGAGAGTGAGAGACACTCACTATGCAGAGCCAAAGCCCTGATACGAGATCAACAGGAAGTGTGCTTGCCAGATCATGCGTGAGTCCTATAAATAAGCCGCATTGTCTGGTGTTTTGGCCACTTGTCTTACGCGGCGGTGATTTCCCCACAAGCGAGCTGGGCCGTCTCTCTCGCGCGAGGTCGAACGCGTGGCTCGGTCGCGTTCAGGCACGAAGAGGCACCGCGTGTTTCCGCGGACGTTGACTTCGGTAGGGATGTGAAAGAAAGCGTGTAGGCCGTGTTAAGGAAAACATTCTTACAAGCCCATGTGACCCTTGATGGGTCGTCTCCTGTGCTGCGATTCGATTTCACACTTACGGTTTAGCTGACGTCAGAGGCGCTCGCCGTCCGAACGATAAGGACCGAGAGCTGATTATTTTGGCTTTTTAAAAAAAAAAAACTTTACGCCGTCTTTCGTCTGAACGCCGTTTGCGTTAATCGTCGGAATAATTGGCGGTCCGTTACTAGGTTAAAAAAACAATCATTCGGTGTTAAATTGAGCTGAAATCAGACTTGAGATCTATTCGAATGAGTCGGATGGGACGCGTGGCCTTCCTCTCGGGCCTCGTTCGGCACTCGTGTCGTAAAGACGTCCTGATGACGATCCTATCCGAGTGGCGTTTCTCACACGCGTCTTGTTGCTCATATGTTCGAGGTGGATTTACACCCACTCTGGCGCTCTTGTGACCGTTCTAACAGGACCACAACCTGGACTGGTTTCCTCGGATGCGGGCGATGTCGCTGGTGAGCAGCGATGCGGAGGGCGAGCAGAACGAGATCAGGAGCCTGCAGGAGAAACTCGAGTCCACCATGAAGCTGGTCTCCAACCTGTCCGGCCAGCTCACGGAGCTGAAAGAGCAGGTACGAGGCAGACATGGAGCAGACCTTTTGTCTAGAGTACAGCGCTGGGCCTGCTTCTGGCCCACTGTTCAGACAGAAATAAAGAAAAAAAAAAAAAGGAAATGAGCCCGGAACGAGCCGGAAGACTCTGTGAACACTCTTTGTTTAAAACTGTTGATATTGACGGCGGGGTCTGACGTGTGAAACCTCAGAACAAACGTGCTAATCTACAGTTGGTTTCTGTTCACGGTGAAACTAGACAAATACTTTATTCAGTCCGAGTAGAAAGTGTCGTCGGTAATGAACGTCTTCCATCTCCACAGCGCTGTGTGTTCAGGACCAGAGAGAAAAAAAAACCTTGAAGGTCACAAACCCAATCAGAGTAAAGGGCAAAGAGCTGTCTCTCTCTCTATCTGTCTCTCTCTCTATCTGTCTCTCTCTCTATCTGTCTCTCTCTCTCTATCTGTCTCTCTCTCTCTATCTGTCTCTCTCTCTATATATGTCTCTCTCTCTCTCTCACTCTATCTGTCTCTCTCTCTCTCTCTCTCTCTCTCTATCTGTCTCTCTCTCTCTCTGTCTCTCTCTCTCTGTCTCTCTCTCTCTATCTGTCTCTCTCTCTCTCTCTCTCTCTCTCTCTATCTGTCTCTCTCTCTCTCTATCTGTCTCTCTCCCTCTCTCGGTCTCTCTCTCTCTCTCTATCTGTCTCTCTCTCTCTACCTGTCTCTC
>CM022752.1:9587666-9597666 GCA_012411365.1 Ameiurus melas | reverse complement strand
GCCTGAAGGCCCCACCCGACCCCGACCGATACGCTTAACTTTATACCCACACAGATCGCATGAAAGTACCCTTTTAAAGGTGCTGCGCTTTCGTTGCGAGATATGAGATGATGATTAAAGACTAATAATAAACTAAACAGACTGGAGGACGTATTCCAAAACGAGAACGGCTGACGAACAAGATCGACCAAGTCGACAAAGACTTGACCTTCTTACATGTGAAATCCCGAGAAGCAAATACGTCCTTCTCGTCTGCCCTATAACCCTAACCCTAGAGCCTCTGGTCTCGAAGTGGGCTCTCTGATGTTCTAACTGACTCTATTGTTCACTCCAGCTGGAACGTACAGACGATAACGGTGTAACGCTGCCCGTTTCAATTTGAATGACAACGCTTCTGTGGGCGGAGAGCTCAGGAAGAAAAGCAAGCAAACAAACAAACAAACAAACAGAAAGCCTCCGCCTCAAAAAAAGTCGCAACAGTGACGACTGCTCACGTTTAAATAACTCGATCCTTTTTCACACGGTCCGTTCGCAAAAGAAATCTGCACTACGGAGGCGTCTGGGCTCCCCTGCGTTAGAGCAGAATAAACAGACGGACTCATTCGCCAGATCATCCTTCGACTAGAAAGCTTGCTTGTTTGATCTTTTTTTTTTCCATATTTACATTAGAGTGGCAAAACATTATTATCCCCGCGACCCTGAAGCAGGAATAAGCGGTTGAAGATGGATGGATGGATGGAACATTATTAAAACTTCTTTTTTTTTAAAGAAGAAAAAAAAAAGCTTCCATTAGGGCAAGTAATGACTCATTTGGGGTCCCCCCCCCTCTAAACCCCCGACCTCCCTCCCTCCCTCCTGTGCAGGAGATGTTCCCCGACAATTAAACCACTGCTCCATACGATTCCTTTTTTTTTTTTTTTTTTTTTTTTTTGGCTCTGTTGGCTTTCCACATCGCCGTTCAGCTTGTTGGACTCCGCGCCTCTCCCGAAAAGCGCGTGGTTGTACACGGGACACGGAGGGGGAGGGGAGGGGGAGGGGGAGGGGATGGCGCGTGCGCGCGCGCGCGCGCGCGAGAGAGAGAGAGAGAGAGAGAGAGAGAGAGAGAGATTTATCTCTAACAGACTTGGAGCTGCTGAAAGCGCTGTCCGACACGTGAGGCTCATGTGACAAGGCAGGGAGGAGAGACGTGTCTACAGTCACAGGTTTTTTTAGTTGTGTTTTTTTTTTTTTTTACACGTACTCTAGTCCACCCACCGCACACACTCAGACACACACACACACACACTCAGACACACACATTTAACCGACGACCGGAGCTTCTGAACTATTGCGCCTTGGCTCGCCAGTTCGCCAGCAACATCTCCGTCCTGCGCGCGCGCGTGTGTGTTCACAGCATTACAGCTCGTAGAACAGAATAATCTGGAAACACCTGCGGAAAAGTCAAACTTCTTCTTCTTCTTCTTCTTCTTCTTCTTCTCGACGTGGGACAATTTTCTCCTGAGGATATTGATATATTTAAGAGCATTTACAGGAACTCTGGTTTTTAAATCTCTCTCGCTATATATATTTATATATGCGTGTGTGTCATTTTTTCACACACACACACACACACACACACATTATATATATATATATCGATTGATTGATTGATTTAAGAGTATAATTTGAAGAGGAAAGAACCCCTACATTTATTTCTAAGCCGTTATTTCTACACTCGGACGATGGAGCGGATTACGAGCGCACAGCCTCCTCCACGTCTGGCCAAGCAGAACCCGTTGGACATGGCTGCCATGCCGGGGTAAGAGCCATTTTTTTTTAACCGTCCTAAACCCTTGTGCTTAGATATTTCCTATAAATAACCGGGCCGTTGCGCCTTTCCCGTGGTGCTCATGTCCCCGCCGAGCGTGTTGCAGACGGTGCGTAAAAAGGTCCGCTCTGGCGCGGATGCGTAAAGTTTCCCGCTGTTCCCCAAGCGTTCTCTAAACACCCCGTGACATCCCGCCTTCATCTCTGATTGACCCTTCTTCCCTTCTCCCCCTGTCCTGTCGTGTTCCTGCAGCATGGAGTTCCCCATGTACGTCTACAAACCCCGAAGAGGTGCGAAACGAGGCGAGGACACCAAGGTACGAGCGCTTCCTTCCTTACAGGCTGTTTCATTAGAAGTCGAAACGCAGTGCTTTTTCTTTCTTTCTTCTTTTTTTAATCGGCGTGTGCATGCCTTGCTCCGGAAGCCTGCATGCTGAAAGTTCTCGAATGAATCGCGTTTCGGAGCTTGAACCGCTCTTCTTTCATTTTCACGCAGGACACGTATAAACTGCCGCATCGCCTGATTGAGAAGAAAAGACGTGACAGGATCAACGAATGCATCGCCCAGCTGAAGGACCTGCTACCCGAGCACCTGAAACTCTCCGTAAGTCTTCATGGGAGTGGAGACGGAGTGGACGGAGCGCTTAAACCGTCTACCTGTAGCGCCACCTGCAGTGTTGCGTCTCACACTCGATCACTCGCGCTTATTTTTATTTGGATTCTTTATTATTATTATTGATCTGTTTTTATTATTATTATTATTATTATTATTATTATTATTGATCTGTGTGGTTTATCGTGTACTTCATCGTTTTGCCACGGAAGCGGCCGTAGATCACAGGAAGGTAGTCCCCCCCAAAACTCCATGGTGAACTTGTATAGAAACGCAGAAGGTCATTTCGAAGCGTCTGAGCGTGCAGTAGGACCTTCTCAACAGCACGAGGCAAAGCCGTTTCGGCTCTAAATATAAGCATTACATCAGATTTGCGGATTAGCATTACGGGCGTACACGTGTAATTCTCAAGTATGTTTACACGGACACGATGCACCCACTAAATTTAGAGGCGTGCTTAAAGCAACAGGGATTTTTATTTATTTATTTATATCCTCACTCGCTCACTCAAGAGTGGCGTGAGGAACATTGCTGCCGAGATGCAATACGGTATATATATATATATATATATATATATATATATATATATATATAGACGTTACACAAGATCAAATAATCAAAACGTGTAGAAACGTCCGCCGAGTGAAAACTCCACGCGTGTTGTTTTGTGTTGTTAAAGCTGGATTTGCATGTCTGTTGTGTCTTTGGGTTTGCCCTCGGTGGCGGCCGCTTGAGCGAGAGAGAGAATTACGTAAGAGAGATAAAACAGGCTTATCGAGCGATTCCTCCTTTTATAGACGCTGGGCCATTTGGAAAAGGCCGTGGTGCTGGAGCTGACGTTGAAGCACGTGAAAGCTCTCAACAGCCTGCTGGAGCAGCAGCAGCAGCAAATCATGTCTCTGCAGAATGGAATGCAGATCGGTGAGTTCCACGAGAAACGCTTAGGATCAACACGCCATGTGAAGAAACGAGTCACGGTCTTACAGAACCCTCGTCACTGGTGTACATTTGAAATAAACAAATAAAAAAAATAAAATAATGAAATATAAAAACCTGATGTAACACGATCCCATTCTCACAAGGTCTGTTCCTGTCAGCAGGGATTATGTAACCCGGCTGAGAGGGATGAACTCTGAGATGAGATTGCACTCGTGTGTAATCTTCCTGTGTGTGTGTGTGTGTGTGTGTGTTGGCGCAGGTGATCACGTCAATGGGAGCTTTGAGAAGAGCGAGGAGATGTTCCGCTCTGGTTTCCATCTGTGTGCCAAGGAGGTTTTGCAGTACATGGCGGACCAGGAGAACGTGCAGGACCTGACTCCTACGCACATCTTTAACCATCTGCACAAGGTGGCCTCCGAGCTGCCGCAGCGGCCGATCAGCCCGCGGCAGGACACGCCTTCGCCTGCACGCAAAGTCCACGAGATTCGCGAGAAGCCGGTGGTGGTGCCAGCCAGAATGCCAGAGGGCCACACCAAAAACTGCGTCCCTGTGATCCAGAGGACTTACCCACATAGCAGCGAGCAGAGCGGAAGCGACACGGACACGGACAGCGGCTACGGTGGAGAGCTGGACAAAGACAAGCGTGAGTCCAAAGCCCAGCGGCCCGGCTACTACAGCAAAGAGGGCGCCGAGTTGAAATACGGCATCAAGGAGGAGTGGGACGAGCCGCAGGCCAAGCGGCAGAGGTCGGACTCTTCTGAGGACGAGTCTCTGTTGGGTCACGGTGGGTACGCAAGCTTCTCTTCCCACCAGCCACCTCTCTGCATGCCCTTCTACCTACTCCCTCCTGTGACGGCGGCCGCTGCCGCCGCATACCTCCCCGTTCTGGAGAAGTGCTGGTACCCAGGTGGCATGCCCATGCTGTACCACGGCCTCGGGGGTTCCACGCCAGGCTTATCTCCTGAGAAACACCCCTTGTCGCTGGTCTTGTCGCCCAGAGTGGCGTCCCCTACCACCTCTCACGCTCGTACAGACTCTCCCGCCCTGCACCACGCCCTAAAACAAGTGCCCCCCTTACATCTGGAAACCAAAGACTGATAACCACGTGGGGTCCGCTTCACCTCCTCTGAATGAGAGCGGAGGAGACGCTGATGAAGATCGTGCCGGCTCCTGCTCTGCTACCGCTGCCCCGCCCTTCCCCCCCAGTGTTATTTAAAAAAACAAAACAAAAAAAAACAACAACAAAAAAACAAAAAAAAACCCCCACAAATTCACAAACGCGCACACGAAACCCAGTGGCCAACTCCCTCCACCGCAGCAGCAGACGTACACGCTGGGAGAAGGAGTCCGTGTGTGGACGCGTGCACGCCGGCCATGTCGAGGGAGTGGATGGGAGACGAGGACTAGGGTGTAGCACTTAAGAGTCACTGTGAACATGATAAACGACACCGGGTCGTCTGGTTTCAGGAAGGATTGCTCCGCGGGGACCTCTGCTCTCTGCGCTTACGCTGAATGTTTCAACAAACAAACAAACAAACAAACAAACAAAACCTAAGTCCAGAATGTGACGTGTGGACAGCCCCGAACAGATAAACCATGAGGACTCTGCCCTTTGCACATATCTTGTAAGTTTTGAATGTAAACCAGAAAAAACAACAAAACAAACAAACAAAAAAAAAAACATTGCTAACGTATCCCCTATAGATGCTGCTTTTTTCTTTCTTTCTTTCTTTCTTTCTTTCTTCTTCTGTTTTTTTTTTTTTCGTCGTCGTCGTCGTCGTTGTTGTTGTTGTTGACATTTCCCTGTGCTGCCGAGCAAGGCTTCACTCTGTCAGGACTCTCTGGCTGCTTGAAATAAAGACTATCCTTTTTTTTTTAATAAAAAAATAATAAATTTTTTTTATAAAGCCTAGAATGCAACCAAATAACGGTCTGCTTTAGTTGACCAGAACTTTCACAAACACGAGACAACAGCGACAGCCTCATCCCCCCCTCCAACCCCCCCGTCGCCGAGTCTGATCACCGGATCCCGTGTCCACGGACTGAATCCGTCAAACGCTCGTGAGGCCGATCGGCCCTGACGCGGCTCGTTGTGTAAATAAGGGAGTAACGTGATCACGATGCGCGCTTATTTTTCTTTCTTTCTTTCTTTTCTCGAGTATGTAATTCATTATCCGTGCGAGTAGATGGAGTACTCCTGAGGTAACCACATCGTATAATTCACATGTTTATACAGCCTAGTTCGTACATCTCCAATTTTTCCTTCTTCCTTTTGATTTTTTTATTTTATTTTATTTTATTTTTTACACATGATCCACAGTTGTTGTTTTTTGGGTTTTTTTTTTGTGTGTGCTCTGATTGAGATAGGAGTTCCAGATATTCATCAGACGTTTTATATATATTATATATATATATATATATATATATATATATATATATATATATATATATATATATTCACGTTAAAACCGTGGAGGTTGTATCTGCGTCATGCTCCGTGTCCATTTCTGGTCACGTTAAGACAGGTCTCCGCTCATGCTGTTGCCTTTACTTGTTTCAAGTTTAAAGCAGTAAAAATGACGATAGATATGTAAATACAATGAAATAAAAGAAATAAAAACAGTTCTGGATTCTATGGAAATGTGAATGTACAATGTCTAAACAATATACTAGTTTTGTATAGGAAGAGGTACTTGGGATTTTTATTTTGGGAACCTAAGAGAAGGTTGCTTAATGTATATATTTTGTCAATAAATAAATAAATAAATAAATAAATAAATGCTGTTGACCTTCATTAATAAAAAGTATTAATAAAGATTTTTTTTACAATTATTTTGATTTTTTTTTTCCCCCTGTGGAAAAGCTGCACGTGTTGGCTTTGTGTTCGAAGAAGCCTTGTTGATCTGCTGAAGCCATGTGGCTCTTTCTCAGCCTGGTGTTGTGTAACGCCTTTATAGAACGCTGAGGTGGAAACGGTGTGGACGTGGGACTCGATATCAGTCGGGATGAAAGTATCCTGACGTTACGGCTAAAAATTGCACCGGGGTCGTTCGTTTAGTTCTAGCTCGATAAGACTCATGAGTTTGTTTTCTGGTCCGCTCATTTTGCTTTCAAATATTAAAAATCCATTCTAGCTTCATGATTTTTATCATTATTATTATTATTATTATCATTATTATTATTATTATTCCTTTTGTAATATCGACAATTCAATCTTTAAGGAAAGTTCTCTTCTGAGCAGCCGAGTACGTGAAGTCATCACTGCGGCTCGTTACTGTTAAAAGCAGCTTCTGAGAAACGGGTTTCGGTAGAACGCCCGCGTGGCGACGTCACAACGCCGAGCCTCTCGTCACGTGGAGCGCTCTAGCGATCCCTCCGCGTGCTCTTTCTTGCGGTATCTTTTCCGATACCGCAAGAAAGAAGAACAAGAAAAGCACAATAATACAAAGCCGAACTCTGAAAAGGCCACGCTTTTCGTCCCCCGTGTCTTCTTTTTCTTTTCAGACTCTCTGCATGAACAGGACACTGCTGTTGTGAAAAGAGAGAGAGAGAGAGAGAGAGAGAGAGAGAGAGAAATAAATGGTAGCCTGATTTCTGAGCTCAGGTCCCGTGCTCTTCCAGACACGCGGATGTGGATCACCATCATGTGATTTAGGACCAAATATTCATTGGAGGCGATCAGCCTGAGGCACTGCTGAGGTGTTTGTTCTGGAAGACCAGGTCGCTTTGATAGCGGCCTTCAGCTCGTCTGTATCGTCGGGTCTGGTGTCTCTCGTAGATTCCCTATGGGGTTCGGGTCAGGCGAGTCGGCTGGACAATGGAGCACAGTAACACCACGGTCAGTAAACCAGTTACTAGAAGTTTTGGCACTGTGGGCAGGTGCTGGAAAAGGAAATCATCATCTCCATAAAGCTCGTCAGCAGACGGAAGCATGAAGTGGTGTAAAATCTCCTGGTAGACGGCATCCATCCTCTCTCGAAGAAAACACACTGGACCGACACCAGAAGATGACACGGCACCTCGAATCATCACTGACTGTGGAAACTTCACACTGGACTTCAACTAACATGGATTCTGTTCCTCCAGACTCTGGAACCTTGATTTCCAAATGAAATGCAGCATTTACTTCCATCTTCCCCGTGATTGTGTGTGTGTACTGAACCAGACTGAGAGATTAAAGCCTCAGGAAACCTTCGCAGGTGTTTTGAGTTAATTATCTGATTAGAGTCTTCTCAGGTCGACATTTCTGTATTATAAATCCTTTATAAAATCCAAGTGGACTCTAGAGTAGATATCAAGAAACCAGTGTGTAATGTACATGTTATGTGGTGTGTGTGTGTGTGTGTGTGTGTGTGTGTGCGTGTGTGTGTCAGTATGATGTTCTGTTCATATAACCTTTTATATCATTTCTCTTTCTGCTTAAATCCGAAATCTTTTCGTTATGGCCCCCAGCAGCTGCAGGAAGAAGTTGCTCAAGGCTTTGACGTGACTGTGGCGCCATCATATGGTCAACAGCAGCATTACAAGCCGAACAACTTCTCTAGACTGATGTCGAGATTTCATTACGCAATCTCATTCAGATGTCAATAATATCCCTTTTGATAATAATAACAATAATAATAATAATAATAATAATAATAATAATATAAGATTATAACAATATATAATTGAATTGATGTATCACCTCTCATTAAAACAACAGACTGTGTTAGCACTTTATTTACTACCTTTAAAAGGTGTGCAGTCTCAGGCCTGTGATCTCCTAGATGGGGTTGGAGTGAGGAACTGTCAATGAAATAATAATTATATCGCCATCACGTCTTTTGGACAGTGTGTGTGTGTGTGTGTGTGTGTGTGTGTGTGTGTGTGTGTGTGTGTGACTGTATATATATATATATATATATATATCTCAGACAAATTAATCTGTAATAAGCTTTCAGTGGGAATGATCATGTAAAATGTCATGAATGCAGACCATGTGTGTGTGTGTGAGAGAGAGTGAGAGAGAGAGAGAGAGAGAGAGGGAGAGAAAATGAGAGATGGAGAGAGAGAGAGAGAGATGGAGAGAGAGAATGAGAGAGAGAGAGAGAAAGAGAGAGAGAGAGAGAATGAGATAGAATGAGAGATGGAGAGAGAGAGAGAATGAGAGATGGACAGAGAGAGAGGGAGAGATGGAGAGAGAGAATGAGAGAGAGAGAGAGAGAGAGAGAGAGAGAGAAGGAGAGAGAGATAGAGAATGAGATAGAATGAGAGATGGAGAGAGAGAGAGAGAGAGAGAGAGAGAAATGGAGAGAGAGAGAGAAGGAGGGAGAGAGCGAGATGGAAGGAAAGAGAGAGAGAGAATGAGATAGAATGAGAGATGGAGAGAGAGAGAGAGAGAGAGAAATGGAGAGAGAGAGAGAGATGGAAGGAGAGAGAGATGGAAGGAGAGAGAGAGAGGGAGAGAGAGAGAGAGAGAGAGAGGGAGAGAGAGAGTGAGAGAGAAAATGAAATATGGAACTGATATACTGATATATTGTGCAAAAGTCTCAGGCATCCTATTTTTTAGTTCTGTGTAAATTTTGTTATAGGGGACCGGGTGGCTTAACGTTTAAGCCTCAAACCTCCAAGGTTGGGGGTTCGAATCCCGCCTCCGCTGTGTGTGCATGTTCTCCCCAAGCTTCAGGGGTTTCCTCCGAGTACTCCGGTTTCCTCCCCAATTCAAAAACATGTAGGCTGATTACCATTTCCAAATTGTCTGTAGTGTGTGTGTGATTGTGCCCTGTGTGGGCTTGGCACCCCGTTCAGGGTGTCCCCCGCCCTGCTCCCTGAGCTCCCTGGGATACGCTCCAGGCTCGCCGCGGCCCTGTCTGGGATAAGCAGTATGGAAAAACAGATGGATGGAATTTGATTAGAGACGATTATTTATTTGATGACTTTTGCATTATCGAGTCGGTACAACAACATTGTATCTTTTCCAAACATTACAAAATGAAAGTGTTACAGTAAAAATGTCCGTACAGAAAGCAACGTGCGCTCCCCAGCATTTCTCTGCATGTGCCTAAGACTTTGGCACAGCACAGACACGTAGCATTTTAACATCAACATCAACATCATCAACAACAACAACAACAACATCTGGAAAACAGATTTGATCCAGTGTCATGAATTTCCACCAGACTATTATTTTGAAGTATTATTTTGAACTCCACTATTATACATTAGTCACGTGACTCAGCATACTTCCTGTAAGAATGTACAGGGTGTATCTCAAATCAATCACTACTTCCCTACTCTTAAGGCAGGCATATTGAACTACAACCCTATGAGTCGGTTTCTTACAGTCTTTAATGATCTATAAATCATCATCATAGTCATTATTATTATTATTATTATTATTATTATTATTATTATTATTGTGATTATGATTATGATTATGATTACATCTGACATAGTGTTTGGGAAAGGAATTGGGATGGGGTGTAAAAGTTACATTGTACAGGTTTAATTTATTATTATTATTGAAATTTTTTTATCCATTTATAGATACATTCAGTGTTGTAGAACATCCGTAAGTTAAATTTCTCTGTCTTGAAGCATTCGACTGTTACAAAGCACTGACACTGGAGACTCCTTCCATTTAGTGTTAATTAAAGGTTCTCC
>CM022752.1:9567666-9582666 GCA_012411365.1 Ameiurus melas | reverse complement strand
TCCTTTATCAGACCGGTGAGGTCGTGTCGGGCCGGCGAGCACGACCGATAGTCTCCGGCGTTGAAATGACCCTCTCTGCAAACAAGCGCCTTTACTTACGCTACGTTACTACCGTGCCTCGCCCTGCCTCGAATCGTTGGGTAGACGAACGGTGTCTTGCACACCGTGTGTGCCTGCTGCGACTCGATCCAACGCTCGTTCTTTACTCCGACGTACACGGTGAAACCACGTGACTTTACCGACGTGCAACAAATCCGAGCACCTCTTCGGAAGGTCTTCAAGGGGGTCGCTTGCGCAAACAGTTCATTCATTCTCAAACGAATACTCGGCAGATCTGCCCTTCTTCCTGTTTCGTCGTAGTTCTGATCTTGAGCAGTCATTCTGAAACCCCCGAGTGTTTTTCACTTTCCTTCGTCAGTACGAAGCCCACCGCGCCGTTTCAAACCCCTTGGCTGTGTGTGTGTGTGTGTGTGATGTGCTGATAATGGAACAGGTGTGAAGAAATATTTCACTGTAAGCTGTAAGCATTTTTTTGTTTAATCAGGAAGCTGGAAAAGTAATCATTTCCTGCAGGGCTGGAAAGTACCAAACACGAAACAGGATATGTCCCCTCATATGACGGGGGAAAGTTTCTGCATTATTAATGGCGTTGAATCGCCGTGCTATCGCGTCGGGCAGAGCGCCGGTTTCGTCTAGGATCAGCAGTTTTCGTCTATTAAGAGATCTGCGCAGCGCTGGGGTTAGAAGCACTGCGCCCGTGGGTTTTTTTTATATTTTATTAAGCTCCCGTTAAACATTTCCTCAGATGTTAGGTGGTTAAAAACGAGATCGGTCTGAGATCATGAGCTGCTTCCGCCGCAGCTGACGTGGAGTTTCTGCAGCGGAGTCGGCGGTTGTAATGACCCGAAGAGCTCCCACCGTTCCCTTGGGACGACACGGAAAACGGCCTGGTCTCCCAATTCTACCGTGGGCGGGGCGGGTGTGTATAGTAATTCACAAATGCACAAACTGCACTCACACAGAAATAATAATAATGATAATAATAATAATAGCGATCAGTTGAGTTCAGACCGGTTGGAGTCTGATCGTGTTGGGCGTTGATATGCAAATCAGCTCGTTAATATTCAAACCCTGACATCCAGTCCAGTTTTCCGTCGATTTATGAATCGGACGTTTTCTTGATCGTTTTCGATCTCGCGAACGCTTATAAGGCGTCAACGTCTTGTCTGCCGAGAGGCGTTTTTACGTCGGAAGCATATACGTGGCGAAAACACGTCCCGGCAGTCATCAAGGGCTCGTGTAGAAAATTCGGGTAAGGCGAAGGCTCGACCGGTTACTCGTTTTAAACTAGCGATCGCTTAAATGGTCAAACGGTTTGTTTTGTTAGCGTGGAACGTCTCGCTCGTCTTTAACGTCTCACGAACGTTGGCGTTCTCTTTACGGTAGGGTAGACGGTCTGTCCGGCGTCCGTTATTAAAGCTTGTCCGTTTGTTCTCTTCCTGTTGCCAAACCTGGTCTCGTGGCCAGGCCGGTTTTGGTGAATCAGTTCCTCTTTCACGGAGTTTTCGGTGAGATTCTTTCGTTTAATGTCATGGGACTTGTCGGAGCTTTTCTACCTAGGCCTGTCCATTTCCTGAAGAGTTTGTAATAACCATAAATGCGAGTGAAATATGAAATAATATGACAACAACAACAAAGGGTGAGTTGACTCAAATCTAACCATAAAAATGCTCTTACCGGACCTGACCAGTACGACTGACCGTCAATGATCATCAGTGATGCAGAAGGAATAAAGACGTGATGAGGAGGTTGCCTTCGTTTGACTTAACTTTGAGTTTCATTCAATGAAATGGGCTCGTAGCAGCGTTTATTTCAGATCCTTCGGACTAAACGCGCGAGTTGGTGGATAATGAGATCATTCTTACTTTAGACTTCTCACTTCGGAGTTAAGTCAAATGTAATATTAGGGTTTTTTTTTTTTTTTTTTTTAAATCAGGTTTAAATCATGTCAGCCAAACCTGGGTAAACATCTGTGGAGCTGCCTACAGCTTTTCTCTTTTTTTCTCTCTCCCCTTTCTCCTCCAGTGTTGTGATTTACAGTTAGTTTGGGTTCCTTAAATTCCTCAACACCCCCCACCCCAGGAGAATTCTCGGAAGAATCCCGAATACAGCTCATTACTCTTTATAGGAGCACAGGAATGTGGCCCGGATTATGGATTGTGAACTCACAGAGGAATCTTAACCATGTCTGGAAGCTGTGGAAGATTTATTTATTTATATATAATATAAATAAAATATAATGTATATATGAAAGACCTGTTTGAGAGAAATTCATCATTTACCCTGTCCTGTTTGTTAGTTTCTATCGTTATTAGATTAAGTAATCAAGTCCTGCTTCTGGATTAATCTATAGAGCGAGCGAGTGAGGAATGTGACCTACATCCTGCTGGGGTCCCCACCCCGCCCCTTCTTTAATGAATCGCAGCTTATTGGATTAGGAGTTTTCTGAATTGTACCCGCGTGTCGACTGATCTAATCATCGTGTGGGGAGATTTACTGTACAGCTCAATGTGACTATTGTGTTCGAAAACTCCCCGGTCCAGTTTTCTTCACTTTACAGCCATTAAAGAGCGAGATTTTATTTTTTTTTTCTGATTTTTATTATTTTCTTTTTTATTATACAGCAGGTTTCTGAGCATGCCGGAGTTCACGTAGCTTTCTGTTGCAGATATTACTTAAATAAAGTTGATTGTGCGTCTGCACTCGAAATAACGTCCTCCCCGGTTCTGTTCTGTCTCCTTCTCGTGTCTCCTGTCGGTGTTTTGTGCAGTCGGGGCAGTTCAACGAGGACATGATCCCCACGGTGGGCTTTAACATGAGGAAGGTCACCAAAGGCAACGTCACAATAAAGGTATCGCACACACACACACACACACACACACACAGTCAGGTTATTTTCCACCTGTAGCTTTCTCACTTCTGTAGTTTGCTGAGCAACAATCCCTAATCTGCTCGGATTGATCGTTTCGGCTTCGTCTCTCTCTCTCTCAGTTAATCAGATTTTAAAAAAAATAAATAAATAAGCATTTTGTCGCAGCTTTCACAACCTCTGACGCTGGAGACTCCGTCCACAACGTTCACTGTATCAACGATTACACTAGGTTTTTTTTTTTTCCTTCTCCGAATAACACGTTTTTAATCATTTTTACCCGGGGGGGGTTAAATGATGCGTGCCCACTGTGCTCCTGTACAAAGTCCACGTGGACGAGCCGTTACTATAGAAACGGTAACGCTTTAGGCCGCGAGCGTTTTATATAAGCCCGAGGTTTGTGTCTCCTAAAGGTGCTCAGGAAGGAAGAGTACAGTTCTGAGTTGTAAAATGATCCTTCATGATAAACCTTCTAACACAATTCCAACATCAAATATTTAAAAAAAAAACAATTATTACATAAAGTATAAATAATCTGAGACATCTTTAAGAATATTCCACTTTTCTGTATTGAAATTCATCTTTGACCTAAATATATCTATACACACTCACGCACGCACGCGCTTTTCCACGCAGACGTCGGTACGGAAAGCGGACGTTTCAGAGAAAAGTCCTGCATCAGCTGGGCGTCGGAATGAGCCGCTTTTCCTGCGCAGCCCGTGAAGGACTTTTTCCTGAAATTGTGCTGTTTTGCGCTCGGCTGCGACTTTCACTTCCCCTACAAATCCCCTACCTTTTTACTTAGGAAGAACGCTGCGCTGACCCCCTCTGCACTTCTTCGTCAATGTCTATAAATAAAACCCTCGCCCTGTATGTACAAAGGATCGATTTGAGTTCCGAGTCCTGTTGGAACCGCGGCATTAAGTCTTTGTTTGTTGTGTGTTGTGTAGATTTGGGATATAGGAGGACAGCCTCGCTTCAGGAGCATGTGGGAGCGGTACTGCAGAGGAGTCAACGCCATCGTGTAAGCGCTGCTTCCTAAATCGAGCCGGAGCGAAGCTTACGCTGCGTCCCAAATCCGCCTACTGTCCGTCCTGAACGGTATCCGAGGTTCGAGTTGGCGTGTCCCGAATCGTAGCGTGTCTCAAAGGTCTGCTGTTTCAGGTCCAGCGCCGGATACGTGGATGTTTTCTGAGCTGACCCCACCCACGACTCGGGTGAAGTTGCCTCCTGATTGGCTGATTGGAGAGACGGGATTAGAAAGCGAGCTAGCGTGTGTAAGGACACGCCTAAATCGATCAAGGCAATGAAACGATGTAGTATCGATCACGTAAAGGATAACGAACGAATGAAGAAAAGGCGACGAGGAGTTTTCTTTACGCTGAGCGGGTGTGTAACTAGGCAACAGCGTTCTCTTCTGTTGTCACGCGCTCAAAAATATGTGCTCTTTCTTCGCAAAAAGAGACGTGAGCTTTTAACAACACCTACGTTTTACGTTTAGTATATGTTTGAGGCAACGGTCAAGCTCGAGCAGCGCTTTAGAAACACACACAACACACACAAACACACAGTTCTAATACTTTACTATACTGTAGAGACGATGATCGTATCATTAGAACGAGCGTTTAATAGAAACCGTGTGATTTTTGGAGCTGCCGGTGTAGAAGATCCAAATCTCAGTGCGTGTATGTTGTTAAGTGTTTGACGGAAATCTTATTAATAGCGCAACGCTTTCCCCGGACTCCCCCCTCTTGTGTCTTGTAAGCTCACGTTCTTGTTTTGTTCAGGTGCTCATTTTGGGCAACAAGAGAGACCTCCCCAACGCACTGGACGAGAAGCAGCTCATTGAGATGATGTAAGCTTCTGTTTCCCTTCCTCTTTCTGCGAAGGTGTATTTTTTTGCTTTATCTGGTACCCCCCCCACCCCCAGGTTTTTTGAACGAGACTCCCCATAATCTGTCCTTGCTTCTTCTCAGGAACCTGTCGGCGATACAGGACCGAGAAATCTGCTGCTACTCCGTCTCGTGTAAAGAGAAGGACAATATAGGTGAGTGTACTCGGTTCACCAGAGCTCATGCGTGCGCCTGAGAGATCCGTGTGCCGGTTTATAGAGACGCCCCGGCGATCGTGGTGACTCTGGCTGGGGTTTTTTTTATTTTTATTTATTTATTTATTTTTTTTTGCCTCGTCATGCGAGTAAGCGCGTGATGGGAGAAATCGATATGATGAGATCAGCGTGGACATCAGACGGGCTGGAAATGATCGGATTTCATCCTGGTGTTATTTCGAAAGCTACAATCAACATCTAAGCGTTGAATCCCGCAGCCTGCTTCTGCGTAGTGTTGCAGATAAAACTTATTTATCTAACCCCCCCAATTCATAATAATTTCTTTTTTCTGTATTTCAATTTTTATATGTAAAAGTTCTGTCTACTTCCAAAGGAATTCTAATCACTCCTGCTGTTGTTGTTGTTGTTGTTATTATTATTATTATTATTATTTATTTCATCTGTAATCTCCTGGAACATGTTCTAATGAATTGAATGTTTACTAACCTAGAAATAAAAGACTGTGTGTGGGCTGGGTGTGATCGGTTATGGTGTGATAGGTTGGGATGGATTTCCTGTCCAGTTATTGTGTTGCTGTAACTGTGGTTTCATCGATCTGATTTGTATGAGCTGTGCTCTTGGATATCTGTCTATCGAATTAAGAAAATTAAGTACTAGAGAACCATGTGATTTATCCGATCTGGAAATGTTGGGATTGTCTAACGCGGATCTCTCTCTCTCTCTCTCTCTCTCTTTTTTTTTCTCTTTCTCTCTCTTTTTTTTTTTTTTTTTTTTTCTCTCTTCTCTCTCTCTCTCTCTCTCTCTCTCTCTCTCTCTCTCTCTCTCTCTCTCTCTCTCTCTCTCTCTCTCTCTCTCTCTCTCTCTCTCTCTCTCTCTCTCTCTCTCTCTCTCTCTCTCTCTCCCCCCCCCCCCCCCCCCCCCTCCCTCTCTCTCCCCCTCTCTCTCTCTCTCTCTCTCTCTCTCTCTCTCTCTCTCTCTCTCTCTCTCTCTCTCTCTCTCTCTCTCTCTCTCTCTCTCTCAGACATCACACTGCAGTGGCTTATTCACCACTCGAAGTCCCGGAGGAGCTGAGAGGACGAGTCGGTGTCCTGCGTCCCACCCTGCAGCCAAAGCCCCCCCAAGAGTCAAAACCTGGTCCGAACACAGCTCCACACCCCAAATTTCTGCCCAGAGTCAGCCTCTGTCCATGCTTTGAGCTAGCGTAAAAGCCATTTTAAATGTGTTGGGGTTATTTTTAGGCTAAAACCAGTCCTGTGGTTCTTTTCTTCGACCCTGTTCCCTGGCTCAAAGCACAACCCAAGCCACTCACGTCCTACTCTCTTTATCTATTAATTGATTGACTCGCTCGCTCTCTCTCTCTCTCTCTCTCTCTCTCTCTCTCTCTCTCTCTCTCTATCCTTTGTGATTCAGGGCCCTGTTCTCTCATGACAAAACGCGGAACACGCACGTTACTGGTCAGCGTGCAGTCCTGTCAGAACCTTGATTCTGTCGATCGGCTTTTCTGCTCAGATGATGTTCTGTTTGAGGACTGTTTCTTTATATAAAAAAAATAATAATAAAAAAAAGCTCTTGTATATCGATCACTTGGAGTGACGGAGCGTTAGTGTGTAGGACGAAGATGATGTTTTATCTGATGAGCTTTACGGCGATTGATGAGATGTCAATCACACAGGTAGCGCTTATTTGGAGCTAAATATATATGTAGCGCTTATTTGGAGCTAAATATATGGGACACGGGATAAGATCATCATCATAACAACGACTTCCGCACTACAAATCGTCACGGAGCAGCAGATCATGTGCTTCAGTCGGGTGTTTGGGTTTGCGTTTTGAGTGCGTTGCGCATTCGGCAACAGCTCGCGTTGTCATCACGCGTATCGCTAGAGATTCTCTTCACTTAAAGCTTCTCTTTGCGTTTTTTTTTTTTCTGGCCCTGAAATGTGTTCCATTCACATAAATGGCACTTCATAAGGCTTTGTGGTTTTGTCCGTGTCTTCCTTGCAATTGCAGTTCGCTTCACGAACATCGGGTGACGTTTTCCGAATTTACGCTTTAAATCCGTCCGGGACGAATGGCCTATACGCCGATTCGATTTTGTTTTGTTTCTTTTTGAAGGAGAAGGAAAGCCTTTCTTTTGGGTCTCGAACATTTCCACTGATGTGGAATCAGAGATCGTTGTCTAAATCCTTATTTATCCTTAAAATCACATAGAACCTGAGCGTAGCGAAATCACACTAACAACTGCACGGTTAAAAATAAATAAATAAATAAATAAAAGTCAAAAAACCTAAACAAATATTAATACTAGTAATCATCTATAAATGTGCCTTGACGATCCTTCTTCCACTACAGCACTGTTACGCAGAAAAACACGTCACCGATTTAAGCTTTAACGTGAAGGATTCGGTTGTGTGGCTCAGTGCCTTATTTATGAATTGTGTGTTAATATGACCACATTATCGTCATATATGGATAATGATGCAAATTATGTGCGTAGCAAACGTGCGATTAAAGGTGCGGCGTGTCATTTTAAACGAGTGTTACGTAAACCTATTTTAATCATATCATTTTGTTAATATGTGAAAAGGGAAGAAAAAAAACCCCATTGACGATATCCTGAGAATCCTGCATCTGCATCCTGCTCGTTTCATCTTGTAAAGTCTTTCGTATAGCAGACGCAATGGAGAGTCTGGACCACGCCCCTTCTCATAAGGTGATTCCTGAGGTAAATGGATGTAGGGCTGAAGCTAGAACACTGGAGTGTGCAAAATGATTATAAAAAGCACAGCGCTATTCCATGGGAGAACAGGACCCTCCGTCTGATTGAATCTTTTGTCACTGCATGTGTCTCTCTCTCTCTCTCTCACACATTTCTCCTACTTATACACATCTTAATCTCCGTGACACCACAACCCTTTACCAAGTCTCACGCCGCTCTCTCCAGCGCCCCATCGTCTCTGCCCCTTCACCGTTCGGAAGCTTTCAAGTGGACGCTCCCTCCCATCCTGAAACACTAACCCACCCGAGCTTCTCACCCCTGGACCGGTTCCATCACCGAAAACGTCCACCGTCCAAAAAGTGATGTTACATGTACGAAAGAAAGCGGTTTATCCGTGTCTGTCCACACCCTGTGACACCGTCACGTGTCTGTATGTGCTCTGGACTCGAATGTGAAAAGAATATGGAAAAAAAAAACCACCATGCCAAATTTGATCCTATTCTCAGCTTTTGTAGTGTAATGAAAGCTTGAATTGTGACGCTATTAAAGTGACAGTTTGGCAGGGGGGAAAAAAATGGACACCGTTTTCTCTGTTTACTCACACAAAGGCTTTGAAAGTAATGTAGCTGAAACATTAAATATAGAAAAGCATACTGAATCCAGTTGAGGTTCTGTTCTCTATAACGATGGATGATGAAGATATTAAAGAAATCAATGCTGGAATCGGTATCTTCGTGAAATTTATCCAACTCGATCACTCTACTGCCCGCAAACCATATGTTTTACAGTGTAAATGGACACAAGTGATTCAAATGGCGATTCAAAAGGTCAGCCATTTTTGTTATTTTCATTGTAATAGACATTAGAAGGAATGTTTTTACAAAACAAACAGAAAACGGTTTGAACAAACAGAAAACCCTGAGACTTGATTACACACCGGTGGATTCTATTTATCACCATCAGTCATTTAGGACAACATTGGATCATTCAGAGATCCTCGCTGAACTTCTGGAGTGAGTTTGCTGCACTGAAAGTAAAGGGGCCGAATAATTTTACACGCACCACTTTTCAGTTTTTTTATTTGCTAAAAAAGTTTAAAATATCCAATAGATTTCGTTCCACTTCACAATTGTGTCCCACTTGTTGGTGATTCTTCACAAAAAATTAAAATGTTATATCTTTATGTTTGAAGCCTGAAATGTGGCAAAAGGTTGAAAAGTTCAAGGGGGCCGAATACTTTCGCAAGGCACTGTATATTGCCCATTCCTAAAGGAATCCCCACTAACTCCTGAGGGTATTCTACCCAATCCCACCAACTCCTGAGGGTATTCTGCCCAATCCCACCAACTCCTGAGGGTACTCTGCCCAATCCCACCATCTCCTGAGCGTACTCTGCCCAATCCCACCCTTAAGCAAGTCTCACCAATCCTGTCCATTTGCAGATTGAAGATTGAAGATTGACCAATCCCGGTTACCCACACACACAGTCGTTTTTACTTTTACCTGCACACTGTATCCTCTTTTCAAATGAACTTTGTTTTGAGATCTGACCTCTCGCATGAAGCTAAAGTCCGCCCACACCCGGGACTTTTTTTCCCCGGGGGCCGTATGGGATCCCATTCCTGATACACACCTCTAGTAGGAAGTCTACTAGTTTAGAAAATTCTCCTTCTACATGCTGTAGTTCCCCTTACAGGAGCTGATCTACACAGCAACATACATATATGATGTCACGTACATAATGTCAAGACAGTCATATCACTCATGTTCATAACTTGCTCATGGTTCCTACATGGAGATTATGAATGCTAGTCTCTCATATATATATATATATAAGTATATGAGTGACTGATGTATGCATTATATCTTTTATGATGTAAAATGAGCCACACCTGTTGAACAGCAACAACGTCTCCGGACCACTCCTTTAAATTTAACTGGCTTCTGTACATCGGCATCCAGTAACCCGTGTATCTGACCATAACTGAGGTCACTTCACACAGTCACCACTTTTTTCAGAGCTCTAAACATGTACGATCTTGGATTATTTTCATCTGGATTGATCGATTGTATGATTGGGCATTTAAAAAGGTGTAGTCTCTGATTTGAAATGGTCTCATTACCTCGTTATGTGTCTGGACTACATGGGCTGTAATTGTGGACGCCTCCTTATTATAGTCTCCATGTAGGCCGTGTGTTTTCCTGCAGTGGGTTGTTCAGCCACACGGTGTCCTCACAGTGCTGTGGATGAAGTGTGTCTATCTATCTCTCTCTGTGTGTGTGTGTGTGTGTGTGTGTGTGTGGGCTCATTTCGTACAAGTTACAAAGTAATGATGTTCTACAGGGAAACGTGTCCTAGCTTGAAACACTTAAAGCCTTTCAAACGATCTAAACGGAGCTTTTTATTTATATACATGTTTCTCTAATGTTTAAGTACAATATTGTGTGTGTGTGTGTGTGTGTGTGTGTGTGTGTTTAAACCCATCTTTAAAGTCAACTGCACAGCACATTTAACTAGAGCACTGGTGAAGGAACGCACATCTGTGCCCCAGAACCGAACAGTAAAAAGTTCTGTCCGAGCGCCTCAGCGTTGACGTCATGCGCTGTTTAACTGCTAATAGTGTAGCGAGTTCCACTTTTAGACACTTCTCCGACTTCTGCACAAACTCCAAGCTTGTGAGTTCAAATCCCAGGACTTCCAGCAGAAGCAAAGCTCTACATTTAACCGTCAGCTGCTTTGGTTCTTTGCTTTATAATTGAGCTTTAGATGGAGGAAAAAAAACCAACGTCGTGGTCTTCCTTCTTTATGAAACCGGGATCGGTTCTGCTGCGGACTTTATTTAGATGTGAGACAAGGCCAGTTGTGTAGTTCAATCTCTCATTTGCTTTATCCAGGCCCCCTTTGTTTTAGTTTTTTTGACGGATCTAGGTTAGAGCGTCGGGATGCTAGTGCATGAGTCGGCGTTTTCTTAATTGTTTCGGAATTAGAAAAACGAGTCGCGTTGTCCTGACTGGTTGGACGTTCGTGTGTTGTTTCTTTTCTCTTCTCCGTCCCACCTTCCTGTTCAGAGTCTTGAGGCCAGAGCTTTTCCTTTTGAGAAGATTTTATTCAACGAAAAGAACTTTTTCTCTGAACTCAGCTTTAATTAAAACTCGCTGACTGCACCTTTAATCCGTCAGCGTGTTTATTCCCGAGTCTGTATTGTCGTGCCCCTGCTGCGTGTTGTATCCGCGTGTTTGCTCTGCTTTAAAGACGCTACATCCGAAGACGCAGCGTTTACGTTTTCCCGTACGTCCCTGAGGCCCGGGCCGTGTGTGTGTGTGTGTGTGTGTGTGTGAACGCTTTCCCCAGGTGGTCTCCGTGCTTGTGTTTTCCGAGCCTAATCGAAAGCAGGATGTTCAGATGCTCCCGAAGTAGTTCGTTAGCCCGGGTCAGATGTGTTGGATTAGAGTCTTTTGAAGGGTTTGGGGGTGGGGGGGTGGGGGGGATCTTCAGGAACCGAGATGGAGGAGATGAAAGCAGGAACTTTGGACGCTCGAGGACAGTTGGACTCTTGGTGTTCGTCATGATTCCAGCAGTGACTTGGAAGAGAGGACTGACTGGTTGCACAAATTTAGCATTTTCTTTGTAGCTTCTTTCAACACAAGTTCAACGCGAATGAATTTTTTTCTCCAGCATATCCGTCTTTGCTCATCCTGTTGAGTTTGTTTGAATCCATTCCAAGCGTCGTGAAGTGGTTTTTCTTCTTCCTCTCGCGTGGAATAAAGGACATGAAGCTTATATTTGCTGATCATCATCATCATCATCATGTCAGTAACGAATCATATCCTCAGAATCGATCGATCAGCAGACTTGTTCATTTCTCATAGGCGACCATGCAGAAATCCCAAATAATCCATGATCGTCAGCGCTGTTTCCTGCAAGCGCTTTGTGCACGAAATCATTCCGCCGTGCTCCACGGCAGGAGATTACAAAATTTCTTTTTCTTTGTTTGATTCTTCCTCGTCATCCAGAGTTTACACGCAAGCAACTTTATCGTACGTGACAACGCCACGAAGCCACAGTGCAGCTGATCTTAGTCAGTTATAAAACTATAGCGTCATCGCTAATAAGTGCCACCAGTTTAGCATCATAGACATCAGATGTCGACGTCATCTCCTGTTAGTGCACTGTGTTCCGAGAAAGAAAGTGATTCAAGATGGCGTCTGTTTTAAGCTCTGTGGCATCCTTTTGTCTATTTTTATAGATCACAGTGTGTCGGAAAGTGCGTAAACAAGTCCGTGAACGAGGCATGTCGATGTTAAACTGTTTGCAGCAAGCCATCCTGTTCTTAATTGGTACCAACGTTAACCTCGCAGCTCTGGCGCATTATTAAAGAAGCGAGCTTCAAACATGTCTCGTCTGATCGAGGACGTTTGGACATTTTGTGTACGTTTTCATTCTGGTTCAAATCGTTCCTTTGACGAAAAACGAAATCTTCCGCAGACAAGAAGCTCGCTCTTCTCCACGTACTGAAATATCTTTCACTTGGATTTCACAGGGACGTCTTGCATGCAAACTGTATAAATCTTTTCCTCTCACTTTTTTATTTATTTATTTTTGTATCGTGGGATTCCCTGCTCAAGCCCGTTTAGGCCGTTCTGAGCAGCTGGAATCCGCATGCATTACTCAGACACTTGGCCGCGTTGGTGTGTACGGAGAATTGAGTCCTGTGTTAACCAGTAAAAGTGAAATACAAGGCTGAGCTGTGCGTTACTAAACGTCCTTGGACAGTTACGAGCGGGATTAAGGGCTACAGTCGAACGGTAAGTCTCCTCTGGAAGACGACCGCGTCCTGGGAGGATCACGAACGGCAGAAAGAACACCATAACGCTGTTAAAAGTATTTCGTATGGAGTGTATGTTGGGAAATATTAAACAATAACCGATGGCTTTCGTAACGTTCCCGTTCTCATGAAAGCCAGTAGCGTGCTGGCGATTCAACGCGTGATGATGGTGACGATTTCACTGTAGTGCTCTCGAAGACAGTTTTATATACTCCTAAGACTTAACGTTTTCGCTTCAACCTCCTTTCAGGGATGGGGCCTTTCTCGTTAAAAAAAACAAAAAAAACAACAAGGTTCTGACTGATTTACGAGGTCGGACTGTCAGTGCAAGTCCTTCGAGGTTGACGGTAAATCTGTGGCGACGTTTTGAGATTTTCCGTTTCTCTGAGGGCTTCTTACTGGTCACACAGTTGCCTCAGTGCGTGACTCACTGAAATGAAGAAACGCTTCTTAGTGAAGATCCTAGACCAGGACTAATTTTGATCGAAGGCTGGCGTTGTGCTTTACCTCAAACTCAGTGTTCACACACTTGCTGACTTTTTTGTGAAGGATTTAAACCTCTCTTCATTGGGGGGCCAAAATATCTCTTCCTGCCACTGGAATACTGCTCATGTAGACAAGTAGAGCAGGCTCCAAACGTTTCAGACCACACGCATGAAGCTGCATGATCTCCATACCAAACGACCGCAGGACAGCTGGGTTGTCTGTTACGGATACGGAAATGACTGAATTCTAATTAGCCTAGCTAAATCTCTGGTCTTCTTCGGACACGCGGACTTAACGTAAAGTGTGTTCAATGACGAAGTCCAGAAGGCAGAAAGTCTATGGACGTTCTCGCTGCTTCGCTGTCTGCTCTTGAGACCGACCTCCTTTACTGCTTGGGTTTACCTTTGTTTCATTTCCTTGCTTATCCTTGAACCTACGTGGGAGACGTAGGGGGAGAAATGCCCCACTATAGATTTCACACCCGTTTCAACTCCGGAAGGCTGGTTAATCAGCTGAAGACCTCGAATCAGGTTTGTTAGGAACAGGAAAACACTTAAACGTGTACGACAGTAGGTTCTCCAGGACCAGGCTGAGGAACCTGTGATTTAGGCCACAAGGGGGATAATGTGAACTTCAAGAGAGTCTGCTTGGGCTGCAGGCTTCAGCAGATGGAATTGCCTAAACACGGATGCGGTGGCATAAACCGAACAGGAACGAATCCAAACAAACAAAAACGATGATTAAATAAAAATAATTATATATATATATATATATATATATATATATATATATATATATATATATATATATATATATATATATATATATATTTTATCACACACACACACAAGTGATACACAATTTGTATGCCATGTTGATTTTAGTGACGCTTACTGCACACATCCAATCTAGACTTGAGATGACTTGAGATTAGATGAAGTCCTCTCTCGTTGCGCCTGCGGTCTTGCGCATTCGACGTGAAGACTTTGAGCACTTGTCCGTGCTCCGTGAGATCAGAGACCACGGGGATTTGGATTAGGCAATGCATTCGAATGCTCAGATGCTTTCCAGAACCGAATTGCGCCATGTCAAGTCATCAAAACGCACCACGATGTCAGGCTTGCACAACTTCTGACGTTGCTCGGAATGGTCCCTGTGCAGCAGGTCTAATCAGTGGCTTTCCATCTGCAGCTCTCTTTCTGATAGGTTTTCACATTTTACTCTTACTTCAACTCTGTTTGCCAAGAGCTGCATTTAGAAGAAACATTGCTCTTGACTTCCTTTGAACCAGGAATGAAAAAGATTGGTTATCTGAACAGAATTACGGTCGCAGAATTAAACTAATGAGTTGATGGTAATATATTGTTTTGTTTTTGTCACCAATTTGTCACACAATTCATCCAAGAGCAGCCCAATTTGTCATCTAGTCTGTCCAGAAATGTGCATTTCCATGCAGATGGCCCTCTACCACCCCCTGGAGGTCAATTACAGCCATTATACTTAAAACCTAATTAATAAATCCCATTTTGCCGATCAGTGCTGCTCTAAGGAACAGCTGGAGAACATCTTGTTGTTGTCATGTGGCAGTATATGTTCCAGGTGTGTGTTGACGAGGTGGGGGACGGCCTCGTTTGAATGTTTTCAAAGTCTGACCCTAGTGTTCAACACTAGCATGCCAAACCAGGTGCACATTTATAGTGTATAGTGCATGTAATCTGTTCAATAATGAGGGCTGGACAAGGTTTTATTCGTCATATGTAACCGTTCCACACGTTCAAACCTTTCTTTTCTTTACATGTACAATAGGATGTAGTGTACATGTAGCATATCATTACATTTTTAAATACCAATGGCTCATCGAGGCTAATCGCCAAGTAGTAACTGGCGTTACGTCTCAAACGTGCATGTGTTTTCGGAGAATCATAAACGCTCACTTTTCATCATCATGACCTCTAAGCTAGAGTCCAAAACT
>CM022752.1:9530166-9565166 GCA_012411365.1 Ameiurus melas | reverse complement strand
CTGCACTCACACACCGTGGAGCTTTTATTGCTCATGCTCATTACCTCACTGACACACACACACACACACACATATACACACACACATACACACATTTAACTACTGCACATTTGTTGTTCCTACCTTTTTATTTCATTTTATTTCAGTCTCTCTCTCTCTCTCTCTCTCTCTCTCTCTCTCGTATTTCTTTTCTCCCTTTGTAAGACAGGATTAGAGGATTAGGACGCATAATGGCATGTTAGCACCCGTGTACTTGAGTGAACAAACATGCGTAATGTCACACTGACGAGCCTGATGGACCTCCAACAAAGCAAACGCTGGTTATTAAAAGAGGGCAGGATTAGGTTTAGTCATAATTATGTGTTGGTGATGAAATGGATGAAGACTTCTCAGAGTCATGGGCCAACATTTTGTACAGTAGCTCCACTAGTTTCTAAATCAGGTCAACAAGTTCATTACATGGAAATGCAGTGTTGTTGTTGTTTAAAGGCTCTTCCATGAGCCTGCAGATGTGGCCGAAATGGCCGAGTCTCCACTGTTCCTCTTCTAACGCTTCATACACTGTGACAGTCACTGTTAAGTCCAACTCTATTTTCATGATCTAATACTGAATTCTTTCACACACTCGCACACAGCGACAGGAGTGCAGCATGCCGTGTGTATCGTTATTACGCAACAACGACTCAATCACAAGATTAAAAAGCAAAACAAAAACACAGTATCATTACGCAAAGGCCTAAAGGTGCCGTCTGTCATTTCTGAACATACATAACAAATCATATGATCTTTAATATACCCAAGATACATGCTTATACATATTACCATTTAATAGATCTTGTGGGTTCTTTGATGTCGTTCAGACCTATTTTCATTATCTCTGCTCCCACCAGGACAAAAACAAAACAAAACAAAACACCGCTCGGCCACGCCTCTTTCCTTAAAAGGCAATCCATCAGGCAGACGTACTGCTCGTGTCCGTTTTGCAAGTTTGTCTTCAAATATGTCCGAGCTACGTCTTTCAGCTATTTTTTAAATAAAGTTGAAAAACAAGCCACTACCGATGAAGATCCTCGTCACACCAGCACCCAAACTTTTCTCCAGCTAGTCTCCAGGTACAGGAAATGTGTATTCGGCTAATTATTAGCGAATGGTGCGTTTGCGCTCGTACTGTAGGCCGGGGTCTGTGGAGGTGTTCTGTACGGTAATAATGGCAGTGAAGGTGTGTAGGTATTTGCACTTTTGACGAAAAGCCTGCTGCAGAACCTGACGTGTGTGTGTGTGTACTTTTTATATAGATTCTATGAATTTGTATTTGTCCACAATTTTGCAGGAAAAACAAAAACCGAGTTTTGTTGGCTAGTTTTGGGAATTTTCTGTGAGAGGGGTTCAGGAGCTTTTAAGTCGAACAGTTCTCTAGTCGTGTTTTTGAGAAACCGACGCGAGTACCCTACCAGAGATGATGTTCCTGGGACGTTACACGTTTTGGTGTTTTGGAGGCTACTGTATAGTCTCAGGTTATTTCCCACCACTTTATTGTAAGTGGATCCACACTGGGCCTTCCTCAACCGTCCGTAAGCGTCACATCAATCCTTCAGAACGAAAATTACGGATTAGATTGTTTTGTCACAATCCTTCAACATGCAATGAGGTCTGAATCCACTAAACATCTGGATTGTATTTATATCGTACATGAAGTTGTGTGTGTGTGTGTGAATTGAGTGGCATGATGTTTCATTTGGTTCATCTGGGATTAAAGATGAATGAACATCACTGTAGCTGTTCTTTCCCGCCAGGACTCTGTGTTACGCCTCGTTAGAGTGTGTGTGTGTGTGTGTGTGAGAGAGAGAGAGAGAGACGAGTAATTGCATATACTGCATAGTCCCTGGAGTTTTGGATTAAGTGATCAGTCTTTATAGGGATTAATTTGTAATCCCAGTTTATACAGCGAGTAATAGTTCAGATATCTGAGAACACGTGAGGAGAACCTTCCAGAGCATCGGTTTTCGAGTCCGGTCTTGTCTCTCGTATCTGACCCACTCGGCTCAGTTCATGAATCTCTCTCGTAACGAGCTGCTGATCTGAGTCAGTTGTGAAAATACATAAAGCAGACATCTAAAATGCGCAGAGTTCATGGGTCCACAGGACCAGGATCGGGACCCGCTGTTCTAGAGAAATGGTTTCCACGGCAGTCTGTCCGAACCGCACGTCGACGCTGCATCCTGTCAGTCCAGCACGATTCCGTGTCTGAACGAGTCGTCATGTCGTGTTCGGATCGAAGCGGATGATTTGTGTGCGGCGAGAACGCTGTGAGGTCTCCTCAGGCTCGGAGGATGATCTGTGTCGCCGAGGGCAGGAACGCAGGCATGGCCTCATCCACTCGGCGCTCTGCTTATGTGCGTGTAGTGTTGTGGTAACAGGCCGAGAAAGCCCAGCGTCACCTATTACACCGTGTATTTATTGAGAGGGTGAACATGACTTCTAAATGAAAAATAGGGGTCTTAATACGATTACGAACGCTGCCTGATGCAATTATGCTATTGCAACATCATCACCCAAGCGTGATGTTTTGGAGTGCGTGCAGCTGGGAGCGAGAGGAATCCTGTATGATTAATATCGCAGTCAAACGCAGCATGTCGAGGTTCCTGTTACTACGTTCACTTCAAAACTAAACCAAACATATGTTCTGCTCGCTGGAACCTCACTTGATCACTACCCATCATGCATTTAGTGAACGATTAGACTGGCGGTGTGACAGAGTACTGAATATGAGCTGTTTACCGTCTGTGTTTTATCTTTGATCTCGAATATTTCGTACGAGCTGTCGTGGGCATATCCTCCGAGCTGAACGTTTGTCTTGCTACTTTGGTTTATAGAGATTTTCGCTTTAAATCCTTTGTTTGTCGTAAAAATAAAAAAAGCAGCATAAAAGTATATTTTGAGCTGATAATATTCGTTAATGAAACTTTTTACAATTATTATTATTATTGTTATTATTAGTAGTAGTAGTATTATGATGCAATTTCCTGTTATTGTTTATTATTATAAATAATAATAATAATAATAATTTTATTAATAGTAGTAGTATGATTCAATTTCCTGTTATTGTTTATTATTATTATTATTATTATTATTATTATTATTATTATTATTATAAATAATAATAATAACAATAATAATAATAGTTGTAGTAGTAGTATGATGCAATTTCCTGTTATTATTATTATTATTATTATTATTATTATTATTATTAGTAGTAGTAGTAGTAGTAGTAGTAGTCATAGTATGATGCAATTTCCTGTGTTGTTGTTGTTTATTATTATTATTATTATTATTATTATTATTAGTAGTAGTAGTAGTAGTAGTCGTAGTATGATGCAATTTCATGTGTTGTTTATTATTATTATTATTATTATTATTATTATTATTATTATTATTATTATTATTAGTAGTAGTAGTAGTAGTAGTAGTAGTAGTAGTAGTCATAGTATGATGCAATTTCATGTGTTGTTTATTATTATTATTATTATTATTATTATTATTATTATTATTATTATTATTATTATTATTATTATTCTGCAAGTTCCCATGCTCAGAATAAAATAAAAATCCCAGGGAAATATATTTTCTCCTGAGAGTTTTTCACGTCTAATTCTTGAAGTTTTAAGACAAACCTGCTGAGCCATCGAAACACAAATCCTTGCTTTCGGACCCTGGGTTAGTGTAATCTCTCCACCGACCTGTTGGTATTTCGCGCTGCTTTCTGAAGCGTGAATCCTCTCGGACTCTCTCTCGGCCTATCTGCCGAACACGTTTCGTTAAAAGTCCTAAGTTCGTCTCTGGGGGCCGCTGATCAAACAGAAAAAATCCATAATGCGCTTTGGTTCCTGTCCCCGTGCGCCGTATTTACATATAGATTGAGTATTTATCTGTGAAGCGGCGGTGGAAGTAGATTTGGTTGTGACTTCGTTTTCCACAGCCGGCGTTGGATTTATGTATTTATAATGACTTGAAGATGTCGAGCAAGGGAATGTAATTATTTGAACACGGGGATGGACACGATTCTGAAAGACGTGTGGAACGTGGTGGGTCCTGACCTCGGGAAAGCGAGGGAGCCGCGAACGCTGGGGCGTTTTATTACTCGAAAGGTTGAGCGCAGTGGCGTTTTTGTCCCTGCACTTAAACAGATTTCTATATTTGAAAGGAACATTCCTTCGTTCCTTCGTTCCTGGTCGCGATACATCCCGCGAACACCAGGGCACGAGAAGGGGGAAATACGCCCTGGATTGAACGCTAGTCCATTTCAGGGCCCTTTGCAATTTAGTCATAGTTTTGTGCTTTGTGGATTTTTGGTGTTTTTTCCGAATACTGTAAGTCTGTTGGAGACGCCTAATGTGTCCAGTGTCTCTAACAGACTTGCTGTGGTTTCATACTGATTATCTACAGTATCTTGAATTTCCCCTTGGGGATCAATAAAGTATCTATCTATCTATCTATCTATCTATCTATCTATCTATCTATCTATCTATCTATCTATCTATCTATCTATCTATCTATCTATCTATCTATCCATCTATCTATCTATCTATCTATCTATCCATCTATCCATCTATCTATGAATAAACATGGACGTAAGGACATCATAGGGCTAAAAACACTCATAGCTCCATCTTAAGTCTGGAGCTTTTGTTTGTGTTCCGTTAAACGAATGCTTCCGTGACCCAATAACGCTGCACCTTAACGCCTATCCTCTTTTTAATCTGATATAATCCCCACGTTGAGGATCAACCGGTCGCCAGAGTCTTGAGTCAGGCGTGGACTCCTTTACGTCCTTCAATACCCAGTGACGGTTCTTGGTCTCAGGATGCCAGGCCGTGAGGGAAAAAAAACGTTCCAATCCGATGGCGTTCGGTGGAAACGACCGAGATTGATTCAGCAGAGAATCTGCACAGAAACTCCCCGAAGGCAGAAAAACAAGTTCTTGGCTTCTCTTGTGTTTGCACTGAGAGTTTGTTTGCCTTCATCAGCTGCTCATGTAGCGGCCGAGCCAGGAAGAGTGGAATCGGACGCTATTAGAACCTGACATGCCCAGAACGTCCTCAGAGTTCTTCACTCTTCCCTTCCAACACGCTCATCCCTTCCCGTAGCGTCCAGTAACTTTCAGAGAACGTTCCGGTAACTTCACGAACGCTAAACAGTGGTTCTATGACACGGGAGGGACATTCAACAATCCAATATTCTTGGAACATCCTTTGTATAGTTTAATGAACTCTACAAAATAACATTACTGAACGTTTGTGGACATTCTGGTGACCGCTCCGGCTGTAATTCTCGTTCTACCTTCTGCCTCAAAAAAAAATCCATTTGTATATCATTTCTGTACTAGGCTATCCTACCCCTTCATCCATCTCCAGATTTCCAGCTTGAGCTTCTCTAGCCGTTTCATCACCTTGTTCCTAAAAACTGAAGACCCTTCCACATCCATTCCTCCATACTCCCTTTCTTTCCATCTCCAAAGCCCAGGAATCTCGATGCCTTTAGATTTTTTTTTTGCTGAGAAAGAATTTGAAAGATCTCAAAGCATTGATTGTGGTCATTAAGGCCACGTCGCTGTGACTGGAACATGATGAGAGCTGACAAAAGATTCCTCTAAAGGCTGCGGACGGAGGGACAACCAGGGCAAGACATTAAACCATCGTCTCACAAGGGCAGAAATGAGACAATTCATCGAGACAAGACCGTTATTATCGCAAAATCATTGCAAGTTCCATTAGCGTAAGTAGAAAAGGGGGCAGTGGTGGCTCAGTGGTTAAAGGCTCTGGGTGACTGATCAGAAGGTCAGGAGATCAAGCCCCAGCACTGCCAAGTACCACTATTGGGCCCTTGAGCAAGGCCCTTAACCCTCAACTGCTCAGTTGTATAATGAGATAAATGTAAGGCCTTACTCTGGATAAGGGCGTCTGCCAGAAGTGTAAAAGTCCAGCTTTTCATCACGAGCATTTTTGCTTCAGCACAGTTCTCATACGCGTCTTGTCTGCTGTAAATACAGATCGTTCTCTCCGTTCGTAAACTCAGAGGCAGTCCTTTTAAAAAAATTTTTTTTGGCAGATTTATTATAACAGCCTGAGTCAGATTCAGGTGCCATGGTCTTCGGCAAGTGGGAAAACATGACTGTTTCTGTTTAATAACGGTTTACAAACTGAGCTCATGGTTGGATAAAGCAGCACTGGAGCTTGTTCGGACGCGGAGCAGGATCGGACGGAGAGTAAATGTGCTGTGTCGTAAATATCTGCATGAGCTGCAGTACACAACCGGTCCTCTTGGGCAAATAATATTAATCGGATGAAGACGTTCGGTGACGGCGATGTTCCAGATGTTTGTTGACGTGTTCGTATTCGACTTGCTTATGGAACATGACAGTTTGGGTTTTAGACGACTCGCACCACTCGGCGCTACTCTCTAGGTTTCAAGATCCTCGTTAAAGCATGAATGACTCATCCTGGAGTTCATATCCATGTTCGCTAGCTACCTAGCTTGCTCATCGTTAGTCTAGAACTTGTTAAGTTATTATGCTAGGCAACACCAACCCTCTCTCTGTTCTAAACGATGAATTAAGAAATAAACCAGAGAGTGGAATGACCTCGAAGCTTTTAAATTCGAGTCGTTATCAGTTCACTTTGTCGTTTAATACTGACTAACCTTACACGGGCTATTTATTTGGTTCGCGTGTACGTACCTAGTTCACGTCGTGAAATGAAATGCTGACGTTTGTATTTCCTTTTTTAAAAAAAAAAAGTTAACTTTTATATACGTGTATGTATGTATGTATGTGTGTGTATGTATATATATATATATATACATATGAACAGGTGCATTCTACGACGTCTATGATTTATGTGTGAATAAACCGTCTAACTTCCTACTTAAGGACCTTGTTGTGCAGCAGTGACACGTTATAACACGTTTCTCCTCGTCAGTGTTGTTTACTCTGCCAGTTTTCCAATGTCGATGATAATGAGTCTTTATTGATCACGTATACATTACAGCACAGTGAAATTCTTTTTACGCATATCCCAGCATGTCAGGAAGTCAGAGCGCAGGGTCAGCCATGATACAGCGCCCCCTGGAGCAGAGATAGTTAAGGGCCTCGCTCAAGGGCCCAACAGTTGCAGCTTGGCAGTGCTGGGGCAGTGCTCGAACCCCCGACCTTCTGATCAGTCACCCAGAGCCTTAACCGCCAAGCCCCCACTGCCCCCTGTGATGTTAATATTAGCACTACTTTGTCCAAACTGTATAACCCATTACCCAACACACACCCTTCCAAAATACTTTAGAACCAGGAAGTAGAACTGAATCTCACAGCGTAACACCGAGTCTCATTATCTGCACATTCAAAACAAAGGAGCGATCCGAGAACATACCGAGCAATTACGCGACCGTCGGAAAGTTGTTACAGTTGGCGAGTGTCAAGGTTTTTGCCGTGACCCGTGTCCCGTAGGCCTTCCCCCTCTGACGAGTTACGGATAGTCTGATCAAACGTTTTGCGCAAGAACCACCCGGTATTTCAATCGATTCCTTCATGCGTCTTAAACGAGAGTCCTGGAGGTCACTGCGACTCCCTGTAAATTGAAATGATGGATAATTACGTTGATGGGAAACAGCTGTGCGCTTCCAGATCTGTTCTCCGTCCTGCCAACCACAGCCTGGGGGGTATACACAAACACCCTACGCACCTGTCTCCTTTTAATTCGTCTCTTACGCGTTTGTACATTGCTTGGAAAAAAAAAACCCAGAGGGAAAGATGGAGTAAAATCGGTGATGGATATGCAGGCTCATTTATGATACTCTTTTTCCTCTTAGGCCTTTAGCGGTTTCCGTGTCGTATCGTTTTGAGTGTTAAATGGAGCGTTCATTGCACATTCACCAAAATGAATAGTGTGGCTTGCCAGGTAATCATTTTTCTCTGACATGTTAATCTTGAATGGTTTCCAAAGCACACTTTCCATCCATCTCCTGCTCTCGTCGGTGCCAGGAGAACCATCGCCAGCCCGCTGAGGTAATAAGCGAGCGGTTTCACCTGCAGCACAAGTTCGTTCGCGTGGGAGGCCGTGGCAATTACACGTGCTAACGGAGTACGGTCGTCTTTGTTATCGATATGAAAAAAAAGGGAAGCTTCCCTAACCCCACGTGTACCCTCCTGCAGTTGTCCGGATAAGACACGCCCCTTTTTAAAAAACGTGTGCCAAACATCTGACCTGACTGACTATTGCACATTGTCTCCATGCAGGGCGTGTTCTAGCAGGATTAGAAGGGTGTGTGTTTGTGTGTGTGTTTCTTGTGTATTCATAGCGGCCTCTGAGGTATGCGTGATGACGAAGGGAGTGCGGAATGCTTTTGTGGTGGAGTCGAGCATCACGAGGGGTCTCTGATCTGCCTGTAGATGTGAGTACAATGTACAGTCCCCTCCGAACGCCTCGGTACGACGAGGTCAATTCTGTTTTTTCCGCTATATGTCGAAGACATTTGGGTTTGAGACCAAAAGATGGACATGAGACGACAGGTCAAGACCTTCAGATATTTTTCTCTAGACGTGTTAAACGATTTCATCTTTGGATCCCGAACCCGAACGCCTTCAACGTGCGGCCGAAGCGACGGGGTCGGCCTTGCTGTTCCGATACTTTCGGAAGGAACTGTATATCACCACACCGCTTCCTAAACCCTATTTGAATTGAAAAGTCTGATCAATTTAAGATGCGTACTTGCTGATAATAATAATATATATTTTTTTTGGGGGGGGGGCGTGTTTATTTACTCGATCTATTTCTGTCATGCTTTGCTCTAACGTTCCCTTAAATGACACGGCAATATTTAATGCATTCGTGAACATGAACACACCATGAACATCAGCATCAAGTAAGAAGACTACTAAGGTGGCTAACACTTCCATTAATCTATCTTAAAAAAAACCCCAGAAAAAACCCCAACAACGCACAAGCTGAATAATCAACACGTGCGTTACCCCGAGTACGTACGACGGTTTTGTAAATACGAACAACATCGTAATTGCCGTATTGTGCAGTTGGCAGAAATTCAGAGCTGAGGCTGAAAAACAAGTTCCAGTATTTACACCTGGAGTTCAGGACGTTGTCGACATTTAAGTGTGTTTGTAGCTTGTTACTTTCGGTGTTTATCGACGTTTGTTAATAACTGACACGGTAAATAGCGCTAGCTAATGAACCTTAACCTGCAGAGATCTGCGTTCTGTTATGACGTTTCTATTTATGTTAACCTCGATTTGACCCCGCGGTATCGATCGGCGCCTCTGCGCCAACTTGTGTTAGCTTGTAAGCAAACTCTTTCTCGGTGGAAGTCGTTAGATGTGGTTTAATTCCCTCTGTGTGTGTTATTCGCGATGCCGCTGCCGTCCTCTTTTCTTTTCTTTTTTTTTTTTTTTGTCTTTCATTCCGACGACTTTGTATGGGAGAAGAAACAGTCGGCCATCTGAACGAACAAAGCCGTAATCCGTTAGGGAAGGGCGTGGAAGTGTCATCCGACGCGAGCGTTTGTGCACATTTCAGGGTGTGTTCGAAAGAAAAAATTAGAAAATAGATAGAGGTGGGGTGGGGTGAGGTGGGGTGACGTGGGGGTGAGGTGGGGGTGGGGGTTTCTGCGTTTCCTGACTCACGTGGCGGTTAATAAGGAGTTCAAGCTGTGAGTCACTCTAGTAGCGACTCCAAAAAAAAAAATTATTTGCAGGGATTATTAAGAATCCTCCTGTTCCTATATGAACGAATCTTTTCTTGCCAGGTCGTTCATGCGAATCAGGTCCTGAAGACGCAGTTATCAGTTATTAATGGCCAGAACGTGTCATAATGCTTTAAAAAAAAAAAAAAACAGCAAAAAAGGTTCCTCGAGGGTTCTTTGGAAAGAAAGTTTCCTGAAGAACTGAAGAACATGAGATTATTTAACTTGCTTATATCATTATTAGTTATAGTACGTTCGCTTTACTGCCAGTTCCTGTTATTTTATGTAATTATTATTATATTTTTTTTTCTTTTCATAGCATGACGTAAACTCCACATTTTCCAATTTGTCCTTTTTCATTCTTCCCAATTTTTTATTATTTATTAATTTTTATTCATTTTTTTGCCGACCCCTAACATTAGTCCTCTCTAAGATCTCTGGGGGTCTTTACTTTCAGTTTATGTTGTGTCTGTCTGTGTGAACTCATTTTTACCCTATATACTACACGTCCTCCATTTCGAGTCTCGGATCTTCTCCAGTTTTCTTCCTAAAGGATTTGACGAGCCTGGGTTTTCTGTAAAACTGGCATCCCTAAAAATGAGTAGATTTTAAAAAGAATAACAATAATAATAGAGTTTTAAAAGAGAAGAACAAGCTGATGTTTCTGAAATGAACGAATCAGGTCTCACTGTTATGCAACATCATTTGCTATTAACTCAGTTCGGTCTGTTTCTTATAGTTCAAGTCCTGTCCTTTTATACAATACCCGAATTAGGACGCTGTAGCAGATAATGCCGCAATCCAAACACGCACACACACGCAAATAATCTAAAAATGTTTAATGTTTCTTTATCAGTTTGGATGTTTTCGAGACAGTGTTTTAGCTGGACGCGTCAGTCTTTATTTCTCCACCCTCGTGCCTGTTCTTGTGGAATGTCCATGTGTGTGATGTTACCCTCGCTGGTCTTTTTATCCTCGCCCTTCACCCTTTTACTTCTCCTCTTTGTCCCCGTTTACCTCCCCTTGCCCTGCTCTCATGCCCTCGCCATCACCCTGCTATTCTCCTCAGTGTCGCCTTGCTAACCGGCTCTTCAGTGCGACGCGCTGTCTTCATTCCCAGACCCACTGATTGCCTCGTGGACTGATGGATGACCTGTCTGCGGTATCAAGACTGGAATGACAGACCGTCTTGCTTTGGCCTTCTCCATGATTGTGATCCCGATTGAGCCATTCTCGCTCGTATTAGCGTCTGTATCAGCGGAGACTGAACGCGAAGACTTGGACGTTTCAGAACGCTGAAGCTTCATTTAAATACAGGTGGTTTAACGAAGTTTTCTCTGAGCTGCAGTGACGTTTAAATAGACCTGTGCTTCTCAAAGTGGAGTCCGTGATGCTACTGCAGTATTGACTGATATCTATATAGATTGAAAGAATTGGGTTCTGTGGGTGGAAAGCTCAAGAACAACCCCCCAAAAGCTCCAAAATGTACCATTTTTCAATTAGGCCAATGTTTAATAAAAAAAACCAACTGCGCTGTGATCATAAGGGGTCTGGGGAAATATTCTTTAGACCTGACAGCAAGATATTTTCTGTGTTTGTCTGAAGGCTGTAACTCTTCATTTCTATCCTCAAAGAAAACGCCTCGACTCAGAATGCCTACTTGGGAACTCGGGGCGCTCTCCTTAACTCCGAGTTAAGCAAGTGATTCAAATCAAATCAAAATGGCCGCATCAACCGCGAGTAAAGTAGCACTTCTTACCTTTTCAACGAGTTAGACTGTGTGTATACATGTACTAGCTGTAGATCAGCCAACATACAGTACAGACGTATTCACTGACTATCTGAGGAGAAAAATATCCATCACTCATCACAAATAGCTGGCTAGCCTGTGTTGCTAACAATGACTTAGCTTCCGAGCTCTAAATTCCCACAAGTCGCATGGGTAAGAGCCTCGGGGTCTACATCGGTGATTCTCAAAGCAAACAATGCAGACCACTTTGAGGCTCCTAAGAACTAGACAACCTGCTGACGTTCTCCACACCACTGTACCTCAGAGCGCATTTACAGCAAGGCACCACCGTCTCCACTGTAACCCCCCCAATTAGCCGTGAGTATAGTGAGAGGTTTTATTTGTTGATGTTTTGCTCGAGTTCATCATGTGTGCCGCCGCAGACGTTTCTTTCCATGCTTATTTTCGCTGCTAAACTCTGACTAGAGTCGTGCCAACTTTATGTTGGCAATTGTACGGCAATTATGAACCATTTAACTCTGGTGTTGTTCATGACTGGTGCTAGCTGATTGCTCTGGCAATATTATTATAAAACCATCAAGGCTATAAAAGCCTTTGAAGTGAGAGATTTTCTGGATTATGAGACAGACATGTCTGTTTCTGTGAGGTTAAAGAGCTGTATGATTTCAGTAGAGTCTGTGGAGAGACCGTTAGACCTGTCAGACTGTTGAAGAGTATGAAAGCTGGACAAATGGAACAATTTAAACAATTGGACAAGATGCACACTGACAAATAAAAATGAGCATGTGAAGCTGTACTGTAGCAGTGAGTGCTATTTCCCACAATGCACTGCCACACCGCTCACTGTCTGCCATGAGATTCTTTTTTTTTTTCTTTTTCTTCCAGAATTATACAAGATACAAAATAATAGGGCATGTTACTGTTTTTAGAACTGAGAAATTGCAAAAAAAATGATAGAGCACTTTTCTTCTTCGCGTTCATGCTGGCTCATGAAAAATGCCTTGGGTATCTGTCTCAGAGTTCACATCCTCGTGGTGGGATTATACATAATGTGGTTTGCATTGTAAGTACTCAAAGCAGGCTAAAAATCTAAACTCGAACAGTACAGGAATAGGATATGAGGACGAGGACATATTGGGATTGAGATATTGGTATCCCAAAATAATCAAATAATGTTTGGAACATTTTGAACCTTCAGTGTATCCATAATTGTGAAAAGTTTAGCTTGGCATCATGGACAGTACGTGCCAAAACACAGTCATGCTTAAACATTTGACACTATTACATCACAGAAGGAATATCATGTGACATCACAGAGAAAATGTCATGTTGTGACGTCACGGAGAGAACGTCATGTTGTGATGTCACGGAGAGCCCGTCATGTTGTGACGTCACGGAGAGAACGTCATGTTGTGATGTCACGGAGAGCCCGTCATGTTGTGACGTCACGGAGAGAACGTCATGTTGTGACGTCACGGAGAGAGCCGTCATGTTGTGACGTCACGGAGAGAACGTCATGTTGTGAGCCCCGGAGAGAACGTCATGGTGTGTGACGTCACGGAGAGAACGCATGTTGTGACGTCACGGAGAGCCCGTCATGATGTGACGTCACGGAGAGAACGTCACGTTGTGACGTCACGGAGAACGTTGCGTTGTGACGTCACGGAGAGAACGTTGCATTTTCTGACGTCACGGAGAGCCCGTCATGATGTGACGTCACGGAGAGCCCGTCATGATGTGACGTCACGGAGAGCCCGTCATGATGTGACGTCACGGAGAGCCCGTCATGATGTGACGTCACGGAGAGCCCGTCATGATGTGACGTCACGGAGAGAACGTCATGTTGTGACGTCACGGAGAGAACGTCATGTTGTGACGTCACGGAGAGAACGTCATGTTGTGACGTCACGGAGAGCCCGTCATGTTGTGACGTCACGGAGAGCCCGTCATGTTGTGACGTCACGGAGAGCACGTCATGTTGTGACGTCACGGAGAGCCCGTCATGTTGTGACGTCACGGAGAGAACGTCATGTTGTGACGTCACCGAGAGAGCGTCATGTTGTGTTGTGCGTCACGAGAGAACGTCATGTTGTGACGTCACGGAGAGAACGTCATGTTGTGACGTTGGAGAAACGTCATGTTGTGACGTCACGGAGAGCCCCGTCATGATGACGTCACGGAGAGAACGTCATGTTGTGACGTCACGAGAGAACGTCATGTTGTGACGTCACGAGAGAACGCGTGTTGTGGACGTCACGGAGAGCCCGTCATGATGTGACGTCACGGAGAGCCCGTCATGATGTGACGTCACGGAGACCTGGCGACGTCACGGAGCCCGTCATGATGTGACGTCACGGAGAGCCCGTCATGATGTGACGTCACGGAGAGAACGTCATGTTGTGACGTCACGGAGAACGTCATGTTGTGACGTCACGGAGAACGCATGTATGACGTCACGGAGAGCCCGTGTTGTGACGTCACGGAGAGCCCGTCATGTTGTGACGTCACGGAGAGCCCGTCATGTTGTGACGTCACGGAGAGAACGTCATGTTGTGACGTCACGGAGAGAACGTCATGTTGTGACGTCACGGAGAGAACGTCATGTTGTGACGTCACGGAGAGAACGTCATGTTGTGACGTCACGGAGAGCCCGTCATGTTGTGACGTCACGGAGAGAACGTCATGTTGTGACGTCACGGAGAGCCCGTCATGTTGTGACGTCACGGAGAGAACGTCATGTTGTGACGTCACGGAGAGAACGTCATGTTGTGACGTCACGGAGAGCCCGTCATGATGTGACGTCACGGAGAGAACGTCATGTTGTGACGTCACGGAGAGCCCGTCATGTTGTGACGTCACGGAGAGAACGTCATGTTGTGACGTCACGGAGAGCCCGTCATGTTGTGACGTCACGGAGAGCCCGTCATGTTGTGACGTCACGGAGAGAACGTCATGTTGTGACGCGGAGAGAACGTTATGTTGTACGCGTCACGGAGAGCCCGTCGTGATGTGACGTCACGGAGAGAACGTCATGTTGTGACGTCACGGAGAGCCCGTCATGTTGTGACGTCACGGAGAGAACGTCATGTTGTGACGTCACGGAGAGCCCGTCATGTTGTGACGTCACGGAGAGCCCGTCATGTTGTGACGTCACGGAGAGAACGTCATGTTGTGACGTCACGGAGAGCCCGTCATGTTGTGACGTCACGGAGAGAACGTCATGTTGTGACGTCACGGAGAGAACGTCATGTTGTGACGTCACGGAGAGAACGTCATGTTGTGACGTCACGGAGAGCCCGTCATGTTGTGACGTCACGGAGAGAACGTCATGTTGTGACGTCACGGAGAGAACGTCATGTTGTGACGTCACGGAGAGAACGTCATGCTGTGACGTCACGGAGAGAACGTCATGTTGTGACGTCACGGAGAGAACGTCATGTTGTGACGTCACGGAGAGAACGTCATGTTGTGACGTCACGGAGAGCCCGTCATGTTGTGACGTCACGGAGAGAACGTCATGTTGTGACGTCACGGAGAGCCCGTCATGATGTGACGTCACGGAGAGAACGTCATGTTGTGACGTCACGGAGAGAACGTCATGTTGTGACGTCACGGAGAGAACGTCATGTTGTGACGTCACGGAGAGAACGTCATGTTGTGACGTCACGGAGAGAACGTCATGTTGTGACGTCACGGAGAGCCCGTCATGATGTGACGTCACGGAGAGCCCGTCATGATGTGACGTCACGGAGAGCCCGTCATGATGTGACGTCACGGAGAGAACGTCATGTTGTGACGTCACGGAGAGAACGTCATGTTGTGACGTCACGGAGAGAACGTCATGTTGTGACGTCACGGAGAGAACGTCATGTTGTGACGTCACGGAGAGCCCGTCATGATGTGACGTCACGGAGAGCCCGTCATGATGTGACGTCACGGAGAGCCCGTCATGATGTGACGTCACGGAGAGCCCGTCATGATGTGACGTCACGGAGAGCCCGTCATGATGTGACGTCACGGAGAGAACGTCATGTTGTGACGTCACGAGAGAACGTCCATGTTGTGACGTCACGGAGAACGTCCATGTTGTGACGTCACGGAGAGAACGTCATGTTGTGACGTCACGGAGAGAACGTCTGTTGGACGTCACGAGAGAACGTCATGTTGTGACGTCACGGAGAGAACGTCATGTTGTGACGTCACGGAGAGCCCGTCATGTTGTGACGTCACGGAGAGAACGTCCATGTTGTGACGTTACGGAGAGAACGTCATGTTGTGACGTCACGGAGAGAACGTCATGTTGTGACGTCACGGAGCCCGTCATGTTGTGACGTCCACGGAGAGAACGTCATGTTGTGACGTCCACGGAGAGCCCCGCCTGTTGTGACGTCACGGAGAGAACGTCATGTTGTGACGTCACGGAGAGAACGTCATGTTGTGACGTCACGGAGAGCCCGTCATGATGTGACGTCACGGAGAGCCCGTCATGTTGTGACGTCACGGAGAGCCCGTCATGTTGTGACGTCACGGAGAGAACGTCATGTTGTGACGTCACGGAGAGCCCGTCATGTTGTGACGTCACGGAGAGAACGGCCGTGTTGTGACGTCACGGAGAGCCCGTCATGTTGTGACGTCACGGAGAGAACGTCATGATGTGACGTCACGGAGAGCCCGTCATGATGTGACGTCACGGAGAGAACGTCATGTTGTGACGTCACGGAGAGCCCGTCACACTCCTGCCTTGTTTAGCTGTACACTGGATGATTAAGGAGATTTGGTCATCATAATGTTTTCGCGAGTCTTTAATAATCCTCACATACCAGTTCATTGTACGTAACCACAGTATGCATCTATTTTTAATCCTTTATTTGCAGAGAGGCTCTTCATGAAACATTCGTTTGCTGTTTCTTTCTCAGCAGGTCAGTAAATCAATATGCCTGTGGTAATAGTTTGGGAACACGAGAGACTCTCCCTTGCACGGTCTGCTTTTTTCGCCTTTCATCTGAAATCCTGCAGCGCTTTTAATCCCAGAGTCCCAAATTAATTTGTACAGAGTGAACCGGGCTCATTTCGGTGGAGGGTTGAGAGATGCAAGCGGGATGTCCCTCGGGGGGAATCGCTCCCCTCCCGGGTCTTCCCCTGCTTATTCTCTCTGTCGCGCTCTCTTCTTTTCTCCTGCTGTTTTTTGAAATCATTTGTTCTCTCTCTCTCTGTGTGTGCCATTCCTACTTCACTGAACCTTCATCTCCTCACCTCTCACCTCCGTGGCCTCTCCTTCCTCCACTGTGGCCATGTGTCTCTTGTCTTTCCTCGTCATGTGGTCATGCTTCGGTACAGTAAAAACTGTTCGGGCGCGTTCAGTACTGTGTTTCTCCACAGGTGAAAACGCAGAGCAGATGGGATTTGGGGGGGAAACCCAAAATCCCCATAGGAGCACTCGCAAGCCGAACCCCGTATGAAAACTCGGAGCAGATGGGGACGGCTTGGCGCAGAGTCAGCTCCATTACACACACATTCAATGGGGCCTTTGTACCAGTGCTGATTGTGATATTGTTGCTGTAATGATTAGGCGAAAGTCAACAGCGTGTCACGGAATTATTCCGACAACAATGCACCAACTCCGTGACTTATTAATAGCTAATATCCAACGCTGATGTACAACATCTGTCATCATTGCTTTTGTACTTGTTTAATAACCTCGTAAGATGGTAATACTGTAGCTAACAGAGCAGATTATTGTCATTAATTCATGGTTCACTCAGTAAGAGCTAATCTCATAACATAACGTATCTGGGATCTGGCATCACTGTGGGGTTCTGTGATTTATTTCAGATTTTTAAATTTTTTTTCTTCTTCTCCCCGTCTCTGTTACTTTCACTTAGCCAGTGCTACTGAGCTCTTCATTGTGTAAATGCCTCAGCTATACACACACATCTGTTCCACAACTGGAACTCGAACCGTCTTGGCCTCCTAATGGCATCTATTCCTTGATCTCGTTCTCATTTTTTTTTTTTTTTTTTTTTGTAGAGTATTATATGACATCATACTTGCTGAGAACAACAGGTCTTTATTCCAAACTCGAAAAGCAGCTCTCTGGCTGTCCGTGTCCCTCTTAAAGCTTCCATTTTAGTTTGACCCTTTTACCCAAAACGCACCTAATCAGCCAAGACCTGTCTCTTGTCCGACGTTTGTGAGGTTTTGTTTTCATCGAGCAGTGAGACTACAGCCTTTATTCCAGCAAGAGTAAATTAACACGCGGATCTGGAGGGATTCCATCACTTGCAGGTGTTCGCCTGCGGTTAGTTTATTTATTTATTTATTTATTTTCATTTCCTTCCCGATCAGCCATGCTCGTTTTTTTTTTTAAAGTCCTGTCTAGAAAGACACACCGGTGATTTTGCAGGAAGATTTCACGCCGCTAAGTTTTTGGTTCGCTGCATGGGCACCTGCTTCCCAAGTCGTGAGAAGATGAATGCCCTTGAGGAGTGACGACCAACTTCGTATGGGTGTTATAACTTCACTTCTACACGGCCTACACTGGGAATACATTAGCAGGAGAAAGACAATAAAGATCCAGATGTCCGCTATAAGTGTGAAAACACTTCGCGTCGACATCCACTACGGTACATATATTAGACGTGTTGTCGTAGCAACATTTTTATTTTCACCTTGGAAACCAGTCAAGTCGTTTCACTTCATCTAACTTTGACTGGTCTATAAGACGTGGCACTACGTCCAGCTGGTGCAGCCGTCGCGGGGATTTCGAAGCGGAGATTCTGGATGAGAAAGTCTCGTCGTGTTTTTGAACTCGAAGTCGAACGGTTAAGATTAGGATCGTCATCGAGGTTTTCTCTCTCTCCGAGTCGAGATGGAGTTGTCCTCTCGCTTCCGTCCGACAGTGTGACCCCTGTAGCTCTCCACGCTCAGCTCTTTCCCACCTCACCCACCGTGTCCATCCTCAAAGTTTGTTAACACAGTGATAATAGCGCCTTCTCGACGGGAGATGGTCCAGAAATTATTCAAAGCCGCCGAACGCTAAAATAACAGTGTAGGGTTTTTAAAAAAAACAAACAAAAAAAAAAAACCCCCACCACCCTCTCTCGTCTCCGAGTGCTCGAGTTTCTCTTGAAGTGATCTACGTCTCATCGTTTCTGGTGTCGTCTCTCTAAAGTGCCCCTGTCTTGCGTCGTCAGTGCTGACTAATAAATCAGCCGTGTTTTTATGAGCGAGGCCCCGTTCCAGAGAAGACGCTGAAAAGAAAACGTTTGAGCTTAGAGTCCCATAAAGCTGTCTGCATGTGGCTGGCTTCATGAACATCCTCATCATCATCATCATCATTAAATCATTACATCATATCTGCAGCTGGAGAATAATTCTACTCGTTAATAAGACCACCAGGGGTTATATATGTACGGGAGAACACACCCGGGGCATGCTGTTATAGGAAAATAATCAATGATGGAGGCGTGGAGTGATGAAGCAGAGTTACTGTTAACCCTTTGAAGTTACATGTGTGTGTGTGTGTGTGTGTGTGTACATATATATTTTACACACTTGCCATGTTGCAGATAAACCTGTAAAGTGTTCGACAACTTCCATCTTTGACTCAGACTATTACAAAGCCCTGACACTGGAGACTCCTTCCCTAAATGTAAAGCGAACAACTCGCGTTACAAAAAAACAAAACAAACAACATATCGCAGGTTAGACATATTGTTCAATCTGTTTCTGTGGATCGTTTGCCATAAGAGTCCCCGTGAATGAGCGGTTACTATAGAAACAGTAATGTATTAAAAAGGCGTAGTTGTTGACCGTATGTGTTTTCAGAGCTGACCAATCAGGATCCGGAATTCAGCAGCATGCAAGTTTTTTTGTTGTTGTTGTTCTTTTAAACAATAATTGAATGGATTTAAGGAATGCGGGTCTGGTTTGTCAGTGGTCCCGCTTTATTTTCTAGAAAACGAGGACAGGGATTTTGGTGTCAGCCTTGGGTGGTGTTGCCTTTTGTAACACTGCATCCCCCCCCTCACTTCTAACATCCGTGTCTTATTACAAGAAAATATGAATTCTTACACCACTCGTAGACGTTTGCTCTCAGGGCCCGGACCGCGCCGAGCTGAGTCATACTCACCGTACAGAGTTACAGGAAACCTTAATAAACAACATAATCCAGATAAAGAACGTAATCGGATCTCTGATAATAAATCTCGTTCAGACTTCCTGGCTGTCGAGTGAGTATTAGGAACGAATCCGTCTTCCACTTCTTCTTCTTTTTAAATGTTATTTTATTTTTTTACGTGTTATCACCGTGTAACGAAATAGCGTTCTGGTTTCGATAACCTTTCATTTCTGGTGAATCCTCTTCATCCTTTACCATCGTCGCGTCGCGTCATCACCAGCTACAATTCCACTCGGACCTCGGCACTGATTCAACACTGATGTTCATAGCAACGCACCCGCTATACTAGAATTCTGGATTCTGATTGGCCAGAAGGTGTTTATTCGTTTTTCTAGAACTGCAGCTGTGACGGTGTAGTGCAGCTGCCCATCACAGGTTTCGTTTTCTATAGTACCAGCTTACACTCGCACTCCGATAGCGCTGTTGGGACATTTTCTGAAAGGGGGAAATGTGTTTATTTAACGTTTATGGAAGGAGTCTCCAGTGTCGGCCCTTTGTAACAGTACGGACGTTCCACAACATTTAAACGCCACTATAAATGGATAAAAAGTATCATTCTTTTTAGCGAATAAAAATGGTAATCGCTGTAAAGTTGCTGTGGTCTAAGAAGAATAAAAACGCTTCTCGTTGATTCTTTTTCTAAAATCGCACAAGGCGGACTGGCTTGTTCTCTGTTTAAGCAACTGATACCGGGGAAAGATCATGATCTACTCTTTCTTTTCATGAAAGGTAATGAAAGGTCACTCACCCGAACTGTTACCTCGCCGTTCACTAATACGAAGACGGACGTACTGTAAAATTTCCCTTCGTGTATTTTCGGGCTCATAAATAAAAATAAAAAAAAGGTTTTTTTACAGAGTGAAATAACCTGGTTGCTGAGTTAAAATACCGGTTTCTTGGATAACCGATTTAACACAAAATACCCAGTCGGTTGTTTACATGACTCTTATTGCTGCCGAAATCAAACAGTCATCATATTATTAGGCTTATTACACCAGATCTCTCCAGTACACGCCGCTTTATTTCCTGTGAGCATCACAGAGCCTTTGGTTCGTCTGGGAACAGAGAGGATCAAAGTCGTCTCCTCAGGTTGAGGAGTGACGAGTGTGTGTGTGTGTCGTACGTAATGCCGACCCGATGAGACACTTTCATCCCGAACGTGGAGCAGCGAGTCACGTCGGTGTGTTATTGCAGCCTTTTCATCTCCATCACGATCAGATAACCTTTGAGTCTAACGTTTCAGGAGTCAGACTGCGACTCCGAGACCGAAGTGCGCAGGGATATTTATTGCGCTTTTGAAACGAGACGCAGCCACGGCAGACCCGTGAACGCTAGCGACAAGACCCTTTACACGAAGGGGCGACACCGCGGGGCCGCTCAATTCTCAAATCGGAAGGTGTCGATTCGTTTCTTACTGTATGACGGCAGCTCTGACCGTAGTGGGCCTGCAGATCTCAGGCTTGTGTCAACGGCCTTGTTCTTGATACGTTATCGTTTCTATAGTAACAGCTCATCCACAGGGATATTCTTATGGTATAATGATCTAAACCTGGTAATATACAGATTAGAATACATGTTGTTGTTTAACAACAAACACATAAGCATCGATATGGTACAATACATTTTTTTTTATTTAACATACATGGAAGGAGTCTCCACTGTCAGAGTAGGAGTTGGTGGGGTGGTGAAGGGATGACGGTTTACAGCTGCTCTAACGCAAGTGATAGCAGGAACCTAAATGTGACTGTAAATGGATAGAAAAAAAAGAAAGAAAAAAGGATGACCTCAGTCTTTAATTAAGAAAACAATGTAATCAGTGGCAAAGTGCTAGCGTGTACGAGGAATGAAACGGATTTGCCGTTATAGGAAACGAATACGCTTTCATAAGTCATTCGAACAACTTGTGTAATGCCTTACGAATGCCTTATAACGTGATACGAACGTGCTCGTGGTTTATTATAGACATGACCTTCATAGAAAGTGTGAGCAAAACGATATCTCGGGCTGGTGACGAGTTATGGTTGAAATCGGATCTCGCGTGTCAAAGAGACAGAGGGCGGGAGGGGGTTTGGGAGAAAGAAAGAAAGAAAGAAAGAAAGAAAGAAAGAAAAAGAAAACCAAGTCAGTTTAAGCTTGTTTAATTACACGGATTAATGTGACGGTTTCGTACTTATCGACGAAGTCCACCAGAACGTAAGAGGTGCTAATCGGAGCGTCTGTAAGTGTATTCGGTCTCATGATATCCATCTTCATGTCCGTTTAACTAAATGAAATGAATCACATATCACTCCAGGATCACAAAACTTGGCCGGTCTTCTGAGGACAAGGACGTGTGTGTGTGTGTGTGTGTGTGTGTGTTTACCCGCTGATGCCCAGAGCTTCACTCAGACCCCATTACGTCCACATGTCTGTCTGCAGATCTTCAATACCGAAGCCTGGCACTTGGCCTCGTCGGTGCCAAGGTGACCTGTCACCACACGCTCTCATGCTCAGCGCTCCACAAGGCCTAATGTGGCTCCGGGGAGCAGTAAATGTGTTAGCGGCTCCCTGCAGGACCCCGGCATCTCCACCTGTTCCCTCTTTATGCTGGTGAGAAGCACCGAGGCGACACCTCGTCCTTAAATACCGAGACAGGTCTCTGACGTTGGTCCAAATTCATAACGATGCTGATGCGTCTTCTCCAGGGCCGTATTCATAAGCTAGATATATTCCACAGAACCCTCTGTCGCCAAGTCCTTCTGGTTGAACATCATTTTACGAGCAGTTTATCTTTCTTCTTTTTTATTATTATTATTATTATTGTTTACGCATCATATAGTTTATTACGATGTAATCACGCGTGCAACTGTTCTTGGCTCAGCGACGTGTTCGCACGTCACGCGCGCATGCTTGAAGAGGAAACGCTGTAGAGGATTTCCTATACTCTGATTAGATATCACGATTTATTTATAAGGCGGTGCGATAGAGACGTGCGTGTTTCTCGGCACCAGGAGGAGTTTACACAAATTCGTCGGTACTGCTGGAGGATAAATGAAAGCTGCGCATGACATGGCTGTGTGTGTGTGTGTGTGTGTGTGTGTGTATGTTGGAAATGGGTTAATTGTATAAACAGGGGAGAAGGGAGAAATGATTCCCCTGCGGTGTTACTTTATTGTTTCTTGCTGGAATATCTGAAGAAGAAAAAAAACGAAGCTCTATCTCTATACAAGCTCTCACCCAGACCATTGGATAAAGAGATTATACCACGAGTTCCCCAAGAAGAGTTCCTCCTCTTGTCTTTGTTTTCTTGCTCTTGTTTTCAAGTTCTGCTCTGTTTTCTCATCACCGACCACGTTTACATGGACAGTAGTAATCTAATTATCGACCTTATTCTGAATAAGACAATATTCTGATTAAGGTGTTTACATGAGTCGCTTTTAGAATACTCCTTTCATGTTCCCGTGTTATGTTATAGAATGTAGATGGATTAACGTCACACATCATTACGTCCCCGCGCCACGCCGTCCCCTCCAGAATTTCGCGTATCGACGGACAGTTGGTCTTCGTTATGGACCCGTTTACAGTTTTGGGTGTTTTTATTTCTCATTTTATGAAAGTTTCAAGTGCGGTTAATTTTTTTGCCATGCGATACGTGCAAATAGACGACTGCTTGAAGCCGTGGGCTGCGTCCCAAACCGCGTACTTGTCATAGTTGTAATGTGTCGGCCACGTCGAGCTGCAAATGTATGAGGGGAAAACCTCATATGTTCGGTTTAAGGTATCAGTAGAAGGGACTATTGAGAACAATGGACGTTTGTAGCGAATGCTTCATTTATCTCTCATTGATCTCACATCTTTTCATGTTAAAACCATAAGGAACTTTCTTTTACTTTCACACTATCCGTTGTGACCGCGATGAGGATGGGTTCCCTTCTGAGTCTGGTTCCTCTCAAGGTTTCTTCCTCATATCATCTTCGGGAGGTTTTGTTTTTTCTTTCTCCTTGACCCGAAATGATGGTAAGATTTGTGTGGATCGGGTATTCACGACGCAACGTAAGCGATAAATATTCATGAAGTTTTGCGACTGCAAAGATAGCCCTGTTGTCATGGTTACATCGCAGCAGGGTTCCATGGACGAGATGATCATCGTTATCCCCCGTAACAGCCGATCAGAAATGAGTATTTCCACGGCTGTAGTTAAATATCTAGTCATTTAGTTGCCACGTTTACGTGGTATGCCTTTAATGGAGTAACTGCGTGGATTTGAAGTGATTCGCTGAAGGCCACGAGACGGCCATGAAAGCACTCGTGCACTAGTTGGCGCTTGTGTCAACGTACACACCTCGGTTAGCGATGTCCGCGCGAGGGTATCGGCGCTATTTCGGGTGGTGTCCTGCTGTTGCAATAGGCGTCCAGGAAAGACGTCACGTCGGCTGCAGCTGTTGAAGGTGGATTCCTGCGTGCACCGTTCGGGCGAGCGCTCTCTCGCTTATAGCAGCTTACCTCATGCTGAGGCTGGGTTAAGCAAATATCACACAGAGAGAGAGAGTGAGCGAGAGAGCTGAAGCTAAATGTAGGCATTGGGATGAGTCACACTGTAATCCTGAACTGGGATCTTTATTTGAGTTAACTGAATGTGCATAACCCATTCGGGTCTCCAGGAAATTCTGCTTATTAGAGCCCGATGAAAATGTTGTAGTGAGTAAGATATTCATATCCCTGTATCAGTACCCCTCCCTCTCTCCGTTTCACCTCGTTTCGTGGTTTATTAGTTCATCACCTGAAGGGCAGGGGCCTCGAGTCATCATTACTGAACACTTCGGTTGCAGAAACTACCCTTGAGTTTCCTCATCTGGCTAGTCAGCAATCATATACAACTCTGAAGCTAAGTGAGAGCTCGAATCTCGAAGGTAGCTACTTCGACTGCTGCCAAGAGTAAACGCGTTCCTGCTGAAAACCCGCTCCTGGTCAAGAACAGTGTCGTCTTCTGCAAGCCGCGTTGACAAAATACGCTTTTGAAATCCAAAATCTGACAAAATCATCGAGACATCCGTGGTAGAACTGAATCGCAGACAAGTTTTACCACATCATAACATATAAGAACCGATCCTGTTCCAGTATGCAAATGCAGGCCATGTGACACCAGTTAAGCAGCGGAAGGTGATGGGCTTCAGTTCCCAAATGACACATTCGTAGAACCTGTACCGATTTAATAGACCGCTTCGGTCCTAAAATCCGATCGGCTGATCCTTGTATATGCACACCTGTGTACGCATCACACCAATCACATTCTGTATTCATGCATCAGGCTCCTTTTTCAGGGTCATGGGGAACCTGGAGCCTATCCCAGGGAGCATTGGGCACAAGGCGGGGTACACCCTGGAGAGGGTGCCAATCAATCAATCAATCAATCAATCAATCAAATAAACAAACAAATAAATAAATTAATTAATAAAAGTTACTCTACACCTAAAGTTCTGTCCATAGAAGGACCTTATCTTTGTCATGCTATATTGCTTAGCAACCAAAGCGTACTGTTTATCTATCTATCTATCTATCTATCTATCTATCTATCTATCTATCTATCTATCTATCTATCTGTCTATCTATCTATCTATCTAAACTGTAAACAACACATTTTTTGTGAAAAAGCAAAGGGATGCATTATTATCTCTCTCTCTCTTTCTGTCTGTCTGTCTGTCTCTCTCTCTCTCTCTCTCTCTCTCTCTCTCTCTCTCTCTCTATTTCTGTTTCTCCCTCTCTCTATTTCTGTGTGTCTCTTCCTCACTCACTCTCTCTAACAAGAACTGACTTGTATACAAATTTACTGAGTTGGTTCTCATTTGAAACATAACTAGGAATCTCTCTCTCTCTCTCTCTCTCTCTCTCTCTCTCTCTCTCACTCTCACTCTCACTCTCTCAGCATACTGTGAGATGTCAGTGTAAGTGAACACAACATCCCATAAATACCTCTAACTGTCTAGAAAGTATTTGGCTGTCGGCTTTAATTTGCCTTTCGACTGTATTCAAACCCTCTCCCGAACACTACGTCTTCTCCCTCGCTCTAGAGACTATTAGTGTCAGCGAGGTTGCCACATGACGAAGAACTCCTCGTTCTCTCGGCCCAATTTATGAGGGGAGATAACGCTCCCGCTCTGACCTCCCACAGAGTCCTGGCACCGCTTAGACACATCATGAATAACGTAAATTTCACAGTACGGCAAGTCTGAAAGTTTTTCTTGAGAGATTTTCAGGGCCTGTCTGGTTTGAGAAGTTTCCGTCGAACATTCCGACGCTGTTCAGGACACCCGCCGTACCCAAGTTGTATTATATATCTGAATTTGTGTCGGGTCGATCCAAGACACTGAGCATTGATAACCTTAGACTAGTTTATATATATTAACCTTTCATTATTGAATTTATCACGCTGCTAGGCGAAAAAAAAACCCTAATGATGGGGTCTCTCTGTACTAATTGGTTTAAAGTTTATGGAAGGAGTCTCCAGTGTCAGCGCTTTGTAACAGTCAGAGGTAAAGCTCTAACTTTAAGGACAGACGACAACATGACAAGCTGCGTTTAAAATGATATAAAACACTTTGAGATGTGCCCTTATAGGAAAATGACCAGCTTTGGGTATATTTTGCTAACGATCGCACCACCCAGTCGTTGATTATTTTTCTACAGCAGCACGTTCTCAAGGGTTTTATACCTTCAACTAACGTTCGTGCTCCTGAAACAGCACCTTAGCCTCCTTTATCTTTTTACGTCCCGTCTCGGACCATGTCTGTGAGCTCTTCTCATATAAACAGCACTTTCAGACATGTGCCCTTCCGACCTGGCGCCCGGTAAATCAGGCCCGGGTTCAAAGGTCATGTGGCTGTCACTGTCCATCCGGCTGCCGCCGAGGAAGCTTCTCTGTCAGACGGGGAAGTTATAGACGTGTCGGCTCGGCGGGACGAGGAAGACTGGGAGAAGGAGGTGATCCGTGATGTGAGGAGGAGGTTTGGAGAACACTAACCCCAGCGTGGCGGAGTTCTCTGTGGGGTGGTGCGTAACCGGAGCTGGCGAGTGTGTGAGTAAGTGGACCCGAGGGGGGCCAGTGTGGCGTAACAGCAGTAATAGCACAGCTAAGTGTTGCAGTTGCTCTGGGAAAGAGGAGCTGGAATGTGGAGCTGTAGAGCGGTGAGAGACGGACTACCGGCTACGATGCTTTGTCCTCCAGACGATTTTCCTCTCGCTCGCTCTGATTTGAAAAACTAAACAAACTGTTTACAGAAACAATTTTGCAGCTTGGGTTCACACTCGTACAGCATTGTTCGCTCAAATGCATACGGCTTCTGCATGAGATCAGATCGTTTATTTTACACCGTGCACAGCGTCTGCTGAATTCTGGATTCTGATTGGTCAAACAGCTCTGACGGTTGCGCAGCTGCAAATCCCAGGTTTATATCAATGCGCTCGTTCGAACACGTTATCGTTTCTTTAGCAACAGCTCCTTCAGACGCTTCACATTACAGTAAAGATTTCTGTAAGGAGGTGGTAAGCAAACATTTATGGAAGGAGTCTCCAGTGTCAGTGCTTTGTAACAGTCAGAGGTAAAGCGAGATCTTTAACGGCACGATTTGCAGTTTCTTCGTGACGTGTTTTTTCTCTCTCTCTCTCTCTCTCTCTCTCTCTCTCTCTCTCTCCTTCCCTTCGTCACTTTGCCTTGCATCTAACGCACTCTACAGCTGAAACACCTCATACATCTCTGTGATTGTGTAAGAGCGCCTTCCGAGCTACACCGTGATTTAATGGGCCTCCTAAAACTCTGGCCAGAGTGAAGGTTCCCCTGGAAACAAAAGTAAAATAACTTACTCGAGTACAAGTCGGGACACATATGTAGTGGGGATTGCATTATTTTATTGTTATAACTTATCTCCTGATCACACGGGTTAGCGGTTGTAGCCTTTTCTAAGAGATTATTGGTATGAAATTTTGAGAAACTGCTCTCGCTTCTCAGAATTCTGCTTTAATTTTATTGCGAGCTAACTAAAATGACTACCCTGGGTGTTCCCGCTAGTTGATAATATGACCACTACTACGGCTATCCAAATGAAGAATGATCACAGAAGGTTCTTGCTAACTAGCTAAAGTTACTACAGAAGGTTCCTGAAATCAAGGTTAGCTATTACCACAGGAGATTACATCTAGCTCACTAAAATGACTACAGAAGGTTATCACTAGCTAGTGAAAATCGTCACAGAAAGTTATGGCTAGCTAACTAAAATGATCACAGACGTTTATGGCTATCGAGCTAAAATGACCCCAGAAGGTTACCGCTAGCTGAATAAAATGACCACAAAGTGTTATAGCTAGCTAAAATTGCCGCCGATGGTTATCTCTAACTAGCGAAAACGAAGAAAGAAGATTACAGCTAGATCACTATAATTTACCACAGAATGTTACAGCTAGCTAGCCAAAATGACCACAGAATGTTATCACTAACTAGTGAAAATTACAGCCACTAACACAGAAGATTACGAAGGCAATAAGTAAGATTAAGAAGGCGATAAGTAACTAATTAAATTGACCACAGAAAGTTAGCGCTAACACAGTGTCCTCAAGCTTGTCGTCTGATGCGTCCCTGAGAGTCAGATCAGGATCAGGAACACTTCTGGAAATTCGTACTGTCTGTCTTGCCTGCGTTATTCAGTATGTGGCAACTGACTCACAGGTTTTTTGCTCCAGCTATTTTTGTTCCTTTCTGTATGAAATACCTGGGGGAGAGATCAGGAAGTTGATGTAATAATTGCTGGAACACGACTCGGTGAATCGCTGCTGTGTGTTAATATTAATGTGCCGGGGTGCGACAGGCCGCGTTGGTCAGACTCTGATGCTCTGTGCGAACTCCAACTTTTCTGCCCGTAATGCTCCGTAAACAGAAAGTTAGATGTTCTGATTCACTGTGGTAAATAACTCAGCGGCGGCCCTTTGAAGTCAGAGTACACAAGCAGACTTGGCGTGTGTGTGTGTGTGTGTGTGTGTGTGTGTGTGTGTACTTATGAGATGTGTGTATGTCAGATACTGGAATTATTTAGGGGGGGTTTATACACAGCATATTAATTGAAAGCTGGCGCATGCGTGTGTGTGTGTGTGTGTGTGTGTGTGTGTGTGTGTGTGTTGCTTGTTTATGGGCTTTAGGTTCAAGTCTTGTGTATGCAGCTGTTGGATCATAACTCAAACACAGTAACCTGATCAATGATATTCTGACTGTGACACTAACTTTCTCTCTCTGTCTCTCGCCCTCTCTCATTCCCTCTCTCCGTCTGTCTCTGCCTCTCTTTCTCTCTCTCTGTCTCTCTCTCCCCCTCTCTCTCACCATGTCTCTCTCTCTCTCTATGTCTCTGTCTCTCTCTCTTTCTTTCTCTCTCTTTCTTTCTCTCTGTCTCTCTCTGTCTCTCTCTCTCTCTCTCTCTCTCTCTCTCTCTCTCTCTCTCTCTCTCTCTCTCTCTCTCTCTCTCTGTCGGTCTCTGTCTCTCTTTCTCTCTCTGTCTCTCTCTCCCCCTCTCTCTCTCTATGTCTCTATGTCTCTCTCTCTCTCTCTCTCTTCTCTCTCTCTCTCTCTCTCTCTCTCTCTCTCTCTCTCTCTCTCTCTCTCTCTCTCTCTCTCTCTCTCTCTCTCTCTCTCTCTCTCTCTCTCTCTCTCTCTCTCTCTCTCTCTCTCTCTCTCTCTCTCTCTCTCTCTCTCTCTCTCTCTCTCTCTCTCTGTCTCTCTCTCTCTCTCTCTGGTCATTTCAAAGGATTTTGAGAACTCACCTTGGTAAATGGTCTGAACTTATATATCGTTTTCTTTGTTTGTTTGTTTGTTTTTTTAACCTTAGCAGTTCTACAAAGTACTTTACACTCTTTCTCATTCTCACACACACATACACACACACACACACAAATGCTAGCAGTGCTGTCATGCAAGGTGCAAGCTTGCCATCAGGAGGAACTTGGGGTTCAGTGTCTTGCCCAAAGACACTTAGGCACGTGGAGTTATGTGGGATTAATATCCCAATCGAACCGCCAACCCTACGATTAGTGGACAGTTTTATTTCTCTTATACCACATCAGTTCGCCAAGGATTACGATTGAATTTTTTTACTGCACTTCTAAACAGTCGCCCCTCACCAGCCTCTCTTTTTGCTCGCTCTTTACATTAATAAGAGAGAATTCAGTTTGTGCTGGTTCACCCCAAAAAAACCAAGGGGGGCGCAAACTTTGACACCCAACTTTTGTGCGGCCGTTTTTTCCGCATCGATCTTGTTTCATTTCCTGACGCCACGCATTACTGCCCGACATCTCTTCCCAAAAGGATCAGGCGGCAACACGATTGTATGCATTTTTGATGAATGAACTTCCTAACAGTTACGATTGGTTAAATTTGAGGTCAGCGGCAGGTTTAGCGACTTCTTCCTCCTCCGGCCACGCTTGGGAAATCACCCTCGTTTATAATAACATCAAATTCTGCATGAGATCAAGTTGCTAAATCCACAAGCTCCCAGTGTTTTCATGCCGGGTTCTGGATGGTAGTTAAGCGCTACACCACGACGCACTGGGTGCGTGGGCGATTTGTAGCATGACTAGCCAATCAAATGTTGATCTTGTTCCTTTTCCAAGATCTACTTTTACGTTATTTGTAAGCCTGAAGAACACGGGCGCTGGAACGAGTCAGCCATTCATCAGGTTCGTGATGGATCTGGCGTTACGCTGAGAGATCTCGGCGATTTTACAGTATGTCTTCATTTTAAAGAGTATTTGTTTAGATTAAGAACTTGATTGATGGGGAAATGTAACCACGTCAGCGGGCCATGACGCTAGCCATGAACTGTTCTGCTTTCTGTAAACCAGCTGCTGGTTCTCTCCATCATATAGATGAAGTTTCACCGGCCTGTGTGTAAAAAAAAAAACGCATTTTGTTTGTCCCCTGTTAGCCATAATTAGTGCGGCTAGCTTTGCACTGTGCAGAGCCCTGTTTTCCAGAGCTGCAGTTTTGTGCTATTAAGAGTGAAACTCGGAACAGCAGGAGGATCAGGTTTCTACCGTTCTGAGGAACCCGTGCCAAGAATGACTGGGTCGAGCTCGTAAAAAAGACACGCACACACATGCATGTGGGGATTCGAGGTAAACCGGTTGCCTCTTTACCCTTTTCTCTTTCTGCTCTAAACACTGCGATTTGTAAAGCTAAATACCGACATGAAGGTTGGCAGGCTTTCCCTGCGCTCAGGTCTTCATACAGGGTAAACAGGTGCCAAAACATTATCACACCAGGTGCACAGACGCAGGATTGGTGCAGAAAATGGAACTCAATCTATCCTTCATTTTTTTCTTTTCAGAGTGAGATTCTAATCCAGCACTAAGAACTTGTACTTTCAGCAAATTCGAAAGGTTCTTCATCTTGTTTGTCTCAGGAACGTATAAAGGTTCTTTGCAGAATCCTGCAAAATCTGGTTCATCCTCAAGTTCCAGAGCGGCACCAGAGAGCGAGAGATGCATACAAAGAAAGATAGGAGGAAAGACGGAGGCAGAGAAAGAGAGAGAGGTCGTTTGGGTTGATGAACTGGCGTACGGCTGCAGTGTCTCCTGAAGATTGTGGTGACCTGGTCTGGTTTCACTCGTACAAATGCAGAGAAAAACACCAGAGCTCTGTTCTTGGAGAAGCGAGGCCGTTATCAGGGTCCTGGATACTCTCGCTTCACACCACTACAACCACATCCCATCCATCAGCCGGTTCTCATGTGGAATACTCACTGAATCGTCACACTAATCACACCTTTGTCGTTGCCGTGTCCGGGGCGTGTCCTGAGCGGCGGTTTGCCGGCGCTCAGCTGTGAACCCTCTACATCATAACCTGAACCACCGAGTCACCGCCAGCCGTCATGTCCACCACTAGCAGAACCCAGATGTTATATCATAAAAAAAAAAAAAAAACAGAAATGGAAGTTCACTAATGCGGTGGTAACCAGGGCAGAGCAGGTTCTATGTTCAGTTTCAAAGTCCTGCTTAAAGAACATCCCACTGTTCAGGATTTACACTCTTTAAAAAACTTTCCTCTTTGGGCAGCTAAGGGTTCTTCACTTTCAGAGGGGTTCTACTGTAATTGAGTACCACCTGCCAAGAGGAACACCTTCAGTAGGTCTATCAGTAAGTCTGTCTGTCTGTCTAATTACCTATCTGTCTGTCTGTCTATCTCTGTCTAATTACCTATCTGGCTGTCTGTCTGCCTATCTAATTACCTATCTGTCTGTCTGTCTGTCTAATTACCTGTCTGTCTGTCTGTCTGATTATCTATCTGTCTGTCTGTCTAATAATAAAAATAAATAAATAATTACCTATCTGTCTATCTAATTACCTATCTGTCTGTCTGTCTGTCTGTCTGTCTATCTGGCTGTCTAATTACCTATCTGTCTGTCTGTCTATCTGTCTGTCTATCTGTCTGTCTAATTACCTACCTATCTGTCTGTCTGTCTATCTGGCTGTCTAATTACCTATATGTCTGTCTATTACCTATCTGTCTTTCTGTCTGTCTGTCTAATTACCTATCTGTCTGTCTATCTGTCTGTCTGTCTAATACCTATCTGTCTAATTACCTATCTGTCTGTCTATCTGTCTAATTACATGTCCCCTTCTAATTACCTATCTGTCTGTCTTGTTACCTGTCTGTCTAATTACGTTTCTGTCTGTCTATCTGTCTAATTGCCTATCTGTCTCACAATTTATCTAATTATCTATCTGTCTGTCTATCTAATTACCTGTCTGTCTGCCTGTCTGTCTGTCTACTTCTTCTGTCAATTATATCTCTTTCTCTCATTTTTATATTCCATTTTCTGTTTTCTCTCTCTGTCTCTCTCTCTCTCTCTCTCTCTCTCTCTCTCTCTCTCACTCTCTCACTCTCTATGTGTGTGTGTGTATGTGTGTATCCCACTGCGACAGATGGTGCTCCGTGTACAGTTTCTGGAACACTTCAGCGTTTCGCAGCGTTCAGTTCTGAAACGCCCGTAAATATGTCAGCACATCAGCCTGAGGAACAGTCGAGAGCATGACGACTGAATTTGTGTTTTCTTTTTTTTTAATTCACATATGTGGCACATGGCCATCATCGGCGATCCTGCAGTCTGATCTAATGGCATGATTGATTGGGCCTGCGTGAGTCTCTGAACTTTACACATGTTGTAATCACGTGTGTTCGGCTTTATTCTCCCCACGTGACACCGTACACACTGAAACACTCAGAGCGCTCCTTATAACTCTGTCCCTGAAACAGCTGTAAGTGTGTGTGATCAGAGCTTTGGCTTCTCCACAAGGAACTCTGGGACTGAATCAATAGGAATACGACTCTTATTTTCTCATTGAAGACTTGATGGTATGCGATTGTGTAAAATGCAAAAGTCAGGCTTGGTTTGCTTTAATGCTTTTAGCTCCAGTTGTACAGATGTGTGTCTTTTTGAGTCAGATTTGTTCACACATCTGTTCAGTTGAGATTCTGGTTTGCCCAAATGTCCATGATCAAGCAGCCGTCTAGGTCAGAAGTCCGAAAAACAGCTGGTAATTGTTGCTATTTGGTCTAATTTTATAATGTGCTTGTATGACAGAATGAGACTGTATGTGACTCATTGAACTCTCTGACTCGCACTGATTCGCTGAATGAGAGTAAATCTCTGTCATGACTGAAACGATTCACTGATTCAAACACTGATCCACTGAATGAGACTGGAGTGAATCTATAATGACTGAAATGACTCACTGATTCAAACACTGATCCACTGAATGAGACTGGATTGACCTCTATAATTACTGAAACGATTCACTGATTCAAACACTGATCCAGTGAATGAGACTGGAGTGTATCTGTAATTAGTGAAACGATTCACTGATTCAAACACTTATCCAGTGAATGAGACTGGAGTGTATCTGTAATTAGTGAAACGATTCACTGATTCAAACACTGATCCAGTGAATGAGACTGGAGTGTATCTGTAATTAGTGAAACGATTCACTGATTCAAACACTGATCCAGTGAATGAGACTGGAGTGTATCTGTAATTAGTGAAATGATTTGCTGATTCAAACACTGATCCAGTGAATGAGACCGGAGTTAATCTATAATGACTGAAATGATTCACTGATTCAAACACTGATCCACTGAATGAGACTGGAGTGACCTCTATCATTACTGAAATGACTCACTGATTCAAACACTGATCCACTGATTGAGACTGGAGTGACCTCTATCATTACTGAAATGACTCACTGATTCAAACACTGATCCACTGATTGAGACTGGAGTGACCTCTATCATTACTGAAATGATTCACTGATTCAAACACTGATCCACTGAATGAGACCGGAGTTAATCTATAATTACTGAAATGATTCACTGATTCAAACACTGAATGAGACTGGAGTGAATCTATAACAACTGAAATGATTCGCCGATTCAAGCACTGCTCCACTGAATGAGAGAGGAGTGAATCTCAGTCATGACTAAAATGATTCACTGATTCAAACACTGACTTGCTAAACGAGAGTGTGGCAAACCTTGGCTTTGATCAGTTTTGGCACACATACAAATGCAAATATGACAAATGTGCAGATGTTTAAAAAACAAACAAACAAAAAACACAGGCAGATAACCTACGTAAAATGTCTGTCGGTTATAGAAATGTATGGAAATGTCGTGCATTTCCTCTGCTCTGTTCTAGTTTCCTTATGTGCGTTTAAAATGCGAAATAAACTTTGCAGATGGAAACAGTGCTAATGTGCATCCACCCACTATCCCAGACACACTCTTTACTCTGTGCCATGACCACTTTAGAAAGCCTTTGCGTGCCAGTTCCCATAAACACAATGTGGTGTGGTGAAGAAACCCAGCGCTCGTGGCCCTTGTGGTCAGGAACAGAGCGTGTCAGTGGGTGGAGGCGAACACGAAGAGCTGCGATGAAGAGGGTGGAGGTCAAAAGGTCACTGTTAGTGGCTTAATATGTGGTTTCCTTCATGGAGATGTTCAACTACAGAAGAAGAGGAAGGCGGGATTATATATGGTTATATAGTAGTGTTGTGAAGGGGGCGTGGCCTCTTTATCTGCCCTTTCATTGCTTAAATCAAAGCAATTCTTTTTAATTAAAATCATTAAAAAAATGTCACATCAAAACAACTCAATTATTAGCATTAGCATTCTTGAGTACATATCAAATGGTCAAATTCATTTCGAAACATAACTCTTGATTTCAGCTTTTGACAGTAAATAAATTGGCTTCTTCTTCTCTCTCTCTCTCTCTCTCTCTCTCTCTGTTTTCTCTCTCTCTCTTTTCTCTCTCTCTCTGTTTT
>CM022752.1:9482666-9527666 GCA_012411365.1 Ameiurus melas | reverse complement strand
CACCTCACCACTACACCACCTCACCACCTCACCATTATATCACTGCACCACCTCACCACTACACCACCATACCACTGCACCACCTCACCACCTCACCACTATACCACTGCACCACCTCACCACCTCAACATTATACCACTGCACCACCTCACCATTATACCACCTCACCACTATACCACCTCACCACCTCACCATTATACCACCTCACCACCTCACCATTACACCACCTCACCACCTCACCATTACACCACCTCACCACCTCACCATTATACCACCTCACCACCTCACCATTATACCACCTCACCACCTCACCATTATACCACCTCACCACTATACCACCTCACCACCTCACCATTATACCACCTCACCACCTCACCATTATACCACCTCACCACCTCACCATTATACCACCTCACCATTATACCACCTCACCATTATACCACTATACCACCTCACCACCTCACCATTATACCATTACACCAGCTCACCATTACACCAGCTCACAATTACACCACCTCACCACTATACCACCTCACCACCTCACCACTATACCACCTCACCACTATACCACCTCACCACCTCACCACTATACCACCTCACCACTATACCACCTCACCACCTCACCACTATACCACCTCACCACCTCACCATTATACCACCTCACCATTATACCACCTCACCATTATACCACTATACCACCTCACCATTATACCATTACACCAGCTCACCATTACACCAGCTCACCATTACACCAGCTCACCACTATACCACCTCACCACCTCACCACTATACCACCTCACCACCTCACCACTATACCACCTCACCACTATACCACCTCACCACCTCACCACTATACCATTACACCAGCTCACCATTACACCAGCTCACCATTACACCACCTCACCATTACACCACCTCACCACTATACCACCTCACCACTATACCACCGCACCACCTCACCATTATGCCACTGTAACACCTCACCACCTCACTATTATACCATTACACCACCCCACCACTATATCACCGCACCACCTCACCATTATGCCACTGTACCACCTCACCACTCTACCACCATATCACCTCACCACTATACCACCGCACCACCTCACCATTACACTACCTCACTATTACACCGCTACACCACCTCACCATTATACCACTACACCACTTCACCATTATACCACTACACCACCTCACCACTGCACCATTATACCACTACACCACCTCACCATTATACCACTACACCACCTCACCATTATACCACTGCACCACCTCACCACTACACCACCTCTCCACTACACCACCTCACCACTATACCACTGCACCACCTCACCACTACACCACCTCACCATTATACCACTGCACCACCTCACCACTACACCACCTCACCATTATACCACTGCACCACCTCACCACTACACCACCTCACCATTATACCACTGCACCACCTCACCACTACACCACCTCACCATTATACCACTACACCACCTCACCACTGCACCATTATACCACTACACCACCTCACCATTATACCACTACACCACCTCACCATTATACCACTGCACCACCTCACCACTACACCACCTCTCCACTACACCACCTCACCATTATACCACTGCACCACCTCACCACTACACCACCTCACCATTATACCACTGCACCACCTCACCACTACACCACCTCACCATTATACCACTGCACCACCTCACCACTACACCACCTCACCATTATACCACTGCACCACCTCACCACTACACCACCTCACCATTATACCACTGCACCACCTCACCATTATACCACTGCACCACCTCACCACTACACCACCTCACCACTATACCACCTCACCACCTCACCATTATACCACTGCACCACCTCACCACTATACCACTGCACCACCTCACCATTATACCACCTCACCACTATACCACTACACCATTACACCACCTCACCATTATACCACCTCACCACCTCACCATTATACCACCTCACCATTATACCTCTACACCACCTCACCATTATACCACCTCACCACTTTACCACCTCACCACTATACCACTACACCACTATACCACCTCACCATTATACCACCTCACCATTATACCACTACACCACCTCACCATTATACCACCTCACCACCTCACCATTATACCACCTCAGCACTATACCACCTCACCACCTCACCATTACACCACCTCACCACTATACCACCTCACCACCTCACCACTACACCACCTCACCATTATACCACTACACCACCTATCATTATACCACTACACCACCTCACCATTATACCACTACACCACCTATCATTATACCACTACACCACCTCACCATCATACCACTACACCACCTCACCATAATACCACTACACCACCTCACCATTATACCACCTCACCACCGCAACACCTCACTATTACGCCACCTCGCTACTGCACCACCGTGCCACTACACCACTACGCCACCATGCCACCACACAATTACACCACTTCACCACCTCGCCACTGCAGCACTGTGCCACCTCACCACTAATTTACAGCAATTTCTACAAATGAAGCATTATCTGGTTTACGTTAGAGTCATGTTTAGTAATTTATCTCAGGGAAATCAAACAATCTCACGATATTCTTGAGAGTAGTCCCGATCACATTTCACCCTTTTTAAGACCTGACCTACGACTTATCGAGTCCCATCAGCCCGCGTGGCTAAACGCTTGCTCCCGTACGCGTAAACATGCCTACAAGTATTAAGCTTTTGGCCAGCACTCGGGCCTCCGGTATGTTTCGACAGAGCAATTCGTCACGCACGGGCACACACCTCGACTCGACTCGACTCGGCTTTCGCTCGTGTTTATTATATTCTAGCTTAAACGTTTATTATATCACCTCCAGCACGTTTGAGTCTGGGCAGAGCGAGGCGGCTGTTCTGGCTCTCATTACGTCTGCACTATGGATGCGGTTCACTTGCAGACGACCCAGAGCTCCATAAACACACGGGGACTGTAGATTCATTCAGGACTCCGTAACTCAATTCTGCCTGAGGAGGAGGAGGAGGAGGAGGAGGAGGAGGAGGAGGATCAATCTAGAGCTGAGGACATTATAGATCCAAATACCATTTATAGTTAGTTACATTTAATATTGTGGAAAATCCACAAAACCAGTTCTCAACGATGTTACAGCAGCAATAAACAGTCGCTGGATTTATTTCTCTTTCTTGAAGAATGTTCTCGAAGACATTCTGAAAACTTCACAGCTTTACCTCTGACCTCTAGAAAGTGCCGACACTGGAGACTCCTTCCATAAACATGAATTAAACATCAACGTCTCTTTACAGAAAGCTTATATCGATGCATTTAAAAAAACAAAAATCTGTTCATACAGAGCTGTTGCTATAGAAACGATAACGTATTAGAATGAGGGCATTAAATATAAACCTGTGATTTGTAGCTGCGCTACTGTCAGAGCTGCGGTTATAAAAACAAATAAATAAATCAATCAACATCTTAAACCAATCAGAGTCCAGAATTCCAGGCTCCAGTGCTGTGGTTTAAATTAGCAGTGTACCCAGATCCACATTTCTGAGCTCGTTTATCAGTTGAACAGCGCGCCAACTTAACACGTTCCCACTGGCTAATAAATCGCGAGCGGTTCCACACCCCTACCTGCTCATTAGGCACGGAAACGAGGCTGACCCGGGCTCAAAGTGACGACCGCAACTCGTTAAAAATAAAACAACAGCATCCCTACGTGCCGTGTGCACGAATGTGTGCGTAGCTGTGTGTCGTCGTGTTCTGTGCATACGAGGAGTGTGTGCTTGGTTATTTATGGCGAGGCCCAGTGCATGGCGCCCCGTTCACTCTGTCTTGAGCAGGATTGGGGTAGCACATGGGGGGTCGGACGAGGCGGCGAGGACGTGAGGGGGTTCCTGGGAACCTGGAGGCCCCTCTACATCCGAAACCTGACCGCATTCGGTTGTTAAAGCAGGAATCGGACCTCGGCAAGATCGCTTGTACGTCTGGCGATGTGTTTTATCACCTCCCGTGACCTGTGTATTCGTGGAGGTTGATGATCGCAGCGCTGTCAGTCCTTTTCATTGCGTACATCACGGATGGTGACCGTACCTGCGTCCTCCTTCAATTATTTTCCCTTTCAGTCTGCATCAGATCATTCATTTTTTTCCCACTGAGGCAGTAAATCTTCAGTTATCATCATGACGAGGGCTTTCTATGTGTGATCATTCAGCTCCGGTAGCTTAGTAGTTCACACGTTTGCCTTGCACCTCGTGGGTTCGGGGTTCGAATCCAGCCTCCCCCCTGTGTGTGCCGAGTTGGCATGTTCTCACCGTGTTTTTGGGCATTTCCAAATTGTCCGTAGTGTGCAGCCCTGTGATGGGTTGGAACCCCGTCCAGGGTGGGTGTCCCCCACCTTGTGCCGTGATTTCCCAGGGATAGGCTCCAGGCTCCCGGCTCCTCACGACCCTGTGTAGGACAAGCAGTACAGAACATGGATGGAGTTTGATGGAGGTCTCTTGTATTGCTTCCTCTTTTACTTATTAAATGATCAGAAACCACTGAGATGTCCACATAAATAATGCCCAAAATGTGTGTGTGTGTGTGTGTAAATGGAATTGTATCGTCCCAAATCTGATTTAGCATGTCAGTGAAAAAAAGAAAGGCACACAGACGCAGCTACAGAAACCACGCTCGGAACAGTCAGAAAAGTGATGGAGAAAAAGACATTTCCCCCTGAACCGCAGGCTGAACCGCAGGCTCTCCCCTCAGCAAAACCATAATATTATTCTAGCAATCATGCCGTTGCTGCGGAGGGCACGTGAGGGCCGCTCTGTCACAGACACATCTGGGGAGGAGGGGGAAATTCAGCGTTCCTCTCACTCTCTTTCTCACTCTTTCCGTCCTCTACGTTCTCCACGAATCCCCGTGTCAGAGGATCCGAGGTGTTTGCTCTGTAATAACGAATCAGCTCACGTTCGTCCAACAGTGCACGAGTTCCTCCGAGTTTCACCTCAGCCAAGCGTAACAACTTCCGTCACGTTCAGCTTCATTCTCCACAGCTGCTCGGTCGGAGAGCCGACGGTTCGTCTGGTCAGCTGAAGAGCTCGTTGCGTGAGAAATACACGGCGGCCATGTTTGCTGCAAAATTATGACTCTCAGAAGTGAACTGGAGTTCAGACTCCTGCTGGTTTCTCTCTCTCCCTCACACGCACACACACACACACACACACACACACATGTTAGAACCAAGGACAGGACAGGTGCAGGCATCGGGAACAAACCACTACACACACACACACAGCTGTTTATGGGCAGGTGTGTGTAAGTGGCGTAGCATGTGTGTAAAACAGGGGTGTATGTCGTGTGAGACACCTTCCACATGATCACACCAGATTTTTCAACGATTTTGTCCAAAAACGAAAACACGTGCAGTTTTTCCTCCTTTTTACGCCGAATACAGTCGATCAGAGGGGCGTGGCCTAAACGTAGAAATAATTTACTCTAGAAGTGATTTGGATGATAGTTAGTAAAGATAAAAAAAATCAAAGTACAACAGATGCATTATTAACGTTATTCCCGACGGCTGTCGCTAGCAAAGCCGTGAGCGTCATTAGCGTCGGCGTATCGGCGTCATCACGACCTGTGATTTGGTTTAAGCGCCGAGTTTCATTTCAAGATACTTCGCGAGACCGTGTACCCGAGCGAGAGGAAAGAACAGCTGCTTTGATTCGAAATGCCTGCTTTGTAAGTCCTACCTCATCGGTGTTATTTTAAACACGTCATACTTGCACGCCGGATCAGGCTCGTTAGCTGACGGCGCGTTATTCGAACACGTGCGTGGGAACCGATGTTTTATTTAACGTCACGATTCGTGTTGAATCGTGTTGTAATCCACCCACACAGACGGACGGGTTCGGACACTTTACTGGCCTCGACGCGAAGTGGCAGGAATTTTGTACTGAAGCACGCTCGCTTTCCAAACGGCTTCATGTCATAAACACGCTGCCAAACTCTGCCGAGTCTAAAGTCGGCAATTTTGTTTCGAAGGGAAATGATTATTATTATGATGGTTATTTTAAAAATAACCAATCGCACTGTTGATAAGGGTTTAAATCCTGGACCGGATTCGGACGCAAAGCTCGCCAGCATCCTGATCCAGACGTGTTTAAGATCAAAACGATGAGATGATATATGATCGGGTTGTGTCCCGTTTCTTCAGGAAAAGATGGTTCTCCATCTACTCGGCTGAATTCATTTCAGTTTGCACATATTATCTGAACTTGGAGTTGCACTGGAGTACGAGCCCTGCTGGGAAAATAGAAACCCTCATAGAATTTGTAATGGTTTTAATGGTTATAAAGGGAATTTTATTGAATTGAAAGCAAACTGTAATGGTCCCTGTGGGCCTCTACTGGTTATTTGTTGCCTTCTATTGGCGGTTATGTCTAGTGGATACCATTAAGGACCAGTAATGGTTTGTAATGGTATTTGTAGTGGAAACCATTAGAATTTCTGTGATGGTTTCTATTGGGATTTTCCCCCTAGTAGGAATTTATTGAAATAGAGAAAACCAACTGAGGCTAAGCTCAATGAAATTTCTCTGTGATCAAAATCTAACTAGCTAATTATCTTGCGCCACTGACCCGGTTTAATACCCAGGTTTAAGTTATGGCGTTAACAGCTAGCAAGCTTTGTATCTTTTGCTAAGATACGCCAACGACAGCCCCTTCTGCAACGCTAGAACGATTTCTCAGACAAATCCTACGGCACGCAAAACCGATCGATGTGGTTTGTCGATATCCTGTCATTACGTGTATATAGAGAGATTACAAAGAAAAATAGTAGCATAGATCGTTGGTGCTGCATGTGAGAGTTCGTAGCTAGTACATTTAGCCTACTTTGCTAATCTAATCTAAAAATGAAGTTGAACATGTAAATCAAACAATCGATTTTCACACTGATTAGAATGCTAATTCATTCGGGTTTAACTAGCTAAGCTAGCACTTAGAAAGTTAAGCTAGCACTTACAGTAGTTAAGCTAGCACTTACAGTAGTTAAGCTAACACTTACAGTAGTTAAGCTAGCACTTACAGTAGTTAAGCTAACACTTACAGTACTTAAGCTAGCACTTGGAAAAGCATACGGTGCTAAGGAAGAAGTTCACAGGATAAATAAACAATACAATCAAAGGAATTAGCCTGAACAGCAAATGTATTCCAAGTGTCGAAGCTCTACAGTAGTAAGCAGGAAGTTGACTCCGTGTGAGACGCCTAATGCGCCTGTGCCTCGAGTGCTGACCTCGGAGGAGATGGCGTGGAATTTCGATGTTCTCCTGCGTTTCCTTTCAGAGAACAAACTGAGCATGCTAATCTTCCCACAGGGGCCAATCGGGAAAGATGGATTACGGCATCCGAGCCCCTGTCTGTGGTCGACTGTCTCCGGAGCTGTGCGGTTCCGGGTGACCGATCGCAACCTTAACACACACGTGACATCACAGCGAGCTGTTGAGTACGGGTGCTCGGCCTCTGCATGTTGGCGAGTTCGCTGGTGTAAATATTTACATCTCCCAGGAAGCAGAGAGCTTGTTTGCAATAATGTGCAGAGCGGGAAACGGGTTTTCGTGATGGATAGTAGGAAAGAATCGGATTTCGTGGGCGAACCTTCAGGAAGTGGTTGGAGATGTGATGTGATGTGAAGTCAAAGTTATAAATAGTTTTCTTTGGCGTATTATTTTCTGGCTCGAGTTTTCTTTTGGCTAAAATTAAATCAATTTCTCGAAAACTATTCATTTTATTATCCAACCACACGGTTAAGTACGAGTGCAGTGTTATCCTCGTCGTTTCTGGAACATTCCACCTCACACTTTACTTTATGATCCAAGGCCTGATGAGTCTTTAGCTCCAGTGCTGTCTCTCGTTAGCACCGTGCTCCGTACTGGATGCCATCCAGAGTGCTTAATGACATCGCGCCGCATCAGTTAAATCTCCGGGAATAAGCTCTGACCTCACAGGGAGAACACATACCATGGCGTCGTTCCAGACCTGTCTGGAAGAGGGAGGGAGATATTGATCATGATTATAGTGTTATGGTGATAAATTGGTTTTGTGTGCACGTGGGATGTGGAAAGCCTGCAGCAGGGAACCCTGGGAGTGATAGACGGCATTGATCTCACGCTGCAGGGGGAAAATGGACTGAGGATTTGGCAACCTTGTGGATACATTATAAAGATGTAAAGATGCATTTATTACATGGATACGCATTGGATATCTCTCTTTCTCTCTCTCTATCTATCTATAAAATTCATATAAAATTAGACTCATTAATAATAGAGGATCTGGCAACTAGAGCTGGATACTATAGTGATATACTGTATGTAAGGAGTAAAACACTCTGTGTCATGCTTTTATAGGAAATTAATCAGTGACAGAGTGATGTGATGAAACAGACTTGCTCTTACCACCTGGATATCGAATATTTTCCACGTCACAGCCAATCCCGAGGTGTTTTATTCCTCTTATACCACAGAAACTTTACTCTGTTAACAATTACGCAATTTTCGAATGTGTTTAAGTGGAACGTCTGCTGTACGAGTCCCTGTGAATGAGCTGTTGCCGTAGAAACGATAGCGTGTTAGAACGAGGGCGAGAGAGAGAGGGGGAGAGAGAGAGAGAGAGAGAGAGAGTGAGTGAGGGAGAGAGAGAGAGAGAGTGAGTGAGGAGAGAGAGAGGGAGTGAGTGAGGGAGAGAGAGAGGGAGTGAGTGAGTGAGTGAGTGAGGAGAAGAGAGAGAGAGTGAGTGGTGGTGAGGGAGAGAGAGAGAGAGAGTGAGGGAGGGAGAGAGGGAGTGAGTGAGGAGGAGAGTGGTGAGTGAGGGCGAGAGGGAGAGAGGGAGTGAGTGAGGGAGAGAGAGGAGTGAGTGAGGGGAGAGAGAGAGAGTGAGGAGAGAGAGAGAGTGAGTGAGGGGAGGGAGAGAGAGAGAAGAGAGAGAGAGAGAGAGGGAGTGAGTGAGGAGAGAGAGAGAGAGAGAGAGAGGAGTGAGTGAGGAGAGAGAGAGAGAGAGAGTGAGAAAAGAGAGAGAGAGAGAGGGTGAGTGGAAGGAAGTGAGGAAGTGAGCAATCGAGGGCACTCGGGTCTTCCACACAAGGCGATGATGTGTCATGAACTCCGCTGGTGGTGTGTGACCCATTCAGTCACGGTGTTCTGTTCCTACTCAGACATCCGACTTTTATTTTAGCACCATGCTATATACTGAAGCGCAACTCTACACTGTTAGAGAGTGTTGTGACACACACACACACACACACACACACACACACACACACACACACACACACACACACACACACACACACACACAAAACACCAAGGGTCATGAAATACCTATTAATGATCGGATACTGACCTCCGACTGTCTCATTCACTCATTCTATCTGTCTTTGTGTCATTCTACTTTTCTTTTTTTTAGTTTCTCTCTCTTTCATTTCCACTGTGTGTGTGTGTGTGTGTGTGTGTGTGTGTGTTGTGGTAAGCAAATCTGTGTGTGCTCCCCAGCTCGGCATTCTGGGAATGCGCAGTAGAGAGAGCCTTGCCGACGAGGATCCACCCGTCCACATAACCTCATGTACATCCTATCCCAACTGCAAGCTTAAAACACACACACACACACACACACACACACACACACACACACACACACACACACACACACACACACACACACACACACACACACATGCACAAAGCATCAAAACACTCAAACACTGAGGTTTGTTTTCATTCCTCTTAATTGGCCACTTGCGTTGGCAAGTGCGCCATGTTTGACCTCTGACCTTTGGAGTCCCCTGTCTTTCTGGCACTGTGTCACCGCACATCCTGAACTAGAACCCGATCCTGAGGCAGACGCCTGAGTTCTGGCACGAGCAGCGACTTTTAATACGAGTCTGAAATGAAGACCAGCGTGTGTGTGATGGAGTAAACTTCATTCCGCTGCTGGTCACTGATATCCGGTGTGTTACTGGAGGACTAAAATGTACAGTGCTGACTGCAGCTGTGTGTGTGTGTGTGTGTGTGTGTGCTGCTGCTGAGACAGTGTATTGGTATAATATGATTTTTCATGCATTTGACTTGTGTTAAATGGTGTTTCTAAACAGGAAACAGAGAAGAAATGTGAGTGTTGCAAGGAGCAAAGTGATGAAACAACAACACAGTTTACAATCCAATCAGCTCCTTGTTGTAGATGATCACGCTGACATCACCATATCATGTCGTATCAATATAGTAGTATCATGCGCACAATATCATATCGCAGTATGATGTGATGGCAATCATTGTACAGTAGTGTCATATCGTAAGTAAGATATTATGTCATGTCATAAATACTGTATCATTATGTCATGTCATGTTGTAAGTAACGTATTGGAATGTCATGCCGTAATCATCACATCATATAGTCACATCATTGCGTCATATCGTAAGTAAGATATTATGTCATGTCATAACCACTGTATCATTATGTCATGTCATGTTGTAATAACGTATTGGAATGTCATGCCGTAATCATCACATTATATAGTCACGTCATTGCGTCATATCATAGGTAAGATATTATGTCATGTCATAACCACTGCATCATTATGTCATATCATGTTGTAAGTAACGTATTGGAATGTCATGTCGTAATCATCACATCATATAGTCACATCATTGCGTAGGTAAGATATTATGTCATGTCATAACCACTGTATCATTGTCATGTCATGTTGTAAGTAACATATTGGAATGTCATGTCGTAATCATCACATCATATAGTCACATCATTGCGTCATATCATGGGTGAGATATTATGTCATATCATAAATACTGTATCATTATGTCATGTTGTAAGTAACATATTGGAATGTCATGGGGTAATCGATGTATCGTAGTGTCATGTCATAGTGTCATATCGTAGGTAAGATATTATGTCATGTCATAAATACTGTATCATTATGTCATGTCATGTTGTAAGTAACGTATTGGAATGTCATGTCGTAATCATCATATCATATAGTCACGTCATTGCGTCATATCGTAGGTAAGATATTATGTCATGTCATAACCACTGTATCATTATGTCATTTCATGTTGTAAGTAACATATTGGAATGTCATGGGGTAATCAACATATCGTAGTGTCATGTCATAGTGTCATATGGTAAATAACATATTGTTATGATTGTCATAATCATTGTACGGTAGTTTCATACTGTAAGTAGGATATTATGTCATGTCATAACCATCATATCGTAGCGTCATGCCGTATGTAACATATTGTAAGGTCATGTCGTAATCATCGTATCATAGTCATTTCATAAGTAACATTGTCATGTAATCACTGCATCGCATAGTCATTTTGTAAGTATTGTACCTGTCACGGGACGTGACGGGAAGGAAGCAGGCAGGATGGAACGGTGACTTTTATTTACAATGATGAATGCAAAGCAAAAAACTTGAAATAAAAACTCCTGAGCTAAGCTATGCTCACTTGGCTACAGCTAACGCTAATGCTACGGCTAAGGCATAAACAAAACCTGAGATTCCCAATAGCCGCCCTCTAGCTTTACATGGCATACCTCCTTCATACATACACACGTCGATATGTTTACTTGTCTAACGAAGCGCGCCATGTGGAGCACGGCTCACAGTATATATAGATATACCAGTCATTAACCCACAACCGTTAGCAGCTGCGGGCAGTTCCAAAACACACGTGACCTTTGAGAGGTGAGACGAAAACATGACGTCAACCCGGAAGAGGCCCACGCATGCGCACGCTGTTGCATGGGGGAATTGTGACAGTACCATAGTGTCATGTTGTAGTTTCATGTTGTATGACATCATCGGGTGACAATGTAGTACCGTATCGCAGTATCATGTAGTAGTATTATGTCATGGTGTCATATCGTCAAGATCATTTCGTGAGAACTCATTCATTCGTGATAGAGGCTGATTTGTCACTGCTGATTCGAAGTCATCTCGTGCATTGCCGTCCTCCTGTGCGTGTTATTCCCAGAAGACTGTCCTCAGTATTGCATGTCTGTGTGTGTGTGTGGGTGTGTATGTGTTTTTACCAGCCAGTGTTCAGATAAACCTCTAGGAGATTCCAAACAAAAGGCAGATGAGATTTTATCTTTTGAGGGCTCTTTCTTTTTTTCCTCTCTCTCTCTCTCCCGATAACCTTAAAGCGCTTTTATTCCAGATGTTCATCACTCACGCTGTCCAGTGTGCGGACCTCCTCACCCAAACCCCAAATCGAGACCCTCGGCATAACCAGCTGTAATCTCTTCTCAAACGTGAACCAGGATCCGATTCCTTGTGACTTATTTAGCTGGATAAGAACTCGCGTGCGAGCTCGCACCAAACACAAACGTAGCTGATGCGATTAATAACACGTGGCAGCTGTGGTGAGTGTTCACACAATGAGTTTCACACAGTTAGCTCGCTAAATTAGATATCCATATACAAACAAAATGACCGTAATAATAAACGAATGTACATCATTACCATCTTCTTTATAGTTTCCTGACAATCTTGTCATATAATCATCACAAAGTGTAAACAAGAGCAAGAGTAGTCCTCATTAGACGGATAACACGGTTAGCAGCCATCTACGGTACAAGGAAACCAACACGTATGGCTTTACATCGTTAACCATTAATAGTCTCTGTACATTTTGACAACAATCATCATGCTTTAATGGTGTTGGACCAGAACAAGGTAGTAGACACAGTTAGCGTGCTAAATCAGTTAGCAATCCACAAGGAAACCACCGTTGCAGAAGCAATCACTGCTCGAAGCTGCGCTGAAACCCAAGACCAAAATATAATCAGGAAGAACAAAAGGGTTAGCTTCATGATCACTATATATATATATATATATATCCTCCATTTCTGTCCAAGTCCTTTTACACATTTGCGTTAGTCGTCTTTGCTGCTTCTGATTTCTGGCTCTAAATATGGATTTTCCCCTGGTGCATTTCGCAGATGAGTACGAACGGTCCAGGCGTAACGTAATTCTGGAGATGAAGTATTGATTCGCCGAACACTGAACAGCTAACCTTAGCTAGCTAGCTGCTAGTTTGTCGTTTGTGAGTGGTACGAGACGTTACGTTGACTAGCCTTTGCAGACTGCTAAGTGCTTGTTAGCTTGATAAATAGAATATTATTAGCCGGTCCATTTCATTTGTGATAACGTGTTGTCCTCCGCTAAACAATCGCTCAAAACACATGCAGTACGTATGCACATAAAGTTTCTGTGTAAAACAGGCAGCAGGTCGTCTGTGCTCAGACTTCATATCAGAAAGACGTGACCATAGACCTACGCTTGAGGTCCTCGAGGTCAAAGTTCATCAAGATGAACTCTGCGCGAACCGAAGTCGAAAGAGGTAGAAGCGAAATCAACGGCTACTAGAAACGAATCCCTTTCAATTCAAACAAACAGACTTTTTCTCCAGATGGATTTTATTCATGTCCTGCTCCATGCTGGCTTTTGTCATCACAGGAAACCAAACGTTTGCATGAGACATCTGGTTTGGTTTGCTTACCTTGCGCAATAACAAACACATCAATTTATTCGTTTATGTTTAGATTTATTTATTCGGAATACATCTATGCGCCGCCGACCGGGCGTGCCATTAACAGCGCAAATTAAAGGCCGCACAAACAAACAAGCGAGCGGTTAAACAATCCCCGTCAGGTCTGGAGTGTGTATCGTCTTGTACGTGTCGTGGCTTTGAGACGCGCCCAAGACGACGACGACGACGATGGCGGCGTTTAAATCCCGGTAAGACAAAACGGCACGAGTCGAGCGGAGACAGCCAGCAAACAATCAGGAAAAAAAATCTGCCTCGAATACCCCTATCCCCCTTTCAGCACTTCTGAGACCCAGTCCTTTCCGTGCAGAGAGAGCGAGAGCGATGGCGGCGTTCCTGCTTTCTCCCGCCTTATTGTTCAACCCTGGTTTGTCTTTTGTTTTGGAGCGGGTAGATAAGGAGCACGCGGGGGGGGGGAGCAGCGGGCCGTTCCTCTGAGGGCAAAATTAGAGAGGAGACAGAGAGGAATGATCGCCGACTAATGCGGAGGAGAGGGACCCGGCTTCAACATGCAGGTAATTAGGTGAACAGGAACGCTGTAAACACACAGGACCCAGGAGACTCACGCAATCCGGGAGCATTTCACGGTGGCTGAGCAATGCTGTTTCAGCACTCCACACGCATAATAAGCACCTCATGCAGTCACAGATCAGATGATATATGATAGATTTGTAGAAATTCTCTTATAGGAGAAATAACATTATGCTTTGTAGACATTTTTGCATCGGATGTTTCACTCTGTGTGACATTTACAAAAAACAAACGTATTCCTGCAAGAATTGATACATGGTCAGCATGATGCTCAGAGATATGATACAGCTGGTCAATCTGGATCTCTCTTACACACACTGAGATATATACACACACTACATTCCTCTCCTGGCTCCACAGCTGTCTGTCGCAAGCCCTTGCTGTGTGTGTGGTCTGCGCTCTATCCCACAATCTAATTAGCCACAGTGGGCCACTTGAGTATTTCTGCTACTTCTGAAGCCTCACGGTTTCTCCACCATCCCCTGATCCGAGATCAGACTCGTCCGATCCAGAATAAAGTTCAGAGTCCAGCGATACTGCTCCTTTCACCACTTCATCTTGCTTCATGCTAGCGTTTCTCAACTTGGTCCTTGGGAACCCAATACAAGTCCATATTTTTGCTCTTTCCCAATTCTTAACTAATCTGTACCAGGTATTATTGTTTAGGCAAGCTGGGGAGCAAAAAAATGTGGACCAAAGGACGGTCCAAGGACCAGCTTGGAGGAAAATCTCGTTGATCAAAAGTATAAGCACCCATTCTAAAAGTATAACCCAGGTTATTTGCCCACTCAGAGTAATGTAATTACCCGTATTATTCAAGTCCCAATCAGAAACTCAAGAAATGGTACCACAGATGCTTTCAAAACAAACTCTGAGATTACCAACGATAAAAATAAACATTTTTGTTCATATCAGCGGTTACAAATGGTAGCAGTACCTCACCTCCGACACCTAGCACATAAGGTACTTTTGGTGAACCTTCTCAAGCAAAGTTGCTTTCAATCTTTTAGACAAATGGACACATTTCCAGTTTCCAGCCCAAATATTTTTAAATTTAAGCACCTAAAGCTCAGTTTTGGCAATGTCATCTTGCTTCATGCCAGTGCTTCTCAACTCTGTCCTGTTCCAGTGCTCTTGCTTGCTTGGTTTAGGTGAGCTAGGGGCAAAAACTGTGCATCAAAGATAGCCTGAGGAGCAATTTTGGAAATACAGGACCATGGTAGACTGGTGACATCATAGATCCCACCACTCAGCCATGTCCATGACCAAAAGAGTAAGCAAATCTCTGAGAACTTAATTGCTCATCCAGAGTATCGTACTCCTTCGTCCTGTTCATCATGACTTGTCAAGTTCCAATCAGAAACTCAAAAAATGGTGTACCAGCAAGACCAACTCTGAGATATCTTCCATATGGTTATAAACATGTCTCCAATGGTGTTGTAAAAAAAAACCTGACCTCCCACATCAGGTACTTTTGGTGAACCTTCTTAAACAAAGGTGGTTTCCTCTTTTAGACAAATAGATATGAAGAGCAGACAGTTCCAACCCAAATATGGTTGGTTTTAAGCACCTGGAGATAAGTTACGGCAGTGGAAAGTGTTTTGTGAGCTAAAAATGGCTCAACTAACTGTCAGTATCCAGATAACAGCTCTCTTTCTTGAAATCTACTAGACCATTACACACAGGTTTCTTCCATTTGAAAATTTTTATTTTTTTTATTGATTCTGGAAATTTCTAAGAATTCTGCTGTTGAGAAACAATCCGGGGGTTTTGGGGTTTGATTCTTGCCTCCAGGTTTTGGGGTTTGATTCTTGCCTCTGCTCTAAGTGTGCAGAGTTAGCATGTTCTCCGCGTGTTTCAGGGGTTTCCTCCAGATACCCCGGTTTCCTTCCCCACTCCAAAGACGTGCATTGTAGGCTCTGTCCAAATAGTCCATAGTGTGTGAATGTGTGATTGTGCCTTGCGATGGGTTGGCACCCAGTCTAGTGTGTCCCCTGCCTTTTGCCCCAAGTCTCCTGGGATAGACTCTAGGCACCCCACGACTCTGTGTTGGATAAGTGTTTTGGAAAACAGATCGATGGAAACAATCCTTGGCTGGTCTCACTCCTGTAGAAATATCTCTATACTATTAAATATACTACTCCTAAATTCCTCATAAGTTTATCTCAAGTTCATATCTTCTCAGGTATTCCCATCATCCCAGAAATGAGATTAAATGCGAGAGGCAAAAAGAAACAGCACTGTCTTACCAATGAACAACGCTTGATCTCCGGTTCTCCTCATAATTTAAAGGCTGCTTTTCCTTTATTGGTGTCAGATGCCAGACAATCCGTAATGGTAAATACAACACGGATATATATTCTAAAGTTCTCTTGAAAGACTGTCTATGAGTCATAAGGGTGAATATTTCCCATGAATTCATCGTTGATCTGTGAGTGCTACAGCAATGCTACAGTGACGTTGTGAGAGGAAAAAAAAAAAGATTCTGGCTTTTGGCAGCCAAGACCTCCCGAGTGACTTCCAGATCTGAAACAGTGCATGAGTTACGATGTACCATAAAAAATCAGAACAGCGATTCGTGTACACAGCTGTCATTCGTAAAGTGTAAAAATGTAGCAAAATGGGTTTGGATTAAAAATAATAATAATAAAAAAAAGAACGAAAGGAGCAGAGAAATAATGACAAAGCTGGCACCGGTTTCTCAGGTTCCTCTGCCAATGGCAATAATCCTGCCAGGATAATTCAACTTGATGCTGGAGGAAATAGTGCCTTATCAGTCAAGTCTGGAGGCTCTAGTCTAAAGCAACCGGTTAAATGCTCATATGTTCCTTTAATCCAAACGGCAACAGGGGAAAATAACCTTGTTTTGGATTGACTTGATTGCCCTCATGGGCCACACAGGATAAAAAAAATTGCATCATGCAATCATAAAAGTTGTTATCAATCCAAGGGGATTTTCATTATATCAAGCATGCGTTGGATGCAGCATGAGCAATGGCAGCTTATCAGAGGAACCAGAAACGCTTTTGTTTTTCACAACAGCCAAATCATGAACCCGAGGCCTCGCGATTCAGTCCTACAAATCCCTGAACAAGCATGGTGTCGTTGCCAGACTTTGCGGAAAAGTGGCGCATTTGCCTTCTAAACCTGACCTTATTGTGTAAGTATCTGCTTAGTGGGGGGTGGTTGCCGAGCGTTTAAAAATATTTGTGTCTTGTTTGGCCTGGTACTCAGGAGAAGAGAGAGAGAGATGGACAGATAACATCATCCTTCTTACAATGTGAAATGGGGGTTGGGACTCCACCAGAACCTGACCCGTTATCAGGTACGGATCCAGCCCCGCCTTGATGTGCTGCAGTCCTGAGAATGGACAAGACCTTCCATCAGCAAGCATCAAGACTTTTTGATACAAAGTAGAATGAGAGGTGGATTTCATGGAGAACCCGGAGCTATATATATAAATAAATAAAAGCAACATGAATTGCTTGACTGCCTCGGTATCTTCTGCTCACTGCTCCCTAATGGAAAACGTGCATTATTTAGTGTCAGCGGTTGTTTTAATCTCCAACACATGTAAACATCGGCGAGATATTTAGATTGGGTGAAATCAAGCGTGCCGCGAACAAACCTCATGTCAGAGAGCGTCGATCAATTCTCGTATAAATACGAGCTCCACTGCCCCATCCTTTGGGAGAAGAATGAGAAACGGCACGGTCAAATGTGTTTCAACTCCCTCAATGTGCCCAGAGGTTTGGATTTTGAGTTGCGAGCGTTGCCAAATCCTTTGTTAGGATCCTGGCAGCACACCGCATTCTCATAACGCAGTATTATGTTTCTCGTTAGAGCTGGAAATGAAGAAGAAATGGCGTTGCCCTGATATACAAAACCTTGTGCAAATGTGAGATGTTTTGGCTGAAACGACACTTTTCATATTCCGGCTCAAAAAAACAGGCGTCGGGACATCTAACATCGACACCGTCGTTCGGTGTAGCGGTGCATCACATCCGAACACTTTGCCTGATTTAACCCAAACCCTTCTTCTAGCTCCAAAAAAAAAACAAACAAAAAAAAGGTAAACAATACAGAATCCACAATTTTTGTGGTTTAGATAATGTTTAAGAATCTTTGTCGCTAGTTCTAAATTTGAAAACATTTTGACCACTAGTGGCACTGTGGAGCATCGTGGGATGAAATGGACCCTGGAAGGTTGTGTATCTCATGTTCCTCAGAGATACAAGTAGACATAACTCACATGGAACATGCACAGTTTGTACTTGGCTCTCTGTTTTATATACTTAGCTTAAAAGGTGTTTAGCCAGTGCTACTTGTGTTGTTTTTACGCATTTGAACCAGCAAATGCTCTCTAAACAGCTCTGTATCCGAAACCTTTTACTGTAACACTGCGTGCTGGATAACAGTTACACTTGAGGCAAGAAAAAAAAGTTGAAAGTCTTGACAAGCTGGCTAGCAAGCGAACTGATTTTCTCTCGCTAGGCTAACAATCTCCTTAAATTTCTGCTTGTATATAAGATCTGGCTAAAGGTTTTGCTTTCAGAGTAAGATTATTGGGGGAAACACTTATATATTTAGTATGGTTTAGTTATGAGTATTGTAAGTTTGTGCTAGGGCGATCATATCAATTGAATGAGGAGGCGGGGCTAAACACAAACCATTTAAAAACATGCAACAAGGTAAGAACGCTCTCCAGTAGATAACGTAACGCTTGGAGGAAACTCAGAAAAGTGTTTATTTACACTGAATCTCTTTCATTTTTCTGGGTTGTTGCACTCAATCGTGATTGTATGATTGTATCGGCCCTGGGAAGAGATTTCCATCCAGAATACTCGAACCGGGAGGGATTTCCGTGACTTTCTGATCCGGCTTTGGTTTATTCCTTGTTATCCCTGCATCCTGAGACGTCCTTAAATCACACAACGTGTCTTCCTCTTCCTCCTCCTTAAACGCATAAGTGTGTTAGCCTGAGGCCTAACACCATCATCTGTCCTAATCAGATTCACGTTGGGTTCTCCGACCAGATGTTCCTCGTTCCGCCGAGGAGCGAGATCTCAGACGCTGCCGTTATGGCGGGGGGATTGAGGAGTGAAGAGAGAGACGGTGATTCGGTCTTTTACTAGCCGGATTGAGTTTCCTCTGAAACAAAGGAATGAGAAGATGATAAATCGCGGCCTCGTCGGCTCTGGCGTCGAGGAAAACGCACCGCTATCTGTCCTCCAGCGATTCATCCGTTTCATTCACTCGCTCCTTGGCCTTCAACTATTCAATTCAGTTCATTTATTTATTCAGCACTTTTAACAGTGGACATGGTCACAAAGCAGCTTTACAGATATGTGGATGTTGATGTAGATTTGTCAGTAAGCCAGAGAAGATGGTGTTGAGGAAAAACTCCATGAGACGACGTGAGTAAGAACCCTTGAGTGGAACCAGACTCATAATGGAACCCATCCTCATCATCGGTGACACCGGATGACTGTACGATTCTACGTACATCATTTCTCTTCTATAACCCTATACTATAGAGTTAAGTAGTGCTAAGAATGTGGGAAAGGTCTTCAGTGAAAACATCCACAGTCATCTTCATGGTATCTCTGTGCTACGCTCGAATGGTCGAGTCCTCAACCTGTTCTTTCATTACGTCTCCATTCTTAAGACTGAATTCGACTTGATCCGCCAATCGCTAACTTCATCACGCGACGCCACGACTAGCCGAGTTCTTCGAGCCCTGTAGTCTGAAAACAATCACGTGATTATGAGCCACGCCCCCAAACGAGTCCAGAACCGGTCCTGGGTGCGGACTTGAGTGTGAAAACAACCTTAATCTCCAACCGTGTTTGGCATCCGCGAAGGCGCATTGTGACGCCGTGTGTTGTTAAAGCTGCTGTACAAATGAAACGGAATTGATTTTGAAAACAATACTGTACTCTACGTAACAAGCTGTGCGAACAAAAAACGACTTTTGACTGTGCAGATGTCCGGTACAACATCTTATTGAAAACGGATGATTTCCGGGCGCTTTGTTGCGCACAGACGCAGCTTCACTTCCGAGGTCCGCACAATTCTTGGCACGCAACCTTTTTATGAGCTCGTTATGGAAGCCCTTTCCGCCACAGCGACAAAAAAAAAATTAAACAACTTAACTGCGACTTTATATTTCAGAGCTGTGACTTTATGACTTTTTTTTTTCTCGCAATTTTGAGTTTACATTTTGCAATTTTGCCTTTATTTCTCCCAATTACGAGTTCACGTCTCACAATTCAGACTCGCGATTTAGACGTCCACTTGACGCGGTACCTGAAATGTGACTAACATAACGTAACGTAACGTAACGAGCGCGCGCTAGCGCCTGGTTTTCCTTGTCATGACTAGCTGATGAGCATTGTTCTTACTGTTTAAAGCTTATTTACAGAGAATCATTCTTTGTAACTCACTAAATGTCAAGTGGACGTCTAAATTGCGAGGGAAAAAAAAGCTCGAATCGTGATATGTAAACTTGTAATTGCGAGACCAAGTCAAATTTGTTCAATATGAACACGCAAACGTGAGGGAAAATGACAGAATTGTGGGATGTTAACTCAAAATGGCGAGAAATGAAGTCAGAATTGTGTGATATAAAGTCGCGGTGACCTTTTCTATTTTTTTTCCCTCTTCCACAGCTCATATTTGTGTGCTTATGTTAAAAAAAAAGACCGGCGGTCAGAACACAACCTCTGTGAAAGGTCTCCCAACTTGTCCTGATCTCCATCACGCCAAACCACATCTCGACGATTATCTCCTACCAGCACCTCCATGCTCTTCTGGGTTTATGCCTTACTCATTTCGAGGCCTTGCTAAATTTACTGTCACAATAAAGCATGCTTTCATCGTGTAGAAGCAGCAATATCGGTCCCGGCGAGCCCGCAATATCGCGCTGCGTGCTGTAATTCTCCCAGCCGCGCTGTAATGCTTTTACAAAAATAAATAAATAAATCATTTCTGTCAGCTGAGTTTTAACTTCTACTGAATTCCCTGAAAAGTTTTTCTCCGAATCTTAAATACAAAACCTGGGAGAGATAGAAAGAAGAAGAAGAAGAAGAAGAACTCCCCGGCATGTTCACTCTCTCACTTCATATTGTCTAATATCTACCAAGGGCACTTGCAATAACAGCACTCCTTTTCCCGTGGATTGTACTTGACGTTTTTTAATAACCGAGCGAAGTCGGATTGCGACCCGTGAGGGATTTCTGAGCCGTTACGATCACGTGTAAAATGAATAAATAAATAAATAAATAAATAAACACCAACAAGAGGTTGATAAGTGTAAGATGAACTCCTCGGTGAAGTAATCGGGTTTATTGGGGGAGAACAAAAACATAACGATCAGCCCTTTTACAGTTCTTCAGCAGTCTCGCGGTGATGCGGCGTAGCGGATTAGCGTGAACACGTGCACAGAATGGATCCGGATTCCTTTCTCTCGCTGCATCACGAAGGCGGGCGCTCCGTGAGAAATGAAACGGACAGTACACCCTGTTTCTCGATCAGCTGAGACATCTTTTTCTCCTCCAATACGTAGTCGCTCTTCTGTTTTGCCCTGGAGCTACGAGAACGAGTACTAGACATCTATTCTACTCAAAATCCTTCCCGTCAATACCCATAATCTACTCGTAGTCACTTTCGCGGTCTCAACGTACAGACGTGATCGCATCACGTTTCCAGTGCTGACTTGAAATTTTGGTAGGCGGAGCCTAGAAGAGTCAAAATATTATTCCAGTTGTCCAAAATGGCCGCGTCCGTTAAAATATCATCAGTCATCAAATTCGAGTAGTTTTACGCCAAAAAAAAGAAAGCACAAACTTGGAATTTGGAAAAAATGTCGCAGCAAAATCCAGCGTTTTTGGCTGCAACAATCACAAAAATAAATAATTAAATAAATAAATACATTATGGAAAATAAAACAAAACACCCAATGGTGGAAAAATACAGAAATGAATATTTCTTGCCCAACATAATTTCTTGAAGATGAACACGTTTGTGTGTGTGTGTGTGTGTGTGTGTGTGTAATCCGATACGAGCTTTCTCCTTCAGGGAAGGGATTGAAGTTGTGATTGGATGTAAATATGTTTCAGAGCTGATCAAACACACACGCTGTGGAGAGAGATTACATCAGTAGGATGAGTTTTGTAATTAGCCTCTGATCATCCGCTCTCGGGACGTAGCTCACGCTAAGCTCTCCCTCCAGGCGCTTCAGTTGACTTCAGAAGTAGGCTGAGGACGTCCTTCTGGACCGAGCGTTAATAAACGAACGCCATGTGATCGTGTAAAGCTTCGCCGCTGACTGATTGGTCGGAAAGTGTCGATTCATTTTCTATCTTAGCAGCCCCGACTGTAGTGGAGCAACAAATCACAGGTTTCGTTCTAATACGTTATCGTTTCCATAGTAACAGTTTGGTTTTAGCACTGCCTGCGTTTTGCTTGCTATTGGCCCAGACTTTTACGTTTGCAGGGTTAAAGTTCACCTCGATGTGCTGTACTACGTCCTTGATCTGGAGATCCTGGGACCGCCGGAGAATAGCTATCGAGCGAAAACCTTGAACACACCCCTTGACCTGCATGCTCGGATTGTACTGTATCTCGTCTCAGTTTTTGGATGAAGTCCTCTGCCGAACGTCTTCGCACTGTCGGGTCCTTTCTCGTTCGAGCGAACTTGCTTTCACGATCACCAGTCACTCTCAAATGGCTCGACACACGCTTGGAGGAGAGCTATAACTATATCTATATTCTGTATAGGAGCTAACCGGAGCTTGTGGTTTTAAGACGGACGTTCTTCCCACCTCACACAAGGACGGTGGCTTGGTCCTTGGCGTAGACGAGTCTTTAACTTTGTAACAGAAATGCAAACTGACCGCTTCCTTGTTATCACAATGCGCCTTTTATTACATCCTATCTGGTGTGCTGTGAGATTTTATGAGACATACGAGAGAGAGAGAAAGAGAGAGATTGATTGATTGTGTGTTTATTCCTCAAATCCTCATGCAAGCACATACCAGAGAGACTGTTTGGGTAATAGCAGCACAGCTTTAATAAATGAAAATTTATAGGAACTGGAGGTTTTGCCAGCGGCTCGACGGGGCCTCTACACCAACCTCGTGGTCAAACAAACACACCACGCTAGAGGAAAGCGAGCCAGAACACATCTGCTAGACGTTAGAGCTCTTTACATCTTTACAGCAATGAACATGAGGAGAGTAACTTGCTCAAAAATGCTACGTTTGCTAATTACGAATGAACGCTAGGTGTGGAACTCTGCATGAGCAGAGCTCATTATTAGCCTTCGATAATTTAATCGTCAGTCATGTTGTTGTTTTTGAGTACAGCGTTAAAGTGCAAAAACTTTGGTTAGCTAATCTAGGCAACTCCAGATTAGCTGGACTGCAAATATAGCTATTTTTTCTGCTACAGGTTCATTATAAGGTTCATATAAATTTAGTAAATCAGCTACTGAAAACAAAAGCTAGGTGGAAACATGGCTAGTTGGCTAGCATTAATCCAGTTGCTAGCTAGCTAGTTATTCAAATATGCCTGATTCGAATAGGTCATATGTCTTCTTTATTTTTCTTAGCATGTTCGCCTCACACCTCCAGGGTTGGGGGATCGATTCCCGCCGCTGCTCCATGTGGGCGGAGTTTGCATGTTCTCCCTGTGCTTTGGGGGTTTCCTCCAGATACTCCAGTTTCCTCCCGCACTCCACAGACATGCATGGTAGGCGGATTAGCATGTCCACTTTGGTCGAAGCGGTCGCTGGTAATGGACAGCTCTGTCACGGGCCCGTCCTGCGTTGTAAGAATGCCGATCTTAACTCACGACCTGGGAATTCTTTATTTTATTTTTTTATTTTTATTTGTTCATTCTCATATGATTCATTTACATGTGATTCATTTACGTATGATTCATTTTCATGTATTTCATATTCATGCATGTGATTCATTTACATGTAATTAATTTTCATGTGATTCATTTACATTTTCATGTGATTCATATTCATGCATATTCATGTAATTAATTTACATGTAATTCATTATTATGTGATTCATATTCATTCATGGGATTCATTTACATGTAATTCATTTTCATGTGATTCATTTACATATGATACATTTTCATGTGGTTCATATTCATGCATGTGATTCATATTCATGTAATTAATTTACATATAATTCACTTTCATGTGTTTCATATTCATGTAATTCATTTACCTTTTCTCCCCTCCCTTCCCCAAATATTTCATTGAGAAAAAAAAATAACAATAATAACAATAATCATTGTCATTATCATTATCATTATCAATCAATTAATTAATTAAAAAATAAATAAATAAATAAAATAAAAAAAATTAAAAAAGAACCCCCCCCCCGGCTCATCATGGCTACTCAATAGCTGTTGCTGGTTATATAAAAATTATAAAACCCAAAAACTAAAGTAAAAATAAGAATATAAATAGCCAATTGGAGCTGAAGAGGGACACACACCCAAAGTCTCCATAAAAAAGGAGACAGCAGTGTATCACCCCTAGGGTTGTCCACAAAGTTACTAAAATAAATAAAAATTACTAAAATAAAAAATTCCAGTACGAAAAAAGTCCCCTGCTGACGACCTGGGAATTCTTTTATAATGTTCGTTTCTCTGGGCTGAAAATCGTACCGTTTAACCCCGGCACAAGCCGGAGCTGAAGGGTCGAGGCATCTCGGTAAAATAATCTGAGGAATGTGGGACTTCTAGAATAAAATGTCCTAGAATGCAATCGACAAACATTGTTAGAGCACATAGCACGCTGATGTTGCAGCTCGGATGGTTTTCCAGCTTGCCAGACAAAAGAAAAAGGACAAATACACACTAATGTTTTCCTCCCTAATGGGCTCTGAAATGGCATCTTTTAGCTCCTTTATCTCATTTTAACCACTGTCATGCTTCTTGAGTGGGTCCTTTTCACAGGTTTTGTGCGGCCGGATGTAGCCTTTGCTGGCTAACTTTACTTCTGCTAACAACAACAACAATGGTGAACACAATTTCGGAGAAGCGTTACAGAAAAGCTGCGAACTGCAGTGGAATCAAAGAAAGTTTAGCAGGAGTTTTCAGAAAATTAACCTACAAGCGCAGAGTCGAAAAGGTTTGCTATCTGAATGAAGCTAATCTGACTCTCCGACTGGAGGAGTTTGCTTCTCTTTGTTCCTCCTCATCGAGCTCTGACTAACACCTCACTGTCGACCACATTTACCACTAAACAAACTAAAAACACCCCACTGATCGTTCTCCCTATGAGAGTTAGCGCTCGGTTAATTAGAAATACAGCTAGCTGACATTAGCAAAAGGTTAAAGACGATGAATCTTTTTATTTATCCACGATTTCGTAAAGAGATTCATGGAAATGAACAGATGCATAGTAAATATGAAATAAACTGTACACAATACCAATTAAATACATATCTAGCTTCTCTAACGTGCTACGCTATCAACGTACGTTACTACGAGCTCACCCTCACGTCTGTGAATGGAGAATTTATATCCTTTATTTACATAGCTTGGAATTCTGGAAGCATCTGGGAAGTGTATTGACGGCAACGTTGACGAAGATTAGATGTGATGAAAAATCTTTCCATCGGGATTGAATCGAAGGTGATGACGATCGAGTGTTTCGGTGGTAAACAATCAGCTGGAAGTCTTACCAGAAGTCATTCGTCTAGGGACGGTTGTTGTTTTTGTTGTTGTTTGTGAGAAGGGTCGATTAATAGTGCACCATAGTGATGAGGTGTTCCTCAGGGCACAATGTTAAGCCACAGGAATTCAGGTGACGGTTTGTGAAAAACCCGACTGGCTCATTACGTTTTTTTTGTCGTCTGTCTGAACAGCTGTCCGTCTCGGTAATGGACTGCGTGAGTGATGCTCGGCTTTGAACTCTGATGGGAGAACATTTAGCTTCAAGAGGCTTCATAATTACAGGCTGTGGTGTGAGAAAGGTGTGTGTGTGTGTGTCTGAGAGATGATGAGAAACTCAGAAGCTCTGTCCTAGCGGGAAAAGACAGGTGAGTTATTAATCCTGACCTTTTACTCTCTGCCTGTGGTCACCGGCTCTCTCGCTGTACACACGACACGTTTAAAAACGAGTCGACTGACTCTGATCTAGTCGAGTCAGCGCGTGTGAGCGTACGGTTCACGTTAACTGAAACACACGTTGTATGTCCTCGCACCGCAGAACTTATTAGAAAAAAAAAGCAAAAGAAATAAAGCAGTGCTGTTCGATCACATCGAATTAATTTCTGGAATGTTCAGTGGATTTGGACTCGTAATTTACGAGCCTTGAATGAAACAGTAAGGTCTGGTAGGTCTAGCTCGAGGCCATCGCTAAGACGTTGTTCATTAATTAAAAGCACAAGCCGAGGGTTAAAGGTCATGTCCTCCCAGGTGGCGTGACGCCGCGGGCGCAGCCAGTCTGACGCTCGGCTAATGACGTCTCCTGCTCGTGTTCGGCCTGAGCCGGTTTGCAGACTGAGAGAAAGGAGTCTGAGAGGATGAAAGAGAGAGAGAGTGAGAGAGAGAGAGAGAGAGAGAAGGAAGGAATTAAACTTAAGCTAAGCATTTAATCCTGACATTTTAAGGCGTGTTCAACCATCCGGGATCAACCTGAGCCTGAGGCACGGACTGAGGTCCAATTCAGGACTTACATGTAAAGAGGGTCTTTAAAAATAAAGGAAGATGTTTTAAAAGGAGCTTTTCATCCTATAACCATCCACTAACCATCCAATAACCATCCACTAACCATGCAGTAACCATCCAATAACCTCAACTAACAGTCCAATAACCTTTCACTAACCATCCAATAACCATCCAATAACCATCCACTAACCATCCAATAACCATCCAATAACCATCCACTAACCATGCAGTAACCATCCAATAACCATCCACTAACCATCCAATAACCATCCACTAACCATCCAATAACCTCCAATAACAGTCCAATAACCTCCACTAACCGTCCAATAACCATCCACTAACCATCCACTAACCATCCACTAACCATCCCATAATCATCCACTAACCATCCACTAACCACCCAATAACCTTTCACTAACCATCCACTAACCATGCAGTAACCATCCACTAACCATCCACTAACCATCCAATAACCATCCAATAACCATCCACTAACCATCCACTAACCATCCACTAACCATCCCATAATCATCCACTAACCATCCACTAACCATCCAATAACCTTTCACTAACCATCCACTAACCATGCAGTAACCATCCACTAACCATCCACTAACCATCCAATAACCATCCAATAACCATCCACTAACCATCCAATAACCATCCAATAACCATCCAATAACCATCCACTAACCATCCACTAACCATCCAATAACCTCCACTAACCGTCCAATAACCTTTCACTAACCATCCAATAACCATCCACTAACCATCCAATAACCATCCAATAACCATCCAATAACCATCCACTAACCATCCAGTAACCATCCAATAACCTCCACTAACAGTCCAATAACCTTTCACTAACCATCCAATAACTATCCACTAACCATCCAATAACCATCCAATAACCATCCAATAACCATCCACTAACCATCCAATAACCTCCACTAACAGTCCAATAACCTCCACTAACCGTCCAATAACCTTTCACTAACCATCCAATAACCATCCACTAACCGTCCAATAACCATCCAATAACCATCCAATAATCATCCACTAACCGTCCAATAATCATCCACTAACCGTCCACTAACCTTTCACTAACCATCCAATAACCATCCAATAATCATCCACTAACCGTCCACTAACCTTTCACTAACCATCCAATAACCATCCAATAATCATCCACTAACCGTCCAATAACCTTTCACTAACCATCCAATAACCATCCACTAACCGTCCAATAACCGTCCAATAACCATCCACTAACCATCCAATAACCGTCCAATAACCATCCACTAACCGTCCAATAACCATCCAATAACCATCCACTAACCATCCAATAACCGTCCAATAATCATCCACTAACCGTCCAATAATCATCCACTAACCGTCCACTAACCTTTCACTAACCATCCAATAACCATCCAATAATCATCCACTAACCGTCCAATAACCATCCAATAACCATCCACTAACCATCCAATAACCTCCACAAACCGTCCAATAACCACCCACTAACCATCCCATAATCATCCACTAACCGTCCACTAACCATCCAATAACCATCCAACAATCATCCACTAACCGTCCAATAACCGTCCAATAATCATCCACTAACCGTCCAATAATCATCCACTAACCGTCCAATAACCTTTCACTAACCATCCAATAACCATCCAATAATCATCCACTAACCATCCACTAACCATCCAACAATCATCCACTAACCGTCCAATAACCGTCCAATAATCATCCACTAACCGTCCAATAATCATCCACTAACCGTCCAATAACCTTTCACTAACCATCCAATAACCATCCAATAATCATCCACTAACCATCCACTAACCATCCAACAATCATCCACTAACCGTCCAATAATCATCCACTAACCGTCCAATAACCTTTCACTAACCATCCAATAACCATCCAATAATCATCCACTAACCATCCACTAACCATCCCATAATCATCCACTAACCATCCACTAACCATCCAATAACCATCCACTAACCATCCACTAACCATCCCATAATCATCCACTAACCATCCACTAACCATCCACTAACCATCCCATAATTATCCAATAACCTTCCAATAACCACCAAATCACCATTCAATAACCATCCAATAATCATCCAATAATCATCCAATACCGATTCACTAACCGTCCAATAACCATTCAACAATCATCAAATAATCTTCCACTAACCATCCCATAAGCATCCACTAACCACGGTGACAATCAAGGGGGTAATTACGATGCCAGCTGGGTTTAAATGTCTCTTAAAGTCACGTTATGACTGATTAATAGCTAGTTTAATGATAAAACGTGATAAGAATGTAAGTATGCGTGTTTACAGGAGTTATATATGTGGATATATAAATAATATTTACATGCACTGAGAAACTCAAGGTCTAAATAAGTTAGTAAATAATTACATTTCTTAATAATTACATGGCCAGAAATGTGACAAAAAGTGACATAAAGTTCAATGCTTTATTTATCCATTTAATTATTTATTTTCCATCCATCCATCCATCCATCTTCTCCTGCTTACCCATTCTTCACAGTCGCGGGGGAACCTGGATCCAATCCCAGGGAGCATCGGGCACAAGGCGGGGTACACCCTGGACAGGGTGCCAGTCCATTATTTACTTTTATTTATTTTTAACTTTCCTCATTGGAATTGTTTCATTTCATTATTTTTTTTTAATCCATAGAGTCTTTTCATAAATTATTTTTTATACTTTATTTTATTCATGAATTCTTTTCTTTCTTTTTTATTTTATCCATAGATATATTTAATGTTTAAATTAATATATGGATTAAAAAAAAAAAACCCTCCCCAATGAGAGGTTTACCATTTTTATGGTTTAAAATTTTAAAGAGCTACATTTAAAACATATGAAATAAATAAAATGTATAATTATTATTATAATAATTATTTTATAGACTTTTTTTGACTGAGCGAGTCGGAGGCCGAGCGTCACTGACTCGCCGTCCACAGCTGTCCTCCTGAATTAAAAGGGGGATCTGGCGGATCAGTGTGTGTAGCATGCTAGTGTTTTGGTTGGAGGCGTGGGAAAGCCTGAAGGCCTCTGTGTATGTGTGTGTGTGTGTGTGTGTGTGTGTGTGTGTGTTTTCATCCGAGCACAACAGCCGCTAGCATGCCTAATAATGTGTTATTAGCATATTGTTTGAGAAGCTCTCCTAAATCATGAAGAATACGCGGCTACAGTCGACGTTACTCTGAGCTTCTGAGTGACCTGCTGGTGAAATGATTGTTATTACTGAGTCAGGATTAAAGGACTCGAATCCGTTCTTAGCTTCGACCATGTCTACAATTTATGCTGTCAAAGCATTTGAGATACTAAAAGTGGAATTGGATTTGTAGTACTTATTGTGGGGTTTTTTTTTGGGTTTTTTTTGGAAAAAGAGACTAGCAGCTAGCTACCTGTACACCTCAGCTCTTTTTGCTAACCAGACACCATGCTAATTTCACAAACTTCCCAGATTGTTACAAACCTGTTCATGTTGCAGGGTGAAAGATTTTGGGTTCATTTCTGTGATCGCAATTTCGTGAAATCCCGGACGGACCGGCCGCTACAGCTGCGTGGCATTGTTTTCACACTCGAGTCTGCACTCAGGACTGATTCTGATTCCGTTGGGGGCGGGGCTTATAGGAGACTACATAGGAGAATTCCCTTGAAACCATGGATCAACTTTTAGTTTCCAACAGTCCATGTCTGTTCAGCCTGTCCACCTGCCCCGTCCCGTCCCCCATCAGCCCCCTCACGCGATGGCGAGGTACCTGTTGAGATTAATGGTCATGGAGAAGACGGACAGAAGGTCGGCGATGAGGACAGTAATACAGCTCATGGACTGTGAATAATGGCTGCAGTTGTGCTCGTATTTCTCAGTCGCGGGGTGGATGACTGAGCAGGAGCAGGTGGTGGCTGGGGCTTGACGTGTGCAGGTGAGGTGCTGTATTAAGACTGGCACGAGAAGGTATTTCGAAGAACTTTTTAAATAAATAACTTAATAAATATCCAGTCAGTGATTCACCTTCCACACTCTGTATGGCAGATTGATCCCCCTGTAACCGGTCCTTATCAGATCAGTGGCCGGTCCTATGATCTACACACAACACCTAACGTTATAGAACCTTTTCATTTTCCAGTAAAGCTTTCGTGACTTCCCCTGCTACTCACACGTCGTACGTTTTATTCCGTGTGCTTTTGTTACTGTTTCCGATGTTTTTACATCATATACGTCCTTCTTTCAAGACTTCGCAGAACCCTTGAAGCAACCCTGTTAGAAGAAGTAAGAAGTCATTTAGTTTGGCGTTTGTACCGCACACTTACCCAGTTAATACAGACCAGACACGCTTCACACGTTTCTGTATGGTTCTGTGCAGAATCTTTGAAACGTTTTTAGGCTTCTTTTAAAGGGCTTTTCGGATGCCTTTCCTTCTGTGTTCTGTTGCGGTGGGACGTTTTCTCTCGGCGTCTCGGACCCGTTCGTTCACGAATGAATTCCTCTACCGTCCTGGCGCGTAGAGTTTCTCCGAGTTCTAACATGTCAAATGTAAGATGCGATATGTTTGATTAAAGCCGTGACATTATCCAGTCGTCCATCTCAGAATGTTTTACGTTTGAGACACACACACACCCGCACCCCCTCGAGTCGGCGCAATGCAACGTGTCAGCCTCGTAGTCTTATGAGTGTGTTGTGTGGAATGACAAGGTCATGAATAAAGACCATTTACTACTAGACCGAGGGGAGGGGGGAGGGAGGGAGGGGGGTGATAGTTTGAGCTCTTCAGCTCAAGAGCTTGTAAATTATGAGCCATTAAAGCGAGGCTTTGAAGTGAGGAAAAAAGCGACAGAGCGCTCCGACAAGACCGTCTGAGGCGCTTTCTTTCCTCTGGATGCGTCTGGTGTCAGTCAGTCCACTGCTTCTGATGGACGAGAAGGACTCGGAGGAGTTTTGTGTCTGCTGTAAGAGGAGAGCAGAGGACGGGAAGTGTCTTATTAACTTCAAGACGTTGCACACAACTATAAACAAATAAATGCAAAAAATAATAAACCAATCCTATCGTAATCGTATTGCTGATTCTTGTTTTCCTGTGACGGTGTGTTTTTATCTGTTTCATGTCGAGATCGTTCTGTCTTGGCGCTCGTACGGTACTAACGTCCGAGATAAAGATCGAATGTGTTCGCATAGCTATAAACAGACCCACTGACAGAGCCCGGATCCTTTTACGGGAAAGGAATGCTAGCAATGCTAATACGCTTTTATATGTCTTGTGTTTTGTGGGTTGTTAGCTAGCACCTGACAGTATGCGTGTGTGTGTGTGTGTGTGTGTGTGTGTGTGTCCTCCCAAACGCATTTTCCTTTCTCAGGCGTCAATTGTGTTGTCGATTTAACAACAACAACCACAATAAAAAGGCGTTCAGGTTTCGGGTTACGAGCTCGGCCTAAATGCAGAGGCGCTTATCGTTCTTGGTGCTCGAGGCCTTTCTGTGGTGCCTCACGTTATGTTTCAGCTGCTGTTCATTAGCCATGCTTTCACCTTGCTCTAGTGACAAGGTCGGGCCGCGTTTAGCTCCGAGATTTCGCGGTGCTACAATGCTACCTCGTGTCAGCACATTTCTAGGATGGCGTATTATTCGGGCCTGGCTCGTTCGAACGGCCTTGGCAGGTGCGCGGTGTAGCGGCTGGAGGGAGCGGATAAGAGTTCGGGGCTGGGTGCTAATACTCGTGTCAAAGATGATATCAGGCCTGTAATAGTGTGCGTGCTCTTTGTACATCGCAGCATGTCTGTCTGAAGCTCAACCATTAAGTTCACCGCGTGTCGTCACCCCATCCCTCGCCCCCGGCTCTGAATGCCAACAGCCGGTTCAGCATCGTTATGGGCTCTTTATATTTTCATGACTGTTTTGAAACATTTACCATGCACGCACGTGGACATTACGATCATGTCATTCTAACAACAACCTAGCCGGAGAAATCTCTACACATTACTCCTCGTTACAAAAAGAAAAAGAAGACCAGAATCTATGTATACGTATGCAAACCCTCTCATTTCTTACCTCAACTGTTATTTATTCCCCCGATATTTGTTTGACAGCAGTCAAAATATACAACAATAACCTATTTCTTTTCAAATTGGCAAACGCTAGCTAAGTTCGTCAGCTAGCATACAGGGTCTGCAGCTATGTGTTTTCGGTAACTATGTCGTCCCGTAATGATTTGCCGTCGTATTAGACGTGTAGAAGATGTTCTCGAAAACTAATCCCTGAATATGTTTTACCTTCGTAACTGGGAATGTTTCCGATTTAAGATGGAATGTGCAGAAGTTAGCTGTGTGGTTGTTAGCTTTCCTACAAAAAAACAAAAACAAACGATCGAAAAAAACACATATCTAATTGAAATAAGGCCGTTTTGATCGACTTTTAAAGCTAGTTTTTTTATTTTATTTTTTTTAAAAGAGCATACATCATATAAACGCGATCATGGGGGACGAAGACCGACCGAACATAGTGTTTTATTCCTCTTGTACCACAGCGATCTGCCAACATTTATTTATTTATTTATTTATTAACGAATGCCACGTCGCGCTTCCTCTCACCAGCCTCTCGTTCTCTCTCTCTTTCTCTCTCTCTCTCTCTCCCGTCATGTTACCGAGAAACCAGGAAGTGCACACGGGAGACTCCTTCCCAAAACGATTACACATCTTTATTTGAATGGGCTGTTCCTATAGAAACGGTGACATACTAGAAGGAGCACTTTAATATCAACCTGTGATTTATGTTCCTCTCAGAGCTGCTGTTATAGAAAATGATCCATACAGCGCTGTGGTGTAAGAGCGTATATATTTATAGGCCGGACTGCTGCACTATTATCACACACACACATATATATCAGCTTGCCCTCGCGTTTTGAGTCACTTTCCTTTGTAAGGTTGGCTCCTGGATGGAAATGCACATGTATGTATATTATACAGTAGATTAGCGAGCGAGCTAATTCAGTACGAACACAAACTGCTGATTGCTGCCGCGGTTGCCAAAATGGCTGCCTTCCAAGCAGGCAAGTTGCCATCGGTCTGTTAGAATAAAATCTCCTTCCTGAGATATGGATCTGTAAGAGGAGACAGGAGAAGCAGAAGTGGACTCGCGCACTCACGAAGAACAAAAACAAGCCTCGGCCTTTAATAATTCACCGCACAGCAGGCGACTCAGGCAGCGGGGGGACCTGAGTGGGTTTTTTTTTTTTGTTTCTTCTTCTACTTCTTCTGCTTCTTCTTCATTTTATCAACTATTCCCTTTGCCGGGTTCCTGGGGAGAAGAACAAGGAGGAAGCCGAATCTCGCTGGGTTTCACCCCGACATCGCGCTCAGCCTCCTTCCCCCCGCCCGTTGGGTGCGGATCAAACGAGGTCGCTCTTAGAACCAGCTCGGCGTGAAGTTCTTTCAAAGAGTAGGTGTTACTTATGGAGAGCCGAGAGAGCGAAGTTGGCCTACTTCGGTGAGAGTATGTGCATGTGAGTGAGTGAGAAGCTAGCGTGGGGCGGAAGGTCAAACGGGGACTGGGGAAATATTTGTGAGCGCAGAGGCAAGCCAAAGGACATCTCTCAGCATCCAGGCTGTTTATATTTGGCTTGTGGAGTGTGTGGCGTATATGTTTAAACACAATGACAAGACTGACGCCTTTAAAAGTTACAAATGGTTTAAGGCTTATTACGCGGATACTTACGGCATGATAAGTGAGGATTAAAACACCTGTGTTGCGCCGTTATCGGAAAAATAATCAACGACGGACTGGGGTGACGAATTGGAGTCGATGTTCCCACCCGGAAGTGGATTATTTTGCTGATACGGCACGTCCTGGAGTGTTTTATTCCTCTTCTACCACAGCAGTTTGCCTACAATTGCGATTTTTCTTCACTAAAAGAACTTTTATACCATTTATAGTTACATTTAAGTGCAGTTACAGTCGTTGGACATCCGTGACACAAGTTCCCGTTCTGACTTATGTTAGAGCAGCGATAAACATTCGTTGCCTCACCAGCATCTCCTTAAAAACTCCTCTGTCCTGAAGACGTTCCCATATTGAGGGGGCAGGGCCCCCACGCTTTTTATTTGTGTTTGTACGAGCAGAGGAACACCAGACTGTAGTCTCGGCTGAAATGTAAAACTCCGCAGCACGACCCCGGGGCTCCCCTATTAATAGACCCTCTTCCTCGGGGGTGTCTTTAATGTAAATCCGGAGTATATGCAGCAGAAGGGGAACACACGCACGCACACACACACACACACACACACACACACTCTTCCCATAGCTCCCTCAGTGTCTTTAAACTTCACACAGGGTCCTCTTTGTGATTCGCCCCTGTGTGTTTGCCTATGTGTCCCTGTTAGTATGTAAATCACCACGATGGCAGGTCACTCTTCTCAGCCAGCAGGGGCCAGAGGTCATCTAAAGGCATGCGTTCCCCTGTTCTGCTCCGTTCCCCACTCCTCCTCTCGTCAGGGTTCGAGAATGGCCGTCAAGGTGTAGAAGAACGTCAAGACCGGGCGGGCGGGCGGGCGGGGTTGGGGGAGTGATTTTATAAACATTTTAGAAACGAACAGCAAGCCTCTGTTGTCGTGGTGTATTTCCTGATCCGTCGGTTACTGATAGAACTCGTTTTTGGTGTAAAAGCTTTTGTGTAAGTGTTTATTCTTTCCCCTTCTATCCAGACACCTGTCTTATATGTTCGTGTTTTCATCGCCGAGTTTTGTTCTGCCATTAATTTTCTGTCCAGACACCATGTTTTTGAATGCGATAAGATATCCCGTATGACTTCAAAGTGCTCCATTTTCACCTTATCCAGTTGTAACTGATGTACCCGGCGTAAGGCAAGCTGATATTGTTATTTGCTTTATACTACACACCAGATTACATTTCAGCAGGCAAAGATGATGGCGTGGAGATGTTGAAGCTGGTCTGTTTAAAAGACGCGTAGTACTTTCTTCTTCTCCTACGTTTGTCCGGAATGCCTTCTCTAACAGCCAGAGGGAGCGGACCATGTCTGTCATGCAGAGGTTTGCCTCGGCCCTCCCTGTCTTTTGTATGCATTATCGTGTCCCACATGAGCGTGTCCGACTAAATTAGCTACCACCCCAAGCCTCCATCCTTTGACACGCTATGGCCCCGCCACTTGGCTTGATGATAGGGGCGTCTGGAGAAGACGTCGCGCTGCTTATCAGATCACTCTCGCTTAAGAGTCTGGAGGTTGGGATTTTGAGCGAAAATGCCAAATCTCACGCGCAATCACATATTCAAGATGCTAATTGATGGGTGGTTTAGCAAAGGGAACGATTTTGGGTCTTTCCACTTTCCCTGCCCTCTTTTCTATAGATCTCACTCTCTTGTAGTCAGAATACATCTCTTCCTAACTATTTGCAGTTATCTTGGCTCACAGTGTTTGGGTTAGCACATGAATTGTTTTGCTAGCTGTTGTTCTGTTTTCAGGGTGCGCTCCTGCTCGGGGCTAAACTGCACGAGAGAGGACTTTTCTATTCTATCCTCCTATTATCGTTGCATTCAGTAGACATTACAAAGGGGCCCTTTCATCTCCTGGAATTCGAGGCGCAAAGTGCCTTCAACCCCCTGGGGCTGCTTCCTGACGCGTACCTGTAAAGGGTAATTTCCTACAGCCACACCTTCACAAGCTGCTTAACAAACTCAGGTGAGGTGTTTGCAGCCTGACAAAGAGGCCAGGTGACGATCTGTGACTGTTGCAGATCACACACATTAATCTTGCGTGACTTGAACAAGTGCTGTCCAAGGGATAAAAAACATAGTGTTCACCAAACACCAGTGAAGCCTCAATATGGTTAAAAAACATCATCTTAATTTACTGCGTTATCCCTTCACTACATGGTGTTGCAACAATTAATTTATCTCCAATTTTTTGATAGGCAAGGATACAAATCTTAGATTTTCCTATGTAACTGAAAAAGGTTTTGGGGGGGGGTTAACTTTTACATGGCAAAAAATGTCATGTCACATGAGCAGGAAGTGCTGTTTGTACTTCCTTTTCTGCAATAACATGGCATATTCAATATTTAATATTTAGGAAACACCACTTGAAGGAAAAAAATGTTAACACTATATGAGAAGTTACCATTTTTTTTTGTCATTTAAACAACCTTATATATTTTTAGTTTTCTGTTAAATAGTAAAACATAATTGTTGCCATACGGCAACATTGTGCAATAATGGAATAAAATAATATGAAATGATCAAATAATGAAAACTGTTGCCATATGGCAACAATTTATCGATTAACCACCCTATTTTTTTCCTAAATTTTTTAAATAGATTTTTATTAATTGAAATAATTCAAGTAATAAAAATCCATTAAAAGTTTTTATTTTTTATTTTTATGTAAATGTAATAATTCATGCAGTAGAGGGTTAAATTCCTTCATGTTTCATGGATTAACACTGTTGAACTGTAATCGTTGGCATATCGCTGTGGTATAAGAGCAACAGACCACCCTTGTTTAGTGGAATGATTTCCCATAATGCCACATCCTGTGCTCTGTTATTCCTTACTTAGCATGTGTTTTCAAATTATGACGACATGTTAAATAACGTAATCACAACCAGTACACTGTAGTCCAGTCATCCTACACGGTTATAAATCTCAACAAGGAGAATCGTCAAGGCACAATTTCGTACAGGGGTTACAGAATGCTAGCTGGTGAAAAGCCCTAGTTCTGTTGTGCGAGTTTCAGAAACTCTAATGCCACGTATAACTTTTTAGTTTTTTTTTTTTTTTTTTCAAAAGGGACAAATTGCCCTTGGAGATGGAGGGATCTGCCAAAAATGCTTCAGCTCTAGGTTTTTATGAAATTAGCAAGGCCGGCGGGTGTCAAGGGCAGGCCGGAGTGTCTGTGGCAGTTCATAATAATTGGTGCCAGGATGTCAGCAGTCACACTGGCGCATTTCCCCGAATGCCAGCTGCAGAATGACGCCGCTCTTGGCAGGTCTGTTGGTGTTGCGACATCTCGATGAGGTGTCAGTTTGGATTTCCCAATATAAGCAGATTCAGAACAGGAGAATCGGTTTGCCCATCTCAGGAAAAGGGGCCAGACTGTGGTTTTGTGGTTACTGATCAGAAGATTATGGGTTCAAGCCCCAGCACTGCCAAGCAGCCACTGTTGGGCCCTTGAGTGAGTCCATTAACCCTCTCTGCTCCAGGGGGCGTTGTATCATGGCTGGTGTATGCGAAGAAAAGAATTCCACTGTGCATATGTATATGTGATCAATAAAGACTCGTTATCATTATCATTACGGTCTTTGAGCGTGTGTATTAGAGACAGGTGTATTCCATTGGGCTTGGAGCTGAACTTCGAAGTGGGTAGATCTCCTGGAGCAACGCTCTTCTGTCTTCTGCTGCAATAACGCATATGTCTCGTTTTCTAACACAAACAGTTAAAGCTCGTTAATGATCTGGTGAAATGTACGCTGTATGTATGTGTGCTGTTGGCGGTGAGAAACATCATCCGATCCGTATGTATCCGTAAAACGAGGCTATGCTTTGATGTTATGAGGAAACTATTTCGTCATTACGCCAAGTGAGCAGGGCGAGGGTGAGAGGAGCAGGACGGATTCATTCGCAGGAAAACTTTTTCATTTTTCATCTTAGACGCTCCGGTGTTTGAATGCCAAAACAAACAAGAGAGAGCCAGAAGGAAAGAAGGAAGACGGCACCGTACGAAGATCATTATATCCGATAGTATGCATGCCTATTGTGTTGTCTGTTCAGTATGTCTCCCGGTCTCGGCTTCGTACTATTAGAACTCACGAAACTTTAAGACTTCAGAGAAGGTAGATCCTCTTTAATTTACTGACATAAATGAAGCTAGCGTCGTCCAGCGTAGCTGCACCCTGTGACCAATCAGTGTGTCCAATCACACTGTCCAATCATTAAGTGTTTAAAATAAATTGTAGGCAGGTTTAGTTTTTTTTTTCCCCCCGCATGTTGTGGTAAATATTGTTGAAGTGCTATGCCATTATTTTAAGATAGTATGTCATTATTTTGAACTATTCTCTCATTTTTACAACAGAGTAACTTGTTATTTCAAGATATATCAATTATTTTGATCTAATAAAATTAACAGTAACATTATTTCCCACTTAACATCTGACTATTTTCATTTGATATCTAAACAAAAACGCTATTTTACGTCCAAACAATGACGACATGACCTAATTTCTTCTTCTTTTTTTTTTTTTTTTAAGTGAAGTCAAGATAACAAAATATTAAGTCTTGAAATAATAAGACACGTTTAAATAACGACATAAAAATGTTGAAAAATGACCAGTTGTGAGTTTAAAGTCATCTTAAAGTAACGACACAATAACTCTCAGGAATGATATAATGTCTTCAAATCATTTATTAAGTTGAAATAATTCTGAAACAATCTTAAAATAACGGTATTTAAATAATGGTACGCGGTACTTGGTTAAACCCGTGTTAAAGAGATCTTTTTATTAGAATTTTATAGCATATGAAGCAATGACATGTGTTTTGGGGTTACAGGGCATTGTTTTTTCATGGTATTGCTTCTGATTCCTAGACAGCCAGTTCAACAGATGTACATGCTGCCTGTAAGAGCCTTGAGCGTTAGCTACCTTAGAGCATCACTCGCTATAAGTCCTTTGGCTGAGTGTTGTTAAGGTTTCGGTTTGAAGTTACTGTAACAGCGTGTCGAGAACAGCGTTTTGGGATGCGCAGGCTCAGGAATCTCCTGCAGCTATGCGGTGTCTGCCAATAAAGCTAGGAGTGGCGTTAATTTGAGCGTTGTTCCTATCTGGTACATCATCTGCTGGAAGCATTGCTGCCTCTCCTCGTGGAGAAGATGATGAGGTGCCGTTGATGTGGGATGACACGTGAAATTTGCTCCTGACAAGCGATACCTGATTTATTTACTTTTGCACGCAAGTTTTGACTTGGCTTCAGATGAATGAATAGTCTCTGAGAGAAACGGCTGATCGGGAATCAGCGGCCGCCGTCTGGAGGGCTGCGGTTAGTCACTGCTTTGGGCTAAAAGACTGATTTGAGGTCTGTATACTCGGTTCCTGCAGCCCTGAACACAGTGTACAGGTGAGCTGCCTGTCAGTTTTAGTGCTTACCAAAAAAAATCACATTTAATTCATTTAATTCTGTCTCAGACAATGTCTGCGATGAAAGTGCTACTCAGTGAGACATGTTGCACTTTCCCCGTTATGTTTTTTTTAGTGTAGAGGTGTGTGTAAGTTATGATGTGTATGCAGCTTAACACATTTAACACATTTCAAGCAGCCAACAATTCAATTCAAAGATTGAGGTGTTTCGATGTAATACGAAGCTTAAATTTTTTTTAAAAAAGTGTTAGCTGTGAAGCATGAGAGGCCACGCCTCTTTTAGTGAGACTGACAAGAACAGAGGCCACACCTCATTTATTAGGATTGACTGTTACAAAGGCCACGCCTCCTTCACTGGGACTCATAGATGCAGATGCCACGCCATCTTCACTGGGACTTATAGATACAGAGGCCATGCCTTGTTCACTGGGACTGACAGATACAGAGGCCACGCCTCATTCACAGGGACTGATAGATACAGAGGCCACACCTCCTTCACTGGGACTGATAGATACAGAGGCCACGCCTTGTTCACTGGGACTGACAGATACAGAGGCCACGCCTCATTCACTGGGAATCATAGATACAGAGGCCATACCTCCTTCACTGAGACTGATAGATACAGAGGCCACGCCTTGTTCACTGGGAATCATAGATACAGAGGCCATACCTCCTTCACTGGGACTGATAGATACAGAGGCCACGCCTTGTTCACTGGGACTGACAGATACAGAGGCCACGCCTCGTTCACAGGGACTGATAGATACTGAGGCCATGCCTCGTTAAGTGGGACTGACAGATACAGAGGCCACGCCTCATTTACTGGGAATCATAGATACAGAGGCCATACCTCCTTCACTGGGACTGATAGATACAGAGGCCACGCCTTGTTCACTGGGAATCATAGATACAGAGGCCATACCTCCTTCACTGGGACTGATAGATACAGAGGCCACGCCTTGTTCACTGGGACTGACAGATACAGAGGCCACGCCTCATTTACTGGGAATGATAGATGCAGAGGTCACACTTCGTTCACTGGGACTGATAGATAGAGGCCACGCCTCGTTTACTGGGACTGACAGATACAGAGGCCACGCCTCATTCACTGGGAATGATAGATGCAGAGGTCACACTTCGTTCACTGGGACTGATAGATAGAGGCCACGCCTCGTTAACAGGGACTGACAGATACAGAGGCCACGCCTCGTTCAATGCGACTGATAGATACAGAGGCCACGCCTCTTTCACTGGGACTCATAGATGCCGAGGCCACGCCTCCTTCACTGGGACTGACAGATACAGAGGCCACGCCTCGTTCACTGGGACTGATTGATACAGAGGCCACACCTCCTCCATTGGGACTGACCGAGAACGACGTCATGTCTCTTTAACTTGACAGACAAGCACAGGGCCATTCCTCATTTAATGACCTTAACAGACACAAAGGCCACGCCTCCTTCACTGGGACTGAGATGGTGAGGCCATGTCTCCTCCACCTGGGACTGATACTCAGGTATCTGAGATGTTTCTGCTTGCTAGTTGAAGGATGTTTCATGATGGCTCATCTAATGAAAGCTGTACTGATATTGAATGTTAATCATCACCCCTATCTACACCCACACACACACACACACACACACACACACATACTGCCCCAGGGGCACACGCATGAAGGACGCCTGAACACATGCCTCAGATCTGCGGTTCAAAGTCTATTTTTTTGCTCTGAGTTACGAGAGTGGAAAGGAAACTAAACTCTCATCATATTTGACAGAACCCTGGAGGTATCAGGAGGCAGCAAGCCTGGGCAACACACTGTCACAAACCCACCCACAGACACACACACACTGACTCTTTTCCTACAAACAACATTCCTCGATATTTAAATCAGGAATTCCACCGAACTCCCTGAATGACTACAGTGTGCAATGCTTTGTTGTTGTTTTTTTTTAACCATATCTGATATAAGAGATCTTAACACGAATAATTCAAACCACGGTTAAAGCAAAGCCTTTAGCTGCTTGTGTAGTTCATCAGTGAGGAAACTCTGAGACTAAATCAAGCATGTGATGATTCAGATGATGCACACACCACGCTCACCATGCTCAACTGAGATGCTTCCTAAGCTTGTTTTCACTCTTGCTTTTTTTGAGTGTGAGCACTGGTCTCGATCCCACGATCTCGGTCCTCAGCAACGAACCCTGCCGGTCGCTGTCTCTGCCCTTTGGTCTGTCAGTCCCAATCAAGGAGGTGTCGCTTCTTTTAGGTCTCATGGATTCTCTGATAATGGTACAGCCGTGACCGGGCGTCAGGAGAGACTGAGTCACAAATTGGAGGGAAAAGGTGGACTCAGGAAGTGAGTTTACATAGTACATTTCCAGGATGTAGCTGAGTGTGGCTGAGAATAACGATACGGTTCGAGGACAAACGTCATAAGAAGCCACGCCCTGGTGAACAGGAACCCTGATGCTCATGACGGGAATCAAGGCACACACTGACTTTTTCCCCATCATACATTTTCCTTTCTAAGCTTAATTAGCCACATCACACTGTTCAGTGGTCTATCTATCTACCAGCTACCATCACATGACCTCATAAATACAGTATAGCGCTCTGCAGTCCCGTCTGAAAGTATTGGAACATCAATAACTGCATCAAGCCAGTGACCCATCACCAGACTGTTGCATTTTTCTTTTGTGTTGCCTTTCCAGGCTTTTTCCACAGCCTCTAGAAGTTGTTGTTTCTTTTGAGAGGTGAAATGCTGCTCAGTTGGGTGAAGGTCTGGTGATTGACTTGTCCAGTCTAAAACCTTCCACATTTCCCCCCTGATGAAGTTCTTTATCGAGTTGGCGGTGTATTTTTGGATCGTTGTCTTGCTGCATGATGAAGTTCCCCCTGATTAATTCGGTTGCATTTATCTGTAAATCAGCAGTCAAAATGTTTATTTGTAATGGCTTCGTTGGTCCAAATTGCACGGAAAAACCGCATAGAGGTTTGTGAGGGGACGGTTGCTTGTCTCACGGATGTTCCACAACATTAAATGCAACAGTAAATGGGTAAAATGTTATTAAATAAATTAAAACAATTCTGAAAATTATGAGGAATAAACACTTTCTATTATAAGGAAAAGAAACCATTTTGGAGTGGTAACAATGACTTCACTTATCACTCTATCACTGATTATTTTCCTAAAACAGCACAACACTGAGTGTTTTTATTCCTTTCTGGTTGTATCCTAATACGGTGAATCTAGAAACATTCACATGTCACCTCTTAGAACCATTACAACCCTTTAACACACCATCCATAACCATTACATACCATCAGGAACCTGTAAATGTTGTTTTCCGTTGTATTTGCTCCACATGTCTAATGGACTAATGGTATGAGATGCTACAGCATCGTTGGCTTGTGAAACATTCAATTTTCTCCCGGATACAAAAGCAGGCGGAGAGAACGAGAGCGAGGTGAAAAGAGGACGAGAAGAGATCGCTCTCTGATTCCCTTTGGTTTCATTCATCATGATGTCTTCACCGAGTTTGGAAGTCCCCGACCAGAACAGATCCATGCCTGTTTAAACTCAGGGCGTCGCGCCCGTTCACACCGAGGGGGGCGTCGTTTATTTTACATCGCTTTGTATCTGACAATTCGGTTCCAATAATATAACCGACGAGTGGTTTATTTTGTCTGAAAACACCGCAGAACGAGTGCAGGACTCGGTAACTCCCCTCTCGTCACTGGGTCTCTCTCTGGATTTGTCGGGTTTTTGTGCTACGTCACCGGTTTTTTCAACAGGTTTCTCGGACGTAGCAGGAGTTACTGGAAAGCCAGCGAGATTTAAAATGAGTTTATTTAGAATTTATGTGGAACAGATAAGTAACATACTAAATGCTCGTTTCTGATTAGCCGTCAGTACATATGGGGGAAGGAACGGTTTGTAATGTGACGGAGTGAGTTTTATATCTCTGATATCGGGACGTTTTTGGTGTACGTATCGACACTGTATTTAAACCTAGAAAACGTTTATAGTGTATGACATAGGAAGTGAATTATTATAGAGATTACCTTCAGTTCCTTACACAAAAAACACAATATAATTCTCTTTGCTATCGCTATAGTAACAGTGACGAACAATCATGAGCTCATTGTCCAGATTTTCGTCCACAAAACGGTCTTGAATGTGTATCTTAATTTTGTGTGTGTGTGTGTGTTTGTTTGTGTGTGTGATTTTGTTTTGAATAAGACTGGCACTGTTTCCATCATTGGCACCGACAAACACACACACGTAAGCGAGGGCCGGATGAAGCAGGCGAGGAAGCGGTGTGTATTCTAGCAGCAGGAAGTGACAAAGGCCGCTTACTGGTGTGGCATAGAAGCCACATACACATTCGCTCATGCACACACACACACACACACACACACACACACACACATTACACAAAACTCCATACACATAATAGGGCTAGAAGTTTTTCCAATGCAATTTACAGCCTTACTAGTGGGCTACACATACACACGTGTGTACACACACACACACACACACACACACACACACACACACACACACACACACACACACACACACACACACACACACACATAAAACCCTCGGACCACATCCACAGGGGGCACTGGGCCGGGCCAATTCAAACACACACACATACGAACATTATTCCACTTCCTCAGGGTTATGACATCAGCGGGTGTGGTGGGAGGAGTAACTTTTGACGTACGCACTTCTAGAAAGCAGAAAGCACTAGACATTCACTAAACGACCCTAAATCTCACCCAAAAACACAACGTCGGACATAAAACCCTGCGATCTTACTCCCGGAGATCGTTAAAACCTGGTGCGGTTTGCAGATTTTCATGGCGTGTGCCGTCATTGTGTGGACATTCTAGTGCGTTTATGTTGGCATGACCTAATGTGTGTC
>CM022752.1:9437666-9480166 GCA_012411365.1 Ameiurus melas | reverse complement strand
CTGAAAAAATACTATACACATACACCGATCATCCATAACATTGAAACCACTGAAAGGTGACGTGTATAACGTTTGATTATCTCGTTACGATGACACCTGTCATGGGGTGGGATATATATTTATTAGGCAACAAGTGAGCCGTCGATTCTCGAGGTCGACGTGTTGGAAGCAGGAAAAATGGGCGAGAGTAAAGATCCGAGCGACTTCGATCAGGGCCGAACAGTGATGGCGAGACGTCTGGGTCAGAGCGAGTCCAAAACAGCAGGTCTTGTGGGGTGCAGTGGTCAGGACCTACCAAAAGTGCTCCGAGGAACGACAAGCGGTGACCCGGCGTTAATTCAAAGCTGTCATTTTAATTCTTCAGACATCTTCAGGACAGAGGAGTTTACACGTCTTGCGGTTTCTCACAAACGCAACAAACTGCCATTAATTCATTCATTTATTTCTAATTAATTTCAAGAGGAGAGAAGAAAAAAGAGAGGCAGGTGAGGGAGGGAACGCAATTCCAATTTCGCAGACACTCCACAACACGAAATGTAACTATAAGTGGATAAAAATGGTTAGGATTCATTCGGTAATAAATAAATAAATAAATAAATAAATTGCAGTCGTTGGCATAAAAATCGCAGAACCTTTTAGCTGTACTCACGATCGACTCGAAGAGCGCTTCGAGTGGTGATTTAGAAAAATCGCACGCTCCTCCGAATACCGCGTTGTTTCCTTGATTTTGTTTCCGCGTTGTCCCCCAACCGTTCCCCCCCCCTCCACCCCTCCCCGGCTTGTTCTGGGACTTATCGGTTCGTTTCTATTCGACAAACAGCTGTGAAACATTTGAAGCATTTGAATGTGAGAGGATGTTTCTTATGTATAATTATAGAGATTTAACGTTTTATACGGTTCTTTACGGTTTGGCGCAAAACCTTCATGTACCATCTTCTATCTAAAAGGAATGTTTTTCGGATGGGACGGTGGTCCTGGTGGACGACTCCACGGGATCCGAGGCGATTTGGGATCCGAGCAGCGTCAGAGAACTGACAGAGTGACGTGCAGCTATTTACAAAATCGGCAGGTTCTACTTAATAAATAAATAAATAAATACTTTCATTGTCCAACTAATTACAAAAATATCTCCACACACTCCTCACCGGATGACTTTTTTTTTATCCCCGAGGAGTGGAGTGGAGTGTACGCGTGTGGATAAAGCAGGTTCTTGAGGTAAAAAAAAAAAAAATATATATATATATATATAAAAATGAAGTTTTCTCATATATATGCTAATGAGTGAAGGAACGTCGGCTTCTCGGCAGAGTTCGGAGGCTTTTCAGTGTCGTTTATTGAAGCTCTGAGATTACTACACGCTTCCACATTAAACTCCGCACCGGCTATCTGTGTGGGCGAGCGACGCTTATTGAGAGAGAGTGTGTGTGTGTGTGTGTGTGTGTGTGTGTGCACCCAAGGATAACTCAGTAATCAGTAATACTAATAATGAACAGTTTTTTTTAAAGCACACGTGTGGTGTTCAAGCTTGTGATTAGCACGTAATAAAGGTGTACGGTTTTAACGTCATGTAGCAAACGTCGCACACGTCCTTCGATACGCATCGATGTGCTAAGAAATGCACGTTAAACTGTGTACACAGCATATTCATCAAACCCATGCGGATTCAAAATGGCCGCCGCTGCAGTTTTCTGCTGATGCTGTACTATTGTTCATGGTGTTTTTTTTATACAGTAATAAAACTAAAGAACATTCAAAATCAACGAAAGACGCAGCGTTTTCAAGATGCCGAATTGTCGCTAAGATGTTTTTGAGGTTGTGAGGATGTTTTTTTTTTTTTAGCAACGTTAGCCTTGTAGCTCCAAATCTGAAGGAGAAAAAGTCAGACAACTGATCTCTCGGCGAATCGAGATTTGACGGATAATTATTTTCCAAAATAATTAGCAATGTTTGTGTTTTCAGCATGTGAGGTTTGATAATAGATTTTGAAATATAGTGCTTTAGATTTTATGGAATAATTTTATAGTATTCCACCGCCCCCCCCCCTCCCCAGCCCCTCGGGATGTGTTCATGTGTTCAAACAGAGCGCTACTCTACTGCGTCCAACACACACACCAGACGTTTCCACAACCTATGAACAACCCGCTCTTGTTGCGCTCTTGAATTGTAAAAGTCTAAAACTCTCTGACGAGTTGAAGGGCTGCAGGAGAAAAATGGCAGACTCCATGCGGGTTTGGTTAGCGCTCGGTGCTCGGCAGAATCACGGTGTATTCTAATCATCTGGAGCGCGTTCTTCATGATTTACTGACACATCTGAGAGAAATGTGAGTGCTCCTTATAATTTGGCCTGGTTTCTGTTGTCACTCAATGTTTACAGTGTCTGTACTGAGCTAATTAAAATCTTACTACATTAAAATATACTCAGTCCTTAGCTACATTAGGCTTGAGGCTGTACTAACTGTTTTCCTGATCCCTAAATGGCTCGAAGAAAACTTTTGGATGAGTCACTGTGACCAGCCTGACCTACATGCCTGGAAGTGTTTTACTCCTCTCATACCACAGCAGTTTGGTATGATTATAAATTCTATTTATTAAAAAGTGACTCATCATTTTACCTCTCTATTTTAACTCTCTATTTTACCACTCTATTTTAACTCTCTATTTTACCACTCTATTTTAACTCTCTATTTTACCACTCTATTTTAACTCTCTATTTTACCTCTCTATTTTACCTCTCTATTTTACCACTCTATTTTACCTCTCTATTCTACCTCTCTATTTTACCACTCTATTTTACCGCTCTATTTTACCTCTCTATTTTACCACTCTATTTTACCACTCTATTTTACCTCTCTATTCTACCTCTCTATTTTACCACTCTATTTTACCGCTCTATTTTACCTCTCTATTTTACCACTCTATTTTACCTCTCTATTTTACCTCTCTATTTTACCACTCTGTTTTACCTCTCCATTTTACCACTCTATTTTACCTCTCTATTTTACCACTCTATTTTACCACTCTATTTTACCACTCTATTTTACCTCTCTATTTTACCACTCTATTTTACCTCTCTATTTTACCTCTCTATTTTACCACTCTATTTTACCACTCTATTTTACCACTCTATTTTACCTCTCTATTTTACCACTCTATTTTACCACTCTATTTTACCACTCTATTTTACCACTCTATTTTACCACTCTATTTTACCTCTCTATTTTACCTCTCTATTTTACCACTCTATTTTACCACTCTATTTTACCTCTCTATTTTACCTCTCTATTTTACCACTCTGTTTTACCTCTCCATTTTACCACTCTATTTTACCACTCCATTTTATCACTCGGTTACTGTCTATTTTACCACTCTATTTTACCTCTCTATTTTACCACTCTATTTTACCTCTCTATTTTACCACTCTATTTTACCACTCTATTTTACCTCTCTATTTTACCACTCTATTTTACCTCTCCATTTTACCACTCTATTACTGTCTATTTTACCACTCTATTTTACCTCTCTATTTTACCACTCTATTTTACCTCTCTATTTTACCACTCTATTTTACCTCTCTATTTTACCACTCTATTTTACCACTCTATTTTACCACTCTATTTTACCTCTCTATTTTACCACTCTATTTTACCTCTCCATTTTACCACTCTATTTTACCACTCTATTTTACCTCTCTATTTTAGCACTCTATTTTACCTCTCCATTTTACCACTCTATTACTGTCTATTTTACCACTCTATTTTACCTCTCTATTTTACCACTCTATTTTACCTCTCTATTTTACCTCTTTATTTTACCGCTCTATTTTACCGCTCTATTTTACCGTTGGTTGCTGTCTATTTTACCACTCTATTTTACCACTCTATTTTACCACTCTATTTTACCACTCTGTTACCTCTCTATTTTACCACTCTATGTTACCTCTCTATTTTACCACTCTATTTTACCCCCCTTTTACCTCTCTATTTTACCACTCTATTTTACCACTCTATTTTACCACTCTATTTTACCTCTCTATTTTACCACTCTATTTTACCACTCTATTTTACCTCTCTATTTTACCACTCTATTTTACCTCCCTATTTTACCACTCTATTTTACCTCTCCATTTTACCACTCTATTACTGTCTATTTTACCACTCTATTTTACCTCTCTATTTTACCACTCTATTTTACCACTCTATTTTACCACTCTATTTTACCTCTCCATTTTACCACTCTATTACTGTCTATTTTACCACTCTATTTTACCTCTCTATTTTACCACTCTATTTTACCACTCTATTTTACCTCTCTATTTTACCACTCTATTTTACCTCTCTATTTTACCACTCTATTTTACCACTCTATTTTACCTCTCTATTTTACCACTCTATTTTACCTCTCTATTTTACCACTCTATTTTACCTCTCCATTTTACCACTCTATTACTGTCTATTTTACCACTCTATTTTACCTCTCTATTTTACCACTCTATTTTACCTCTCTATTTTACCACTCTATTTTACCGCTTGGTTACTGTCTATTTTACCACTCTATTTTACCTCTCTATTTTACCACTCTATTTTACCACTCTGTTACCTCTCTATTTTACCACTCTATGTTACCTCTCTATTTTACCACTCTATTTTACCCCCCCTTTTACCTCTCTATTTTACCACTCTATTTTACCACACTATTTTAGCACTCTATTTTACCTCTCTATTTTACCACTCTATTTTACCACTCTGTTACCTCTCTATTTTACCACTCTATGTTACCTCTCTATTTTACCACTCTATTTTACCCCCCTTTTACCTCTCTATTTTACCACTCTATTTTACCACACTATTTTAGCACTCTATTTTACCTCTCTATTTTACCACTCTATCTCTCTATTTTCCCTAAATGGTAAATGTGCACTTATATAGCGCTTTTATCCAAAGCACTTTACACTGTGTCTCATTCACCCATTCACACACACACTCACACACCAATGGTAGCAGAGCTACATGCAAGGCGCTAACTTGCCATCGGGAGCAACTTGTGGTTCAGTGTCTTGCCCAAGGACACTTCGGCATGTGGAGTCACCCGAGCCGGGAATCAAACCGCCAACCCTATTTTATCTCTCTATTTTTAAGTCCCTCCAGGATTTCATGAATTAACGCAAAACCTCCACGATATTCTGAGGAGCTTGTGATTTTCAAAATTAGTGCAGATTTTCCACTGGCCCCATGTGACGTCATCACGACACCCATTCATCCAAGCGCTCTTCGATTCGCGTATGTCATACACGAGTAGCGCTAAAAGGTCTCGTTTACCACCAAACATCGCTGCGAAAGAACGCACAGAACAATTTTGTGCGATTATGATTTTGCCGATTCAACGATTTCTGATTTCGATTTCTGCCAAAAAGCACAAAGTTGCAATGCAAATTTTGAAAAAAGTCGCTGCGGAATCGAGCATTTTTCTGCGGCAACGATCGGAAAAAACCCCGCTGTGAAATCCTGTACGCAGCTGGTCGTGTTATCGAGAAAGCACAAAGAAGCGTAAACTCCTCAGTCGTGAAGATGTCGTTAACTTACGGCTCTACCTCTGACTCCTTCCATAAATAACCGTGTCTTTACAGAAAAGCTGCACCGTCTCAGCGGTTACACACGTTTGTGCCGGGCGTCCGCTGTACCGTCCTCGTCTCCGTGGAAACGATAACGTGTAAGAGCGACACGTTCTGACCAATCAGACTCGGGAATTCTACAGCGCTGTGGTGTTTCAAGGCCTGGATGTCGTAGTATCGTAATGGGTAACTAGAGTGGTGGTATTCCTTCGTAGGGAATTCCTTCAAATTGGACATTCGATGTCACACAGCGATTTCTTTCTTGCGGTCATGACCCGGGCCCACATCTGACCTCAGGTTTTTTTGAGTGTGTGGTTCTCAGGGCTGGATAAGCGAATGGCATACGATGGCACGGCGAGCTCTCCGGCTGACTGCTTTGCATTCTCAGAAGAAACTCCCTGCGGAAACGCCCGCTGAAGCTGGTGTTTATTTACAAGCGGCGATACCTCCCGGGTGGCTCGGGTAGCCGGAGCGATACATCCGTGTTTTTGTTTTGTTTTTTAGCGTAGAAATAGAGAACCATTCAGCGAGGAGCACGCGGGCGATGGGACAGCCGAGACGCTGAGACCTCGATGAAGTGCAGAAAAGAGCAGCAGAGGTCCTCAGAGGCTTCCTGAGAGAGAATGCCACGGAGAACAACTCGTTACCTGTCGAGGGAACAATCGCAGACGGTTTGAGTGTCGCTGAGAGAAATGGGCCGGTTATGTGAAACTCCAGAGAGGAGAGAGAGAGAGAGAGAGAGAGAGAGAGAGGAGAGAGAATCCCACATCAGACGCCACTATGGCTGCGTCTTTTTCGCTCAACAATGACACCCAGGAGGTGTTATACAACACACACACACACACACACACCACACTCACATGTGCACCTCATCATAACGCATGCATCTGTGCACTCACTCATACAGATATACTCTCTCTCTCTCTCTCTCTCTCTCTCTCTCTCTCTCGCTGTAAACCTATGGGTCAAAGATCAAAAGTATTGGCACTGTCACACGTTTATATAATGACAACAAAACAATCTACCTCTTTTTTTAAGATATAATTTAAAAATCATTAAATGTATAAATGTGACCCCCCACACACACACACACAAACCCAAAACAAAATGAAATGTACAGCCAGGTCTCAAATGTATTTTTATTTCTGTGTGTAGCCTTTAAAAAGTGATGTTCAGGCCAATGCCTGTTTTCAACACCCCACATACTCCATTCAACATGGAGCTCGCCCTGTGTGTGTGTGTGTGTGTGTGTGTGTGTGTGCGTGTGTGTGTGTGTGTGTGTGTGTGTGTGTGTTTTGTCAGCTCTGAGAAAATTGAATGAAACAGAAAGCTGATGAAAGACATAACACGTGGAGAGTGGGTGATTTGAGCCGTCTGTCTTAAACGACATTCTCAAAAGTGTTTAAATGCGGAGAGAGATTATTCCCAGATTATTCACAAATAATGCACAGATTATTCCCAGACTATTAACAGATTTTCCAGAATTGTGGACGTTTCTGAAGCACAAGGCGAAATATAAAATCCAAGTAAAGTCCCTCAGACGCTCTCAGAAGTCCTCTGGTATTCAATTAATGGATCTTGTATAGTAGCACTACTTGTACTGTTCCCTGCTTGATATATCGCTTTGCTTATTTGAAAGTCGCTTTGGATAAAAGTAAATGTAAATGTAAGTCACAGAAATCTTAAGATTGAAATGTTTTCTTTATTTGTAATCTTTTCTGCTATTTCTAGATCTGTTTATCTGAATATTTCTGGATGTAGGAATATATTTTGTTTTCTGTGAATGAATATATTTTATATAAGACTTTAAATCACCTTCAAGCCGTTGTCTATTCTTATTTTACTTATAAAGTACTTTCATCTGAAAATAAAATGATGATGATGATGATGATGATTAGATAAGTTACATGTTCTGAAAGCTGCCCTAATATTATTAAAATGTACTATGAATAAACAAATAAATAATGTTCTATTTGAACATTGTCATGAAATGAAATTATATAAACTCTCAATTAGCTTTTCTTCTTTTCTTATAAAGCTTTATTTTCTTCTTCTTCTTCTTCTTCTTCTTCTTCTTCTCTTATTATTATTATTAGTCAAGTGGCACGATCTGAAAGCTGCCCTAACCAGGAAAAACCATCCACCAAAACAAACAAATAAACAAATGAATGAATGAGTAAATAATGTTATTATTTTAATCTTATGTCATTAAATGAAATGACATTAAAACTGTCAGTGTTTCTGCACTAGGAGCAACAAGCTATTTTTATTATGTTGTTTGTGATGCGATTTAAACACATTTTATTTATTTACTACTTATTTTCTGTTGCAGCACTTAAATCTCTCTCTCTCTCTCTCTCTCTCTCTCTCTCTCTCTCTCTCTCTCTCTCTCTCTCTCTCTCTCTCTCTCGTTACCTTTCCAATCAGATTTGTGAGTGAGGTTTGCTTCACTAATCACTCCTAGCCCTCCCACCTGCGTATCAGCAGGAATGGGCGTGGCGCACGCGCGAAACCCCGCCTTGTGGGCGTGTCGTATGCTAATCCGGGGACGGCATCCACCTGCCGAGGCGCTTCCTGCAGCAGTCAGAGAGAGGCGAGACTCCGGAGAGCTCCACTGCGCGCTTTCCTTCTCGATCTGGATCAACCTGCTCCTGAGGAGCTTTCCAGCTCAGTGTGTCAGGAACATCAGGACTATAAACACGGAGAGAGATCCACACACACACACACACACACACTGTGGATTGTGCGCCCGGATTGGCGTGGGGGTTTTTTTGGTTTTGTTTGTTTTTTATTTTTTATTTATTTATTTTTTCCTAAGAGGAGTGAGGATTTCTACTTCAGACCTGTCAGGTAAGCTCTCACGGCGTTTTCTGGATCTCTCCACGCTCTCTGCTTCATCTTAGAACCATTCGGATTTCTTGGGTTCTTTTCTTTCCTTATATTTACTGTCTGTGTTGTAAAAAGAAATAAATAAACCAAAAGTGAGTTGCAAGTTTATAATAGAGGCGTCAGCACGGCGGACTGCTCTCTGATTACTGATATTATTCTTAATTAGAGGGAAAAGTCGCTCTTTAACAGAAACTCATCATGCACTTGACAGGACGCAGAAGAACAGGCTCCAGGTCCGCGCGCGCGAGCTCTGTGCGTAAAGCTGGACTTCATCTTGTTTATCTGTTTATTAGAAAGTTTATAAAAAAACAAACAAACAACCAAACAAATATTTGTGTTGGAAAGTTTAAACTGTATTTTATCTGATCTGCTTATTAATTATTAGAATTTTTTTAATGTGTATATGGTGTGTAAATATAGATAATACTATATAATATTGCGCGCGCGTGATACCCGAAACCTTGATTCAGAAGGGGCTCTCTATTTTATATATATATATATATATATATATATATATATATATATATGCATTTATTTATTTATTTATTTATTTTGCAAAAGAAGCAGCCGGGGACCTTTTCGGGTGCAAATAAAATTGCACACCCACACACACAAAAATAATAATAATCCTTATGACGGCAGTAGAGATTTATTTTATGAGCCCACTCCACTTTTCAAGTTTAAATAACACTTTTAATATTTTTTTTATTGACCCGGTTTGAGCGCTAACAGTTTGTATCGTTCCCTATTAGCAGCACCTTTGTTTCTAATTTGAAATTGGAATTAATTTGAAATTGACATTTCTACATTTTCATTTCAATTAAGCTTGACGTTATTTAAATGAGCCTGAAATTCAACACGGCAAATTAAACTGGGAAAGTGAATTCGGTTTTATAATGATAGCGAATTAGTACAGATTTTATTTATTTATTTATTTATTTATTTATTTATTTATTTATTTATTTTTACATTAAAAATAATAATTAAAAAAAGTCTTCACCTATGTCAAGACGTCTGAAAAATAAATAAATAAAATACAAATAACAACCTCCAAGTCCTTGACTTTGCTGCTCGGCCCTCTTCCCATCCCTGAACCCCTCTGTCCCTGAACCTGGTCATAATCAGCACGAATGAATCCTCTGATGTGAATAAATAATTCAGGAAACCTCAGTGTTGATTTACAACTGGTTCATTTATGTTTTGGTTGGTTTTTGGTGTATATGGCAACCTGGTCCCAGGGTATTTAGTGAACAGGATTAGTGGATGTTGTAAGTGCTGGTGTGTAATTCAGTTTAAAGCCTGACACTCATCACCCACCGAGCCTGTGAGCTTTAACATCAGCACTGTGGATCTTTACAGCCATCTTTAAAGCTGTGTTTACTTTCTGATCTTCAAAGTGCACAGTTTGTAACACTCTACTCGACGACACTCTATTACAGTCTATAACAATCTATAGCAGTCTAAAGCAGTCTATAAGACTCTATAACAGTCTATAGCACTCTATAGCACTCTATAACAGTCTATAACACTCTACAGCATCTATAACTCTCTATAACAGTCTATATCAGTTTATAACACTCTATAGCACTCTATAACTCTATAACAGTCTATAGCAGTCTATAACACTATAGCAGTCTATAGCAGTCTATAACAGTCTATAGCAGTCTATAGCAGTCTTTAACACTATAGCAGTCTATAGCAGTCTATAACACTTTATAACACTCTATAACCCTCTATAACAGTCTATAGCAGTCTATAACAGTCTATAGCAGTCTATAACACTCTATAACTGTCTCTAACACTCTATAACACTATAACAGTCTATAGCAGTCTATAGCAGTCTATAACTGTATAGCAGTCTATAACAGTCTATAACACTCTACAACACTCTATAACTGCCTCTAACACTCTATAACAGTCTATAACACTCTGTAAAAATCTATACTATTCTGTAACAGTCTTTACGGGTTTACAACAGCCTATAACAGTCTGTAGCAGGCTTATGACAGTGTTTAATTTATGACAGTGTATAACCATGTGTAACAGTCTGTAGCTGCCTATGTCAGTCTATGACACTCTATAATAGTCTATAACTAAATCTGTAAAGGTTTATACGTGTCTATAAAAGTTTTTAGCAGTCTATTACAGTATATAAATATCTAGAACTCTATAACTGTCTGTAAATGTCTATAATTGTCTGTAACAGGCTGTAAGTGTGTATAACGGTCTGTAACTCTCTAAATCAGTCTATATCTATATCTGGAGCAGTCTGTAAGTGTGTATAACGGTCTGTAGCATACTATAAACATCTGAAATCTCCGTCTCTGGGTTTCTTTATTCTCTCTCCCTCTCTGTTGTGGCGATGGTGTATAATTGTTGTTTAGTTTTCTCTTGCTTGCGTGAAGAAGCTGGTTGTGCATTGGGATAAACACTGCAACACTTAACAAATTGCTTGCAAATAATTGAGGTTTGAACAGCTGCTTCCTCTCTGCTCCCACTCCTTCGCTCGCTCTGCCAGGACACTGTTTTGGACTCCATTCGACTGAAGATGCTCACCGTGCTGACAGGTAGTGGCTTTGGGGCATTGCGCTAGGGTTGCCAGGTCTTTGTTAGGTGGAAAAAAAACCTGCCTAAACCGGGAAACTTGAATCCGAAACGAAGCGCAGAGTGTGTTTACAGGACGCGAGCAGATCGGGAATACGAGTCCTGGGATGAACACGGGACAGTCTTCACGATCACTGCAGCAGCTCTTGTGAGATTGTCTTCATGCCGGTCCAGAAAGAAACAGTTTGCACTTCTACAAATATCTTAGCTCTATACGTGACTCGTTTATAAACCCCCTGTGCTGAGACTAAACTTTTTGTTGTTTTTTTACGATGGTGATGAGACAAACTCATATCAATATGACCGACCCTGTAACGCGCTGCACCTTTGGTGGGCTCTTTAATAGGGACAGCTGAACGTGTGCTTATTTGTGCAATCAGCCATTTATGTAGCATAAAATCGTGGAGAACGTAGATCAGTTGACGTTCAGAGCAAACACCAGAACAGGGTAAGAAATGTATGATTTCAGGTTACTGGTTCCAGATGGGCTGGTTTGAGTATTTTAGTAACCACACAACACGTCCAATCTTGAAGTGGAAACCCGCAGCGGGTTCCACTCCTGTCAGCCAAGAACAGGAATCTGAGGCTACAGAAGGCACGGTTAAAGATTCGTAGAAGACCACGTGACCTTTGACGTAAACATCACATTAGCCAAAGCTCTTGATTTGCGTTGCGTTACTGCTTCGTGATTGGCTGACATGAATGTTCCTAATAAAGTGTCCAGTGGGTGTATACGTGCTGCTGATTTTGCAAGTTTATATTTAATCATTTTTATTTACTATATGAAAGCTTAATCTGGTCATTTGTAGCACGGAAATTGATTACAAAAAAAAGTTTATTATTAACCTTAAATTATGCGGATCAATATTTACAATATTATAATTATTTTCCTGCCTTACCTTAATCATTTATATTCATAGATCCTCAATAATAATAATAATAATCATCATCATCATAATAAAACCCTCTTTAGAGCATTCTGTCATTAAACTCCTCGTAACTCGATGGCAGTTTCTGTCAGAAGGAATGAAAAAGTATAGATTTTTATTTTATTTCATGCACATAAGGTGGATTTAATGCAAATTGTTATTGTCAGGTACCTACATTTGATCAGGTCCCAAGAAAACCTTCAGAGGACAAAACTGCGATTCAGCTTTGCGCTTATGGAAATGTAAAGCTTTTAAAAAAAAATATATATATATATATTAAACTCTCTTCAAAATAACTATATATATATATATATATATATATATATATATATATATATATATATATATATATATATATATAAATCAATGTTATTTTGAAGAGACTTTATTTTTTGCAAGAGCAGGACATTGACTGATTTACAGAGACACTCGAGGGGGAATAAAAGCAGAGTATATAGTGAAGGCTCGAAAAAGCTCAGAAGTTGCTCCAAAACAGTTAAGTTTCTGGAGACATGGAAGCATTCTGTCCTTTCAGCAGCTGTTCCAGCGGTTTAACGACTTCAGCTGAGGGTTGTGACAGCGTGTCTTCTGTTTTGGTTTAAAGTCTTGCTCCACATGTCCCGTATTTGAATTGGACGCAAACGGCCATGTTTTCAGCTCCAATTTGATGTCCTCCATATCCAGTAGATGAAAATGAAGAGTGTGTGTGTGTGTGTGTGTGCAATACAGTAGCATGGTACTACGATTGCAAGTTAGGAGAAACTCACGACTTGCATGGGTTTGGTTGGAAACATATCACTGTTCTTACATCTTGGGTGATTTTTGTTTCCCCCATCCAGTATTCCCGGAAGCTTCTGGAGCTGAAATCTGGTGCACGATGCTTTCAGACAGGTTCCGGTTGTTCCGGATTGTCCTCGTTCTGCTTGTTCTGCCGGTTCCGATCTCGGCCAGCGACGCTCTCTCGGCACCTCGGGTCTACCTCTCCTTTAAAGGTAAGAGATCGATGTTGTCCTTCCTTCTATCGCTCCAGTAATCCGTTCCGTTCCTTCTCGTGCGCTCGGCTTACGGTTCTGTCTCTTCGTGTGTTTGAGCTTTCCTGGTAGAGCTTTTTTGGGGGTTTTTTTTTTTCGGATTTTGATCAGGATCGTGACTGAGCTTTTGATTTTCTCCACGTCAGAGACGTTTTCGGAGTACGGTGGACGACGTCGTGCCGGTGAGAGTAAGCAGTTATGAATCGCGCAGTTCAACAGCTTGGCACGCGCTCTTCCCGACCAGCTGCTTCTACTTGCACGCTGTGTCGGCGTAATTAAAAACACAAACGAAGGGAAACCACCAACAACATCTGAACCCAACTTTGACAAAGAGCAGAAAACTTACCTGAGCTGCTTGCGTGGATTCAGCCTCGGATCTTTTCTTCTTTTTAAGAGCAGAATTTCCTAAAATAATCACACCCGTGCACTTCTGTTTGCCGTCGTCGTCGTCGTCGTTACGCCAGGTCAGCACCATGCAAAGATCCATAAAAACCCTGTCTCTATGAATCTTTTCCCTTGATTAGGCCGGCCTGTCTCCGGGGAACTGAAGGTATTTTCTAGACTCTAAATTGTCTAGGGCAGTGAAGCGAATCACAAAGCTCCGGGTCCATGCTGGAGTTGATCAGCCCTGTGATTAGCCTGCGCAGCCGAGGGAGAAGTCTATTCGCCTGATCGCCAGCCCTTCCTCACAGTCGAGTTAATTGTGTGGGCCGGCGCAGTTCATTATCAAGGTCCTTTTTTTCCCCCTTTATCAGCGTTAATCAAGATGGATTTAACGCACCACCGAGTGCGTACGGAGCCGCTCGTTTCCGTTCAGAGGCTGTTCCTGCAAACTCGACTCATTTTCCCCCGTGGAGGATTTTTTTCTCTCCCTCCTGCTGATCGATACTCACCTGAGTCTGTGCTCTCCGAAGCAGAGAAGTGAAATAAGAACTCGTTGATTAATCATCTCAGGGAGGGCAATGTTGATCTAGGACCAGCTCGACCGTGTCCGACCATGTGACTGCATTTACGTGAGTTAGGATGCAGAAACTTTCTTTCACATGCTCATTGTTTACTCCTGCGCTTGAACTGATCCCTGGTGTGTTCTGCTCCTCTGTACAGTTCTTTAGGGAAGTGGGAACGCGGCAATCACGCTCGGGTCCGAGAGCGCCTTTCGGTCCGTTTCCAAATGAGAGAAAGTGATTTGACTCTGAATTGACTAGACTGCAGGAAGCGAATCAAACATGCTCGGCGTTTCGGGTTGCGGCGTTCTGATGCATAACCTGAGCTGAGAGAGCTGAAGTGCTGCAGCAATGTGTTCTGGAGATTTAGGCTGACGAATAAAAAGAGAAATGCATATTATATATATATATATATATACACATCTTTTCGGTCTGTTTAATTGTGCTCAGTGTGAAAACAAAGCAAACCAAATAGCAAATGAACCAAAAGTATTGATCTCACCCTGATTCTGACTCAACTCTGGGTCTAAATCTACAATATATAATATAATATGAACACGTGGCCCGTTGTATGATCTCTGATTGGCCGAATCCCGAAAACTCTTTGGACTCGGGGTTCATCGCTTTCTGGTTGGTCTCCATTTTGTAGTTAAAGAGCCGGAAGCTGGTGTGTTGATTACCTGTCTGTTCCTGCAGCAGGATTCGGTGATCTTCTGCCAGCTGCAGATCCACAGAAGCGTATTTTTAGCTGGCGTCAGATAGATTTTTGGCGAGCGGCTGCAAATTTCATCAACGGACAGCACCTGCAGCTCATCGTGCTGTATTTTACTTCTTCTTCTTTTTCTTCTTCTAAACCTACTTGAAAGCTAATTAACGCGCAATTAATCACAGAAGGTTATTGCCTTTCTGATGAGCTGTAATTTCTGACTAACCACAGTTTAATCACGGCTGCTTATTTTACTTTCTAAAACGGTAGTGTCTTGGCAACGCCTCTGACGGCTGACTGATTAGCCGCAGCACTTTCTTTCTGCTCGCAGTGGTTCTGGACAGATATATATATATATATATATATATATATATATATATATATATATATATATATATATATATTCATATTTCTTTCATTTTTGTGTCAGTTTTTTTTTTCAATATCTCCCTCCTGAGAGAGGGATGTTATGCTGATATCCTCCGTCCTGTAACACGAGGCCGGTCCGAGCAGATGAAACCGCTTCCCAAATCGATTGGCTCGCTCTGACAAGGGGTTCAGGAGGCACGACCCTGTCACGTGAGGGACGCTCGGCTTCCCGGTCCAGCAGAGACGCCCCGCTCTGAGAGTTAATCAGGAACACCTTAATTGTTCTTTGAGCTTTGTGACTTCCTTCCCCTTGTGTTGCAGCTCGTCAAAATCCATCCCTGGGGTAGGGTAGTTTGAGGTGGTGGTGGTGGGAGGGGGGTTGAAGGTCCTGAGCAGGGGACCTAAATCAAAGACAGCTGCGTGGCGTACAGCGTCTCATTTAGTCTGGAATGATGGATCAGATGTCAGATCTGTGTGGAAGTCCAAAAAGATCCAACTTTCCAAGCTTTTGCGTTATCCTTATTCCCGCATCCGAGTGTATACAAATAGCAATTATGGGACGTATACGCTTTCATTTAAAAAGTCTCTTCAAAGGTTCTTTGGCTTGTTATATTTCTAAATGAGCTCTTACTGGTTCCCTGAGAGCGAAACGTCAGCTTCCAGTCGACCTAACGAGTCTTCGTTTCGTTTTTGATTATCCTTTGTGACATCAGAACTACGACGTCCGGGTCGTACGTGCGCACAGGGAGGATTTAATACCTAAATTGTCTACATCGATATTCGATATCTATATGATATCTCATACGTAGCTGCAAACTGTTCAGATTTCGGTTCTGGTACGAAACAATAGGGTGTGCTCTATCAAGTGCTTTTCTATAAGCTGTGGGATATGGGAAGCCATATTGGTAAATCAGTTCGAATTTGCAGTGATTTAATCTGATGATTACAAGTAGGATTAAGACTTGGAAGTGGAAAAAGTTGGAGATTCGGTCCTCGTTAGAACATATGTGTGAAAGTATGATTGCTCAGAAGTTAATTGGGAAGGATTCAGCAGACATTCAGGGCGTGAGTTCAAATCCCAGGATAGTCAAAGAGCCAGTGTCGGGCCCTCGACTGCTCGGCTCTATGCTAACAAGGTCTTCTGGCTGACGTTGGATAAAAAGTTTCGATCATTTCCTTTAAGAGCTAGTCTAAATAGCCATAGGGTATGTAAAATCTGAGCAACGTTACAAAGTTCGTACAACTCAACAACGTTGCGACTGATCCGCAGTCACTTCATGGTTTTGTAAGATGTAAGGTGAGGCAGTGTGTAGAATCGGTTATGGCTCTCAGAAGAGCACATACACACGTACACTCGCGCAGCTAGCGCCGAGCCCAGTCGCCAGCGGCCCTCTGGGGGGTTCTGACCCTTTCCCCTCATGTTTAGACTGGGCTAATCATTAAATCCGGCATCTTAAGCTGATCTGAGACAAACTTCGGGAGTGCTCTCTTGTAAAGCTTTAGCTTGGGATCCTGGATGAAAATGTGGACATTTACAGTGTTTAACCTGCAGGGGGGCGGAGACGGCACCAAGTCGTATACTGTTACGACACGACACGCATGACCTCGGAGCTCCCGTCTCTGTTTTATACGTTTTACATAACTTAAAATCGACAATTAAAAAAATATTTTTTTTTGTTAAGGCCACTTAAAAGGTTAAACCTTAATTCCTATCAAAACATTTGACAGCTGATCATGAGACTCGCTCCGTTCTCAGGCTGCCTCAGGGGGTAAAAAACCCATTTTGACATGACAATGGTTTCCCCCCATCCGTCCCTGCAGATTACAGCTTTTCATACTGCGGCTTGTAATGCTGATTAAAACAGAAAAAGGATGAAAGAAAAAGGAGGGTTTTATTGGATTGTTAGCCAAAGCCTGTTTCCCAGGAGCAGCTCACTGGCCATGGTTTTAATCTGGTGGAATCGTTCTTTCCGTGCTAATCCATGCTGATCATTTTAATCTGCTCGAAGGCCAAAACCCAACAAAACAGTTTGGAATTTTATGAGGGATAAAAAATTAAATAAAAGGTCAGGACTGATTTTCCGAACAGCAGAGAATGGAATGTCGTACACGTAGGTCCTAAACGTGAAATTTTCACAAATCACGACCCTGAGAAACCTGTCTGGAGTGACCTGTTTCCAGGAAGGTTACCGGCTTGAATACTTGCATTAATCCCACATACGAGCAAGCCTGCAGAGATGCATAATTTACTCCTACATTACACTTGGATAGAAGGAGATTTGAAAGATTCCTCGTATCTTGGACCATTTGAGGCTTACATTTGAGGCTTTTCCTGGTCAGATAGCCAAATTTAAAATGAAGAAATAATCCATCCCAGTTCTTGGATGTTCCTCCATCTTCACTCATCTAGCACACCGTGTATAAGCATCGAGATACCTTCACGCTGTGATTAGACCATTCTGCGATAAAAGCTGATTGACCAGCTGACCTACGCGACCTTTAACCGCCTCTCTCAGCACCGTGACTGCATTAACGTACCTTCACCTTGAAAGCATTTTGTATTATAGGTATGCTAATTATAACTATGCTAACTACCTGCCAGTTCTGAGAAAGGGTGTGATGGTCCACTGATCTCACCCCGAGGGTTTGAGGCTCTGGTTCGAGGGTTTAAAAAATACAACAACAAAAACAAAAAACGATGTGTAGGTGTTTAATAAGTAAACAGATTCGTCATTTACCTCTGAACTTATGGTTGATATGGTCCACATTATCGGTTGTTTGTCCATATTATACGTTGCCATCACTTCTGTTTGTTATTTATTCTGTAATTACTGATATCTCTGGAACGACATTGAATGAACAGGCTGGAACTCTGACTAACGCTAAGCAGTTTGCGGCAACGGATGCTCATTACTCCAGAGGAAGCGAGTGATTTCGAGGTGCCAGGATGATGAGAACGGAAGGCTGTACGGATTAGAGAACGGGTTGGAGATGTGGGTCAACAGCGGCTCGGCACAAAGACATGCCACTGGCTGACATTGGGACATGAGAGATTCCCATTGTGTCCTGTCACAAAATGTAAAATGAGGGGCAGGAGCTCTGAACTTTCCCAGAGAGTCATTGTTCTTGTTTTTTACTTCATGAGCATGCCATTTAGATTAACTGTAAACACCTTTTGACCCAATTTGTGACTAAATAGCAAGGTGTATATATATATATATATATATATAAGTGCCTTTCCAAATAACTCTTGGTGATGTAGGGGACTTCGGATTGTAGTTTTGGAGACATTCTGACCCCAAGACGCAACTAACTTCTGAGAACTATCTGAAATCTCCGTGCTCTTTAACGCATATTGCAGAGGAACATATTTAACTGTAACACTGATTTAAAAAATGTGACTGGAGATCGGTTCGGGTTCCTGAGCTGTCCATGTGGAGTTTCGTGGGTTTCCTCCCATGTCTCAAAAACATTCTGGTCGCTGGATTTCTCACGTTATATTGTCCCTAGGTCTGAACGAGTGTGTGCGTGATGGACTGTTGTCCCAGCCGGGGTTCCCAGGATACACTCTGGATCCACCGTGAAGATGAACAAACTACTTGTTATTTGCTTTCAGAGCATAAATCAAAGGTTCTCTGGTTTTCTGTGGTCCAGTTTGGGAATCCCATTTTTTTTTCTTTCTCGTTTTTGAGAAGTCCTAAAGAGGTGACTGAGTGGATCCTCCTGTAGATCTCGCCACGTTCGTTCCTGCTAATGCTCAAGCGATTAGATTGATTCAGATCCGCACGCTGACGTGTGCGACCGTACACACTTGAAGCTGATTTTACTAAGGAACAAACTGTCAGGAACACCCCCACAGGGGTTAACCGTAAACGGACCGGAATGACAGGAACCTGGAAGAGGATTCGGGTGGCCAGTTTTGTATGCAAGGAGCGCACTGAGTCAATTTGGAAAGAGATCCGGAGAGAGGGAGAGAAAATCGGATCCTCTCTTTCACCTGTCTCGCACTCGGTGTCCTAATGTGCGTCTCGATATTACAGTTTTGGTAATGTTTAAGCGATTATCAGTCGTCCGAGCACAAAGAGTTCAGTGTGTGTCCTGAGCAGGAGGATACATTAGCGCACTGAGGGAGCAGATCAATCTCCCGCTCGAATGACTTGGGTTTTATGTGAAGCGGCGAGCAGCTTCGCCGGCGAGTGTATCCTGTTACGTTTCAGGGCTGCTCTGAAAGCACCCGGTCTGAAAGATTGTCCTCAGATGGGACGGCCCGTGGGTTTTCACTAGGTATCGGGGGAAATCCAAGTAGATAGTTCAGCCATGATGATGCAAATGCAGTTGACCGTGGGCGGATGCTAATGTAGAGCTTTCATGGCCTGCTACCTTTCTTTCGTTCTTGGCAGATGTGGCTCTTTGTATCCTCAGAGCGGTGGGGTTCTGAGTAGGAAGCGTGGTATTGATATGCGATTACCAGACTCACTCGCAGGTATCCTTCCTTAGAATGATCTAGTCCCCTTCTATTGGTTAGAACCGATAAACCAATGACAGGAAGACGTTATTTAAAAAAAAAAAATAAGTCAGTCCTGCTATAGGATGTGGTTTCATGGGGAATGGATTATCCATGACTCTGTCTAGCTTCTGGTTTTCTTTTTGTTAATAATGTACACACATAATAACTCAGTCAGTGGGGAGGCATTTTTGTTAGGATTCCAGTTATGACCAGTATAGATGCTGTGTGTGTGAGTGTGTGAGTGTGTGTGTGTGTGTGTGTTTTCCGGATTACGGTTTAGCACTTAACATACCGAATTGGATAGAATGTCTCATTATCCCGTCAACACGTACACACGTAGGCATACGCTACATGTTGAACATCCCATTCAAGATGTATTTCCCCTTTGCTGTTAGAGTATAATGCGCTCCACTCTTCTGGGAAGGATTTCCACTAGATTTTGGGGCGTGGCTGTGGGGATTTGTGTTCATTCAGCTCCAAGATCATTAGTGAGGTCAGGCACGTATGTTGAATGAGGAGGCTCCAGTTCCAGTTCCTCCCAAAGGTGTTCGGTGGGGTTGAGGTCAGGGCTCTGTGCAGGACACTCGAGATCTTCCGGTCCAACCTTAACACACCGTGTCTTCATGGATCTCGCTTCGTGCACAGGAGCACTGTCATGCTGGAACACGTCTGTCCTGCTTAGCTCCAGCGAAGGGAATTTGTAAAGTGACTTTGCTTGGGGAAGAACCACATAGGTGGTCAGGTGTCCACATACTTTTGGCCATATAGTGTATTTCATCTACAGAATGGGTCAGAATGTTCGTTACAGGCCCTGTGTTACTCTCTCTGGAATTGGTGAAGAAGTAAACGTGGTATAGTCGTAGTCAAAAAGGAAGGAACTAGGCACGGAACAGAGGTTCGAGAGCAGAATTCTTTCGCGATGCGGGAGAAAAGCGCGCAGATCTGAGGTTCACACGGGCTTTGATGTGTTTTGAAGATGTTCTCAGCGGGACAGGGAAGTTCCTCAGAAGATGAAGCAGCACCGCATTGAGTGAACGCATCCGAGCTTGAAGCTCTCAGCCGAGTTGAAGGCACTTGGGTGGCCTGCATTTGTCATTCACAAGTGTGAGTGTGTGTGTGTGGAGAACCAGATGGGGAGTTCTACCAGGATTTATGGAGCGTTTGTGCACATCTGCATCCGGATGCTACGAGAAGGATGTTATGGTGAACACCTGGCTGAAATGAACTTCACTGTCACTTCCTTTTTCTTTCCTCGTCTGTCCTTTGCCTTCAGTTCCGTTTTCCTTTCCTTTCCCCTTTGACGTACTCTAGCTGGTCCAGAGGCAGAAACCGAAGGTGCTTGAGATGATCCTCCTCCTCCACCACCAACAGCTCGAGGAAAAGCAACAGAACCGACCGCCTCGTCTGGATTTGGGTTCCACGGTCCGTCCGGATCCGGCAGTGGTGAACGAGACGGAAATCGGTCCTCCCTATGGATGTCCGTCACTTATGGAGCCGCGCTGGTCCGTCTGCTTTCAGCGTCTGAGCTCGCTGGTGAAAAACACCTCATTAATCATGCGCATGACATTCATGTTCCCGTCCCGTTATCCTCGTTCTGTCTTTAACACGCCTTTGTTAATTATTCAAACAAAAGACAGACGAGTATTCCTCTACACCCCTACTGTATTCCCCTGTTCCTCTGGAGAGCTCGATTCTCCGGTAGGAGGCGTGGCCTAATTTTTATAGGCAGAATTGTATATGATTTGTATTAGTGAGCCAAAAGTAATACGGTTTACATTCTGAAGCTGAACGAGATGCATATGTTAACATTTATGCTACGGAGGGTTCTCCTTACTTGTTAGCTAGGTCTAGAACGTGGTCCCGGGTGATCGATTGCGTTTGACGTGAAGGGAACATTTGCGAACGTTTCATAAAGTCGCTCCGGACCAATACGACTTAAACGTCCTGCTGTTGCTTAATTAACGAGTCCCGGGGTGCGACGTACAGATTCGTGCGCGTTAATAAAACGCACAACGCTGTGTGTGGGAATTAGCCCGTGGACGTCTTCGTGCCGATTTAAGGATTTAATTCGTCGTTGACCCCCGACATTGTTTCCATCTTAATAAACATCCCGCGGCACTGCCAGTCACGGGACTGTTGTTATAGCTGTGGGTTATTACGCCGAGAAGTACACGTGAAAAAGAAAACGGAGAATGTTGAAAAAATGCGTCATCTGAGATAATTGTGGTGCAATTTCCAGTTTCGAAACAAAACAGAACGCACATTAGTATGAAAAGGAAACACTTCTCTAAGTAGTCTTGGGGAAACTATATATATATATATCTTAAGAATAATATTTGACTGTACTAAACGTAGCACTTCCTCGTCCACTGGAGCGCTCGGGTCCTGAGAACGTCTGTAAAGTATGTGGGTGAAGATTCTCCCACATTGCAGAGGTTGCGGAGAGGTCGTGACCTCTGAGGGGAAAGGGGTCAAGAACGGGCGCTCCTCTCCACCTACCGGGCGCAAAACGTTTAATCAAGCGCCCGTCAATCACGCTGGAATTTCACTGCAAGCTTGCACAGATGGGATTCGGTTCCCTTTCGGTTGCTCTTGAGTGTGTGTGTGTGTGTGTGTGTGTGTGTGTTTAGCAGTGAGTAATACATTGTGTTCAATGCTGGTGGAAACGGTCGTTCCAAACAATGCTTATCTGCTCGCGTGTTAAGAGTCTGCTGCGTTACGGCGTTGCACGGTATTGCATCACGGAATCAGGATGGATTTGGGGCAGGATGTGTTTTTCTCAAACGCTCGAAATAAGAATGAAAAAAAAAACCCCCGGCTGAAACATTCGTACGCCGAGGTTTGGATTCAGAGCGTCATTATTTGCCGTCATTGTTATTCGAATTTTCCTCTCGGATGAATTTGGCAACGACGAGACGTTTTGCAAATCGTTACAAATAAGTGACGCTTTTTATCCATTTACAGTTACGTTGAACGTTTTGGAACAGCCCGGAGACGAATTTCTGACGTTAATAATAATAATAATAATAATAATAATAATAATAATAATAATAAAAAACCACCAACAGCCAGTCACGTGACCAAGAAACCGCAACGTGTAAGATTTTCCTGTACGGTCAGAGCTTTGAGCGCTGACACTGGAGACTCCTTCCGTAAGTGCTAAATAAACACCTCCTCTCAGAACACTTCACAGTATCGGCGATTACACGCGGTTTTTTTAATCGGTTCGTGTGAACAAGCTGTTGCTATAGCAACGGTAACGTGTTCGGACGAGTGCGTTGATATAAACCCGTCAGAGCTGCTGCTTAAGAGAATTAATCAACACCTCCTGACCAATCCGATTCCCAGATCGCAGGGCTGGCGCGTTGTATGGAATGATCACGTGTTCTATACGAGTCCTGAAAATAGGACCCTTGTTGTTTCTTATCCACATTCTTTCCATTCTTTCTGTTCCTTTTTGCTCATCCCTCTCATCTCGTCGCTCCAGGCCGTCCGCGTTTGAAGTGGTCAGCGTCAGCGGTCAGTCCTCTTGTGGAGAGCCGGGCGGAGGAGTGTGTGCTGGAGTGGCACTCGGCTCGTCCCCTTCGCCGCCTCTTTGATGCCTTTATTCGGCGCTGATGCTCATTCAGCCGTTAGTCGAGTGGGTGGGGATTGTTAAGAGGCTCTCAGAGAGGCGATGCCAGTCCTCCTGCCCACTCCCCGCCCCCCCGCCCCCTCCGTGGGGGGGACGGCCTCCTACTCCACGCATCCTTTCAAGTGCGCTTCGAGGCGGGAGGAGGAAGAGCCGGAGCACGCACTGCCTTTCTCTTTTGTTTTAGTTGACGTTGTTGTTGGTGTCAGTGTCACTTGTAGAGGGTGAAAAGAGTGTGTAGGTTGATTCGCATTCATTCACCCGCTCACACACACACACACACACACACACACACACACACACACACACACACACACACCAGCATCCCATTCATTAAAGTTCATTCGCATTCCACTGGAGGCATTGAAGTTTTCTCATTCATGAAGCTTCAGCATCCTGTAGAGCTCAGCAGGACATGTATCCTTGTATGTAAATAAGCACACACACACACACACACACGCACACACACACACACAAACACATACGGATCTAATATAATACACAAAGACACACCCACGCCCTAGGGTTTGTTTCAATCTCTGCATGGGAGACAGCCACCTTACTGCAGTCACTGACATCAACTTTCCTACAGGAAATGGATTGTATAGGGAGCGTTACGGTCATTCTGTCCGAGCGGATCTTTTGAACTGGGGTGTGCGAGTGTGAGAAGGACGTATATCGTGAGCACCCGTCCTTATTTCACCAGGTTTTCTCACTGAGAGTAAAATAAACTTTATTTACTTTTGCAGTCGTCTCAAATACAATAGAACGCAAGACAGTGCAATAGTATACAAGCGTAGATAGGAGTGTGTGTGTGTGTGTGAGAGAGAGAGAGAGAGAGAGAGAGATCAAAGTAAGGTAGCTTCAGTAAGGTACACAGACATTATTAGGCAGATTGGCTCTTTTATTGTGTAAATGGTTTCTCGTCTGTGACGTCCGTGTCGAACTCCTCCGCTCCCGTTTCCTCTCTCAGCCTCGGCGTAACGGACGCTTTGTTGTCGCCTCGTGCGTTCGTCGTCGTCGTCGTCGGTTTTTTCCTCTCCAGCCGTACAGACGTCCCGCGGCGTTTCCCAGAGTATCACGACAGCTCTTTAGCATTTCCTCACTGCCGAGGAGACGGAAAGAGACAGAAACGAGGTGGTCGAGATGCGCAGCCGGGGGTCGGAGGGTTGAGAGTTTAACGCTCCAGCCACACGCACACACACGCACACACACACACACACACACACACACACACACGAAACCTCTCTTGGTATTCTGTCGTAAACCGTCGACACGTTATCAAGTGAGAAATGACAAGCACAGGGTCACAACCTGAACGCTGGCATTCAGAACACATTTTTGAAAGCATTGTTTGACCCAAAAACGTTGCGTTAGTGTTGACAATAACGCAGAGAAAAAACCCCACACTCCGCATACATGTGGGCGGGGCCCGAGTCAGGTATTACTTATCCTCCTTTGTCTTCTATGGATTTGTATCTGCAATGTTAATATCGTTAATAAAGCTAGCTAGTTTTATTAATGTATTATATTATATTATAGTTTAAAAAAACAAACAAACATTAAAACATCAAAAGTGAGCTGTAATATCACTCGAGTCGCCTCTAATGCACAGTTCCTCTAATGCACGCCTTCAAACTTTAGGCCACACCTCCTGTCTGAGACTGTGTGTGTGTGTGTGTGTGTGTGTGTGTGTTGGGCAGAACTACTTACCTGGGTAATTAATCACCTGTGCCTATCCGTCCCGGTAAAGGAGGTGTGGCTTGTTCTAGTTTTGAGAAGTTTGTCGGAGATTTACGGCTTTTGACGCGTGTTTTTGGCCCCCGTGTGAATTTCGACACTCGAACCCAAAAGGCTTTTGAACTCTTTCAGCTCTGGAAACTGGGGAAGAAAAAAAAAAAACCCTCCGGCAGACGTCAGTACAATGTTCTGTGTCAGGTTAAACTAATATAACGGTCAAAATAAGGTAAACCACAGCGGTGCCGTAGTTCTACTGCAGTAACGCGGCTTCCTCTAATCCGTAAGTCAGCCCTTGTTGCTTCAGACGGTGGGATCCGTTTCCTCGTTGAGACGTTTAGAAACGTCTGTCAGTCCTCATCGGGTTCCTGGTTGTGCCCCGAGGACTTTGGCGGTGTGCTTGGCGTTGAGGTGGGGATTGTGTAAGCTGTGGTGCCTCCAAAAAACGCCGCCAGAGTCACAGAAAGAATCGTTTCAGTCGCTGCTAATCAGGGCTGAGTTGTGAGCTAAAGAGCATGTGTGTGTGTGAGGAGGTGAGAGAGTGAGACCACTGTGTGGATTTGGGTTCTTGTGGTTTGAAGTTTCACTCGCTGCTCAGAAAGCTTTTACGACGGTCTTTAACGATGTAAGACAAACCGCACGTTCCATAAATCGTAGACCGAGTCGTGTAACTCGGAGGAAAGTCCTCGCGTATACACCCAGACGCCACAGCACTCTCGTTACCCAGGGTTCCTCAAAGGTTCTTTCACCGCTTAAACACTTCTTTAAGAGCTTCCTGTCTGTTGCGCGGTTCCGTTGCGCCAGAGAAACCAACCGAAGCGTGGTCCCTTCTATAATAAAATCGGGTTCCAGGGAGAACTTTTTGTGATACTATAGAAACGATAACGTATTCAAACACGCGCACTAGAATGATATGGAAAGATCTATATCGCTGTTATTCTCACTTCTGACAACGTTAACTTTGATGAAAAGCGGGTCGGTTCTGAACCCAAAACCCTGGCGTAAAACCTCGACTGCTCTGCTCTGTTCTTGGAGAGGATTTGTTTGCAATAAAAGTTTCACGCCAAACGGATAAACGCGAAGATCAAACGCCAGACTACGCCATGTACGGCCCGGTTCGTTCTTTCAGGACAATCCATCACGGTTCTGAGTAACTGCAGCGACCGGGTCGATTCTGGGCCTCGTGATTTCGTTAAACATTTGCGTAAACGTCGGGCAAATCCGACACCTTCCTTCCCTCATCTCAGCCACGTTCTCTCTGCCAGAGAAATATGTGTGAAAAGGATCAAACCGACCAGGAAACCTGTCCATATACGGGAGTTAGAACCTGGTACTGGAACTCGTTTGATCTTTTCTGAATGAGGTCATTGATATCTTTTAAGTCTCTAAGCTGACGTTTTATCCACTTGCAACTCTTGCGGTGGAAATTATTCCCCGTCTCATCTTCCCGTCACCTTTCTCCTCCGTCTGAGTCTGAACGCATCACGTCTGCGTCTGCGATTCCCCGTCTCGGCTCGAGAACTCGGAAAACCGGAGCTGCGCGTCAGCTCTGGATGCTCGGAGTCCTGCGGTGCGGCTGGGTCTGCTCGTGCCAGACGCCGCCAGATCTGCAGCACACACTCGTTTATTAGTCTGATCTGAAAGAGAAAAAAAAAACACGGGCACATTTTCTGTTTTTAATGTCTGCACGCACAAACATCTCACGTCGTGTTGGATAGTTTAAATAGCATTCTGAAAACATAATAATAATAATAATAATAATAAATATTATTATTATGAATAATTGCTGAAATGTTAAACTTGAAAAAAATTTTACAAAAAAAAACGAATAAATGTAAATGTTGAATTGTTAAAAACTAAAAACTGCTATGAATTTGTATTTCTTATCGGTGTTGGAGATGTGCTGGTGATGGTGCTGGTGATGAAACGCTGGTTCGGTTTCGGATCGGATTTTTTGCGTTAACTCTGACTTTCTGCGTTACTCGGAGCGCTGATTTTTGGAATCGTGGAGGAGACGTAAAGCCGTAAAGGGATTAGTGGATAGTGAATAGTCATTTCTAGTTATACTGGAGTCAAGGTGTGGTCTGAGACTGTGTGTGTGTGTGTGTGTGTGTGTGTGTACAGTATCTGCGTTGAACTTGTATGAGAGGTTTCCATAGCTGTGTGTGTTTTAAACGTCTCGGTATAAACACTGAACATTTCCTTTTCTCCCCTCACACGCTGACGGCTAACCCGTCTGTTTCTGCCTGACCCGCGACTAAAGCCAGCTCCGCTGTTGGCAGCGTGAGTCCTGCTTCCCACCTGCGGCTCACCTCACACACTCGAGTCATATCCTTCCATCTTGTTTTCCGTCCTCTGAGCCTTATTTTGCTGAAATGTGCATATTTAGAAACGTGGAGGCTTCTAATGTTTCACTGCCTCGGTGTGCGACTTCCACTGGAACGGAGTTTCACCTTTTATAGCCGTTCGCTGCTCCTAAATCACTCACTGTGTGTGTGTGTGTGTGTGTGTGTGAGAACTTATGTTCCTGATCTTAATGTACAAACAATGGTTAGATTGATTGAGCGCTGTATTAATCGCTACAGAAATGAATTGAACTTCCCTTCAACGTCTTGCGTTCCTCCATAAACCCCCAACCCCCAGGAGGCAGCTTGTGGTCGGTTTCTCATGATCGGTCGAGCGACTGAAGTGTTTTGGTTGAAATATGGCCAGGCCGTCACTCCCTCTACCTGCCGCTTATCTCGCTGCAGAAATTCTGCTTAGCAAAAACACAACAAACAAACGTCCGCGACGTGGATCTCTGGCCCTCGCCCAGATCAGATTAGCATATCACCCTGTGTTCACAGAGCCAGGAGCCTCGATTCGATCAAGATAAAGTCGTTAAAGGTGGAAGTGGCGAGGACTGGCGTGTAAAGATCAGAGCAGATCGCACGCAGCTCGCAGACCAAACCCTCAGCGGCTTCTCACGCGCAACAAGGGACAAACACCGTTTTTGTTTACTTTCTCATCAGGAAATGCTCTTTCAGTTTTTATCTCATAATAAGTGCACGATACGAAACATCTTGGGTAGTCTTTCAAACCCAGAGACGTCAAAAATCCGCCAGGTTGTGCAGATTTACACTGAGAAAATGGCCTGTTTTTGAAAAAATTTTTATCAGACCGAATAGTTTTCATTTTATAACGAAATCTAAAACCCGTTTTGGTGAAATGAGCGATTCTTATCTGGCAACCCTACCCAGGACGAGTTTCCACTGATATCATCTTACAAAAGAACACTTTTACAAAAGGACCCGATACAAGTTACAATATTAACATGCTAGCTAGCTGTCTTGAAGTGATGTAGCATATGTATGGTTACTGAATTTATAAATTTATGTAGATTTTTAAACTGTAGCAAGGTGATTTACCATTCTGTACATCATCATCATCATCATCATCATTCTTGAATTAACGTTAGTCCTACCCCAGATTCTGAACAAAGTTGGTCACGTATCAATCGTGTATCGATGCAGACTCGACGTCTGAGCCTAAGACACCTACTCTGAATGTTACAACAAACAGAATGAAGGGATCGACTGTATTTTGGGAGCACAAACCTTGCCAAAATCTCCCAAACGATCTTGCGCATGTGAATTTTTGTGACTTATAATCAATCACGGCCTCACGTCTGTCCCCGGAGCCTGTTGCTACTCGTTTTACGTTTCTGAAACGTGAAAGTCGTGTGTGTGTGTGTGTGTGTGTGCGTGTGTGTAATCGTCTCGGAAATGCCCTCGGGTTGTTTCGCGCATAGCTGGATCTGACGTTCCAGCTTTTCCTTCATTCCGAAGCTGCTTTATCTCCAGCGTTTTATTGGACTGACTGTATATCTACGGCCGTTTATGAGCCTCTCCGTATTTGGACGCCTGAACAGGGCCAACAATAACACGGCATATTAATTGCTAACTCTCCGGCTTGGGGGCTTTGTGTGCGCTTGGCATCGGGTGGGAAGGCCATTAATCTCACCCGGCGAACAAGGGGACGCTCTCAATGGATGCTGTTCCGCCCATTTTATGCTTCATTCTCAAAACCTGGAAAGCCACTAAAGAGTGTGAGAAAGAAAGAGGTTCCTCTTAACTTGATCTTTCCGAAGCGTGACCGGAGACCCTGATAGAGAGATCTTGGCATCGGTGGACGAGGGAAGGAGTGCATTTTACCCACTGCTGAAACCAAATGGGGGTTTAAACGTATTTGTGCTTGTTCTTGTACAGTTTGTGCGCTGTTTAATTGCTTGTCACTTGAGTTTGCACCAAACTGTTACGAAGTCTAATGATAGAGTACAGTTTGTCCACTTTCATACACATTAAGTGGTAAGTTTAAATACAAAGTACAGCTGGAAGACACGTCACTCATGGGAAAATGGAATTTTGGAATTAAATATGTGTTGGGGTGTACAGGGGTGAACATTTTTGGCGTGTCGAAAAGCCAGAACCTCGAGTGTCTATGTGGTGTTCTTCCTGGTCCTCTGGTTTCCTCCCAACTCCCAAAAACTTTGGCAGTGGTTGGACAAATCTCTAAATTACCCCTGGGTATAAATCCTTGTATAGAGTGGTTACTGGAGAACATTTACTTTTTCACTGTGCCGAAGTTGTTATTCTTTGAGCTCAACAGGAAAATGGTGCCTTCATTTTAACGTCCTTCTTCTCACGTGTCTTTGCCCAGAGGGACTGACAGCATTGGGTCAGAGGTCAGCCACGAGGTCACAGTTTAGGATGTCTGCCGTGTCAGTCAAGCACGATTGGACAGTGTGTCTGCCAATCAAACCCCACTGGAACGAGCTCTGACAGGTTCTCAGGACGGAGATTTTTATTAAGGTAGTCTGGGGCTGTAGGATATTATCGGTCTGATCTTGACGGACGTAAATCTGCAGGTCTGTCTTTGTTGTTTATCTTTCACCTGTGATGTGTGAGAAGGGAAAAGGCAAGAGCACACCACCATGACGTTCTTCAACCTGTGTGTGAATGCCGAGAAATTTTTACACTGGTATGTTCCGTGCTTTGGGCGTGTCTGCTCCTCTGCTAAACATTCTACAGCTAAATCTTTTTGTTCATTGGTTTCATTGGTGCTTTACAGTGAGTCTCACCGAAAGATGGAAACTTTGTATGAAACACGTGGATATGTTAAAAATTAGGAATCATTTCTGAGGAATTTGCAATGTAAATGCACGTTGAATCAGAACCAAACCACAATTTGCTTTTCTCTTTTGGTGTGTGGGGAAAACATGACCTTGCCTCCAAGCCCAAGTGTGTGCAGGACATGTGTGCACGATGTCATATAAGGGTATGACTCGCATGTGCCCCAGAGCTCACCCCACGGCTCAGAGGATTAATGTCAGTCTGTGCAGACAGCAGAGGAAAGAGATTGATTCTATTACAGGAGCTCTCTACAGCTCGGGAACGCAGCAGGGGACTGCAGACCAAGGTAGAGAGGAAGTGACCAAATCTTGCCCTCGGGTTGAACATGGAGACTTGATGCCGAGTTTGCTCAAATAACATCGCAGACCTGCTCAAAAGGCAACGACGCAAATGGACTAGGAAAATAGAATATTGTGTGTGCATGTTTATGGGTGTAGTGGGGTATAGAAGCACCGATGTATTGTTGGGGTTTTTAAAAAATTCGGGTTTGTCAGAAAATCTGACAAGGGTTCCCACCAGGGGTACAAACTGATGGACTCCTTAGGGCTTTCTCAAGATGTTTTGGAACCTTTTATGAAAGAGAAATCATCTGTTTTAGGGTTCTTTTCAAGTTTACAAACCAAAGGCCCGGCTTACGGCTTCTAAGGGCACTTTGGAACCTTCCTTATTAAAGAGACCTTCTGTTGTAGGGTTCTACATAGTATTTTTTAAATGGTGCCGACTGGGGGTACAAACTGAAGGACCATTTGGGGCTTTCTAAAGGTGCTTTGGGTCATTTTATGAAAGAGAAGTCTTTGTAGGGTTTGATATAGAATCTTTAAAGGGTTCCACTAGTGGTACAAACCAAAGAACCCTTAATGGCCTTCTGAAGATAGAGATAGAAAGATAGAGTTGAAGCGTTCTAGTCGGGGATGCAAAACAAAGGACCGTTTAGAGGACTTTTTAAAGATGTTGTGAATCTTTTATCAAAGAGAAATCATCTCTTCTAGGTTCTACATAAAATCTCTAAGGTAGTGCAAAACCATATAGAGTGCTAAATATGTGTAAAATATTATTATTATTATTATTATTTTTATTTATTATTATTTTTTTTTAAGGTTTTCCTCAAAATTCCAGTGCATCATTTAACTGTTCTCAGCTTCCTAATGATGTACTATTACCTGGGAACCATCTCTGATATGGGTTTGCATACAGTTCTTTAAGAAACCTTAAATGAATTTTACAAGTAGAGTGTATGTTTAACATGGTTACTAATCTGTCCATCCAATTCATGTGTCTGAAGATAAATTCGGAGCTTTTAAAACAAGTCAACAGCACGAAACATACTCTGAGACGAGGAAGTTAGTGAGATGTGGGATGTCCCTCTGGGAGAACCCTTAGAAATCCTACATAGAACCCTACAAAAAATGTGTCAGAAAGGATTTCATGGATGCTACAAACCCTGAACTACCCAAAAACCTTGAAGAACCCTTTGACTACCCTCAGAGTGTAGCACCTTCAAGATGAGGCCAAATTAAGCCATGAAGTTCTGGATGTATAGTGGAGGATTTGGATGATGAAAGCCTTGGACGTGGGAGGCAGTGGACTTGCATGCCAATGCTTAACTTCAAAAAAAAAAAAAAAAAACAGGAGGGGAAAAAAGATGTGGAATTATGGGACCACTCTAATCTGTGCAGATGTTTAGGAAGACGAATGGAGCTCCGATCTTGCCTGTGCCCTGCAGAGAACGAGGCCAAGGAACTCTTAAGTGCATTTGGGAGTACACATAGGAAGAGAAATATGGCTTGGCTGGTGTCCTAATATTCCACAGGGTTCTCACTAAATTCCCAGTGTAGCGCAGATAAAGCCCAGCGGAGTCAGGGGCTCTGGGCTACGTCTCAATGTTTAATCTAAGTCTCATATGGGATTGATTTTATATGGAATTTGGAAGCTTTGAATTATAGACGTCAACGTAAATAAAAATCTCTTCACTTTTCTACGGTGTATTTTTAATTACAAATACAAACTTTTTTTTTTTTACCAAAGATTTTTCTTTCTTTTGAAAAATGTAAGGGTAAAATTTACCTTCACAAACATATTCGAAATTATGGATTACAGTTTTGAAGTAAAAAAAAAAAACAACCCTCTGAATGCTAAATACAAATACTCAAATCTGCTAGCGTCCACGAAGTGAAATGAATTGAAGAGATGTAGAGTAGAGTTGAGTCAAAAAACGGATGACATAATCTTCCACTTAGCAAGTTCAAAACAAAGTAAAAGCACGGTACAATTTATGAAATAAACCACAGAAAAAAGCGCATTTTATTTAATGCAGTTTGTATATAATTCAACTATACAAAGGTCGAGATATAATGCATGAAGCTGAATCCACCTGCTTGCCTTTTTTGAAAGTCGTATCCTCAGTGGGGGATTTATGAAGGATTTGGAAGAAAGTTTATTGTTGAAACGTGAATCTTTCTGTGAAACGGCGCTGAATCGTTTCGGTTCTCTCTGCTCGTTGTGGTCCGGGGGAATGGGAGTCGAGCGTATTGAGTGTTTTCTAGGTTGGACACATGGCTCTGGGAAAACAAGATGATTTCCAACAATTGCTAAATGCCTCTGGGATCTGTGTGACCCACTGTGTTCGTGTGTTTCTGATCAATGAACTCGCTCGAAGTGAATTTTTATATTGGACAGGGATGGCAGTTTGTCCCAGTTTGCCTTGTGACCTCAGAATAGAGGCCAATATTGTTGTTTTTTTCTTTTCTTTTTACATCATTACTCAGTCGGGAAATCAATAGAACCTTTGGGAAAACCTTTCTATTCTTTCTAACCGTGCAGAAACGCCATCCTGGGAGCTTTACGACGTCGCGTATGTGTCCGAGATCGATTTGTCCACAGCTTCCATGTGTCTCCGTTTCTGCTCGAAGTCTGACAATAGTGTTTCAGAGAACTCTGGGTAACTTCCTTTTATCTGCAGCTTTAGTTTGGGTGATGGAGCCTCATTATCTGTCTTAGACGGGCTTGTTAAGTGAGTGAGACCTGGAGAAACGTGCGTCTGTGTGCCTCGGAAGTCTAATCACGCAGGCCGATAAGCGTGTCCACGATAACAGCAGAGATAACTCTGATAGACTTCTCTAAGTGGCTAATAAGAGAGGATTATGGTGTCTGGGATGGAAAGAAGACCACCAAAGGTGTGGTGTCCGTTCAGCTTCTTGAACTATGAAAAAACAAATCTTAATCTAAAGAACATTTCTTTTAATCCTTGGCTGAGATAGAAAAAGGTCACGGACTGATGCAGAGACGATGAGATAGAGTCTGATTTTTGGATGGAACCGCAAGTGTAAGATCTGTGATTATCCGCTGCTTTTCTGCTGATATCATCTTCATGGGAGATTTAAGAAAAAGCTGAATTGATATATATATTAGGATCAAGAGTCTTGTTCGAGTGGCTGTTGTTGTTGTTGTTGTTTCTGGGATTTGAACACACAACCTTAATCACTGTGGCGTGATACTTCGACCCGGTACTGTGACACCTGCACACCAGCGCAAACACTCCACATTCCAAAGTTCTTTCACACCAGCGTTCAGGACGTGAAACGTGGATTTTTCCAGACTGGACAGCTATGCTAAGCTACACTCTAAGCCTGTACCATCTGACATGTTGTTGATCATCATTAAAAATGGCCCACTTAAGAGAATCACTTAAGAGTGCTCAGTCACTCGCAATCGATCTCTGGAGTGTGTTTATGGAGCCAAACGAGGCCAGCTGGATGTTGTTTATTGATTCAGCGGTGTCGAGGGCCGAGAGCCACCTCATTTGTCCCTGCAGAACAATCAGTCTGGTGGATGCTCAGGTTCATAGCCTGAACGTATCAAAGCACAGTAAAAACAACAACAACAACAACAAAGGTCATTCACCCAGCAGCAGTTTGCAACACAAACGAGAATGAAAAACGTTTCTTTTCTCGTCGTGTGAATCACCTGCTCACCGAACACAGAGCGGTGACGAATTGCACCAACCTGAGGCCCCGTTTCGAGTTTAAACGCTCTCCGATCTCCTATTTCTTAAGATAACATAACAAATAACAGATTGAACCCACTAACTGTGGCACATTGGTGTGGTGAAAATGTAACATTCTATACCTTATCATTTTTCTATTTGAATTCATCACGCTCTTCAGAAGTGAGATTCAAACCTGAGGCTATAAAACGCCAGTGCATGACATCATCTAACGCACGCGCGCGAACACACGGCTCGTGGGTCGAGTGTTAATGGCGCCCTGAGAAAAGACTGATTGCAGACTAAGTGCACGTGCTATCATTATGTATAGTGACCTGAAGTTAACGTTTTAGCCTCCTGTAGACAGGTCTTTCATTTTGCTGGGTACAAGCCCATTGTACATTTGAAAACTACTACAAGGGCAAAGGAGGCAGGATGGAGAAGCACTTGAAATAGCGGTTACCATGATTCCTAGATGCAGAACCAAAACTCCAGGGGATGGAGCTGGACCAGATCCAACTCCTCCTCCGAACCCTACCTTAGGAGATGCCGTACAACATGGAACAACAAACCCACTGAAACCCATTGACCTAGCCACTGTGTGTTTGGTCCAGCTTCACCATGGTAGGAGGAGCTGATCCACCCCCTTTACCTTTGGTCCTGCAGCGAGGGGTACTTTTGCTTTGCACCAGTTTTATCTAGCTAATGCATGCTAGGCTTTTCTTTTCAGCAATGTCAGCACCATAACAACGGCACAATAATTCACATAACCTTTTTGCTGTCACTTCATTAATTTGCTTGAAATTTCCCACACACTGAGAAGGACACAGATCGGGAGTCTGTCTGATAGACCTGCTCCTCTTCAGCCTGTCCCGCTATTAGGGACACTCTGTCTGAGAGCAGAAGCCAGAGATAGGCAGGCTTTTGTTCACATGCGCATGATTGTCCTCGTTCTCACTCTGCCGCTTGTCTTTGCTGTGGTCACGATGGAAGGAGATTACAAACCACAAACAGCGAGCAGCTAAATCGGCTTGACCCGGGATTCCCCCACGCTTATCAGTGTCCTCTTCTCTTCTCTTCTCTTCTCTTCTCTTCTCTTCTCTTCTCTTCTCTTCTCTTCTCTTCTCTTCTCTTCTCTTCTCTTCCATTCAGTGGTCAGGGATGCTTACGGTATCTACTCTGAGTGTTTGTTGGATTCAGATGGAAACTGAGCCCCAGGTTGGTGATGGGCGTGTCTTGTTTTCTAGTCTCGATTTCTCTCCACCTCTTGCTTGAGGCTGTCGTGGCGTTCGTTTCCTTATTGAGGCGTTTTGGAGAATAATGGGAGGCTATTTAAAGCGAACACCCCCCTAAAGCAAGATTAGAGATGAAACCTCCAGTGCGTCGGAGTTTCTGGCGCTTCTCGTGTCTCGACTCCTGCCACGGATCACGTTTTGTAATGATTAAAGGTCACAGTAGGGTTTGTGGCTTCTGTTGTTGTTCATTTGATCTCTTTGCTGGCTTGAGTGGGTTCAAATCACTTGGTTGAGCTAGTGCGGAGTTTTACAGAAACCACGAGACAGCAGCTGCACTCCAGTTTCGACCGTGATGGGCGTGACCGTGACAAGACATTACTAATGATTCTAATTAGTAAAGATTCATAACTAGTGCTAACACCACTTGAACAAAAAATGGTCTAGCCTGCAACCAAGTACTAACCTGGAACTTATGACATTTCTAAATCTTCTTTGCTTATTATTGGGCAGCGGTAGCTCAGTGGTAAAGATGGGAAGGTTACGAGTTCAAACCCCCTCAATTCCAAGCTGCCAGTTCTGGATCCTTAAACCTCAACCTGCTCAGTTGTAGAAACCAGATAAATGGAAGTCGCTCTGGATAAAGACTTCTGCCAAATGCAGAAATTTGTAAATGTTGTTTTTTTTGACAGAACCCCAAACAGAGGTAATTCTCACCTTTCAGACTGATCCGTACTAGTTAACCCTTCAGGAACACCCTAATAGATTAAGGGTTAACACCAGGCACACTTTCTTTTCCCATGGGAGTGCGGTGGTGTTGACGTGGGGCACCCGTTTGTTAGTAGCTAATCGCCTTCCTCACGGATGAGTGGCTCCTGAAAGTGACTCAGAAAAATGATCGGATGGATGGCCCTGTTGACACGAGTGTGTGACCCCCCCATCCCAAAAAAAAAAGCCTAGAGTAATCTCACTTCCTTCCTGTTCGGTCTGGGAAACCGGGTTGATCATTGCTCCTCGTTGGCACCTGGCTCTTTCCCGAAAGGCTGACGGTTCATGTCATCCTATCAGCTCTGTCTATTTAGAAGGGAAAAAATCGAAAGAATGTCGTGGACACAAAAGCGCTCGAAGCCTGCCGCCCACGGGGATGAGAGGAAAAGCTGACGCTGGGATTTTAGAGGAAAGATCTCACTCGAACACACAATGGCTACCAAACAGGAAGTGGCAGAACAATCTTTCGTCCACTTCGGCCATGTCGTGACCTCCAGGGCTGCAGCAGCGATAACCCAGCATTCCTGAAACCTCGCTGGGGAGGACGCTGGGAGCTTTCTCTAGCTCCCGGGTCACCGGGAGGCACCTTCCTGCTTCTTTTATGGCTGTAAATCAGTTGCGTGCCTTGTATACGTTCAGTGTACATCATTTAGCAAATATTAGTCAATGAGCTGCGATGATGTACAATGTGCGAGACTCCCAGTTTTACACCGCAACACTTTAACACTTTAAAAGCTTTCAAAGTCTTCAAAACATTTACAATGCAACGACAGTTTGAATAATTAGATGGGATTGCAACATATTCTGATGATTTCTCACACAGCTAAAGAGCTTATGGTTTGGAATAATATATTGGCGAATAAATAACCAAATGAAAACAGCGCTCAGACTTTTGGACGCTACCGTACGTCCACCCCTGGGATGTCACAGGATGCAGTGAAGTGTTGTAGAACCGGGACGAAAAAACACTGACCTCCTGAAAGTTCACCTCCGTGTCCTCAATAAAACTCCCTAACGCTACGCCCCACCCCTTCCTGTTCCAGTTTCCGACCCGGCTGTACCTCGTATCTCCCACTTTCCTCTTGTCCTTGTCATGTTTATTTGCGGAGGGCATTGTGTGCTTGTTAGCCGTGATGTATTGTCCTCATCCTGCTAAACAACGCTGCCGATTGCTTCCCGGGAATGTTTAAGGACCCGGACACAGGCGTCCTCTGTCTTGGTGCGAACTCGCATGGCCTCAATGTCACGTAATAACTCGCACTGCACTTACCTCCATGCCGACTAGTTCATGGATAACTGGAGAACCGAAACGTTTTGTTTTGTCGTCGCAGAGTCCGACAGCTCCAGGGGGAAACGCGTGGGATCTTGTACAGGAAATGGACGCGAACAGGAGAGTAATGGAGACTTTGATAACAGGAAATGATTCATTCAAAATGTCAAAACCGGTATTCAAAGGAATAAGGAATAAAAGATTTAGTGCCACGCTGTTAGGGGGAAACAATAAATGACAGGATGGTGTGATGAACAGGGTTGAATCGTGTATTGTGACAGTGTATTCCTCTTACACCACAGCAATTTGCCAATTTCAATCATTTTTTAATCTCTTATTGTTACATTTAATGTCCTTGAAACAGATTTGTTCCTGTTCTCTCTTGCGTTGCGGTACATTTTATAATTAACGAGACATGGAAATCAGTTTGATCACTGGCCATGTGAATCTAATCATTAGAGAGGATCGATGATCCTTCACTTCAGTCTTGGAATGATCAAAGTTAAAGTCCCTGACTTTGAGACATGGATACGGGCGGGATATGGTCCTGGGGCGGCTGTGGATCAGGTGGTAGAGCGGGTTGTCCACTAATCGTAGGGTTGGCGGGTCGATTCCCGGCCAACGTGACTCCACGTGCCGAAGTGTCCTTGGGCGAGACACTGAACCCCAAGTTGCTCGCGATGGCAAGTTAGCGCCTTGCATAGCATGGCAGCTCTGCTACTGTTGGTGTGTGTGTGTGTGAACGGGTGAATGAGACACAGTGTAAAGTGCTTTGTGAAATATTAATACGCGGTTTGAATATGTTCGTTTGCGTAACCACCATGTCACCTCAGTTGCGTCTTCATTTCCTTTTCAGAACATTTCTGGTCTGAATTCCGAACCCTGACTTCCTCTACGCACGATCGGAAGTATGCGTCGTGTTTCCAGACAATTAGAAACGATGCCCCGTGCACCGTGCATGCTGTTTTAGCGCAGAAGGCTGACAGTTTTAGGAATCCGAATATGAGCCGGGACTACATGAAGAAAAAGTGGCCAAGGTGAACACATCATGCGTGCTGACAGGGGGTCAGAGGTCATGAGGCAAAAGCAACAGCCACCTGGAGATGCGGATTAATTTGGGATTATCGCTCAGGGGTCAGGGGCCGTCTGCCCTCGGGGGTGAGCGGGGTCAGCGTGAACGGATGGTGCACTGGGAAGAGCAATCTGCAGAATCTCAATGAGAGAAAGGGAAAAAGATTATGCGTGTGTGTGTATGTGAGTGAGTGTGTGTGTGTGTGTGTGTGAGTGTGTGTGAGTGTGAGAGAGAGAGGATGTTGATTAAAAGTTATTTTAATGTTTTCCACAAGGAGACATGTATTTAACGTTTATGGAAGGAGTCTCCAGTGTCAGAGGTAAAGCTGAAACTTTACATTTTCCGACATCAGGACAGGAGAGTTTTACGCTCTGAGGTTTCTCCGCAAGCTTCCGGGTTTTATATTTTTGGACCAGCTTGTTGTTGATTATTTTCCTGTATGCACATGCCCCAGAGTGTTTTATTCTTTACTTTATATGGTTGTAGAAGAGAGAGGGAGTTTGCTGGAGGTTTTGGTTGGAGGCAGAGCCCTCGCCGATGATGAGAATCTTATCAGAGCTGATAAAAAAGAACACCATTAGACAGCTGGGGTGTGTGTGTGTGTGTGTGAGAGAGAGAGAGAGGAGAGAGAGAGAGAGGGAGAGGAGGGGAGAGAGAGAGGAGGGAGGGAGAGAGAGGGAGAGAGAGAGAGAGAGGAGAGGGAGAGGGAGAGGGAGAGAGAGAGAGGGAGAGAGAATGAGAGAGGAGACAGAGAGGAGAGAGAGAGAGAGGAGAGGGAGGGGGGGAGAGAGAGAGGGGAGAGAGAGAGAGAGAGAGAGGGAGGGAGAGAGAGAGAGGGAGGGAGAGAGGGAGGGGAGAGGAGAGGGAGGAGGAGAGAGGGAGAGAGAGGGAGAGGGAGAGAGAGAAGGAGAGAGAGGGAGAGGGAGAGAGGGAGAGAGAGAGGGAGAGAGAGGAGAGAGGGAGGGAGAGAGGGAGAGGAGAGGGAGAGAGAGAGGGAGAGAGAGGGAGAGAGGAGAGGGAGAGGGAGAGGGGGGAGAGAGAGAGAGAGAGGGAAAGGGGAGAGAGAAGGAGAGAGAGAGAGAGAGAGGGAGGGAGAGAGCCCTCAGGATGGAAAGATGGGAGGCCGGAGGAGGTGGAGGTGGACGGGAAGCGATAATGAGGTGGCAGCGGTGGAAAGCAGGGCTGACCTAAGCCTTAGTGATAGAGCTGTGAACACACACACACAGCATATCTAAATACACACACAGACCCCCATGCCTGCAACCACACGTAGACAAACACACACGCCGTCTCTCCCTATCTGTTTCTGTTTCTCTCTGTTGGGGGCACACACACACACACACACACACACGAAGAGAGAGAGAGAGAGAGAGCGAGAGAGAGAGAGAGAGATGTAGCATGTTGGAACAGAGAAAGCTGATCTAGATGAGCTCAGTGGAGAGGAATTATGGCTTTCTTCTTCTTCTGCTGCTTTTTTAACAGAAGGGTGTAGCTAAGAACCTCTCTCTCTCTCTCTTCTCTCACTCACACACACACACACACACACAAACACACACACAAACACACACACATGCACACTTCAGTGTGAATGGAGCATGCAGAGGTATGCAGATCTTTCGACACTGCCCGCATACACTCTGTACTAATTCAGGTAAATAATAAGGCTTCATCATGTCCCACTCCCGTAGAGGCCCAAGTCCAAGGACGAGGGTGCCAATACTTTGTGCAGCTCAGCAGATGAGCTCCAGTGAGAGATGTTCCATCTATGAACTGGCCTGTAAGCTTTCTGGTGTTGCTTCTTCTGTTTCCCTCGTTTAACAGTTTGACATCAAAGAGCTCTTAACAACTACAACCCATCTCCTCAGATAAACACACTCCCCTTGTGTGTGTGTGGGGATGTAGGTTTTTTTTTTTGTGTGTGGGGGGGGGGGGGGGGGGGGGGGGGTGGGGGGGGGGGGGGGGGGGGGGGGGGGGGGGGGGGGGGGGGGGGGGGGGAAGAAAAAAATTTTCCTCAAATCTGATTGGATGATTAAAAGTGCCACTGACACTCGATTGGCTATGCGAAGCGATTTCTTCATCAGCTGCTGAGATACAGATCTCACACACACACACACACACACACACACACACATGTACACACACGCACACACACACACACACACAAACCCCGCGCACACACACACACACACACACACACAGCTGTCAGTGTTATCGCTTTCGCTTGCTGTGTTGTTCTTATCTCTATCCTGGAGGAAATGAAGGTGATAAACTTGGCAGGATGGCTATCTGGACCGAGGCCATCTCTCATCACAACACACACACACACACACACACACACACACACACACACACACACACACACACACAGACACAGACACACACACACACACACACGGTACACACACCTCATAAGATGACTCGCAGGATTTTATTCGGAAATCACGAATGCATCAAATCCTTCATACATCATAATTAATCATCACATTTTTCAGTGTGTGTGTGTGTGTGTGTGTGTGTGTATGTCAGAGTGAACGTGGAAACACTTCCTGTAATCTGTAATCGCGCTGGTTTTATCATAAGACTCTAGACACGTTTTCCATGTAAATGATGCTAAGACGGAATAAATCCCTGATGTTTGTTTCCTGGATCATGTAGTTAGGAGTCAGGAGATGCAAGAGTCAGGAGATGCAGGAGTCAGGAGATGCACTAGTCAGGAGATGCACTAGTCAGGAGATGCACTAGTCAGGAGATGCACTAGTCGGGAGATACAGGAGTCGGGAGATGCAGGAGTCAGGAGATGCATTAGTCAGGAGATACAGGAGTCAGGAGATGCAGGAGTCAGGAGATGCAGGAGTCAGGAGATGCAGGAGTCAGGAGATACAGGAGTCAGGAGATGCACTAGTCAGGAGATGCAGGAGTCAGGAGATGCAGGAGTCAGGAGATGCAGGAGTCAGGAGATGCAGGAGTCAGGAGATGCAGGAGTCAGGAGATGCAGGAGTCAGGAGATGCAGGAGTCAGGAGATGCATTAGTCAGGAGTTGCAGGAGTCAGGAGATACAGGAGTCGGGAGATGCACTAGTCGGGAGATACAGGAGTCGGGAGATGCACTAGTCAGGAGATGCACTAGTCAGGAGATGCATTAGTCTGGAGTTGCAGGAGTCAGGAGATACAGGAGTCGGGAGATGCAGGAGTCAGGAGATACAGGAGTCAGGAGATGCAGGAGTCAGGAGATGCAGGAGTCAGGAGATACAGGAGTCAGGAGATGCAGGAGTCAGGAGATGCAGTAGTCAGGAGATGCAGGAGTCAGGAGATACAGGAGTCAGGGGAGTAGGGTCAGGAGATACAGGAGTCAGGAGATGCGGGTCAGGAGATACAGGAGTCAGGAGATGCAGTAGTCAGGAGATACAGGAGTCAGGAGATGCAGGAGTCAGGAGATACAGGAGTCAGGAGATGCAGGAGTCAGGAGATGCAGTAGTCAGGAGATGCAGAGTCAGGAGATGCAGGAGTCAGGAGATACAGAGTGGGAGATACAGGAGTCGGGAGATGCAGGAGTCGGGAGATACAGGGGTCAGGAGATGCAGTAGTCAGGAGATCGCGAGGTCAGGAGATACGGGTCAGGAGATACGGAGTCAGGAGTGCGGGAGTCAGGAGATGCGGGAGTCAGGAGATACGGGGTCAGGAGATGCAGTAGTCAGGAGATGCAGGAGTCAGGAGATACAGGAGTCAGGAGATGCAGGAGTCAGGAGATACAGGAGTCAGGAGATGCAGTAGTCAGGAGATGCAGGAGTCAGGAGATACAGGAGTCAGGAGATGCAGGAGTCAGGAGATACAGGAGTCAGGAGATGCAGGAGTCAGGAGATGCAGGAGTCAGGAGATACAGGAGTCAGGAGATGCAGGAGTCAGGAGATGCAGGAGTCAGGAGATGCAGGAGTCAGGAGATGCAGGAGTCAGGAGATACAGGAGTCAGGAGATGCAGTAGTCAGGAGATGCAGGAGTCAGGAGATACAGGAGTCAGGAGATACAGGAGTCAGGAGATACAGGAGTCAGGAGA
>CM022752.1:9417666-9432666 GCA_012411365.1 Ameiurus melas | reverse complement strand
AAACGGTTAGTGAATCAAGTCATGGGCTTATTAACGCTTATGAAGGGTGCGTAGCGTTTGTAGACGTTAAGTGTGCGTGATGGAGGTTTTGGACAACGTATTTATCAGAGAAATGGAAGTCCATTTTTTAAAAACTTTTATTTTATTTCTGAAAACATTTTATAAAATGATTGTAAAGCAGATCCAGATTTGCGTGTTAACGTGTGTGTGTGTGTGTGTGTGTGTGTGTGTGTGCGTGCGTGTGTGCGTGCGTGCGTGCGTGCGTGCGTGTGTGTGTGTGTGTGTGGTGGTATTTTAGAGATGTTTTAGAAATGCTAGTAGCAGGTGTAAATAAATAAACGTTTCTGTTTGATGTCATCATGAGTTCAATTACTGGTGGAGTATTTATTAATTAAATTCCTCAATATCTGTTTCTTCATTTTCATCTCTCTCTCTTTCTCTCGTTCTTTTTCTCTTTCTCTCTCTCTCTCTCTCTTTCTCTCTCTCTCTCATCTTTCTCTCTTTCTTTCTCTCTTCTCTCTCTCTCTCTCTCTCTCTCTCTCTCTCTCTCTCTCTCTCCTTTCTCTCTTCTTTTTCTCTCTCTCTCTCTCTTTCTCCTCTTCTCCCTCTCTCTCTCTCTTCTCGTCCTTTTCCCTCTCTCTCTCTCTCTCTCTCTTCTCTCTCTCTCTTCTCTCTTCTTCTCTCTCTCTCTTTCTCTCTCTCTCTTTTTTCTCATCATTCTTTCTGTTTTTTTTCTCTCTCTCTCTCTCTCTCTCTCTCTTCTTTCTCTCGTTCTTTCTCTCTCTCTCTCTCTTCTTTTTCTCTCTTCTCCTCTCTCTCTCTCTTCTCTCTCTCTCTCTCTCTCTCTCTTCTTTCTCTCTTTTTTCTCTCTCTCTCTCTCTCTCTCTCTCATCTTTCTCTCGTTCTTTCTCTCTCTCTCATTCTTTTTCTCTTTCTCTCTCTCTCTCTCTCTCTCTCTCTCTCTCTCTCTCTCTCTCTCTCTCTCCCTCTCTCAGATCCACTGGCCTGTTTCCTCACCAAGGAAGATGGAGTGTGTGTTAAGCAGTAAAGACAACAATGTGAGTGTTTGTTAAAATCGATTTTAAGACATAGAGAAAAAAATTCAGTGTGTGTGTTTGGTGTTTCTCTTAAATATCACAAATAATATTCTCTAAAAAAAACAATATATATCATTTAACTATTCTCTATTCATATTCTCTAATCTAATATTCTCTAATCTAAATATCCTCTAATTTAACTATTCTATTAATCTACATAATTATTATTATTATATTTTAATAAATAAATATTCTTTAAATATTAATTAATATATTTCACATCTTATTCTAAATATCTCTGATAATTTAATCATATTTAATAAATATTCTCTAATCTAATATCTCTGATTAATATTCTAATTAAATATCCAATCTAAATATTCCTAATCAATCCTCTGATCTAAATATCCTCTAATCTAAATATCCACTACTTTAACTATTCTCTAATCTTAAATATTCTCTAATCTAAATATCCAGCAATCTAAATATTCACTGATCTAAATATCCACTAATTTAACTATTCTCTAATCTAAATATCCACTAATTTAACTATTCTCTAATCTAAATATTCTCTAATCTAAATATTCTCTAATCTAAATATCCACCAATCTAAATATTCTCTAATCAAAATATCCACTAATTTAACTATTCTCTAATCTAAATATTCTCTAATCTAAATATCCTCTAATGTAAAATATACACCAATCTAAATATTCTCTAATCTAAATATCCACCAATCTAAATAATTTAACTATTCTCTTAACTATACTCGTAATTAAATTTTATACTTCTTTATTTTTCTTCTTCTCTGTCTATATTCTATTATTCACATATCTAATTATTCTATGTAATTACATGCACTAATTAAATATTTAATTAATATACTTAATTAATACTTAATTAATTTTCTAATCTAATATTCTTAATCTATGTGGTTTTAATATTTTATTAATATTTTCTCTAATTAAATATCTCTAATTAATTTATAAGTACTCTTGCTACTTGGGATTTGTATGCTAACGATTTTGATAGCGGTATTGTATCTTTGATGTATTACTTGTATACTCTCTATAGTATTTGTTCTGATTCTCTTTCTCCCCTCATAATTCTCTAATTAATATTCTCTAATCTAATATGTTGATTATTCGGGATCTGTATGGTCATTCATCTAATATCTAATATATTATATTTCATCTAATTATTCTCTAATTAAATATTCTTAATCATATATCTCCTATCAATATGTTTCCACTATTTCTATTTCATAATTTCTCTAATTAATTTCTAGTCTAAATATCATGTTGTTCTCTGTATCCAGCTAGTTGTTCTATTAAATATCACTTTATATTCAATAATATCATATATTCTTAATTAAATATTAATCTGATTTTGACTATATTTAATCTAAATATCCTCTAATGTAAGATATACATAAATGTTTTCTAATCTAAATATCCACCCATCTAATTATATTTAATTATTATCAGATGTCTTAGTTAACTATTCTCTAATCTACATATTCTCTAATCTAAATATTCTCTAATCTAAATATTCTCTAATCTAAATATCCTCTAATCTAAATATTCTCTAATCTAAATATCCTCTAATCTAAATATTCTCTAATCTAAATATTCTCTAATCTAAATATTCTCTAATGTAAAATATCCACCAATCTAAATATTCTCTAATCTAAATATCCACCAATCTAAATATCCTCTAATTTAACTATTCTCTAATCTACATATTCTCTAATCTAAATATTCTCTAATCTAAATATCCACTAATTTAACTATTCTCTAATCTAAATATTCTCTAATCTAAATATTCTCTAATCTAAATATCCTCTGATCTAAATATTCTCTAATCTAAATATTCTCTAATCTAAATATCCTCTAATTTAACTATTCTCTAATCTAAATATTCTCTAATCTAAACATCCACTAATTTAACTATTCCCTAATTTAAATATTCTCTAATCTAAATATCCTCTAATATAAATATTCTCTAATGTAAATATCCTCTAATCTAAATATTCTCTAATCTAAATATCCTCTGATCTAAATATTCTCTAATCTAAATATTCTCTGATCTAAATATTCTCTAATCTAAATATCTACTAATTTAACTATTCTCTAATCTAAATATTATCTAATCTAAATATTCTCTAATCTAAATATCCAGCAATCTAAATATTCTCTAATCTAAATATCCTCTAATATAAATATTCTCTAATGTAAATATCCACCAATCTAAATATTCTCTAATCTAAATATCCACTAATTTAAATATTCTCTAATCTAAATATTCTCTAATCTAAATATCCTCTAATTTAACTATTCTCTAATCTAAATATCCACCAATCTAAATATTCTCTAATCTAAATATTCTCTGATCTAAATATTCTCTAATCTAAATATCTAATAATTTAACTATTCTCTAATCTAAATATTATCTAATCTAAATATTCTCTAATCTAAATATCCAGCAATCTAAATATTCACTGATCTAAATATCCACTAATTTAACTATTCTCTAATCTAAATATTCTCTAATCTATCCACTAATTTAAATATTCTCTAATCTAAATATTCTCTAATCTAAATATTCAGATTGGATTGCGAATTGCTTCACTCGACTGTGTGAGAAAGACTATGAGAGCTCCAGACAAAAAATTGCGCCGTGATGAGCAGTGTGTGTGTGTGTGTGTGTGTGTGTGTGTGTGTTGTAGGGTGAGTGTGGGAACTTTGTGCGTCTGATTGAGCCATGGAACAGGACTCACCTGTACGTGTGTGGGACCGGAGCCTACAACCCCGTGTGTACCTACATCAACCGCGGACACAGAGCCATGGTAACCACGCACTCCGTCCATCCCATAATATTATCAACACTCAGAGTAGTTTCTCTCTCTCTCTCTCTCTCTCTCTTTCTTTCCATTTGATATTCTTTGTTTTTTCTCTTTCTTTTCTCTGCATTTTTCTATCCTCTCTCTTCGTTCTCAATTTTCATCCACATGCCTTTCAGTCTCTCACTTGTTCCCATCCGTTTTCTTTCTCTCCCCTTCTCTTTCTTTCCCTTTACCTTGATTATTTCTCGTTCTCTGTTTCTCCATTTTCATCTCCATGTCTCTCTCTCTCTCTCTCTCTGTCTCTCTCTCTGTTTTTAGTCTTTAACTCCTTTTCTTTTTCCAGGCCTCTTTTTCCTCCTCCCTTTCCGTTTCTTCTCTATCTCGTTCTTTTCCTTCGTTCCTTGATCTGTTTCTTTCTCCGTCTTTCTCTGCCACAATCCCTCTTTCTATTTTTTTCTTTCTGATTTGTGGTTATTTTCCTCTCCTTCCCATTATAAAACTTTCTACCCCCCTGTTCTTCACGTTTCCCTTTCCCCACCACTTAAACTATCTCTTCCTTTTCTCTGCTCTCTCATCCTCTCTCTCACCTTCTTCTCTCTACCTCCATTTCCCACTCTCTTTCTCTCACTTTGCCCTTATTCCTTTCTCTTTCTCGCCGTCTCTCTCTCTTATTCCCCCTCCTTCATTTTTTATTCTGTCTTTACCTTCTTTAATCCCTATTTCATTCTTCTCTTTTTCTCTTCCTCACCACCCCTCTCTCTCGACCCATGTCACTTATTCCCTCTCTCTCTTCTTCCTTACTTTCTCTCTGCTTCTCTCCCTCCAGGTGATGGTGGGCTGTCACACACAGCTGCTGTCTCCTCTGTGTTGAGTCTGCCTGTTTAATTGGGGTTCTGAATTGTTTCTTTTTTTTCTTGCTCCCTCATTTTTTCACGCTCCATCACTCTGTCGCTCCGACGCTCGCTCCCTAATCAGTGACTTGAGGCTTTTAAATACCGAATAATGAGAGAGGCAGGGCTGCTTCTCTCACACGTGCGTAAAGGCTGGACCATATTGCCGTTTTTGTAGACTAATTCATGCTTGCCCCAGACACACACACACACACACCTGCACAAACATGGTCCAGCTACAGTCCCGATACCTCTTCCACCCTTCTCCACTCTTTTTCAAACAGGAACCCATAAAACCAGTCAATTGTAGACCAAACACACACACACACACAGACACACACACACACACTCTCTCTCTCTTACTTAATGTAATCTTAGCGTTACTTACCCCTAGGCTCACAAAATGTTGCTTGAGTAAGTAGTGAGAAGTGGGCGGAGATGGGTGATGTAACACCTCTTTATGCAAATGAGAAGCAAAGCAATGTGGTGTTTACCAATAACCCTGAGAAATACGAAGACTTTCCCACTACCAGACATCATCTCATTGTTTTTTTTGGCTGCCATCAGATATTCATTCCCCTCTCTTAACTTAATAAATCTGTTTCAGATGAATACATAAACAAATATATAAGTAATTGCCCCCCTTAACTTTTTTCATTGCACAAAGGGTGACTACTAGGTTAGGATATTTTACCTTCTGATGGCAGAACTAATTTATGGATTTCACAACAACTGGGGTGAATGACATCGCACTGTTCCTGCCAGCTGATGAAATAAAAACAGTGTTCGTTTTATTCCGTTAGGCAGAGAACGCTGGAGCAGACCGCACGTGCCCATAGCAGACACACTGACTCACGGTGTTGGCTTCGGAAACACTCCTAAGCCCAGATGTGTGGACTTAGTGTGTGTCATGCTGAAATCGTCCACACCGTAGGAACTTACGATAACACCACTGCTGTTTTCACCATCTGGTCAAACACATAGACCCTAGACAAACCACGATCCTCCACACACACGCAAGTCTAGACATCAGACAACCCTTGACACGCTCACTTTTGTGCCCGAAACCTGAGGCTCAGGTGCAGAACGAAATCCTTTTATTTGCAATCAGTGGGCGTGGCCAGGTGCATAGGGTCTTGCACACAAGTGGGTGGGAAGGGATTTCACATGAATGAGGCCCTTTCTACAGATGAGTGGGTGGGATCTTTATTGACAGGTGTGGGGTCTTTTATATTAATGTGGTCCTTTCTATAAGGGGTCTTTTTTCCAAGGGTTGGTGGGCGTGGTCTTTTTACTATAGGTGGATGGGTGTGGTCTTTTACATGAATGTGGTCCTTTCTATAGCAGGGTATATGGAGTCTTTTTTTGCCCCACAGGTAGGTGGGTTGGTGGGGTTTTTTTTAGTACAGGTTGGTGGGTGTGGTCTGTTTCCCTACAGGTTGGTGGGTGTGGTCTGTTTCCCTACAGGTGGGTGGGTATGGTCTTTTTTACTACAGGTGGGTGGGTGGGGTCTTTTCCATGAACAGAATCTTTACTGCAGGTGGACGTGGGTGGAGGTTTGTGCGTTTGATTGGTTCTCTTCTCAGTCTGGCTCCTTTTGAATGATTTCCTTGGCCCCTCCCTCTAAAATATTGTTGTGAGTTTGCTAATGTAGCATTATTTGATAACGTAAGAGCGTGTGGCACCAGTTCATAAAATATAAAATAACCTAACTATCTACCTAACCTAATATACCCATAATGTACCGCAAGCTGTAATACATTATCTGCATGTTTTAATATGTTTTAGATGCCTCTGCACCTGCAGATGCCCCAGGCCAGAGGGAGGACAAGTCGGGCGACTGAGCTCGAGACCGTGACTGATGAGACGGGACTACAGGTATGCACAGGGTGGATCATGTACTAACCCCACCCCCTGGGGGTTGTACTTTTAGGGGCTTTCTTACTTGACAAATGCCTGTGTCTATGTCTGGAATCTCATTATTTTGCATGCACATGTGAAAATAGTGGTTACAGGACCCGAATGAGATCCAGTCAAGACTGGTAATCTGATGAGTTTGTCTCAGCTAAACCAGCTCTGAGGTCTCTTTGAGCAGCTCCAAGAACATGGGAGTAGAACTGGGAAGGTTCTCGTAGCCCTGGGCCGGGTGTGTGCCCGAGGGATCCAGTGACGTGGGATAGGTTTATTTGATCAATTTTTTATTTTGTATTATTTCCCACACTGAGGTATTATGCACAGCAAGACTGTCTCTGAGGTCCTCTTACATCTTGCTCTGCTCAAGCCAGAGGAATTTCTAAGCGAAATCTCACACACATACACAAACATAGACAGTAGACAGAGACATTCATTTTTTTTTTTTTGTTGATCCAGAGCAAACAAGAGGCGTTTTACCTTTTGTTTTGTTGTAGTACCGATCGCGGGGAGTGGTTATTGCTCAACGGAGCTAAGTACTGCTTAAATACTTGAGTCTTGCTACAATTTGAGCAGTGTGAAACATGTAACCTTTCTCTGATCTCCATGTGCTCTGATCACATGACTGGCATGGCTAGCGACCTGTGCCTGTGGATTAAACCAAACCGGTTTCGGTGTAACCCCTTTTTGTGTCAATGGGTACTTGATCCTAAAATCACAAGTAAGATTGTCTGATGCAACCGACGGATTAGCATCTGGTTTGGCTTTTTACGCCGTTTCCCATGCGGTTCAGTCACGACAACTTTGTGGTGGTATATAATTGGTGGTGTTCTTTGTAATTCTTAGGATAGGCCAGCGAGTCGAGCTGTCAATCACTGCATTGAAAATGGATTGTTAAGGCGGAAGCTCGCTGAACATGGCTGATAATAATCTGATGGTCAAATGTATCACTGCTGCTAAATCAGGGATTTGCAGAATGGTAGCCTTAGAAAAAAAAAACAAAGAAGTAAATCCTTTATTTGTTGTTAGCCAGTGTTCAGTGCCCCCGGGCATTACTCAAGAATCACAGCTTGGCGTGGTTTAGAAGCCCAAGAACTTTCCAGTCAAAAGGTCAAGAACTTTTGCTGAGCCACCAAGGATGATCCACACGAGTAATCTGATGTAGAAATTGGAGAGAGAGAGAGTCATAAACTTCAAATCCAATAAATGTCATTTTCTAAAATCCGTCATTCACATCTGTACATTCTTGAGTAACAAATGGTAACTTCAAGAGTCAAATTTGGCAAACTGGGACTGTTCCCCTTAATTCACCTTCTAAATCTCAGAGTGAGGCTTTTACTGTGTTACCCGGGTTTGTATCGGACCGGAAAAAAACTCCCTGAATATAAGCATCAGATTCCTCATTCCAGAACCGAGGCTCATCAGAGCCTGACGCATCCTCTTGAGAGCTGGCAGGGTTGTGTGTGTGTGTGTGTTACTTCTACAAAGCAGAAGTTTTAATCCTATTTGAAGGATATCCTGTACACATCATCTGGACAGTTTGGCGGGCTTCAGTGTTGAGTGATCATTGTAGTGATGTCTCCTACTCTGAGACTGGCAAGACGATTAGAGAAGGAAGCCAGAGAGAGAAAAGGAAAGGTATTCTGGTTGAGGTTTCGGAGCATGTCGGTACAAGCTTACAGTAAACCATGGACCACGTGCTCGAAACGCTGTCAGAAAGATCACTCTGTAAGATGCCTTCAGCACATTGGGATTGGACTGCAACCACCGCACGTTTTACTGTGGTCGGTTATGAAGCTGCTGCTGCTGCTGCTGATGATGATGATGACAGGGACACTCATGGAGGGTTGGTGTAAAGGCAACACTTTACCACACAAGCTTATTTTGACATCAACTTTATATCATTTTACATAAGCGCTTCCCAGAGTTCTGGGGACCTCTTTGACTTGCACAGTAACGGGGCTTCCTAACTCCCAACAATGAGTTGGATCAGGTTCCTGAGTTGGATCAGGTTTGTTGGGACCAAGGAAACCTGGAAATAGTGGGTTTCATATTATTGGGAGTTGAGAAACTCTGTTTTGCCCAGAGCCAATTCCTGGCAAGCTGAAGGACCACTATTCAACCGTATAATTCCTGGACACGGATCCTGGCAAGCTGAGGCACCACTAGTTTACCCCATCCTTCTCAGACCCCAAGAAACACACCCATTTCTTTTGCTCTACCGGGCCTGATTTGTCTTAAACCCCTGATTCTAACCTTCTCCCATTTTTCCCCCAAATGTCCTTAAAGGTGAAAAATCTGCATGAACTGTAGCTTTTGCCTACTTTTTCTATCTTGACACCACGACATTCTCAGGTTTTTTTTTGATTTTGTGGCAGGAGTACATCTTCCGCTTGGAGCCAGGCAACGAGGATTCTGGGAAAGGAAAGTGCCCGTATGACCCAAAACTGAACAGCGTCTCAGCTTTGATCAGTGAGTATCATCAGAGGTTCATCACTTCTTCCATTTGAAGTGTATTAAGTGCATTCTGGTGTCCTTGTCCCTCTGGTTCTCCGCTAACAACATGATAAAAACAACTGTCCCTCTCCTCTCCCAAAGGAGCTCATTTCAAAAGTTCCCTTGGATCGGTCTTGCTTTGTGTTTTATGTTTTACTGTCGATCTGTGGCAAGGGAATGCTGGATGGTGATTTTCCCAACGCAGTGTCCGTGGCTGTTTTTCTCATGAAACCCAGTGCTTTTTTGCCAACGTGAAGCTGGAGATGGAGAAAACATGAAGGCTCATTTGTTTCCGTTTGCTGCACATTTTATCGTAATGATCCATTTAGTGGTGTCTCAGTGACTCATAATTGGAAATTTAGATGTTAAAAGGGCAGAGTATTAAAAACAGACCAGCCATTGAAGCAGCTTACATCCTTATGAGCACAGTAACAGTGCGCTTGAGACTTCACGAGGACGTGAGATGAGTCATGGCTATGATCAGTGTAATGCAGGACAATCAATTTCTCTTTTTTTTGTTAATGAATGAAAATCAAAACATGAAGGAGCTCGTTTACTTAAATGTACCCTGCGTTTTGATTTCAGCGAATTCTTCGACCACAGCAGAGATCCAATCCATTGCAGTGGTTCTCTACACCTGGATTCTGCTCTTCTAAGCTTCATTTAGACGACTGCAGGGTCCGTCAGACAGTGAATGTGGGGCATGTGCTGCTTAGATTTCATTTTGCTGAGACAGTTAAAGTGAAGGAGTCTCGTGCTAAGCGAGGTGAAAAATATCACGTCAAACGCTTCCACATTAACACGCTCTTATTGGAACGCCAAACTTCACACCATGAAGCACACAAAGCAAGAAGGATCTTCAATTTATTCTGTTAGACTGAAAGCTAAAACGATCACGTCTCTTTTCAACATCTTAAGCACAAGATTCCTTCTTTGCTAATTTTGGATTAGTTGCTAGTTATTAGCGACGCTACACTACCACCAGTGTTCCATCCATCCATCCATTTTCTGTACCGCTTATCTTACACAAGGTCGTAGTGGAGCCTGGAGTCTACCCCAAGGAACTTGGGTCAGATAGACGGGGTGCTAACCGATTGCAGGGCACAATCACACACACACACATTTACACACACATTCACACACTACAGACAATTTAGAGATGCCAGTCAGCCTACAACGCATGTCCACAAGCAGCCAGAGTACCCGGAGGAAAGCCTGAAGCTTGGGGAGAGCTGGCAGAGCTGGGAATCCAATGCCCAACCCTGGAGGTGTGAGGCAAACGTGCTAAACTCTAAACCAACCTGCTCCTGTAAAAGTAGCAGATTTTAATGATGAGTCAACAACCCAAACTTAAATGGTACAAGAATTGTTTAAAACCACAAGAAAATCCAGGATACCCCCCCCACAAAAAAAGTTATTTAATACCCACACCTATGCTCTCTGATGCTCATGGTTTGGGACTTCAATATCATTTCACATTTAACAGCTTTACTACATTATGGGGACGATAGAGTCCTTGCCAAAAAGATGACACTCCTGAGAAATGTGTTCGCGCACTTCCTTAAAAATACCCTCTGAACTAACCCTACTTCACCCTGTCTACCCTGGCACAAGTGTGCATGTGTCAGGGGGTAGCTCATATCTGGCGTTCCAGTGAGGTAACGTTAGCCACCCCCCCACCCCCGCCCACCCGCTCAAAAAAAATGTCTCTTCTCAAATATCGTGCAGAATTCACGCACTTGCATGCACTAAAGCTTGCACACACATGCACGTGTCCGTGTAGGTATCAACCATGTAGGTTGATAAAATAGAAAATCTCTTGATGATAGAGTTATTCTCCTTGGCTAGGTGCTGAACAGTTGATGAAGGTTGTCATTCTGCATTGCTAGCCAGAAGGAGGACGGGTTAAAGGTCAGACAAGGGAAGGCTACCCCTCCGGCTCCCTGCCAGAGGGTGTGGTTGGCATCGTATCATAGAGACAGTGAGCGTGACTCAACCTATAAATTTTCTCTCTCTCTCCCTCTCTCTCTCTCTCTCTCTCTCTTTCTCTCTCTCAGATGGAGAACTGTATGCAGGCGTGTACATCGACTTCATGGGAACAGATTCGGCTATTTTCCGAACACTGGGGAAAAACACGGCCATGCGCACGGACCAGTATAACTCCAGATGGCTGAATGGTACAAACGTTATGCCAGTCCAGCACAAGCATTCGCTTTTGTATCCATGCCTTAGCGTGAATGAAGGTTCCCTCCAACACCCTATACAAGTTGTTTGGTTTGTCTTTGGGGATTCCTTTTAAGAAAGAAACTCCAAATACTCCAAGTTCTTTTATAAAGCTAGAACTGACCAAGAAACCCTTGTACCCCAACCCCCCCATTATTTTTTTTTTAAAGAGTGCATGGTAGTGCATTAATAATTTTCACTCTGTCTTGGCCAGACCCCTCTTTTGTGCACGTGCACCTCATCCCAGACAGTGCGGAGAAAAACGACGACAAGCTCTACTTCTTCTTCCGCGAGAAGTCATTGGAGATGGGCCAGAGTCCTAAATCAGAGGCACGCATCGGGCGCATCTGCCTGGTGAGTCAGCCCCGCTTGTAAATGCTAGCGTGCTAGCAGATATAGAGTGAGTATATACTCTTCGTTAAAGTACAGACAGGTGATGGATTACAGGAAAAACCTACCTCAGTGCGGTAGTGAGGCGTTGCGCCACTGTTACCCACCTAAACAGCTTCAATGCTCCTTGTCTTAGGTTCTACAAGTCTCTTTAATTGTACTGGAAGGATGGAGCAATGTTCTTCCGAAATATGTTCCCATAGCATTTTTTTTGTTGTTTTTTTCCACTCTAAAATCCTCCATCCAGGTGTTTTAAATGGGTGATGAAAGCCATAGTGTATGATTTACATAGTTTTCATATATAAGTAAGCCCTCATTCACTTTGAATAAGGGTGGGGTCATCCTGAAAGATACCATACCCATCAGTAGAACTTTGTTTTGATTTGTGGCCCCAAACCAGAATAGAGCCACCGGACCTCCTCTGGGATTTTCCTTTCATTTATTTGTCACCTGTTTATCAATACTGGGGCTATTCATGTAACATTCATGTAAAGCAAAACTGCCTGATATATTAATATAACAAAAAAAACATTATTATTATTTTTTTTTTTAGAGATGCTGCAGTCTTGAGTCTTTGCTGTTTTCTTGCCACCAGAGTGCCAAAATCCTCATATATCTAACCCCTCCCCTCCGTTTGTATAGCGGTACTGTCTGTCTATCCTAACCCTAACCTCCTGACCTTTTGACCTCTCGGGTTAGTCATCCTAACCCTGCCTGAATGTCTCGGAGTCTTGCAGAGACGTTAATACGGGCGCATCAGCATGCGAACAGAGGAGCTTTTCATTTAGTGCCGCTCCAGCAGGTGATCCCAAACGTGAAGCCGCACCACGGCGTCATAATGAAACCGCAGCATGCTGGGTAATTGAGCGGAAAAGTTATAAAAAAACGAGTGCGGTGAGCGCTTTGAGCCGCGAGGCACCACCGAGAGCCTCTCTTATTCGCAGGCAGGGATGATTGTTTATCTTACGGATCAGAGTCTGTGTGCGCATGTGTGTGCGTGTTAATGCATTAGCGAGTATGCACGCATGGCCTTGGATTTGCGAGCGTTCTGAATTTTGTTTATGAGCAAAGGTCAGTCAGTGACCCCCCTTTCTCTCTCTCTCTCTCTCTCTCACACACACACACACACACACACGCACGCACGTCTTTCACTCTCCGCTTTATTATCACTCCCCGGAGACTGTCTCCATCTCACATCTGTTTCCCTCTGCCTGCATTCAGCCCTCGGTCGTGTCGTGTTCCTATTCACGGAGAACTTTGGTCCAAGCTCACCAAGCAGTGTAAAGTTCAAAACAAACAAAAAAAAGTTTGACCTGGAATCAGCAGACATTCAGGTTTAAACGTCGATGATGTCTTCAGAGCTGAGGAGCGTACGAGTTGTGCTTTCACTGTAACACGACAAGCTGTATTGTTTTTGTCCTATTAACTTCAAAAGCCAGAAAAATAAGAGACTGGTGAGGAGAAACAACAACAACAACAACAACAAAACTGTCCATAACTTTTTATAGCGTAGCCATAACTGTGAATGAATAAAAAGTATTAAAGGCTCTATTTAACTATATTGATGGCCCTGCGTTAACATGATGTATAACACGATGTATAACCCTTTACATCCTTTTACATAACTCTTGGATGGGATTTTTGCGCTCTGTGTGAAATATGCTTACGTTTAGCTGTTAGCGTGATATATATATACTCAGGCAGAGAAAACTGATTAGCCAAGATCATATATTTATGGTATGTGACCCAGATGTCACACTCGCAGTCCGTCAGAGTTTAAGACAACATGCTTTAGAGCGGAATTAGTGAAAGGGTTACAGGACACTCTGTTAATTGACCTTCTTTCTTTCTTTCTTTCTTTCTTTCTTTCTTTCAACTTTTTCCTACTTCTTTAATACTCGCTCTACCTTGCTTTATTTCTCCTTTTCATTAAAATGAGTCCTTTTTGTCCCGTATCTTCGTTTGATCTATTGTCTTAGTGTGATTCCCTCATGCTTTCTTTTTTTCTATTTCTATCTCTCCGTCTCGGGATTTGGCTGACTTTGGAAGCAGATGGGAGGTTTTGCAATAAAAGTGGACAGTGTGTTTATGGCCCCGTCTTACCAGAGCTCACTAACCCTTTCCCTTTCTTCCCTTTCACTCGGGACACAAGGCAGCGTTTGTGGATCGCGTGTAGTCTGTGATGTATACAATACACCAACCTGTGTTTACATTCAGAGGAGATTGCTATTGAATGCCTAAATTGATTGTGTGTGTGTGTGTGTGTGTGTGTGTGTGTGTGTGTGTGTGTGTGTGTGTGTGTGTGTGTGTGTGTCTCAGAACGATGATGGTGGTCACTGCTGCCTGGTGAACAAGTGGAGCACGTTCTTGAAAGCTCGCCTCATCTGCTCTGTCCCGGGGGCCGATGGGATCGAAACACACTTTGATGAGCTCAGTGAGTCTCGTTTTTGGTTTCCTTTCTTCTTCCATATATCTGTTTCTTTTGTTGTTTATTTATTTAGTACTTTTTATTGTGACAATATGTCCATAAGCTAAAGATATCAGTTTGCACCAAAGGTAGTACATTAGCCGATTAGCAAGTTATTTTATAGTAAGTAACATATAATGGCAAACAGATTGGTAGCAGACTTAATAGAGGCACATCGGGTAATCCTATAAGGGCACTGGAGTAGAGGTTAAGAGCATAGAGGAAGGAGATTGGGTAAGGGCACTGAGGAAAGAAATTGGGTAAGGGCATCAAGGAAGCAGATCAGGTATGGGCATAGAGGAAGCAGATTGGGTAAGGACATCAGGGAATCAGATCAGGTAAGGGCATAGAGAAAGCAGATCGGGTAAGGGCATCAGGTAAGCATATCAGGTAAGGGCACAGAGAAGGAGATTGGGTAAGGGCATTGAGGAAAGAAATTGGGTAAAGGCATCAAGGAAGCAGATCAGGTAAGGGCATAGAGGAAGCAGATTGGGTAAGGACATTAGGGAAGCAGATCAGGTAAGGGCATAGAGGAAGCAGATCGGGTAAGGACATCAGGTAAGGGCATAGAGGAAGCAGATCGGCTTAGGGCACAGAGAAGGAGATTGGGTAAGGGCATTGAGGAAAGAAATTGGGTAAGGGCATCAAGGAAGCAGATCAGGTAAGGGTACGGAGGAAGCAGATTGGTTAAGGGCATCAGGGAAGCAGATCAGGGTAGGGCATAGTAGAAGTAGATTGGGT